>OX457098.1:7525000-8775000 GCA_949752805.1 Deilephila elpenor
TGTAATGCTTGCTCGTGCAGCAGAATGGAATTGTTCTATATTCAGAAAACAAGGATTGCTTCCAATGGACACTGTCATAAAAGAATATTTAAAACTTGCTGTTGATTATGACAATTCACCATCAAATACTAAATATTGTATCCAAAATATTTTGAGGGAGTTACAAGAAACACCTAGAGGAAAACAGTTTTTGGATTGTCAAACACTAGAACAAATATGGTAAATTAATTTCCTGATGTTAGAAGTCTTCACAGCAGCGGTATATTTGTCCTTTTGCTTAGTTCAATGGTTGTTTTATGAAATATGTACAATGTACATGTGATATAGAACTAACAATTATTTGTTGATTGTTTATATTCTAGGCTGTATTGTATTTTCAGTTCTATATGGGACTTGGGTGAATACTGCAGAGACAAACAATTGGAATATCAAAAGAATGGCATACAAGGAAGGTGGCAAGTTTGTCCAAGTGAGTTGGAGCCACCACAAAAGAAAATTAAATCCAGTGACATACAACTTGTTGGTGTCATACAAACAAAAGTAAGTTACTAAATATGTTTGGAATATTAGTCACCTTATAAAAGACTTCATTATGATATGTCTCAACAACCATAATATGCTATTTATGATTGTGTACTTACAGGTTTGCTTCATTCGATCCAACTTCAATGACCTCAATTTACCAAAATCAAAGTTACATGCTTGGGCTGGAAAAAATGGATACAAACTACCAACATATGAAACTCAACAAGTTGAAAAATTATTTCGTTCCATACTCACATTCAACAACAAAAAATATTCGTCTTCATTTTGGGAAAAGAACAAGAAATTTGCAGAGCAAGGCGCAGCATTAGTCTGCTTGCTGCATTTAGAATTAGTAACTGAAGATGAATTAATAAAAAATGGCAGCATAATAAAATAATTAGTGGTTTCATTCAATTCCTTTATATTACTAATTTAATATGAGGGCTCCTAATTATGAGGTCTATGTGTAAAATGTTTTTGTTAGTGTATATGAAAAATAAAAAAAAAGGATTTTGTTAGTAATAATAATACGCTATATCAGTAATCTTTACAATTTAATGTCTGTGCTTTCATACTTTCAATGTTATCCAACAATTTCTGATTAAGCTCTTCCAACTTTGCACTCAGCTCATCCTGTTTCTTCAAATCAGATGCCAGCTGCTTGCAGTGTTGAAAGCAGGTATAAAAGTTTTGAATGATTTCATCCTCTGGTACTGTTTTTACAGGGACATCTGCTTGTATAACTTCTGCATCTGAAATATCTTCTAAAATATGCTGAAGAGTAGGAAGATTTGGTGCCGAGTATTTATCCATTTTGTCTTATGTTGCTTCTTGTTGACGCATTAGTTGGTCTATTCTGTCGACAATAGATACAGTAAATTTAATACTAATTATTCATTTAGGCTGCACAGAACGAAGTCGATAATACACAAATTATGATCAATAGTTGAATAGGTAGATAATTCGTAAACATGCACGGTTTTACGAACTGTCAATAACAGACTCAAGTGTCACTTTGACAGCGAGATATGAGGAACATAGATAATAAATTAAATAGCTCTCGTTATAACGTTACATTAAATATTTATAGCTTCTTCAGTAATAAATACAGAAATTCAGTAATAAATTCAGTAGAAATGAACTATTGGTCACCACTAAATACTACTAATAGTCCTTAGAGTAATAGTGGACAAAGGAGTTGTGTTTACATTATTTAGGTACTGAAATAAAGCTTGTGATTAAAAATAAATTTACCACCTGTGGATTTTATATTATGTTGGATTGTTGCACAAGATGCCTTGTTACTTTACAGTGAAATAAAGAGACAAACTCAGAAGGATATCTACCAATCTGTGTTGAGTTATGTTAGAAACGGTTGGGCGGAAACCTGGGAAATTTCCGAATCGAAACCATTTTTAGTTGGAAATCTGAGTTATGAGAGGAATTGGGTTATCTTATGTGGGGACATCGGCTTGTTGTTCCGTTATCCCGTAGAGAAAAAATAATACCATTAATCTATGAACCTTATATGCGAAATGCGAATAGTAAAATTTAAGGCATTGGCTCGTAGCTATGTGGGATGTCCAGGAGTTGACGAGGCGGAAGAGGCGGTTTGGCGGAATTGCGTGACGTGTGCTATTTATGCTGAAGCGCCGCTGCGACACAAACCAAAGGCTTGGCCTTATTATATTCGCTCATGGGTAAGATTTATTTACATGGTTTGGTCATCTTTTACAAGTGAGGAATTTTCTACGTTTCTTAAGAGTAACGGGATGGAACATATTCGTATTGCGCCATATCATCCATCTTCAAATGGAGCAGCAGAAAATGCTGTACAAACCTTAAGAACCTACCTATAAGAGCTATCAATAAAGCGCATGGAAGAAGGTCAAAACATTGTGGATGCTGTTAATAATTTTCTTCCGTGTTATAGGAATGTGGAATACGTTTCCATGCGAGAATGTCCGGCTACATCAATGATAGGTAGACGGATGAGGACACGGTTAGTTGTCCTCAAATCCGATAAAGAAGCCTACGTTAGGAAAGCACAGCAACGTCAGGCAGGAGCTATTGAAGGTAAGGACAGCAATTCCCACCATTGACATGTAAGGACAAAAGACACAAAAGGGACAGATGGGTACCGGGGAAAAATTGGCGACATATTAGGTTCCGCCGATTACAAGGGAATGGATACAGATGGACAAATAGTTGGTCGCCACGTCTATCAATTAAGAGGCAGGGGGAAAGTAGTCTTGTGTTTCAGGTACGGCACATCAGCCAGAATTGGTTTCTCAAAGAATGGAGCCACAACCGGGAACTTCTGCGCATAGCCCAGAGTCTCCGAATGGCATGGCACCTGTCTATAAATAGTAATAGAAAATATTTGTATTAAACAAACATGTGCTTGTTCACGTTAACACGCGGGCGCGGTCGCGGGCGCTGGCGCGATTGACGTGACTTGTCCGCTACATACATCGCACGTGCGTTTCCTACGTGAACACTTGGTTGACATCCATATGTTTGATATTTCGCGACCGCGCCTGCGAGTTAACGTCAACTAGCACTAAGTATTTTAAAATTGAAATGTTATATTTGTTTTTGTAGTGAGTTTTAAAGTGTGTCTGATAGCTCCTTTAAATCGCCTCTTACGGCGGGCAGGGGATACCGTGGCGGAATTTTTGCACCCTCGAACCACAGAGCAACTTATTGATTTCTCCTGCAACATGCTTCGTATTGCGTATTTTACACAACCAAAAAAAAAATCCAGCGAATGACTGGTTACTTACAGAGTTCGATATAAATACAAAAAACACCGGTTCGGCTGGTGCGTTGTAGTTATTAACATAGATAGTTTGCGGTTTCCTGCGCCAGCCGTGTCTGCATCATCGTACATTTAACAGATTCGTGTTGAACTTATCCATTACAGACCTGATTTTGATATTTTTTTGGAAATAGGCAATTTTATATTTCAAACTTGAGTATAAGGTATGTTTGCACCTATATGAGGTAGACACCTATATTAAAAAACAAAAAAAAAAGGATACCTAATAAAGATGCAAGAAAAATAGTATTTTCCTATAGCGTTTAGTTGCGAAAATCCGATTTGAATTCAAATTCATAATTATGAATATTCAGTGTGCATGTACTCGTTATTTTCACTAGTATCGGATGCAGTTCATCTAAGTATTTCTTCATTATCATCATTAAAAAAAATGTTAGCATCACACTGGGGCTATTTTGTGTCTGAAGTCACTAATACTACCACCTGGCTTCGTTTTCGGTCGCGGTCTTGATATACCCTGTATATATATATATATTAGCTTGATTAAAGTACATAGTATGGCTATAATGTAATGTGTAAAGCAATGCATAGGTTTCTCTTTCTACTTCCGTCATGGGCTGAGAACAGTGTTTATGGGCGACGGAATTCATGTATTTTAAGGTGAAGTGCCATATACTTATTTGGAAGTAGGTACTATCTATGCTCTAAAATAGCCTTCTCTGTCCAGTGGGTACTTTATTTGGTTAGCGCTGAAGTTATAAAGTAAGTATGTTCAATGACCAAATTGCGTTACAATTTCTTAAAACTAGTTACAATACAAGTGATTACTAAAACTAATAGCAGAGGTAGTTGTGACGCAATCACTTTATTGTGCCAGTATAAGAAGGACACAGGTATTATTTTGGTACATTGGCTATTAAAATTTAAAACGCTGGTAGAATTGCCTACATACTTACAGGAAAATATTAAGCTATGGACAACAAGTAACAAATGTAGTGTAGGTTACTCCCAAGCTAGATGGAGCTACCATCGCAAAACTGTTGGCTTGAAATAGATGAGAAAAGACAAAACTTTTGCTTGGTGACGTGAGTTACGATCTACGTAACAATTCATATCAAAATGCAAGTTCCTTTTCATAATTAGAATATTCTTGATTGTGTTGACGTAAAGCCAACCGCAACAAACGAATAATTCTAGTAAATAAATTAAGGGCGGGTTATACCGATTTTTGCCTTTTTTAAACATCGGTAGCTCCGTTGATATACAACTTATACATAAAAAAACAAGCATTTAAGCAAAATACAACCGAGGGAATTGTAAAGCCAGAAACATAAATTATAATAATAAATTCGATCAAAACTCACCTCAAATATGGGTCTAAATCGCTTTTTCAAACACGTTTTATACTGCGAGATTCTATCAAAATCATGTAAAAATTGTATCAAAAGATAGGCTTTTTAATTTTTTAGGGATCTGTAAGAAAACATTTTTAAATATTGGTGTAATTTTTTTATAAAGAAATAAAAACTAAAATTTTTAGCAATGCACGCGTTCGAACCAGCTCGTCAGTCGACGCCGAGGCGTCATCGAGGTCGGACCCACGTCGATTTTTTCACGAAATGTCACTGCGAAATACATTAAAATAATAGCGTAAATGCGCCACAGTAAAAATAAATTCATTTGATATACTGTACTTAATAAAATTGACATTTAAAGTATGAATGACATGTTCAATGAAACTGAAGTTATTGATATAATAGATTCAGTATTACAATATCATTGTATGGAAAATATTTAAGGTAATCTCTACGTCTTAGAGTATTTAATATCTAGAGAGAGCACTATCATACAATTGCGTCTTCAAAAACGAGTCAATGAACCTATGTAAGAACTATTCTATTAGATTGAAATTCAAATCATTTATTGGTCACGTAGGCATTTAAATAGCTCTTATGACAAATACACATAGTTCTTTTTTTCTATTTACAAGATATTTGTTACAATATTATTTATATTAAATTTACTATTTTTCGGAAGTTATTAAGAATTACACACAGGCGAAGCTAGTAAAAGCGTGTTAATAATGGCGACTAACAATTATGAAAAAAGAATATTATGGGGGTGTAATAAGGGACGAAATATTGTATTAAAATACATAACCACTTCAATGTATTAATGTCAAAAACTCATAATTACTAAAATAATGGCATGCTTAGTTTTCTTTATTGGACCTAACGAGGCGAAAAGGCATTGATTTTTTCGAACAATTTTTTTAGCGCCGCGCCGCGCTTGTTACGGGAATGAATTGGTAGAAATAATTTAGATGGGAAATCTTTATACATATGTTATTATATACGTTCGAGAAAAAAAAATATATTGATATTAATGTGGAAGCACAATAAAACAAACGGTCCAGGAGATGCTAGTTTATTTCTGACTTGACAGAAGAATAGTGCAAAAGCGCGCGCTTCGGTTTTCCGCCTTTATTGCAAGGCATAGAAAATGTGAAATACATACCAAAAAATTCAATCTTTTTTTAGTTTCCTATAGGTACTTCAAAAATTTTAATTCGTATTCAGAATTTTAAATGGTGGCCGTGATTTTGTGGTCTTAAATTATTAATCCGATTGTTTTATAAATCTATATCTGAGACACTCTTTGTTCGAATAAATTAAATTTATAGGCAGAATTTGGGCAAAAATATAGAATTTTTTTGTTATTGATCCGACTTGTCTCAAATCGATATTTCCCTCTCTTAGTGTCGATATTCTAAATGCATAGTCAAAATTACTGGGATAGCTGATACATTTCTTTTGATGGGATAGGAGAAAATATAAAGGCTTGGAATGACAGGATAGACCGGGACCGATCGGGAAGTGACGGAACTGACGGGATTGAACAGGACAGGTTGTGGTGGGAAGAAATGCAGTATATTAATGAAATTCAATAGATAATAATAACTAAGTACCTACTACATGACGGAAAGTGCAATGTGAGACTTACCATCAAATGGACTTGGGAGAAATTGTGGGACACTATTGGTTATAAATTGCAGAAAATAGCAAATAGCCGACGCTGTATGCTGTGGAAAAAATGGTGAGGCTATGTCCGGTAGCGGACAGCAGTCGCGAATGCGTCAAATATAATGGAAAAAACGGTGTATATTAATTATGTAAGTCTATAGTAAACAACCGTTACAATAAAAAACTCAAAGTAACAATTTAATTTAATTTAATTAAAACATATCACATTAATAATGTATTAATAAAGCATTTTATCAAACAATATAATGAACAATTTAAAATACCTCACACGAACAATTAAATAAATAAACCACGTTAAATAAAAGATATACTCAATGTACATTCCTATTACGAACTAGGGAGCGTTCATGAGAAATTTTTGAAATGGCATGGTGAGTTAGCATGCTGTACTCATTTGAACTGTGGCGTCGGCTGATGTCAGTGTGCGCTGTGCGCCGAGCTCCGGGTGTGCGGAGTGAGATGACGTTTAATACCTAAACACCTCGGTAAAAGAGGCCCTTAACGATGCAACAAAACAAATAAAACTACTTAATGAATTACTCGAACCAGTTTGGTGACGTTAAATTTTTAGCGTCATTACCAACATAATATTAAGAAATTAAACTTTCAACTTTACTACGAACTTCATATAATCATGTTAGAAGTTTGTAGGTAATTATATGTTTCCATAAAGAAAAATAATAATTTAGTAGATGTATAGATAAAAACGCGTATTTTGTCTGAAATAAACAAAAAACATTTACACATAACGGTGAAGAAAAATATCGTGAGAAAACTTACCATAGAGATTTGTAAAAAACAATCTATGGTATATAAAGTGCGCCATCACGCACTAGACTAGCTTGGTATTATATGACCTAATCCCTCTCAATCGTACTCTCGACTGTAGAGGAGACTCGTGCCCTGCAGTGGGCATACCTATATGGGTTGATACAATCGAGTACATTAAACACAAAACAATCTTAAAAAATAACATCAACACAGGTAATATTGAATATATTCGGTGAGTACGTGGGAGGTCCGATCTATCCAATATTCTGTCGTACACTCGACAAGTTTTGACACCGGCACGGGTCAGATTACGCTCTCATCAAGTGAACGATAATATCAAATTATATTAACATACACTATTCTTGATTTGTATTACGACAATTAACAGATTATTTTGTTGATAAGTTGGTAAAACATTTTTTTTTGGAAATATATTATATTTATTCCCGTGGTGGATGATGTTGCAGCAGACAATTTTCCTACCTTACTATATCACTCACCATTTTGCGTTTAATAATCATATTATGTCATCGATTGTCACCATCTAATTATATGTCTAAAGCATATAGGACATTTATTCAAGATTCCCCCTTTTTGCTGATCCAGTTAATCAATTAATTAATTTACATAAAAGTATGTACTTGAGTTAAAATGATGTAAGGAAAGTAGTAAGTACAAAACGATTGGCATAGGGACAACCAGATGGAAAACTAACTTGATAATTTCGTAAAATGTTCACATCTCCATAACATTATAACTGAATACTAATACTTCGCTAAAGGACGTGTAGGAAAAGTGACCTTAAGTCCTAAATATAAACATAGGTCATAACGAGCCCAATAAGTAACAAGTTCCTATATGAATCCGTCAAAAGGTTCAAATAGCACGAAATAAGCGACAAAGAATGGAAAAGCCCAATACTTTCTTGACGTCAGCATCAGTATTTATGCAATACTTTGTGTGGAAAAACATTGTACGAAAACCCAAATAATTGATAGACAGACATATACATGTACCTACGTAAGAAATATGCCAATCTGGTTTATTCGCATTATATCTACGTCTTTTTTTATGGTGTTGTTTATATATTTTTTATACTTATTAAGTTCTGTAGTATGTATACGGCATAAATTCTAAGACAGACTTAATTAGCGTAAATACTCTATTAATTATGATTCTCGTAAAAAAGTATGAAACATATGCATAATTTATTATTCGTACCTAATCTAATTACCTACACGAAAGTAGCTTTTCTAATATTTTTAACCGACTTTAACAAAAGAGGTTAGGTCTCAACATATTTTTAATATTTTATTTACCCTATTTATTGATTTTCAAGATCAATACAAAAATTGATAAGTAGGTTACTGAGTTTTCTATCGACAATAAATACGAAATTATTTGTGTAGGCAGCTTTTTTACAGGTTGATATTCTTGAAACAGTAATTATATAATCATAATGTAGTTCCGCATATAATTTCTTGAGTCAATTACATTTTTTTTACTAAAATATGTAACGGGTGAATGGTAATCTGTTGTTCAAAGCTCTAATGAGTTTTTTGATTTACAACCGCATTGGAAGAATGTGCGCATATTTGAGACAAACCGCGAAATTACGGCAGAGCGCAGCGCGGCCGCGGTCGGCGATGACGACAACGGCCGATGTTCCGCCGACCGCAAACTGTTCATGCCACGGTTCCCGCATATCATAAAAAATATTTTTGGATTACATTATGTCTAGATGCTTCTTTTCACTGGATGTTCAAAGCATCATACTTTGTCCGGTAAGATACAAAATACTATTTGGCCTATTTTAATATCTACGTTTTTATTCTGAAATGAACGATAAGTATAGCCCACTTTTTATCATAAAATCAAAATATTTAAAATAAGTTTCAGTGTCCTCTACGAAAGTCTGTAGGAAAATGTAAACTGATATGATTACAAATCGTGATTCAAAACAGTTTATGCCTCCAATTTTCAGGAAAGGAGCTTTATATACGTACAATAAATAAATTATGAAAACCTTCAATATAACGACTAAAAAACCGCAAGACAATTCTTATTGTAAGGATCGAAAGAATATTCCAGATCTGATTCTCAAACATTTATTTACTCACAACACATACCTAGTTATGTTACCCTGTCACACCCCTAGAATAGTGAATGTCAACGCATGACTCTTGATTTGCTATAGAGCAAGGGCCAACACAGCTTGCGTTGGCATTTCGAGAAACAGAATATGTTTTGTCTAGACTTAGAGATAACTATTAGGCTAAGGTGTAATTGTATTTTTAATTAATATACGAGAGCATCTCAATCTGCTCACACGTATCACTCTAGTTTTAATTAATTAATATTTTAATTTTTAAAAAGTAAATTTACGTTCCCTCAATCTTGACTGGCGCAGCCGGTAGGATCTGCTTATAAAGGTGCCACCGTTTTCGTGTATATTCGGGCCTAAAAATTTGTTCGATCGCGATCGCGGCGCGCACGAGGCGGATCCTCGAACCAAATAAATTCGTCAAGGAATCGTCCTGGAACGTGATGACGCTGGCGGGTTGGTGAGTAAGCCTTTTTCACCTTCCTTATCCTATTATTTAGTGTTTTGTTATATCGGAATATTCATTTTTCGTATAACTGTTGTCTGGTTTCCCATATAACTTTGTGTGACCATTCTATTACTATTAATTAGTGATTTAAGTTGAAAACGATATTAATGAATAAAAAGTGATATATAAAATAAATAAAGTGTTAAAGTTTTGAAGTAATTTCATAATTAATTCGCATATTTCTGTGAGTAATTAATAATATAATTTTAGTCGAACGCATATTAGATATTCCTGTTTTGTGTTAAATATTATAAAGTATTTAATTGTAAAATGGAAAATTCAGGTGAAACAGTTGCTCAAAAAATTGAACAAATAATTCTTATCCCAAATGAAATGTTAAAACTTATCCCATTATTTGGTGGTGATCAAAGACAATTAAATTTGTTTCTTCGTAAATGTGAATATGTAATTAATAAATACCAAGGGAGTCCGGCGCAAAACATATACGTCATGCATTCCATTACGAGTCGATTAGTAGACAATGCAGCTGCCCTTATCAGTGAGCGCGATGATATTAATACGTGGGTTGATTTCAAGGAATTATTAGTACAACATTTTGGTGACGCTAGGACTGAGGAATGTATCGCTATTGAATTAGAATCTTTAAAACTAAAACATAATGAAAGTTATTTAGAGTTTTGTAACCGAATTCAGTCAGCTAGATCATTATTAATTTCAAAATTAAATCAATCAACAGATCAGTTAGACACACCGAGTAAAATTAGTATTTATAACAATAAATGTCTGAAAGTTTTCTTGAACAATTTGCCGATTGATATGTTACGAGTTGTGAGATTAAGTAAACCACGCACCTTGGAACAAGCACTTAGTGTCGTTATAGAAGAGGTTAACTTCTTTGAACAGTACTCAGCTCAGAATAAATTACAGAATTCTCACATTAGTAAACCACAATTGCAGTCTAGCCCCACACAATTTAAGTTTGGTGTTCAAAATTCACAAAGCTTAGGTTTTAAACCCCAATTTACCCCTAATAAATATTTTAATGTCAGTATGCCACAACAAAAGACAGCAGCTTTCTTGCAACAGAGACCATTAGCTCAACAGGCGATCGGTTATCGCCCGCAGTTTGGTTTTACCCCACAGGTGGGATATCGCCCTCAATTTGGTTACCGTCCCCCATCTGGATATCGTCCTCAATTTGGCTATCGCCCACAGTTAGGATATAGACCCTCTTTCAATTCGTCTAATAATATTATGAAACCTCAGCAATTTGGTATTAATTCACAACCCTTTGGATATAAGCCTAACTTTAATAATAATAATCAAAATACCGATGTTTCAATGAGAACGGCCCCACTTTACAGAAAAGAAGGTTTTAATTTAAATGAATTAGAATTCAATGACGAAAATAATTATAGTGAATATTATCCTGCAGATTATCAATATAACTACAGTAATTCACAAGTGGAAGATAGTTATGAATATTACATAGGAAATGAAAACTTTGAACCGCTTTCTAAAAACGTTGACCAAGTAGATGAAACCGATACTACTGAAATTCCTGAAACTACTGAACAGATGGAAAATTTTCATCTAAGCCCTTTAGAAAAAACCAAGAAGTGATAGAAATTAATTGTGACCCTAATTTGAAATTGCCGTATGTTTACATTCCCGAAATAGACTCTAAATTTATGATAGACACCGGAAGTATGAGATCCTTTTTAAAGCCAGATAAAGCGTATGCATATTTTTATAGTGAAATACGTAATGAACCATTTAAGGTGATTAGCACCCACGCATCTAGCTCTCACGGCGAGGTCGTGGAGATCCCTTTATTTCCAACATTTAACAGTAACTTTCTTCAAAAGTTTTATTTATATAATGTTGATTCACGTTATGATGGTGTAATTGGTGATGACCTGTTAACGAAAGTTGGAGCAATTATCGATCTAAAACATAACGTTATAAGAACAAATTCAACCACTATCCCCATTGTTAATCATTGTCGTAATAAGCATGAATTTATATTACAACCGCGTACTGAACATCGTCTTAAATTACCTACAGATTTATATTCAGGTGAAGGAATTTTAGAGTATAAAGAATTCAGTAAGGATATAAGAATGCCAAGTGCAATTGTGAAATGTGAAAGAGGATATGCATCTACTATAATTCAGAATACTTCAGATAAGGAATGGAAGTTGACAATAGATAAACCTTTTAATGTAATAAGCTTTGATGGTAATAAAGAATGGAAGATTAATAATATGCATGTTGGAAGAAATATAGAGATAGATAGTATGTTAGAGGAAAATTTAAAAAATATATTACGTTTAGATCATATGAATGAGGAGGAAAGAAAGAAAATATATGGATTATGCAAGGAATATAGGGATATATTTTATTGTGAGGAATTTCCGCTAACTTTTACCAATCAGGTTAAACATTCTATTCGAACTAAAAACGAAGATCCCATCTATATTAAGCCATATAGGCAACCTCCTGCTCAAGCCGTTGAAATTAAAGCTCAAGTAGATTCACTTTTGAAAAATAATGTAATACAGGAGTCATTTTCACCATGGAGTGCACCTGTTCACTTAGTGCCAAAAAAAATGGACGCTACAGGTAAGCCCAAGTATCGAATGGTGATTGACTATAGACGACTTAACGAAATTACGACTGATGACAAGTACCCCTTACCTAACATTACCGACCTTTTTGACAAACTAGGAAAGAGCATTTACTTTACAACATTAGACTTAGCATCAGGATACCATCAGATCGAGGTCAAGGATGAGGACCGACAAAAAACCGCTTTTAGTACTCAATTCGGACATTTTGAATTTCTTAGGATGCCGTTTGGACTTAAAACGGCACCGGCAACCTTTCAAAGAGCCATGGACAGTATTTTAAGAGGACTGCAAGGTATACATTGCCTTGTTTACTTAGATGACATTATTATATTCTCGACTAGTTTAGATGAACATATACAAAAATTAAGAGCCGTATTTGAAAGACTGAGACAGACAAATTTGAAAATACAGTTGGACAAATCAGAATTTCTCAGAAAAGAGGTGCTTTACCTAGGGCATACTATAACAAAAGATGGACTTCGACCTAACAATGATAAAATTAAAACTGTACTTGACTTTCCCCTGCCGAAAACAACGACTGAAATTAAGAGTTTTCTTGGACTGGTAGGCTATTACAGACGATTTATAAAAGACTTTGCTAAAATTACTCAACCCCTAACAAATTGTTTAAAGAAACGTAACAAAATAGTAATTGACCAAAAATACATAGACTCATTTCAAAAATGTAAAGAACTGTTAACTACTGTACCGCTTTTGCAATATCCTGACTTTAACAAACCTTTCATATTGACAACCGACGCATCAAATGTAGCCCTTGGAGCAGTGTTATCACAAGGTCTCATTGGTAATGACAAACCCGTTGCTTACGCTAGTAGAGCGCTCAGTGAAACTGAGAGTAGATATAGTACAATAGAACGTGAACTTTTAGCCATTATCTGGGCAGTAAAGCATTTCAGACCATACCTTTATGGACGTCGATTTTCGATTTACACAGACCATAGACCCCTTGCCTGGCTGTACTCATTAAAAGAACCTAATAGTAAATTGACAAGATGGCGACTTAGACTTCAGGAATATGACTTTGAAATACTTTACAAAAACGGAAAACAAAATACTAACGCTGACGCACTTTCGCGTATCAAAATTAACGCATTAAATTCGGATGACGAAACTGACTCTATGGCAGTTAATGTTGACAAAAGAGAAAAGGACTTAACATCTTATTTGAACGACTTGACTGAACAAATAACTAGAATAGCTAGGGAACAACCTCCCAATAATACTGATGTAATTTCAATTTCAGATAGTTCAAAGACTATCAGCATTTCCGATTCAGCTACTAGATCAATTGCTTCTTTAGACCCCTACCCCGTAGGATCTGATGATAGTAGTACCGACACCGTTCATTCAGCAGAAGATTTAGAATCAAAAGGTATCCCTATTTTGAACGAGGCAGTAGACACTAAGCCCAATCAGATTCTAATCCATCAGTGGTTTAGAAATGAAATTCAAGTTAAAGATATTTCAAACAATAAACAGAAAATATTAGAAGTCTTTATACCCATTAATAATTTAGAACTAATAAAACAATTTTTAAAAGAATACATTAAGCCTAAAATAAAATACTTTGTATATTTTGAGCATCCCCAACACAGATCAGACTTTTCCCGAACTATAATTAGTTTGTTTAAACAAGGTATGATAGATATATATGAATGTACAGAGCGCGTGATAAATGTGGAAGATGAAAAAGAACAAAAGGCAGTAGTACTTAAACACCATGAAGGCAAGACATGTCACAGAGGAATTAAAGAAACGATATTAAGAATAAAACGAAATTATTATTGGCCAAATATGCAGGAAATAGTAGCAGCTGTTATTAATGATTGTGAATTGTGTAAAAGGATGAAGTATGACAGAAATCCCCTTAAACCCACTCTACAATTAACTCAAACACAAGATGCCCCCTTTCAAGAACTTTTCATAGATATATTTAGTATAGATGGCAAGCATTATTTAACCGTTGTAGACGCTTTTAGCAAACTGGCCCAAGCTTTTGAAATAAGTAACAGATCAACATGCGAAGTTGTTAGAGCCCTTATCAAATATTTTTCATTTTATGGTATTCCAAAAAAAAATAAGTAGTGATCCTGGAACAGAATTTAATAATGAGTTAATGCGTGAATTAGCTTCACTTTATAAAATACAGTTGCATATTTGTACAACATATAATCCAAATTCAACTGGCATTGTGGAAAGATTTCACTCTACACTTATTGAAATTTACAGGCTAGCCAAATATGAACAAAAATGTACAGATGCCGCTTCTATTATGACATATTGTATCATGGCATATAATAATACTATACATTCCGCGACAGGTTTAACTCCGTTCGAAATAGTGTTTAGTCATACTGACTCTAGTAAAATTTTTGATGGTGATTTTGAAAAAGCCTATATGCAACAATTACTTAAAGATCACGTAAAACGTTCTAAATTTCTCTATAAACATATATCAGAAAAGATGCTTAAAAATAAAGAAAAGGTAATAACTAGCAAGGGTAAAGATAAAGATAAAATAGATTTAGATTCAGAACAAGTAATTTTTACAAAAGATATTAATACAAGGAAAAGCAAGGATAAGCCCCGCTATAGAAAAGCTGTTGTTAGTGGTGATATAGAGCGCAACATAGTACCCGTTCAGATAAGAAATAGACAAACTAAAGTTCCTTTAAGAAATGTTAAACGTCCTCCGCAGGTGCTGCCTGGCAGTAGCGACGATGATAACCCTCAACCAGGGCCTTCAGTTAGAAAAAGTTGAAAGAAACCCAGGTATATTACCTATCAAATTAGGACAAGCTTTTAAACGAAAGGATAATTGGACAGTTATCAAGGTAATTGATACAAGCGGGATAGAATTAATATTGAGATATAATGTACTTAAGTATCAGCAATTCATTAATATTATAAATACAAACTCTATTTTTGCTAACGACTCCATTGGATTAAGAAAACAAGTTGATAAATTATGTAATGACACTGTTGAAAAATTCGAACAACTTATGCCTACTGTACGTGTTAAAAGAGGCCTAATTAACCCTCTTGGTTCTGTAATTAAATTTGTAACAGGAAATTTAGATTCGGAAGACGCGAAAAGATACGATTCCTTAATTACACAATTAAATAATCATCAGAGTCTAACTAACCAAAAGGTTACTATTTTGTCAAAAATGTTAAGTGATTTTATTAATACTACTGAAACAATACACAGTAATACAAATATTTTGGAAAATAAGATAATTAAAATAAAAGAACTAGCAAAGAAAATTGTTGCAAAAGATATTAATATGGTTAACTTTATCCACGTACTTGTTACATTTAATATTTTCACTGATAACTTCAGAACTCTATATATCATCTTAAATGAACTTGAAACTGCTCTAGCATTAAGTAAAGTCTCAGTTCTCCATCAATGTATTATAAATTCAACTGAATTCTTAACAATATTAAAGACCATAAATGACACTGATAATTTAATGTATGAACCAACAGTCAATAATATTGTTAAAATCGAAAAGTCCGTTACTGTAAGAGCCTATGTAAAGAGAAACCAGATAACATTCATTTTAGATATCCCTCTCACAGATAATGTTATATACAATTATTTTAAACTTTATTCTTTCCCTATTTTTAATATTTCCTATAACAAAACACTCGCCATTGTTCCCAAATACCCTTATCTCCTGGTGAAAGGGCTAAAATACCTATCCGCCGCGCACTCCTGCGAGCTGATTGACGACGGCGAGTATCTCTGCACCGACGACGACATCGTCCCCTACTCCGAAGAAACCTGTGTAGAACAGTTGATGAAAATGAGTGAAAATCTTACCAACTGTATAGTTCACCCCGTTGACATAGAGGATAAGAAAATACAGAGAGTCAAATACAACACCTGGCTCATCTACCTGAAAACCTCTACAGTAATGACTGAAAGATGTGATGACGAAATCTCACACTCCTCGCTTCGTGGTTCATATATCCTGAAAATGGAGGAAAACTGTGAAGTAACACTGGACAGCATTCATATTGTACATCATAGAGTATACAGCGATAAGATACAATATCGACTGAAACCCCTGATTACGTTGCCTGTACTTCAGACACCAGCTGTAGCTGAAAACGTCTCACTAGACATGCGTGAGGCAAACTTCGACGACCTGAAACATCTCGCGTACATGCTGAAAGTGAAATCCGAAAGTAGTGTTAGTGAAAATGATGAAAATCAAAGTTCGGTGAAAGTGAATTCAGTGAGTTTAGCATCCCTATTGCTGTACGTGATAGTTATCATTTGTGTTTTAGGTTATTGTCTGTATAAGTCTAGAATAAGATTATGTTCATTCACGCGAAATTACCGGAATCAAGAGTCTTCAGGTAATTCCGCTCTTGGTGAGGGAGGAGTTATGTTACCCTGTCACACCCCTAGAATAGTGAATGTCAACGCATGACTCTTGATTTGCTATAGAGCAAGGGCCAACACAGCTTGCGTTGGCATTTCGAGAAACAGAATATGTTTTGTCTAGACTTAGAGATAACTATTAGGCTAAGGTGTAATTGTATTTTTAATTAATATACGAGAGCATCTCAATCTGCTCACACGTATCACTCTAGTTTTAATTAATTAATATTTTAATTTTTAAAAAGTAAATTTACGTTCCCTCAATCTTGACTACCTAGTACAAATAATAATGAAAACACAACTTAGCTTTACTCCATATAAAAAGATCACGGCGACATTGTCCATACCTTAATATTGCAGTTAACGGTATTACTAGGTAATTCCTGTTCGTAGTTTTCTTGGTGTTCTTTTCCGATTCACGCTCAGTAAAAGACTGACTGTTAAAATGTTCCGAACGCTCCCACTACGATTTCCCTCCACTGTTGGTGGGGCGTAGTGGGGGCGTTGCGACAAGTATTTGAGCTGTATAAGTATTTAAGAGGGCATCCGATTTAATAAATAGTTGGAAAATGCCGTCAGACACTCAATATCAATTATAATTCCTAACATTATATTACCTATCACCTAAATAAAGTGTGTCTAAATAGTCCCGTGATGATTGCGTTGTCTATGTGAAACAATAAGTCAGATACGCGCTCTACATTATGACGTCTGTTGGGTCCTGTACGAGGGCATTGTTCATTGAATCCGAAATTACTTTTACCAACCTGAAATTAAAAACAATTTTTTTTTAGATCTCTATTTTCGTAAAAGTAGATGTCTATATGCAATGTGGTTTTTTTCGGTGTGGTCTTACATTTTCAGTGCTATTGCGGTAATTTTTGTAGGTTTAATTAAACTGAAAACTTCCTAAACGCCTAGATAAGTGTAAAATTCTAAGCAGCCTGACAGTTGCAAAGGAAAGATCGCTCTCATGTGTGTGCTTTACAATTAGGACAGGATTAAGCTGAAGCTACACCTTACACATAGCTCTTTAAATTGACCAAATCTGGTTGCAATAATTGAAAGCTAAGTTAATACATATCGGCATTTCAAATTGTTTTTATAAGAATAGCTAGAGAGCCAGAAAAGGACATTGGGGCTTTATTCTGTGAAAGTAGGTGTAATAATATTCTGGTGGTCAATAGAATACGGAGATTTCTTCCTCATTTGAACCGATTTTGATATAACGGCTGAATGCGTCTGACGGCAATCCGTTCCATTTTTGAATGTATTTTTCAAATTGTTACTTTGTCTGTGTATTGATTTGAAAATAGCAAGCAAAGTACCTACTAGAACTTGCCACTTGGAAGTACTTTGCTTTTCTCATGGCAAACTCAATTTTGCATTTTCGTATGTCTATTTTAATTTACTTAGGTAAATATTCTAGTATATTTCGAATGATTAAAAGCTCTACTAATGAGTATAAAAATGTAGAGTTTCTACACATCGCAACGCGTCGATTAATATAGCACTCGCGCGTTAGCACAGTGCTTTGTTTTGGATTCTAATCAGTGTGTGCTACGGCCCCTAAAATTGAAATACAAATTATTAGTGCAAAATACAATTAGGCAGGTAATATTAACGAAAACAAAGCAATCTTAACCTTTGAATGCACGCACAAAAGTCTGAGCATCGCCTAAGTATCGGTATACTTACTTTAAATATCATAAATGGTCAAAGTAGGGTAGATTCTTCTTATGAGACTAATGGATAGTTCTTATACAGGGTATATCAAGACCGCGACCGAAAACGAAGCCAGGTGGTAGTTATAGCGGTTACAGATACAATGCAACTAAAAATTTTGCAAAATCAGCGACAGATTTTTTTTTACAATTTTTTAAAAATTGATTTACACACTTTATTGTACACCACAATAAAAGAGAATAACACAGTAACAGTAAATCACTTACAAAAATCATCTTGTTTGAGAGGTATATACCTAGTTTTTGCAAAAATAGTAATTTGAACCCTTACGTACCTATACGTGTTTAAAAATAAAGCGGTGTGGGTCATTATTTTAGAAAAACTATGTGTTTATCACTCAAATACAACAATAAGTAAAAAATTACAAACAAAATATTGACGATTTTTTGTGTGAAAAATTTACTTGCATTGTGTTTGATATCACTAATACTACCACCTGGCTTCGTTTTCGGTCGCGGTCTTGATATACCCTGTATATCATAAAATCAAAAACTGTTTATTTTCAAAAAATGATGCTGCGTTCCACGTCAACATACTTTATAACCGACTTCAAAAAAGGAGGATGTTTTCAATTAGACTGTATGCTTTTATTGAATTTATGTAGGTAGTAAGTCGGTACAGTCTTGTGACTACATTTCATTTAGCCACCGTTAAAGTCCTATAATTATAACCAATACTAAAGTAAGGTTACCAACATATTTGAACTTTGGATTTTTTATTAATCGATTTGCCAGTGACAATGGCCATCACGATGTGTCACCCCGCTTTGTATCGCATATTCAAATGACAGACAATGCGACACTCGTACACAACGCGACGTGAAAAGCATATTTTGGACAGTTCAATTGAATAACTTCTCTTTAAATCTCAACATGTAGCATCTCATTACCGAGGGGACGCAAATACATTTAAAAATTTACAATCCTAATGCTTTACAATGTTTAGCCTACGTATTCGATTACATTATTATTTATTACTGTGTTGCAGTTTTATTTTAATTTACATTACATTTTGATAAAAGGTTTACTTTATTAATAGGTACGTACTACTCTACTCGTATTAGAAGTTACGCGTGTTGGTAGGAACTTTTGCTTTCTATTGCCATAATTATTGAAGGAGAGCAACGTTGTTATATCTGCATACTTTATCTGGTTTCCTGACATTGGTTAATGCTCGCTCTGTGTAAGAATTTCAAAGCCCAAAGTTATTGGATGTTTATCAGTCCTAGATAAATCACTTGACCTACTACCGAAGTGTTACAAGATTCTTACAATCCTTACTCTATTACACTTGGTGGTCTTCATATACTTTTGATATTCTTATGGAGACCTCTCAGATGCCACCACGATGTCTTCTTTCACCATGAATGAGAGTGATATACTCGTATTTACTATGAAGAGACACGTACCCTACTTATGAAAAGTTAGAGGCGTGTGCTTTGGGATTGAATCTCCGACCAATGACAAATCAGATTTTGTCAGTAAGGTAGTCGCTTACTGTAAGAATGTAAATAATTAACAAATTAACGTAAGTTAAAAAAAAAACATGCTACATTTTTATAACAAAACACACGTATACATATTCGTTTAGTGAGATACGATAATTAGGGAAAGCAAATAACTATTAAACAGCTAGTATTCATTAAATTTAGAAGATTTACGGACATCGAGACAGCAAAAGCGCCGTTCTTTTCAGACAACAACTGTTTCTGAATGCGATTTATTTCTTGTGATGTCGTGTTGGGCGGACGCCACCCGCGCGCCGGCACGCGCACCCGTCCGCCGTGATCTGTCTCTAATAACTTAACCCCCTTTTGTTTTTCTACACAAAGCTCTCAGTTTATTTATGAGATCTACTGATTATGCCTTGACACGCGTCTCAGCAAATAGTTCCCGAAGTACGAAACCATTTATTTGTAGTTAAATTGCTTAGTATTAGCAAATAATTGGTAGGTTTTATTTACTATTAAAAACAATAATCCGTATAAATTATAATGCAATTAAATACACAAAATGTAGTTAGTAGATATTAAATGTGAAACTAATAGTAGAATACTTATACTATTTACTTATACTTATCTACTTACATTTTCCGATTCCTGTAATACCTATTTATGTATAACAATACTCAATTTATGAAATAAAGATAGGTCTTAAAGTCTAAGTTATGAGTTTTGTCCCCTTTCAGATAAATAGAGACTAGAAAAAATCATTTTGTTCAAACAAATGAATGAAGATACTCCGTCGCATGACATACAAAACAAAGATTCCAGCGTGCCTCTGTATAAGATTACACAAATAAAAGAAATCTTAATCCCTAATCTTGTTTGGAAACTTTCGAACTGAATGATATACGTTTAATGTCTTGACAAGAGCCAAATGCTCCAGTTGTTGGAGGAATTTACGAGCGCGCTCGAACACGGCAAATACATTTGTTAATAGACGCATTAGCTGTTAAATGCCCCTGCGATGGCTCTTAATTGTCGACACATTGTCGTGTGTCGTTTGTAGTGCATACGCATCCAACAATAGACCTATTGAGACAGATTAAATACCAATTAAATGTAACAGATTCATTAGCTGCGTTACAAGGGAGAATTCAAGGAATAAAAATAATGGGAAACATTAAGCATTTTACAACAATTGTGAACGGCAGCTGGAATTGCAATAGATCAAATCGAAATGTATTCATTCAGGTCACAGCCTCGGTAACTGTCTCAGTTTAATTTAAATACGTTGATGCGGAAGCTATAAAACAATGTGATTAAAGTAAGTACTACTTAAATAAAGTTGTTAAAATATTGCAATGTTTAATAATATGAAAAGTCGTTAAAAAGCCGGACAATAGAAAAGTTTTAGTCAAGTTTATATCGTCATTATGTTCAAAATTTGTTGCTTATGGGAAAACATTAATATATCAGTATTACATACCTACATTCTAAATGACAAAAACTCAGATATCAATTAACATTTCCAAATCATATTGCTAAAAACTTGAAAGGTTCCTTTCAAACTAATCCTCATTAGGCTAAATAGGAGCTGAATAGAACAAATGTTTTATAAAAATGTCATGTCAAAAGTGGTGTAGGTGATGTGTAGTGACATTGCAGGCGGGAAGTACATGGAGGGCGCGAGGAACAAAGAGCTGGCAGTGGAGGAGGCCCGCCGCGCACGCGCCACTTGAGCCTCGTTAGTGACGCACCCGCACCGCGCTAAAAGTTAAAACAATGCCAATCATACGTTGCTATTATGCCAACAGCGCGCATAGCCATCACTTTTGTTTTCAATTTACTTTTCACTTCAATTAAAATATGCTGTTTATATTCCATTTGCTCCGGAATTTTTGCAAAAATAATAGCTAATTATTTAGTTCAAAACTATTTTATTTTTGACGGCTCTACCCTGCTTAATGTAGTTTCTCTTAGTGCTTATATTTTGAATAGTTTTACTTTCCAAGAAGATAAGCAGCCGCAGTAGTACTTATTCGAATTATTGGGATCATCCTTTATTATATGCCCACAATTTTACACTCTACTCTACCGTATTTGTAAGTACTGTATTTGTTAAATATCAAACTGATGAACCACAAACTCCATTTTCTATAGATTTTTCCGCGGCGTTTAATCTTTTTAACAAATTTTATCTTCTTTATTCAATAGTATATTTAGTACAATCGACTTATAAAGGACACAACTGACTGCCGAATCAACCATTGAAAGTACTCAAATAATACGACGTCGCAATGTCTGCTAAATTCTAAAAGTGAAACAGTTTGGTAGAATGCACTTGATTTTAAACGAGATAACAATGTTGCAATGGATTCTTTTCATTGATCCTTCAGTTTTGTAAATCAAGGCACTATCTCCAGAAGAATGGTGTATGACATTGAAGGGTAGTGAGCGTTAAGACCACCAGCGTCGGCGGCCGCTTTTGCGAATCATTCAAGCGTAGGTGCGTGAACAATAAATTGTAGTGTAATCAAGTCATTATCAACAAAACACTATGAGCTTGTTATTAAAACGAATAATCTTAAATAATCCAAGAGCTTTTATTAAGAAAATCCCTAAAATCGATATTACCTATGTGTAATAAATCAATAACTGAGTGCTATGCACAAAATATTTTGCAAAAATAAGATAAACCTATATATAAGTAAGGAGAACGTATTGTCAAAGGGCCATTCATCGTACTGCTATTGAATACCAATCAATACTTGTCTGGAGATCTCTCGTTCACGCGTACTTTAACAAACAACAAACAATATTGCGAGTTGCGCATCGCACCTTTTTCCTAACACTCGTCATTCGAAAATAGCTCGTATATTGATGGACATACGGTACTACGTTTAAAAACCAGTGAGTTTGAATGAAGGCGGCATATCATGACACAAGGTAATGTTACCTTTTCTTAGCTAATCTATTGTATAAGTTCAAGTTTTTATTAGAAAATTTTATTGAAATGTTTGGCTCTATGTTAGTAATTCGATAAAAGAAAATCCACCTTTGAATATTCTGACAATGGAGGCCCTTTTCAACATGATACTGACAATTGAAATTTAGTTTTTTTTATAAACGGCTACATTTAGGTATGTATAGATCAATTACATGATCGTGTTCCATAACACTTTATTAGCAGCTAATTATATTTCCATCTCAATTTAGCTAGATTAAATGACTCTACTTTTTTAATCCGTACGTAAAGGTAAGTCATTATAAATTGACGGTAGCATTATTATTACTCATCCTATTACATAACTGATTATGGAAATTTTATGTTTGATAAAATATGATAAACTTTGTAAAATTTGATATTTTGATAAATAATTATCGAACCAAGTTGGGAACAGCATTGTTTTGCCTATAAGTTCGCGGATTAGTGATTGAGACAAATGATGAGGACAAGCAATCACAAGCTACTGCCAGTTTACGCTTCATTATCATAAGCAATATAAAACGTGCTGCAGTCACAACTCACAGTTCACAGGCAGCGACGTCCGGCCAGAGACGACCCCGCCTCGTCACGTCCCGCGAGAGGCACGGGCTAAGCTTCTGTTATTTGCCAGCACTACCTCAGTATTACCCATAATAACAATCTCAGACAAAATTGCCTCATAATATTCTGTTGTTGGTAAATTGAAGTTGGTATTACTACCCGTTGCTGTTTTGTATCGTTATATTTTTTATCAAATGATACACACTCCGTGTAATAGCAGTTTGATAATTTCCAAGTGAATAATATCATTTTGAAGCGGATAGGGCCGTTTATCAAGTAAATTATTAGTAACATATGTTATAATTTTAATAAACGGGGTAACTGTCATTAAAGTTCGCTTAACAAGTCGTCCCGCCCGTGTACAAGCTCTACCATCACGGTTCGAATGCGTTTCACCGCCGACTCGCGAACTAGAGGACTTCACTATATCATCGCATCGGTCACGCGCGCCTCGTTCCAATTTTATCCCTCCATAAAAAGGCGCAACAACGGGAAGGGTTGGATTTTAATTACGATATTTTCCTATTATTTTCTCCGCTGTCTTAGTTTCGGGGCAAGGGTCATGAGATGCAATAAATTCTGCTTTTTATGAGGTCACGGTTAACCCTCTTGATAACGTTTATCGCACATCTGGTGTAAATTGAATGTTTTGGTGTTAGTGCATTACATCCGGGTATATACCTACCTAATGTCGTGATTTTATGATTGGCGTATAAACAAGTTTTTGTACGAGTATAAAAGTAAAGCGGGTATCAGGTATGTATGTATGCACCTAATGTCGTTCTTTGCCGTGTATTATTTCACAGGGGTGCGGCGCGTCTATGCGTGTCACAGCGCACACTGAGCTGGTCATGTTACGGCAACCTGCGCCGCCATGCATGAAACGATGAGACCCGCTTTAACATTTTCAACTGATTGCGCACGAGAAGCGTGAACACCGGTAATTTTATTGATCACCTACATTACATACGCCTATCTTAATTCAATAAAAGCTTACATTACATTGAATGGGTTAAACTGTTGTGTTCTATTGAGCCGTGACACTCTATGTTATTGTCTGCGTAAAATGTATTTCTTTAATTAAATTATTTGCAGTTCTTAAACCAACAAACCAGATAAAGTTCCAGGGCGAATAGGGGACAAAAAAAATTGTAAATTATTGAAATGTTTTATGTCTAATTTTTAACAATTAATCAATAACTTTGCCATTATGCAAACGTTGCTCAGTGTAGACGGAAAGGATTGCAGGCGTCAAACAGCTATGAATAATTATATTCCGCCGGGGTCGAGAAGGGATTTGTATATTTAAGCGATTAAAGTTATTTGAATACGGATTTATATCAATAGGTGTAAGAGTGGGAGCGCCATACGCAAATACAGATGTTCACACTTAGGGATTGAGCGTGGATTGTGCACAGGCAGTAGGCACAGATCGATGTAAGCTCGCTAAGCTTCAAATTGAAACTAATGTAACGGAGGATAGGAATGTGAATAATGTTTTTTACAGCAGATGTTTATCGCACTTCATTGTATTACTTCGAAATATCTATTTCGTTGCGTCGTCTCGTGATCGATCACTGGCCACGTGCTTGCACATCAAACATATTTTTTACATCTAAATGCAACTTTTTGTCCCAAAAAACTGCCAAGTTAACAATAGCTTAACACAGCGATAAAAATTCTATATAAAAGATAAATATTTGTGAGAGGGCGTATCGGAGCATGAAACTCACGAATAAAGGCATTATCTGAGGATTAGGACAGACATGATTACATGTATGTTATTTGATTACTTAAATAAACAAGTACACGAGAACATTGGGCGGTTAATCTTTCCTTAAAGAAATATTACAATGGAAGATATTTTTTAAGTTAAGAGGATTTGAGTGCGGGAGCAGTCTAAATAAAGCATTAAATTAGTTCAGTTGGAAGTCAATTTTACCTTTAGTTTGTGTACAATATACATGGTATTTAATCGTGGTAAATTATGTTCACAATAATTTATTACATTTCTCTACGTATCGTAAAGTCGCAGACGGTAAGTATTGACTAATTACGGGTGCCTAGAACGCATGCGTGACTAACAGCTACATCCCTCCTGGCGAATCGTGACGTAATTAAATAAACTACAAATACTCGTACTTGAAAATTAATAGGGAACTTCGTTCCAATAACTTAAGATTTTTTTTAAACAATTTAGACAGTAGTTTTACAAAACGACTTATTCTTGATTTATGGTATCTATAAACACGCAAGAATCGATAGTCCCAATTTCCATATATTTGTTGAGAAGAATGGAGCTGAATATTATCATTAACCATTACTTAAATGATTTTGTGATATAAACTTCAACAAAGCTAATGTCACACATACATATATGTCGCTATTATAAATTAATTAAATAAATGTCGTATTTTTTGTTGTCTTTAATTGAACCATAAAATAAAAATAAAGGGCTTTTATTCTTTGATCGCTTTATTTATTCAGATTACCGATTCCGACAGTGGGCACGTGGCCCGTTTCTCGTTAATAGCCCTAGAAAAACGATAAAATCTTAAATATTCATCGTGCATTCATTATGCTATCAATATTCAACTTCGTGGTCCTAGAAGGGGATAAATTATTATAGTAGGTACATACACATATATCTGCGTTATAAAATTAAACTTAAGATCTGAAGGAACATTCATATTTTTTAATACTAGTTTCCGCAGATTCTATTGTCGTCGATGTTTAAACACCGAATTAAGTCGTGTTCACACGTTACAAAGGGATCTAATAAAAGGAGTATTGGACTAAATCGGTAAAATATGGAGCGATAACACATCGACATAAATCACTGGACGCGCGTGAAATCAAATTATCGTATACTAGTCCCAGCATCGGCGGAAGGGTTACATAAACTTGTGTGTGAGTTGTTATACACCGTATTTCATCCCTTTCACTCTAAAGGGGTTTTCTGCGTGGCAGAAAGTGAGGCACGTATACTGTGTTCGTGAATCAAGAATTGCACAAATCCAAAATGCAAACAACTTTATACACATGAAATTGGTTTTGTGTCGACGATAAAATAATCTATTATTTGGAATGAGCATGTCACGCCGCGGTCCACAATCCCCGATTATTTCCAGTTGTAGGTGTGCGGAAAGCAATAAATGTGTATTATAACTAGTGGTTCAATATATATTTATAGTTCCGATCATGGGAAAAGAATTTAAAATATACAGATTTTAGAAAAAATCATATTTGTTCTGAAAATTGATACTCTTGTGTGATGATCTTTTTCAATTTTGATCATGGTGTTCTGTTCTATTTCCTTACAGACTAAGTTCCACGTTTTCGTGGTTGAAAAGTTTTAGGTTACGAATATCAACTGAGATTGAATTTTCAAATAAAACCGACTCTAATACAGTACAAAAGATATCGAAACCAAACAATACTAATATCTTTGACAGTGCAATAACAAGATATTTGTAATTGCAGTCATACTGGAAAAGGTCTGTTCACGTCAAACATTAATCCCGAGATTGACTTTTGTAATGGGGGTTCGGTTTTTAATTACGACGAATGGTCCGGCTCAAAGCGAAAGCGGACGTAGTCGGCACAATGCCTGCGTGATTGACACAAATTACCTTTAATCGAGGGTTCAACAAACGACTCCAAATTTATAAATTTCCATCTATTGTCTGTGTTTTTGTATACAAAATGCATTTTTTAAGACACGAAAATAAGTTCCGTTTAGAAATGTACACGTTACGCAACATTTGTATTCACAAAAAGGTCAACGCGGCTCCTGAAAGGGTTAAAATGTAGAACTTTTGTGCTCGATTTAAAATTAAATTTTATTGTATTTTAATCCGAGCGATAAACGTCAATCAAGTCTGTCCTGCGAGTGTGATACATGTATCACGAGAGCTCAACGGCACGTCGCGCCCCCATCGCCATTCAAAACGGATTGCCAGCAAGGGTGAAATTAAAATGTCAAAATAGTAGCGTCGCAGTGCGAGGTATTTGTCTCCGGCTTTATCAGACTCCATTGTGCATTTTCTATTCTCCAAAGCACTAGTGAAAAACGATACCGTTTAAACCCCTTTATTTATTTAAAAAATACAAACTTTAAAAGAAACCATGTTTTCTACCTGCTTTTGATACATAAGTACTATGAGATCGAAAACGGTACATTTCTTACAACTATAGTAGGTACTAATTTAAATAATAGTTATATTTAAAAAATAGCGAAAAACACCAGTGTACATAAAAAAAATTGTTTAAAAAATCTTAACTTGAACTGGCAACAAAGTATCGATGACTAAAATTATCTTCATTGACTGGGAAAATAAAACCAGTCAATTTTCATCATAGATATAAAATGTAGAGCAAGATATGTAGAGCAAAATAAATAGCGATTAGCGAAACCATTTTAAACCATGGTTTCTTATTATAAAATACGTCCATGTTTAATTACTTTGATTTTAATTTGCTTAAAGTGTTTAAAAAATATCTTGAATGTATTTATAGAATTCCACAGCCGTCAATAGCTGAGAGGAGCGCATATTGCGCATTCTGTATTTCGTATTACTATTGTATTCTTTGCATTTGTTTGTTTGGTCATTGAAAGGCAGGAGTGGGCGCTGCGAGGGCTCTGAGGGCAAATAAATAATTACACGCATTCTGCAGATATTTGCCTCGGGCATCCGCGGGGCGAGAAAACGCACCGGATCATTGTGACGTAGGATGGGGGAACTAGAAAAAAATCTAAAGAATATTCAACTAAACATTCTCCAAATCATTTGCGAAGTATTCCGACTACACAATAATGATGTATGAGCGGAAATTGGAATTGTGGTTATATCTTTTTACAGTTTTTAATATTACCTTGACATAAAAGTAGTATAAATATTTGATAGGTTTATTCAAATTCAAATTCAATTTTTTTTATTGTGGTACATAGGTTGATGTGACTTTGACCCGCCGTGTTGGCATACAATAATTTGACGTAAATCTAAATCAAAATTATACAGACACTATACAGTGAGTGTTGTAAGATAATATGAGTCGAAATAATAGTTTCGTGAAAAACGATTATGTATTGTATTATAAATGTAAATATTATGTATTAAAGCGTTTAGCAACTTCCTACTTATGCTGTCATTTTTCTTAAATCTAAATTTTACGAGATAAAATGTTTATAGCCTCTAAATATATTTTTTTTATAAACAATAAAACGTATATAAACTCTATAGCCTTCCTCGATAATTGGATGACCCAACACTAAAATATTTTTTCCATGTTTCAAACTCTTTAGCTTTATATATTCGTATAGATTGGAATAACAAAGGTTTCTAATTCTTGAAATTCTATAATCAGTCAAATAATTTTAATTTACATTTATATTTAAACATAATTAAAGCACCTAGGAGCTCATTTGTATTAGTGTCCCATAAAAATACTTCTATACTTAAATGGAATGAAATATCAATATGATTGTTATCGACATTACCACCTTGTTGCAGAAATTTTCTTACGCAAATGTCTGCAATTAATGCCTAGGTTTTAAAGAGCTGGAAGGAAAATGTTGTGACTTTTAAGGAACTCATTTCAAGGCCAGAAAAACATTCAGGCCTTATTACTTGACAAACATATTCAATCAGAACTAATTGCAAAGTGAGAGCAAAATGTAAGTATTTCGTCTGCATGTGTTTGTGCACATAAATATTAACGGAAAATTGAATGGCAAAGCGAAATAAACGCTTTATGCGTCATGACGTATTTTTAGTGTGTCAATTAGAGTTCTGTATGCCGACGGCACAGCGTGAGGCGACGCCGCGCCGGGATCGCCGCTGGAGCCCTACCTCCCCCCGTCTATTGCATATTTGACAAATTGTTGGCGTTGTTTAGAGAAAAAAAGATTTGCACATGCCAATATGTTTCTGCTTTTACTGGAATATCGTACATAGTAAGTAAGTATTTTTCTGTCATTTTTTTAAAAGGTAAGGCAGGTTTGTGTTCAATATTAACCAGTATAGAATTTTTGGAAAACAAAAGAAAGAAAGAAGACAATTCGTATTGTTCACGGAGGGCTAAGATTGTTCCTGTGCCGACCTTTCTTCAGAATAGTAACAAACCTCGAGACAGTGATGTAATAACTCGACAATTAAAAAAATTATTGAAAGACTATTTGTGTTCTCTATCGTTTCGTATGTAATTCGCCAAATCTTTAGCAAAGTTTAAGACTCTTCTAAAATGTAGAGTTTGAGAAATCTCTTAGGCCATATTCCTCCAAAACTATTTAAAAAAGATTAGACATTTTGATTATTGATAAACATAATGAATTTACCTGGTATAACTGCCTCATCAAGTCATACTAGTTGCAACATAGTACAGGTTTTTGAGTTTTGGTGAAGTCGATTAACTCTATGTATGTTTTCACTTGTAAAAAAATGAGTTACCAAGTATATTAAAATACTATTTTGTTTTAGGAAATTATTTATACAATTAGTATTGTGCTAAACTAACCTAAAAGCGGGATAATAACAAGTACCTAATATATATTTGTTATTATACATAGGTCATTATAAATGTCTTGGCTCTAGGTAATCCTATTTTAACATCATTATTTTGTTTTGTCTAAATCAATTTCCATAATTTTATTACGTTTACAACAAAAGATGGAAATATACAAAAAAGTTTTTATGGCGTATTTCTATAGGCAAAAAATAAATTTGTCCTGGTTCAAAGTCGGTGCTATTAGCAACAAAGTTACCTGCTGTGTCGCTCTATAATTACGTCGTGAATGACGTTTCCAAAGCTTTTAAAAACGACAACGCGGAAGCTGCTACTAAAACTTAAAAAAGCAAGTAAGTATTGTTGCAGTAATGCGTTTGGGAGTAAATATTGAGTAGGCACAATACGGGGCCCGACAACCCTTAAATATAGTCCGCAGGGTGCCATTAGAGCGGCTCAAAGAGTTGGGTGTACCCGGCACAGTTACCAGAGACGACTTTGTAAATCTAATTAAAATATCAATATGTTTACTGCACTCCGCGTTGACAATTTGATTTTACGCTTCACGCCCTCGGCCTTATACGAGAATATTAAATATTAATGAAATGTTGCGACAAACGTTCCACATTTGCAATTCATTGCTTGGACTTTTGGAATGTTCACTTTAAAAATAAAATTCTCGCAATAGACACTTGCACATTACGCTAACTTTGTTTAAGATTTCTTTCACGACCTGAGAAGTAATTACTGCTGTGGTCGATGTATTTTTTTGTTAATTTTCTTAGTATTAGTCTATATCACACATTGTGTTTGTGATCTTGATCTCACCGAAGCCCAATTTGAAAAGCTTGAGCGACTTCACAATTTTTGTATCCGGTTTATATTTGGACTTCGCAAATATGACCATGTTTCTGAATTTCGTACAAAGCTCAAGTGGCTATCAATACGCCATCGCCGAAATACTCGTATTCTATCCCTCCTATATACTATTCTTTTTCATCCCACTACTCCCCGTTACCTTAAAGAGCGTTTTACTTTCCTTAGCAGCACACATGCACGATCTCTTAGATCCTCAGAGAATTTGGTATTAGCAATTCCCGAGCATAGCAGTTCTTTCCTCAGCAAATCGTTTTCGGTCCATGCTGCCCGCTTGTGGAACGAACTGCCACTCTCAATAAGATTAGCCAAATCCCTTCCCATCTTCAAAAAGCTCCTTAGATCACATTACCTGTCACTTTAATTTATTATTATTTTCACGTTTTCCCCTTAAATAATATTTTATATATCGTATTGTAGCTTATGTAGTGTATTATATTTTTATTTTATGTAGTCTATGTATAATTAATGAAAATATGTGTTTGCATTCCTCATATTTTGAATTTTTTTTTTGTTTACTTTTAACATTATTCTTTGCCTATGTTGTGACCACCCTCTTCTTCCTAATTTCTTTTCAATTCAGTCCATCTAATGGTTGTCTGGAAGAAATCGTTGTAAGCGATAAGACCGCCGATTGTCACCTTCATTTAAATTAGTTTTATGTCTTTTTTATTTTATTTTGTGTATGTATAAAGAATTTATAAATAAATAAATAAATAGATTTTAATATACATGTGTCTTTAGATTACACACATCCGAGAATAAGAAATGTTCTTTAACCAATATCGGACTCTGATTATTATATGGTATTTCGCTGAAGAACAGACAGATTTTAACTCGCTCACAACTCACATTTACAACTATAACATTAGTAGGGATTAAACAGACATTTATATTTACAGAAAAACAAATCTCTTTGCTGGAATATTGATTAGTCGCCTGTCATGATATATTTTCGAACAAATAAAGTCAACGACTCCCTATAAAACTGTCATCCATTCTCAGCGAGTGGCGTGAAACGAACGAACAGTCGGTGCACAATCCAAACTACCCTTATTTTTTTCATTTAACAATAGATCCAGGTAGCAACACAAACAGCGACAAAAACGTGACTGGTGACATATCAATCTACTTTTACATCAATGTCGAAAATTCGCACAAATCAAACAGTGAAGTGTTAAAAGTTTTTGTTGGCTCAGAGCTTTGAACACTGTTCGACAGGGATGTGACACGAGACACAATGTAAGGAAGGCACTGCCATTAGTTAGCAAATGTTAGCTTCATTTTGTTACTCAAACATTTTTTTGAATAAGAGATATTTTAAACAACATGTCGCAATACTTGTTGAGGCTGTAATATAGAACAAGATATTTTTATCACATAGGATTAGGTGGGTACATCTTTACTTTGCTTCTCATAAAAAGATTATATTGAAAAAAAATCATACTTTTATAAGAATAAAAAGTGGTAGGCCGAAGAAATGCGATGAAAACAGACATGATAACTTACCGTTGATATATTACTGGATCATTAAAAAAAAGACCTTAGCAAAAGAAGTAATACGCGCAATTTATAATGTACCTTGTTTCTTTTATATCTATGGACGATAGATTTATTTATTAATGTTAATATCAAAGGACAAATGTTACACTGCACGGCTGGCGCAATATTTCATTAGGGACATTCTCGCAAAAACGTAACCCTTTTTTTTGTTTTCTATTACAATTGTCACCCTTTTACTTCCAATTCAATTAAATAATGTCTGGTCATTTGGGGCGGGCGGGAGCGAGTGGTAGCGTTGCGCAGTGTCGTGTTCGCGCCTCCCTCGGCCCCGGGGCCGCGCCGCCGCCGCGCCATGCCGCGGCACAAACGTCGCGTCATACTGCCAGCACATTAATCACCTCCATTATTAAACTTGTTATTGTGTTCATTTGAAGATAACGCTTTATAAACGGTGCCGTCCGCTCATGACAAAATAAGCTTCCTGTAATGGCGTGTAAGCGATCCGCTTTGAGAGCGTCGTATAAAGAATTGACAAATGATATTTTACCTTGAAAAGGCAGTAAATGGTATGGTAGCAATAAATTTTAAATTAATTGGCATCGTGATCATTGGATTCAATAACTAGAAGAATGAAATATCTACTAGGTATACAAAATATTATAACCTAAAATATGTAATAATATTAATTAATACATGAAGTTATTATTCGATTGTTATAAACAAAGATGGAATAATGTTCTTAAATTTTATTATTAATATTTTAATATGGATAATCATTAAATCAGTAAAAAATGTATTGTAAGCTCCACTCCTATATCTACCGAGATAGTGAGTGAATTTATAAAATTATAATTTGACAACAAAATTACGATTATGATGTGATTAAAATTCAATTGACTAAAAAACGGGAAAATCCTTGTATTATTTAACGATAAAAACTGCAATACGGTAAATCCCGTAATCCAATCTTGTTTTATAATCGACCGATTTTGCATAATTTTTGCTATTGGTGACGTAAAATTCTGCGAGTCGACGCGGCGGACGCCTACGATGGTCGCGCCGCCGCGCTGTAGTCACGATCAGGAATTTCCGATCATGATTTGACGCAATTGTGTTACGACACGCTGCCGAGGTCTGCTCTACCGGAGATGGTCGGAGGCTTGGTGCGACACATAAGTACACGATTCTAAGAAATACGTAAAGGCCACCGTGACCATCAATGTACCGTTTTCCTTGTTTGCTTAAGACGTTTTTAAATTTATGTTTACATTCAAAACTTTTGATAGTGAAATCCTTATTGTTTACATATTTCACTCGTACAATGAACTATACTTGTGTATTTATTTTTTGTATAAACATACGTATATTTATTCCTTTGTCCGTATATTTGTCGTATTTCATTCTTTTCGTATTTGAATGTTATTACTGGTGATAATAATATGAAAATGAATGAAATGTTTTATATCGAGCTTTATATGCAATACTTAAATAAATTATGACCAGAAAAATTACTGTAAGTTAATTACATGCTTATTATTATTTAAGTAATTCAGCTTAGTGTAAGACAGTTGTATAATAATCAAAATGTATTTAAATCTCCATCTACAGATATACCCGCTAATCAACCTAATCTTTCTATTTCCAGTTGTGTATTTTTCCACGTCGCAATCCCAATATGTTATTTACAACTAAGCCAAAAAGGAGAAGCTTGCCTAGCATTTCTAAGTACATATTAATTGAGGCATCTTCCCTTCTCCCCTCTATCCAATATAATCCAACATTGGCTAAGATTAACATCTGATACAAGTAACAGAACCTTATTATCAAACAAATATTATGTAGATAGGGCACAAATCGGGCTCTGCAACTAATTTGAGGAAGTTGTAAAAGTCATCGTTACAAGCAATATATAATTGTATTATATAGTATCAGCCCATATACGGCCAACTGCAGGGCATAGGCCTCCTCTACTATCGAGAGTACTATTGAGAAGGGTTAGGCTCTATAGTCCACCACGCAGGCGTAGTGCGGGTTGGCGGACTTTTACATACCATAGAAATTCTTCCGACACACTATGGTGTGCAGGTTGCCTCGTTATGTCGTTATGTTGCCCTTCACCGTTATAGTGCGTGGTGATTAGCTATCAGTACACACATGACTCCAAAAGTCAGAGGTGTACCCTCGGATTTGAACCCGCGGCCATCGTAAAGATGTTGTTACGTGCTGCTTGACTAGTACACCGAGTGTCGGCGATGTTCGGTGGAGCTCGGTGGTGTTCGGCGAACTTGTCTGCCGCCACTATTGACACTGCCTACATAATAGAAGATTTTGCCGCTAGGTGGCGATAGCTAAGCGGCTCTTGTTTTGTTTTTTGTTTTTTCCGGGTTTACGTTTTTGTTTTCCTTCTGGAAGTTTCTTTGTGAAATAAAAATGAGTAATACAAAATTCAGTGTTTAATATTCAGAAGTGGAAAAAAATGCATAATTATTGTAAAGGGACCCAAATCCCAGACATGAAGAGAATGATGCCAGGTGGAAGTGGTGGCTCTTTAAAAACTGAGGCTATCTACGGAATCCCACACGAGTACAGGAACGTTTCTGGTGGATTCGCTTACATGTTCCAATGGAAATGATTTGGAGGTATTACAAGAGGATGATGTTCATCCAAATACGCTGCTTGAAGAATTGTTAAGGTCTTAATTTGAGAAAATGGTAGAGAAAATTTGCGCTCAATCAGGAAGACCTCGGAATGTTTCTGGGGAGAAGATAATACCTACTTTTGATTCTGATGATGGCACAGGTATGGTTCAGTCGTTTGGATGAATATGATTATACATGGGAACAATGGAAGTCGTTGCTTATTAACGCTTTTCCGAGGAACTTTGAATATGCTGATATGCTGGAGGAGTTGGTATCTCGGAAAATAGTCACCCAAACGACAACACATTATTATCATGATAAGTTGGCTATGTGTCGCCGCTGCCGAGTTGATTATGCTGGTTCACTGTCATGTTGGATAAAGGGATTACCAACAGATTTACAAGAATTGAATTGGGAAAAACTTTGCTGTGTCTGCTGCTGCTCTGCTCAAAGGGCAAGAAGGTTATGTTTGTATTTATAATATGAGTCAAGATCAGTTGTCCTGAAAGAAGGGTGATGTAATAACTGATGCCCTACCATGTGAGATGATGAACACCAAAACTTTGGAGACTTGTAATGGTAAACATGATGATAAAATGCTTTAGGCTGAAAATATGAAGGTGCGTAACTGTTTGAGTACTTAATCTGTCTGTTCTGTCTGTCTGTCTGACTATCTGTCTGACTATCTGTCTGTCTGACTATCTGTCTGTCTGTCTGTCTGTCTGTCTGTCTGTTCTGTTCTGTTCTGTTCTGTTCTGTTCTGTAGTGTTCTGTAGTGTTCTGTAGTGTTCTGTAGTGTTCTGTAGTGTTTTGTAGTGTTCTGTAGTGTTCTGTAGTGTTCTGTAGTGTTTTGTAGTGTTCTGTACTGTTCTGTACTGTTCTGTGCCGTTCTGTGCCGTTCTGTGCCGTTCTGTGCTGTTCTGTGCCGTTCTGTGCCGTTCTGTGCCTTTATGTGCCGTTCTGTGCCGTACTGTTCTGTTCATTACTGTTCTGTACTGTTCTATATTGTTCTGTATTGTTCTGTACTGTTCTGTATTGTTCTATATTGTTCTGTATTGTTCTGTATTGTTCTGTATTGTTCTGTATTGTTCTGTATTGTTCTGTATTGTTCTGTATTGTTCTGTATTGTTCTGTATTGTACTGTATTGTTCTGTATTGTTCTGTATTGTTCTGTATTGTTCTGTATTGTTCTGTATTGTTCTGTATTGTTCTGTATTGTTCTGTATTGTTCTGTATTGTTCTGTATTGTCCTGTATTGTTCTGTACTGTTCTGTATTGTCCTGTACTGTTCTGTATTGTTCTGTATTGTCCTGTATTGTTCTGTACTGTTCTGTATTGTCCTGTATTGTTCTGTACTGTTCTGTATTGTTCTGTACTGTTCTGTATTGTTCTGTGTGTTATTGTTGCTGATGCTGCTGCTGTTTTGGCAGGTACTGAAGTTATAATTATGTTATGGTAACGATAATTAATTAAACTGAGCTGGCTCTGATTAACATATTAGATAGTTAAAAGTTGCATTGAATATAAATGGTATATTTAAAGTTTCTATTATTTGTTATTTTTACTTATGAACAATGAATTAATCTAATACATGCTAAGAAGTATTATCAATTGTAAACATCTGTTGAACGTTACTGATATACTGTACAGCTGAATAAATTTAATAAGGGTTGCTTATGTGACTGATAGGGGATGCTTAAAATTAATTTTGTCTTGTGTTTTCACAGCGAACTGATTCATTTGAAAATAATGAGCAAAGAAACAGCACTGCCGCATGCCTGCACACTCTGCCGCAGCATAATTTTAAATATTTGGGTACCTGTAAAATTGACAATGTGTCATTATAAAATATAGATGCTGGAGACCTATCAAATTATGACAATGAAGATTATTCGAGTTATTATTTAAGTATCGAAATTGTTTTGCTGCTGATGCAAAAAGATTTGGGAGCGACAACTTTGGCTAAAATAGAGATACAGTTAACTTCAAATAATCCTGTTTTCATAAACCAAACAGACTTGCGCCAAAGGAATTAGAGATTGCGAGAGGGAAGGTAAAAGTCTCACAGGATTTAGGAATAATTAAAGAATCACAGTCTAATTATGCCTCGCCGGTAGTTTGGTCAAGAAGTAGAATGGCGATAGCAGGCTTTGTGTGGATTACAGAGCGTTAAAGGCTATTACAATCAAAGATAGATTTCCTCTGCCTCATATTGATGACCAGTTGAATAAATTAGCTGGTAAATGCCTTTACACCAGGTTGGATTTAGCACAGGGCTACCACCAAATACCTCTTTCAGCAAATTCTACAAAATACACAGCATTTATTACCCCTGACGGGAAATGGGAATACACACGAGTTCCTTTTGGACTTGCTAACGCACCTGCAGTGTTTCAGTGGACTATTTATAAACTGCTTGGTTCTTTGCGTTATGAGGAAGTGTTAAATTCATAGATAACTTCCTGCTTCCATCTTTTGATGTTGATGGGGGTCTTTTGATTTTGGAGAAAGTGCTGCAACTTTTGAGGGAGGCCAACTTAAAATTTAACCTAGAGAAGTGTGCATTTCTGAAGTCTGAAGTAAATTATTTGGGACATGTTGTGACACCCCATGGAATTCGACCAGGTGATAGAAAACTAGACGCTGTTAATAATTTTCCAACGCCTGTAAACGTTCATCAGATCTTGCAATTCATAGGATTATGTTCCTATTTCCGCGAATTTATCAGTAATTTTGCTATAATTGCCGACCAATGACAGTACTGACGAAAAAGAATGCGCTTTGGAGATGGCAAAAAAAATGAGCGGGAAGCTTTTACAAAATTAAAATCTTTGCTTGTTAATAAGCCAGTATTAGCATTATGTAATCGTGAATATGAGACAGAAATTCACACAGATGCCTAATAAACAGCACAATAGTGAATTGAAACCTGTTTTGTACTTCAGTCGAGTAACAACTAGAGAGGAAATTAACTACCATAGTTATTAATTGGGAAACATTGGCTGTAGTTGAGTCTTTAAAGCGTTTTCGGATTTGTTATTGGAATACATTTTAAGGTTGTAACTGACTGTTCAATCGTAAGAAATACATTTACGAAAAAATTAATACCGCGAATTGCTCGTTGGTGGCTAGAAATTCAAGATTACGACATGGAAGTTGTGTATCAACCTAGGTCAAACATGCGTCATGTGGATGCATTAAGCCGAAATCCAATTTCGGATATTAAATGTTGTAGATGTGGACAGTTGGTTTCTAACTGTACAACTTCAGGATGAGCAATTGTTATCTATTTAGCATCAGCTAAACGGTGGAATTCCTAGTAATGACATCAGAAACAATTTTTGCATTAGAAATCATAGGATTTATCGGAAAATTCTTAATGGAGAACGTTTTGTGGTACCTACAGCTGCTCGATGGCGTTTGCACGTATAACAGGTTTTATAAGCAAATATGTCAAAGGCTGTTTGGAATGTTTGTTTAAGAAGGGGAAATATGGTAGAACAGCTAACAGCTAAGATTTATTCCATAAGTAAACCAGATCAGCCTATGCATACGGTGCATTTTGATCACATGGGACCGTTTCCTTAGTCTAGAAAAAGGCAGTCAATATGTATTGGTGTTAATAGACTTCTTCACGAGATTTGTGGCCTTCAAACCTACTACGAATTTAGTTTACTACCGCTCTACGGAAACAGTATTTCTGTTACGGGAAGTTTTTTCTGTGCTTGGATACCCTAATCGGATTATTTCTGACAGAGGACTCTCTTTACAAGTCGATATTTTGAGGAATGTTGTACAAAACATAAAATTCATCACACTCTGAATGCTATTGCTGCACCGCGAGCTAACGAGCAGGTAGAACGTATCAATCGGACGTTGTTAAATGCGCTGCGGACGAGTAACCAAGAACAATCTGCCTGGGATGAGGTGATACTCGAAATAGTTATCGTGATTAATCACACAATACACAATACAACAAAATTCAGCCCGTATGAGGTAATGTTTGCACATAAGAAGAGTTTGGTTCCAGAAATAACTGGTAAAGGACCAGAAATGGGTTGTAAGGAAAATGCTCATGAAAACAGAAAAGAAGTAAGGAAATATCAAAAGTGAGATTTGATATTATGGAACAATGCTTTTGCAACAAATGCTAAATCTGGAATTAATTGTAAAATTGACAAGTTGTATGCTGGACCGTATAAAATAATACAAGTCTGTATTAATGATCGTTATAAAATCCGTAGTATAAAGGTATGAAAGGATATAAGAATTTTGTTGCAACTGTGCCTGCTGATGCATTACCGCTGTATAAAAGTTCTATTAACTATGATACGGATTCTGCTGATAGTGATAAAGATGTTGTGGACACACAATTTTTAATAAATTTGGTAGAGAGTAAAGCTGTCTGATTTTGTTAATAGTTTATTGGTTGAGTTAATTCAGTTATACTTTAGTGAATATGCTATATTTTCTAACGACTGCTTGTGAATACCATACTGGTATTCACTTTTCAGGATGGCCGATGTTACGTGCTGCTTGACTAGTACACCGAGTGTCGGCGATGTTCGGTGGAGCTCGGTGGTGTTCGGCGAACTTGTCTGCCGCCACTATTGACACTGCCTACATAATAGAAGATTTTGCCGCTAGGTGGCGATAGCTAAGCGGCTCTTGTTTTGTTTTTTGTTTTTTCCGGGTTTACGTTTTTGTTTTCCTTCTGGAAGTTTCTTTGTGAAATAAAAATGAGTAATACAAAATTCAGTGTTTAATAATGTAGTTACCAACATGCAACCACGCACTTATTGGGATAAAAAAGTATAAAAATAAACACCTTACAATGTAGGTTTTAACAAGAATTATAAATTGTCACCTCAGCATTTTTGCTGTATGTCTGGACTCTGGAGCCACAGTTCAGCAGAGTTGATACAAGACGATATCTATACTTTTCCCGAATGATTAAGCTTACTGCCTTGACTCTTGACAATCCTTATGAAAGGATAAATTGTATTTTACCTGTATTTTCGATCTCCAAAAACTCGTAATAGTTCCTGACTAGAAAATCATCTCAAAGTTGACAGCCCACGCGCTGCCACCGAATTACTGAGGCTGTGTTTGTTAATAATACAACTTTAATTTTTTTATAGATATCAATTGGGCATTACGTGTGACCTTCGGCAAGTCGAAATACTCAAACGTTTTTAAGCTGTCGATACTTAACGGTATCTCACAAACGCTTGGAAGTGGGATATCCCCGTTAACAGGTATTCCCATAAGGTAATGCTACTTACATATCTATTAGACTGTGTTTATAGCCAAACTGATTGAAAATAAACAACAAAAAATACGTTTTTTTTTTGCACATGTAAAGTTTAAAGCGTCATTTTTGGGGAATTCCGATTACAATCTTTAAATAGTAGTAAGGTTTGATTTTAAAATTAACATACTAACATTCCCACTCAATGACCTATTCACCGTGAAGAGTTACAATTATTGATGGCACACGCAATATTTCAGAACGGACTTGTAAATCTACTGAGGCAGGCCTTTCCGCCTATCACAACTTTGGAAATTCTTTTGAATAAGGCTGATAGGGTATCGTTACAATGTTCTCTTTTATCTATAAAACACGTTAATTGACTGGTCATATATGTATAGTACGCGTCACTCTCATAATTTTAAAGCCACTAGCTCTAGTTTAGCAGTCTTAATATCTCCTAGTTTTTTGATTGCTTCTACTCGTATAATTTCATTTTGGCATTATTTGTTTTCGTTATCATTATCATTTTCATCCTCAAAATGTTGATTGCTGAGCAAAGGATGCCATTTTTCCTTATGACCTCCAGAGCGTCTTCCTGACGCCTCTACTGTTATAGATTTCATTTGTAACACATTTAATCTTATGCTACTCTATACAATAGTTTTAATTTGAAACCAAAGAACGTTGCCATTACGTTTGCTGTGAATAATCTTGGTTATTAGAATTCAATTTTAATAAAGGGTTTTCCACGGTTCGAAATATTTACACGCATAAACGAAAGGCTAAAATATAATATATAAATACATATTAACAGAACGAGGTAAGTAAAAACAACTTAGAAGATTTTTTTGTAAGTCTATCTTATAATATACGTATATGTGGGTAAGTGTTTTTCTATTTAATGAAAATAAATTATTTATCTTAGTTACATAGTAACAACTTAGAAGATTTTTTTGTAAGTCTATCTTATAATATATGTGGGTAAGTGTTTTTCTATTTAATGAAAATAAAGTATTTATCTTAGTTACATAGTAAAGAACAGATTTTACTGGTAATTTTAATGTACTCTGGTGTTTTTGGCAGCATCAGTAAGCATTGTATGTTAATGTCGATATCAATGCGTTGTTTTCCTTTCCAAATAATGTTGTCTTTGGCTTTTGCTAGAACAAAAGTTAAAAATATAATTGTCAGAGTTAAAAGAATGCAATTAAACGAACTAGTTTCTGTGAAGGTTAATTCTTAACACGTTAAACGTGAAACCTTTAAATATCTTAACCGCACTACAAATTTTACTTAAAACAAATGAGAAAGTGCGCAATGGCCACGTCATTTCACTAGTTGATGACGAGAATATGACGTAAACGGAAGTTACCTAACTGGGTGCACGGTATTACCTGCTATCAACATCGAATCGATGACTCAGTATAACAGGTTGCCAAAACCGCATTGGAATGTGATTATTATTACTTTTTAATACTTGTATCTGTCCCAATTTTAAAGACAAGCTTTCCATTCTTTGCTTAAGGTGACCAGATTTTCTGAATGTGAATTAAGTGGTATCACTAGCTATCAATGAAAATTTCAAGCTTAATCATGCTTGATACGATTTTCAGAATTAGGAAATTACCAACAGTATAGTTTTTACGGCAGCTTAGCAATTTTTGTATTTCACAAAATACAAAATATTGACTGTAAAATGTGTTGGATTAAATCGAATAACTTGTAGATAGCAATCCGCCCCGTGACCACGAAAGCTGTAAAGCAATCGGAACGACCGGAAGTTAAAAAATGTAATTAATTGAATTTAAATCGCGATAAACTCCGTAAAAAATACTTTTATTTCAATCCCCTTCTGTTCTCCGGATTTGTGAAAAATAGTCTTCTATGTTTGCGTAGCAATTATAATGCGTCTTGTTTCGACTTGTTATCATGTACGACGCAGAGGCATCAACGTATCGCCTGTTCAATGAATTTATTAATCAAGCAGTTAATTTTATTGTGTATAATGTAATGCGTTATTCCGGATGATTCCAGAGACCGCACTAATATCCTTATAGCAACTCCACGCCGATGCAATGTAGTGTGTTATATAACACTGTAATAGAGTAAGATCCCAGGGCCCCCAGACGTTACTTATTTTCTCATAAAAAATATAAATGGGATAAAGTAGTGTTAGTACGTACTTTGAGTTTGTGCATACCTGCTAGCTTGGGTCGATGGCCAATTCATAGGTACCAGGTGCTAAAGGTAGATAAATACACTACTGATTTTTCTTAAATTCTCAGTGCTGATTTTTACATATGTTTTAGATAATTTTGTTAAAAATTAATAATCATTATTGCCAGACACTTTCCATCGGCGCTTAACCTTACCAGACGCATTAAAGCTTCAAAAAAAATAACATATTTTTACTTATAATCTCACTCTTGATTTTTATATATGATACTTAGGGAACTATTTGAACACCTCTGGTCAGCAGCCAGACCAATTGGAGGGGTCAAACATCCCCCCAGACACACACAAAGTGGCGCTATGTGTATGAGCGCGAGGTCATTATTTGTACGCTTGAGTGTGAGAGAGATATCTATGTGCCATTATAGAAGAAATAAAAATGATTGAGATTTAAAAAGAAAATTATCAGTGATGTGTAATGCACTATTATCAGAATCAATATTGTAAACACAATAGAACAACGATACCTTCTAAAATTCTGCTCTGTTCGATATAATCAAGAGAGATTAAAGATTCGTTACATACAAAATAGAATCGAACCTGAAGATTACAATGTATTTTAAAGTGATCTGAGTTGAGAAAATTTTATAAATAATAAATATAAGTTTCTTTAACCTATGTTTTATATCTTATCATCGAGTAAAATTGAATACTACTATTAAAAAAAAATCATGTTTATTAAATCTTAAAATTACACAAAGCTATACAAGTCTTTCTTCTTTCGGATTATTTGTAGTTTGAACATTTTACAATTCAGCGTGATCTTTACTGTCATCATCGTCTAAGTTTGATAAGTCATCATCTAACATTTATAACATTTGTAACATTTACGATTTATAAAATTTGTAACATTTATAACATGTCATTTAACCTGTGAACGATTTATAACATTGTCTATGATAACCACTTTCATATAAATCAGCTGGTTAAACAATATTTTTGAATTTTGGTTTATGTTCCTTTCTATGTTTTAATATTGTTTGACACTTTTTCAACGTTTCTTCCGTAAACAATATTAAATTCACATCGGAATTCTCACAAAACACACACTTTAATAATTCTGTCATTATATTTTTTAGAATACTATAAATATTTTTTCTTTTTTTCAACACGTTGTAAATAAAATCACAGATGCACTGAATCGAGTAGCACTGAATAGAGTAGCCTAGAGACGACAATAAGTATAAGAAAGATATCGATAAATAGATATCTCTCTCACACTCAAGCGTACAAATAATGACCTCGCGCTCATACACATAGCGACACTTTATGTGTGTCTGGGGGGATGTTTGACCCCTCCAATTGGTCTGGCTGCTGACCAGGGGTGTTCAAATAGTTCCCTAAGTATCATATATAAAAATCAAGTGTGAGATTATAAGTAAAAATATGTTATTTTTTTTGAAGCTTTAATGCGTCTGGTAAGGGTAAGCGCCGATGGAAAGTGTCTGGCAATAATGATTATTAATTTTTAACAAAATTATCTAAAACATATGTAAAAATCAGCACTGAGAATTTAAGAAAAATCAGTAGTGTATTTATCTACCTTTAGCACCTGGTACCTATGAATTGGCCGTCGACCCAAGCTAGCAGGTATGCACACACTCAAAGTACGTACTAACACTACTTTATCCCATTTATATTTTTTATGAGAAAATAAGTAACGTCTGGGGGCCCTGGGATCTTGGACTATAATTTTCCTTGTACGCAATGTTAAATACATTTTTGTCAACGACTGGAGCATTACATCACTAATCACACATTAGTTTTTTGTCTCCTTGCTGCCCTCATACTCTTGGTGGGCGTCACATGCCATCTAAATTCTTATCGAGATCTGAGATATACCTACCTACACTACAGGTTTATATTAATGGACTTATTACCACTTATTGTTAATTATGACAAAACTCATTCAACTGTATAATTGTTCGTCCTATTTGCAATGAAGTGATAACAACGCTGTATAGGGTGACTCAATAGGACTAAAGATAGACGTTCTATGTGCATATACAATACAAGCGAATCGGCCTGGCTTCACCCGGGTGCATATAGTTTTTAAGTACATTCTAAATCAACGAAATATTGTAGTTTTCGCAGCCCCCGTGATGTAAATAACATTTTAGGATTTTTTAACACCTAGGGTAACATTATTGGCATTTTAGTAAGGATCCCAATTTTTTTGGAAAATAATATATAGCCATGTCACTTGGGAATAGTGTAGCTTCCCAACAGTGAAAAAAATTTCAAATTGGTTCAGCAGTTTCGGAGCCTACACAATGCAAACAAACGAACAAACAATAAAATCTTTTCCCTTTTTAATATACGTAAGTATTAATGTGTATTGAATATGAGAATCGATTAATTCTGTAACTTCATAATGAACCAGAATTATTATGGGAACTGAACTTGCAAAAGGCATGTTTAACGATCGACTCCGATTGTCCTTGATTGTCCAACCACAACAATCATTGAACGGTAATGAAACTATGACACTAGTTATATTAATGATATGATGTTATATTATCAATGTCCGCGGTTATATTTGCTAAAAAGATACGCTCCGAAAATAATCGACTGCGAAAGACCTAGTTTCAATTACACGTATAAACTATCGAGAAAGTCTTTTATAGTTGCTAATGGGAAAAGGCCGAGGCCTTTTCCTCGGCCTTTTCCTCGGAGGCTCGGGGTCGCAACCCAACCCGTTAGTCTGACCAGATCCGCACCGCTCTCAACAAGAGCTCTCTCCGCTTTTCGCAGCGCCCTTCACTCAACCGAAGGCAGAACCAAATGGAGAAAGTGATACAGAAGGGAGGTAACGACCCTCAATACTGTGAAATACACCGCAAGGAGGAGGATGAGATTAACATTCAAATACGTTACCATTTACCATCAACAGATCAAAGTCCGGATACTACTTTACTTATTTAGAAAACTGTACTACCATCAGTTTCGTTATATTTCTTCTTATTAAATAATAATATAAAAATACTTTGGGGCGGCGTATATTTAGCTTTGGACTTCCTATTACTGACAAAAGAGAGAGAAAGAGAACCCATTAATAAAATAAAATAGCAATGGTGACTACAGACTATTTAATGTGCACTTTTATCCCACTATTATGTTATAAACTGCCTCGGTGGCGTAGTTGTATTACGGTACGGTTACAAAGCTGAGGTCTCGGGTTTGAGTCCCGGGTCGGGCAAAGTGATATTGGATATTTCTATTCGTTATCACCCCGGAGTCAGAAATTTGTGCCTGATATGGCGATAGGCTCGCCCGCTATCACATTGTGGGACAGAACATACAAGGCGAAATATGGGTGTCCTGGTGGGCCTCTGCCTACCCTTCGGGGATAAAGGCGTGAGTTTATGTATGTATGTATGTATTATGTTATAAATCCTTGAGACTTCATAATGCAACAGTAATTTTCCATAAAACTGACGTTGTAAAAGAATATTCTAGCAATCTTATTCACAAAATGTGGAAAGCATTTTACAACAGAGCTTGTAATAAAAATTACAATAGTTACAGTTAAATGTAATTTTATTTATTATTACCAACAATAGACGAAAGTAAGCCGCCCATAAAACAATACAGTATAGAAATTCATCCGGTTCGACCCGTCGCGTCGCGTCGGCTAGTCCACTATTTGAACGTTTACAGCTCAACATTTAACAAAAGGCTAATTTTGTTGCATTTTATTGTTTTGAAATAGGATCAGCAGCCATTAGGGTATTTTTTGCCACGCCTTTTATTAGGGTGTCGTCCGAAGGACGCGCGGCGAAAGACAAAGCACTGACCGGAATCACTCGCATAAACTATGTTTGACGGCTTCTTTGCGCGTTTACGACCGACGATTCATCGTTTGGCAGACGGCGGCGAATACTAATTTGCATTTGACTTTATTACATTTCGAGTTTTAAGCCTCTTTGCAGATCAACAGCAACTCATCACATGAAATGAAAAATGTCTTAAACATCCAGAAAGGGTATTACGTTGAAACAAAAGAAATGAGACTAATGTTTCAAGACAAAGGAAACCCGTAACACTATAAAATCAAAAGTACAAACACAATTAAAAATAACAGAGTAAATTATAGGAACCAGCAAAAGAATAGTAAAAACAAAAAAAACAAAAGGGTAGCGCCGATGAAATAATAAGAATTTGTAACAAATGAGTAGACTGGTCGAATGCGAGTCACATTAAAATACATGTTAATGGGAACACGTTGTAACCCTTTGGTTGTACAAAGTTTTTATTGTTTTATTCAGAGGTCAATGTGTACTTTTTGCTTTACAACTATGAAAAGGTTTATGAATCAATTAATTAAATGTGCGCTACGGTCATTGTCACAGAATAAATATGGAAATGAAACGGCGAGTAACAATGGTATGATTTATTGGTCTTCGCCATAAAAACACTCGCACCCAAGGTGAGAACTACAGCACATTTATTCGTATGACAGTTTGTTTTCTAAACAATACAAATGACATCGTTCAATTTTATATGAATGACAGAAGTCGTTGCTTGGAGCTGTGCATGATTCAAATGTATTTTTTGGTGAAATCAGTTTCAAAATTATAATCAATGAAATTAGAGAAAATATAATTTTAAGCATAAATAGACATATACAGGAATATATCATGAATCTCTTGCTTTAAAATTAACATCAGGTGAATGTTTATTTGATGAAAAGTACTAAGTATAATAATATTACGAGTATATTCCATCAAGTTATACTAATAAATTTACTTATTGATTGTGTTTGGCTCCATTAAACTGCTTCCGTATTAAACTGAACAACAATCGATTTTATTATACTTATTCCAAGCAAGTTATATTATAAGCCAATTTTTAAGGTACATAAGTCATTTTTATTTAGGAGCTTTTGCCGATGCCGTCGTTTGTGGAGTAAATGCATCAATATGCTCACAGAATTATAAATCAACTTTTTTCATCATCATCATAATTTTTTTTAGTCTTAAGAAGTCTGTTGCTGAACATAGCACTCACTCAAAGATAGCCACAGGAACCAGTGGGAGCAGCTTGCTTTCAGCGACTTTCTGCAACTTCCATTGATGCGTTTGATAGTTCAACATTTTAATTAGTCTGTATTTATGTTTATGACTCCCTGTTAATACGGTGGCTTCTAAAGAGGAAGGCAAAGATAATCATCAGAATCCCCCACAGCAGCCTATTACCTAAACTCTACAGCTACTTCTCACATACAGTGAATATTTTATATTTGTCAATATATTTTCACAGACCAATATTATGTAGTAAAACGATTCTTTATCAATGTGGATGTGGTCAACGGTGTGTTATCTATCTGTGTATTTCGATGGTAATTGTAAAGTATATCTCTTTCCTACATATCATATTATATCAGCCTGTGCTATGAAAACCGCAGACGTATGTGTACATGTGTGGGCTTCAACATGCTTGGACCGAGGCTCGTGGTTTGCGCAAGAAGCACCGATCTCGATTTAAAATATAGTCAAGGGAATTACGAGAGCATCGGTTCTCATTGTAAGATCAACTGTAAGGTTCTACTAAAGCACGTTTACCATGATGTTTATATGTCTACCATGTTCTGTCGCCTCGGTGGCGGAGTTGTACTACGGTACGACTACAAAGCTGAGGTCTCGGGTTCGAATCCCGGGTCGGGCAAAGTGATATTGGGTTTTTCTATTCATTATCAGCCCGGAGTCAGGAATTTGTGCCCGAAATGGCGATAGGCTCGCCCCCTAACACATCATGGGACGGAACATACAAGGCGAAATGTGGGTGTCCTGGTGGCACCTCTGCCTAGTGCCTACCCCTTCTGGGATAAAGGCGTGAGTTTATGTATGTATGTATGATCTGTCGCCGATAGCGCTGCTGTCCAAATAATAATCGTTTTCGTGCCTTCATAGTAGGACGGATATGTACCTACCAATAAATTACTACTGTATCAGCCCATAAACCTACGTCCGACTGCAGTGCACGAGCCTCCTCTACAATCGAGAGTAAGATTGAGAGGGGTTAGGCCATATAGTCTACCACGCTGGCCTAGTGCGGGTGGTGGACTTTACATGCCATAGAAATTATTAGAAATCGGTATGATATGCAGGTTTCCTCACGATGTTTTCCTTCACCGTTATACTGCGGGCGATTGACTATCAACACACATGACTCCGAAAAGTCAGAGTTGTGCCCTGGGATTTGAACCCGCAACCACCGTGAATATGTTGGCAATTGCGTCTGGTCCGTTTACCAACAGGCAACCACACACTTCTATTAGATTACGAGTAAACATAAACACTTGTCGTTTATGTTATAAAAACAAATGTAAAAAAAATGCATTAAATAGATATTTTCTTACTTTTATTTGTAGTTCCAAATTTCGCCACACGACAAAAGATTTTAGATTATCTGTAAGTTTACATGATAGAAAAAAATCTTTCGCATTTTGTTCCGTACCTACGGTATCTAACATTGATGCAAACTTATTATTAAAATTTTGCGGATTACTGCTAGTTATACCTTCTTTATAATTCCTTTAATAATTGTTGATTGATTATTTATTATTCATTTTTATTAAGGCACCATAAAAAATAGTTTCAATAGATAATGTTTTATTATATCCCCAGTATAATAATTTGAAACAATCCTTATCTGCTGCCATACTTTGTCGACCCGATATGACAATGTGTGGGTGTGAGATTTTTTTGTGGGAATCAGCTCTACTAGGTATTCATGTTACCGACTCCAAGTCAACAAACAACATTACAAAAAATATAATAATAATTGTCTAAGTAGCTCGTTAAATATAAAGTGACATATGTATTATGTTTATAAAACAAAGTCAGGTGAGCACTCGCCACTCCTACTTTATTACGGAAAGATATGCTATAGAGAATATAACAGAAAATAGAGGGAGAGAAAAATCTTTATATACTTAAAACACAGATCAATGCTTTGTCCATAACATTTCAACATGTATATTATGCTGTTGGCCTCCTATTGTTGAGGATGATGGTGATATCGGTGAGTATATAAATGTTTTAAAATTAAAACATCATATTTTTATAATGCAGTAAAATATATCAATGTATTCTGTCCCTATGACTTGCAAAGGCATAAATTTAAACCGTTGATTGACGCACGATTGGAGAAAATATGGCAGTTATTGATTTGGAGATGCGTGCACGTTATGAATTCTGATGTGGGTGAGACCCTTGCTCTGCATGTTGCGCAGAGATCAAACGCTAACGCTCGGCGACACGTGCCGGCATTACAAGTATAGAGAGATACGTGACATCAGTCCATTTGCGACATGTGAAAATTATATTGTTTATTAATGACACAAAATTTGACAGTGATTTAGAGGCATTTCACTACGAGGACTATTATTCTTGTGAGGTGAAACGACTATATTAAAATTCCTGCTGAATACTCAACGATTTAGCTATAATATTTTCGCTGCAGTTTTTCAAATCGATTGCAAGAATCAACAACTAGATGAAACACAAGCCAAGAAAAAGTATTATTAGTATATTTATTTGTATTTGACTAATTATGGTTAAGGCTGAGAAAAAACGGCGATGGATTTAATTTACGTATGTAGCCAGGCAAAAATCTCACACTATGTGTTTACAACTTAGATTTCTATGATTAGGCATATAAAGTAAGTGCACTGTTATATACCAATATAATCTGTAAATACATAGCCATTATTGGAAAATAATAAATCGGGTAGAAGTATGCGCTGATGATGTAAAACAAGCAAATTCAATACAAAACGTAATCAAATTTTATAATTGAAATGTAAAGAAGACAAAATGATTGCTTTATTTGTAGGCCTCGCGTCTTCATAAGTGATTTATGTATCTATTACCAAGAAAATAGATCCATTACCTGACAATATGCGTTCGGTGCAACAACAGTTTCCGCTACAGAAGAACACAATGGCAGACACTTTAGAGTTATTATCGATAGGACATCGCTCACTGATACACACTTTTAACAACACTTGATACATTTCACAGGGAGACGAGCCGACCTTTGTTGGAGACACTTTGAGACATCCGTCTAATTGTCATGATTAAGATAGTATCTTAATGCACAAACACTCTTGATTTTATCAAATCTAAGTAACAAGTACTAATATAGAATAGAGAAGATACAAGGACAATACAAATATTTACAGGAGAACTCTATACCAATGAATACAGAAATATTGATTTGGAAGATCATGTAAAGTATTGAATAAAAAATGATTAGAATATACACAGTGCATACCTACCTATTTAGTTAGTGATACCACAATAAGAATGGTAGAGAGAGTAGAGATACAAAAAAAAACACCTTGAATAAGTTCACAAATTATGTCTCTGTTTACCGAAGCTGTTTACACTGAATTTCTTTTGCATTTTCATAAAATGGTAAGGTAAATCTGTACGCCATCGGGCCGCGCCGGTATAACATGACTAGAGCCATGTTACGGAATGATTTTCGCTATAGATAAATTCGTACTGACCGCCTTTATGAAATTTCAATTGTTTCTAGAGTTACGCAGTTGTCATCTGGGGACTACGCTGAATCCTGGACTACTTCGGTCACATTGCCAGGATAGTCAGTGACAACCTCGAAAAGCTGATCGTGACTAGACACCAGACACGGGGAGAGTTTCTCGCCTCGAAGACACGATTATCGTAAGGATATTTAAAAGTGGCATAGTGTAAACATTGTCAGAACGCGATAATCTTATAGCGCTTATATCATGCGATACTGGCATACGATTCTCGACACGAGAAACTCTCCCGGCGCTTTAGTTTACATCCTAAAGATATCAAAAGTCAATCTTTAAAAGACTGCCTCGGTGGCGTAGTTGTATTACGGTACGGCTACAAAGCTGAGGTCTCGGGTTCGAGTCCCGGGTCGGGCAAAGTGGTATTGGATTTTTCTATTCATTATCAGCCCGGAGTCAGGAATTTGTGCCCGATACGGCGATAGGCTCGCCCCCTATCACATCATGGGACGGAACATACAAGGCGAAATGTGGGTGTCCTGGTGGCGCCTCTGCCTACCCCTTCGGGGATAAAGGCGTGAGTTTATGTATGTATGTATGTATGTATGAAAATTATGTTTCTAATACACTGCCGCATTTGTTCACAGTTTAACAAAACCAATAAATGGTTGATAGTGTCGAGTGCTGTTTGGGGCAGTTTACGCGTAAAAAAGGATTATTTGCATCAAAATATAATACTGAAGAAAACATGGATTCATCAGTATACGCCGGAGTCGAAAATAACCGAGTGCAGAGAAGAAGGCAAAAGCTGACTAAAGCGTAATATGGGAATTTTATGCTTTAACCAGTTTTTAACCTATGTATTAATTCAATAACTTTCCTCCGTAAGACCGTACGATCCATAGCGATTACAGCGTTGCGTTTTTAAATCGATTGGATGAAACATTCAAACCGCATAGGCCTCACACCGTAAAGAAAATCACTGTTTCGCAAGTCGATGAAAACATTAACTAAAAAAAAATTAAAAAAATTGAACGATTTATAATTGGAATTAATTCTCCTATGACTGATTTATTCTTGGGATTAATAAATTATCTGAAAGACGCTGGTGTCTGCCCCGAGTTTGTAGAGCGCGTGCACTCATCATCTGGTAGATATTTACTAATTACTATGTAAAGTTATAATTTGTTCTGCTTTATTTTGAACTACAATTATTTCGAAACATTATTCACGGTAAACTAGTGTAAATATAATAATTATATTCAATTTCTTAATACGCAAAGTTGTACGTCATTGTAATTGAAGTATATTGAGTCTTGGACTTTCAATAATAAAATTGTTGCACAGTACAGCATTGTTCTTAATTTCCCTTATTTAATGAATAAAGTAAAGAACAATATTTGTTACAAAACCGTAGGTAATGGTTTTAGTCACATTTTAAGTTCAAAATTCCGATATTACACAGTAGTGCTTAATACCTAGTCTTAGTTTACGTGTATTGTAGGTGCCTGCTTATTCAATTTACGGTAGAACATACTACATACAATAAACTTTATAGGTACATTCACTTACATCTGGATGTGACAACTACTCGCAATCATATTTACTACAAATATGAAGATAAACTGTTAAAATATTAGTAATTGATTAATTAACACAATTAAGATTTAATTATTGGATACGAATAATTATACTTTTTTACCTACTAACTACGACGAAACCAAACGAGTCACTACGAACAAATTGTCGCATACAAATGAATAAGCATAATACTCGTATATCAGCAAACCGGTAACGTTGATATCCCGACGTACAATTATTATTAGGCTACTCGTCGTCCAATAAGTACAGCTTTGATGTTATAAAAATATCACGTTTCACTTTATCGTATCCTGGAATCCAGCTCCCCTTTATAAAACATATCGTACATAACGTGCATTTATCTCGTTACAAAGGAACAAAAGCTTCGATACTAGTATATAAAACACTCGAAACGTCCAAAGAGGATAATGCCCATCATTATACATTCATGTGCATTGTCGCTTACAGTATTTATTTTCAATCGTTTGGATAGGGGAAAACCCTCTTTTCACTTGAAAGCTCCCGAAAGTGCAGAGGGCAGGCGGCGGGCGTTGCCGCGAGCTCGCCCATTGGCGCCGCGATCCCCACCTCGTGCAGACCCCGCCCTGATGGAAACTCTCCCGGGCTGCTCGCTGCTCCGCCGAGCATTCAGTGACCGAGTGTCGCGTCGGCAGGTTGTCGTGTCACAGCTGCGTCGAACTAACACGAATCAAATATTTGAGTCATCAATACCCGCTGAGTCAGTGTCGCGCGCAGAGTGATGGTTGGTTATAATATAGTGAAATCATAGTCTTCGTGTAATGCACGCCATGAGTGACCCTGCAGCTTTGGCTGGCATGCTGCCCTTCGATTCTATCGGACTGTATGAACAACCAAAACCTCGTTTCATCTTCAAGATGCCGCGAGTAGTGCCTGACCAAAAGGCTAAATTTGAATCAGACGATCTCTTTAAAAGACTGAGTCGTGAAAGTGAGGTAAGTGTCTTTAATGTATTGTATGTACTTCGTACATACATATTATGCAAGCTCCGTACATCAACGTTTTCATTTATTTTGTTATAGTCCATAATCGAAAACAGGAAAATTCAATAAATTATTACGTAGTCTTCGATGAAGTCAACTGTTTTATCCCATTGTTTCCTATTAAGGATAGCTTGTAATTGAATAAATGTTTTACTGTGTTTTATTATCACAATTATTATTAAAGTAAAATAAATTCCATTGCTTTCCTAAAATTATGCTTTGACCATGAGCATATTAAAAGTAACTATGGTCGTTTATTATAGACTGTAGTGTTTTCCAAATATTTACTTTGTTAAACAAAGCTCGAATAAGTTCTAGCATTTATAAATAAATCATCATGGCTTTTTATTTTGCACCTAGTAGGCTCGGGTATTCCAAGCTACCCACACTATTCAAATATTAAAAACAATTGTCCGTTAATTACTACGCTGGGTTTTTCCCGCGCTGTTTGCGGAACAAGTGTGACTTGTGCATGGGTATTTTTTAAATTTGTTATTTAAATGAAAACAGCTGATGTTTACTCACTGTTTAGATGTAATGTTTACTGTTTAAAACCCAGTTGCATCTACTTACTTTGATCTTAACTTTAACTTTGACAAAATAAACGCCTTACAATTGGCATTTCAATTGTATTGAAATGCTTCAAGCTAAATTATTAACATAGTTAATTAATGCAACTAGGCCTAATTAAAGACCTGTAACTACACAAGCTTAGTACTAAAGGTACTGTTTTTGTTCAGGTGAGATACACCGGGTACCGCGACCGTCCTCCAGAAGAGCGTCAGATGCGGTTCATGAGTGGATGTCGTGAAGGCCATACAGAGATCGCCTTTACAGCCACCGGCACCAACTTGCAGTTGGTGTTCGACCATTCCCCTTACAACAATCGCGGGTGTGACTTCCAAAAAGAAAATGGCAAGGTATGTTTATTGTTCAATGCTTTTGCACATAAATTATCATTTGATTAGCGGAACATATTCAATACTAGGGGCGGGCCCGGCTCCGTCCGGGTGCAGATACTTTTCGAATCCAGTCCACAACAACAGCAATTAACTATGTCAAATTGCAACATTTTTATAAGTGTGCCACTATAAACTACGAGACTCAAAACCATAAAATGTATATTATTGAAAATATCTAAAGCTCTTACAACAGTCGAGGTGTATTCAACAGCGACACGTGGGATGTGGGCTGCTATGTACCTATTTGTTTTATTATAACTAAATTACGATCATACCACGCAGGCATTCATAGTGTAAGTCAAGCTAATTGAAATACGTGAAAAAAATACGATTGTACCGTAACGTAGTATAATTTTTTTCTTCTGCCTGCCTTATCCTCCGTTTACGTGCTATGCCCTAAGAGGTTTCATTAATAAAATGTAGGACTAGTAACGAATTTACTACCATATGCAGCCTTTTTGGTAATACGTTTTTGACCCAGTGCGGGTTGGCGTACTTGCACCTTCCTAGAATTCTTGTGCAGATTTCTCAGATATTTTAATGTTTCCTCGCGATATTTCCTTAACCGGTATAGTGAGTGATAATTAACCACGAATATCGAACTATGGGGTCGATATTCGTAAAGATGTATCTAAAATGAATTAAAAATCATAATAGGCCACATAGGTCGACGATCCTTTGTATAAGATAATGGTATATTCGTTGTATTTTTTCCAGCGATGGTCAGGCAATTATTCATAATTATGCTTCCGAAATCAAAGAGAGGGGAATCAATGTAAATCTGGTTAATTTTCACTAAAATTATATACTTAACAAGATTTTCTTCATATTTAAAGCAACCAAGCGTACGGAAACAGTCCTGCAATAAAAGTAGCGCCGGCCGTATCCGTTCCCAACCACTAATATTAACTGAGTGTTAACATACGTTCATAACAGCAAACCTTTAATGGGTTCACCACTATGCTGCTTTAAGCAACGCAACGCCATGACCTGGCGACACCGATCTCCCTGATAACACAAAACTTCAGCGACCGCCGTCCACTCAGTGTCTTTTCCAAACTTCTCACAAACATCCAAGAGCTAAGCAAATAAATAAATAAGTAAAATATGGCTTATGTAGTTATAGCTTGATAGTCTCCACCATCTCGGTTAAAACCAAGAGATTCGCCAACTCATATTTTTGCCGCAACATTCGGCCGTTGAATTTCTACGGTATGTAAGTCCGCCAACCCGCACAAGGCCAGCGTGGTGAACTATATGGCCTAACCACTATCAATCGATTCTCTCGATTATAGAGTAGGCCCGTGTCCAGCAGTGGGACGTATATGGACTGATACAAGTACAATGTACATTCGGCCGTTGAACAGTTTACCGGCTAACGTGTTCAGTCCTGCCTATAATCTTGGGTCGTTTTGTCATATCTTGAAAAGCGAAATACATATGTATTGTGTCAAATGGCAAGAGGTAAGTTTCTGTTGTCAATAATATCTATAGGGACTGCATAACAGTTTCCGCTACTTGCAGTACTGTCACTTTACTGATTCATAATAAATACACACCTAATAGTCTTTTTAGCATACGGTCCTTACACTATAGATTATCATAGTCCTGACAAAAATAGTATACAACGTGTTGGGTATCAGAACTTACACCGAGACTAGAAACAAATATTAGATCTCACAAACATCGTATAACAGCATGCTCTTAACTAAGACACGAGGCTGTTGAATGAAAAAAATACAAACATCAAATTCTGCTTACATAAGTACTTTGTAGCAAACGACTCAAGTGTTACAAATCATACAACTTGAGGCAATAATAAAAAAAAAACACAAATAACCAAAATATATCTTTTGATCTACTATGAATTTAATATTCGTAATACGATTATTTACTTTATATCAAGACGCGATGTCGTTCACATGTTTAAAGTTATTTATGTTATGTTTGTAAAGCTTATTTGTTACCTATCCAGGTTTTTTCTATCTAATAACAAAATAAGTGACGTTTTAATTAACATGTAAGTAGTGTCAGGAAAGGCTAAGAAAAAGGCATAGCTTTCATTTTTCCCAGGAAATTTCGAACATATTTCATGCCTCATAGTACTCTAACTCAAAATAAAAATAGGTAATTTGTAAATAGATAGTGATTCCTTATTTTAAAGCTATTTTACAACGTTGTTTATCTTCTATTTAGAATAAAGAGCGCCTTCTACTTAGAAATCCGAAAAAAATACATTGCTACACAAAAATACATTGCACCTTTAACTGGAAAAATACCCTTTATGTTAATTGAAGATACCTAATATAAAAAATATCTAATAATACAGCCCATATGCGTCCCACTGCAGGGAGTACGATTGAGAGGTGTTAGGCCATAATTCACCACGTTGGCCTGTTGCGGATTGGCAGATTTTACATACCATAGAAATTCTTGCTAATCGCTATGGTATACAGGTTTCTTTACGATGTTTTTCATAATCATTTTTTAAAATTATTGTCATTCATCGCACAAAAAGCAAGTCACAATTTTTTCAAACCTTTTTGCAAGTCACAATCATTTTCACACCTATCATCATGGAGTATGAAAATGTACGGTAATTTACAATTACTTGTATCAACTAAAACAACGTTGAGCAATATTTACTTTTGCCCAATGTGGTGTAAGAATCTATTTTCTGCAGTCACGGTTATGACAATTTTATTTTCATTCTTAAACATTGATATCTCCATGACACGACACCATTGTGTTTAGTTAGCACCAAATGGTTGTCGCTAGTACTCATTAGCGCGCAGTTCACCCACTCAGCCCGTCATCGTCCACTGCTGAACGAAAACCGTCCCCTCTTAAGTTCTTCTTATGTATGCATAGAGTTTTATGGCATGAAATGAGGTCGTGATTCCTTATCGTGTCTGTACGGATGTAACAGATTACATCCGTCGGCTTGCAAACATGGACACCTTATGTTATAGTTTTCACACGTGAATTGCAAGACTTGAAGATGTTAGCAAGATGGCGTGATGACTTATTTTTGTTAAACATTAACCCGCCAGGTTAATACCGCGTATATCTAGACTGTGACCGAAAACGAAGCCAGGTGGTAGTTTTAGTGACTTAGGACACAATTCATCTAAAAAATCCCAAAAAAACTATAATTTTGGTTTATTTTTTTACCAATCTCGTATTTGTATGTTAAATATGTATTTTTTCCTAAAATAGTAATGTACGCCTTTTATTTTTAAATACGCAATGGTACGCAAGTGTTTGAATTAGTATTTTACCGATAATTATGTATTCACATTCTAATACGATAATTTTCAAAAAAACAAAAAAATATTCGTCGTTGTTTCCAAATTTTTTGGTGCATTGTGTCTGTAGTCACTAATACTACCACCTGGCTTCGTTTTCGGTCGAAGTCTAGATAGTAGATACACCCGGTATATTCCTGTAAGTTGGTAAGATTTATTATTTTACAACGAGTCGTACGCAGGCATTCAGTGAGACGTGAGTTTAAAAACGGCAGACACGGCATAAGGCACGTTGCCTTTTATATTTCAAGTGTCTAATAGCTTTCTATATCTGCGTGTATTGCTGGTGACTTCTCAGCCGAAATATCAACAGCTATCTATTATTGAAATCTTGAGCATGTGTCATTCCATGGCGGACTGCGCGATTATGAATTTGTGAACCAATCCAATGGTGATTTCTAGTCCGTGTTGTAATTCCATTAGAAGATGTCGTTGTTTTGTAATTACCACCGAATGAAGAGATTTATCTGCCTGCTACCTTCCTGAAGTTATGCGTACTCTAAAGTCTAAACTATTTGTTACACGCTTTCAAAACCGATCGTTTTCAGATTAATTGACTGTGCACTGCTTTATTATAAAACAGCGATATACAATAAATTCCAATTAGACGGTTAAAATCAATACTGGTATAAATTACCTTCTATAGTTAATGACATCATTTGTCGCCGCTCTCCATTTGATATGAACAGCCGTCGTTTCCGGCCCATATTTTCAAAACCAAAATTAAGACATAAACAACTTTCAAATCTCTGATGAAATGTATAAAGCCATAACACCACGCATAACGTGCTGGTCACGCTCTGCCTCACAATGTGTTCAGAATAAATGACATCTTTTCTACATCGAATTATTACGGTTCACTTAATGTTGTGTTCTTCTCTTATAATGGCTGCATCTCGGAACATGTTAATGCATTAATTTGTGAGCCGTGGTCACTCATAATGATCTAAAGTGATACATTTTTGACTCGTATAGGCGTTGCTACACCGAATCATTTGCGTTTACTTGATTGGATCGATGTTGCAATAATTTTGCATACCAAATAAATACTGCATTTCAGTTTTTATTTCCTTCCTATTAAGTTATTTTTATACTTCAATTAAATTAGTTAATTGAAGTATATATATAATAGCAACTTCTTACGAAACAACATTGAGCTATTGTTATTAATTATGTATATCAATACATAGCGATTTTTTAAAATAGAAATATGCCTTAAATTGGACGACATTCTAATTCATCATTTTTTTAATTACATCATGTAGTTCAATGTTTTCAATACGGGAAAATATAACACCCGCTCCCTTACTCTTTTCAAAAAAGGTATTCGTATAGAAACGAAATCCATTTGGTGCCTATTTTATTGAATCTAGCCCCTTCGCTGTGTAGAGGCCGCCTGCTGTGCATCTGTATGAATACTTATATTTATTTACATTCGGTTCATTTAACAAAGGGCTCGAGTGTGCTCGAGTTCGCATCTTGTAACGATATTTCATTACAACACAATAGTATATTTCAAAAATACTTAAATGTAATCTCCTAAACACGATTGTGAACACGAGCTATCCTCTATACTTAAGGGCTTTTCATTTATTGTGAATATGAAGTCATATAAAGTAGCCCCGGTGTTTCGATATTTTAAATCAGCCAACTAAGTATTAGATTTTGCAAAAGCCTAGAGTTTCTGTAGAACCGATAATAAAAAAAAAATTTAATGTTTGTTTTGCTTTAATTTGTCTCAACATGAAGGTGCTTGTAAGCGGTAGTACAGTAATTTTCGCATCTACTTTTCGTTCCTGTAGCGTAATGCAATGCGTAGATTTGGTTCATTTCTAACATTGTAATAATAATACTGAGACTTCTCTCCCCTCGGAGAAGAGGAAAAACGTTTTCCCGAAAATCAATAAAGGAAAAGCGGCTTGTGATTGGAGGGCGTCGCGACGCAGTATACGCCCAACCAACATGGCCGCTACCGACGCCATGCTCTCCCCCTCAACTAGCCATCTACCCTCTCCACTCGCATAATAAAATTTATTAATTAACATTTTGTTTACATGATTTATCGAACATGTTCCAACGGAGACAGAGGAAAAACTTTTGCTGCCATAACAGCGTTGTATACGTAATATAACTACGTTTATCCTATTCAGTGACAAAAGATATTTCAATGAAAATTTGTACTACTAATTACATCAGTATCTTTTTAATAATATTATCAAAAAGGGGAGGATATTAAAAGAAATAAATACCTTATTTTATTTTCTATTTAAGTAATTATTTTTTTTGTTATGAATAACGTCTTTGTAGTTAACAACTCAAACACTCAATTGTGAAACATACGGCAAGCGGCGCATACTACACAAAACCTTGAATAAAATAAAATGAGAAGTGGTTATTAGTAAAATTGCATCCTTGCCAAGTGTCTGCCACAATTAAAGGTTTTTTCAAAGCAGATGCCGGAATAAAACCGGCACGCGATCTCAACCTCGCCTGCCTTATGTTGTTTTGTCCTTCTGCTTTTTTAGTTATACCTCTACAAACACACACAAAGAGAATGACTGCATCTTCATTCTTCACACAAAAAATCGAAAAGGCCAATATTATTTTAACACGCATTTATAGTTATTTTTAAAACTTTGCGATCTATAAGATACTTTTGCATATATTTAATATAGGTACAGGGACACTTCAATTTAATCTAAAAGTAACAATTGCAAATCATAATGTTCTTTTAAACGATTTCATGAGGACATGACATTTTAATATTACACCAACAATACTGTTCTATATTATGAAACAACTATAATGCCCTGTAACAATATTATTTCAAATAGGTCTCATAAGTAGTTCTATACTCGTAAACAGCTTTGAATGGCAATATTTTGTCACTAAATCAAAAAATGCGCGTGCGCTTCTTATATTAGACGAACGTTCGATTGGGTCCGTTTTGAGAAATTACTTCCGTGCCACATGGGACAGATAAAATGCTCTTCTTGTCTTGCCACCAACAGAGACCCCGATTTTTTGTCCCCCTTTTTCTATTTCGACTAATACTTATTTTTTGTCTACAGGCCCACATCGTATCGCGATTTATTATGAATGGCGTCTGCGTAAGATGGCGGGGTTGGATCGACCTAGAAAGGTTGGATGGGGCTGGATGCCTCGAGCTAGATGAAGAGCGAGCGGCAATTGAGGATGCTGCACTCCGCGACCAAATCGAACGATACAACCAACGGTTACGGGACTTTGAGGACAAGCAGCGTGCGTATCGTGAACACGGCGAAGAGTTGCGCGCCCACTCGCACGTGCACGCTCAGCGCTGCCACCAGCCGCGCCAGCCGCCCCACGGCGCGCACCCCGCACACCCACACCCGCCGCACCCGGTCCACATCAAACCACATTCACAAGGCGCCCTCATCTCCTAAACTTCAATATACTAGTGAGACATGCTGAGAACTTAACAATTTTATGATCTCCCCGCTGATTATCATACATTCATGATACATATTACATACTCTTTCTTCGGATTATTTCATATTACTAATGTAATACATGTAGAAGTTTCAATGATTGTATAGAGTCAGTGATATGAATAGACTTGGAACTAATAATGTCCATTAATGATGCTCAGTTAAAGTAAAGAAGTTTATAAATATAATGTAACCTCATTCTCTATCGAGGGTATTAGATGTCTTGTTTCCAATGCTAACATCAACTCACTTAATCTCTAGCGGCCTTATTCATAGACAGATTTAAAACATATTTTAGTTCTCGAATGTTTTGTCTTCTTCGCTCAAACTTAATTATAAAGTCGTTCGCTAGGGACAAACATTCGATAACTAAAACAGGTTTTAAATCTGTCTATGAATAAGGCCGTAGATGTAACCTATCTTACCTCGTGTGTATGGAAACCTAAACATGATCCCACGTCACCATAAAAAATGGTTTCCCATACATACTATGCCATATTTGGCAAGAGAAACCAAGTCTTACGCCAAAAAGTTATCTTTAGATTTATCAATATAGTTCCATTGACCGATTGCTTATGCGATTACATAGATATTAGAAATATTTACTTGTTTTTTAATGAACTAATTTTAAATACATAAATCATTTAGGTGCAATTAAAAGCTACTTAGTTAAGGTTTAATTCGTATGTGTACAAATGTCGTTTTAGATGATGTAGCAATTTGTAAATTTATTTTTGAAATATTTTAGGTATTATGTTAGATGTATGTATTTTCATCATATACTGTCAGACAATGTAAGAAAATGTCATCCTATACAATTACAGAGAGTAACCGTTGCTTAGTTTGATTCTCTGCAGTCTGTGTCAGTATATATTTTTCTCTTTAAAATTATGTTTTGTTTAATCTGTGGTAAATGTTATTTAATTTTAAGCTTACACAGCATTCAAATTATACCTGATTGTGATTTTAATATAAACAAACTAGAGGTCATTAAAATTTTATTAATGATAATTGTTTTTATAATTAAAGAGACTACTACTGCATTAAGTTATCTTATTTTAATACACTTATCTTTGTACCTACCACCTAATTTACATGTTTATTGACAATAGCTCATATAAACTTAACTTATTTTATGCACGTTGAAATTGTTTAATACCTGTTTAATGACATATCATTATCCTGCAATTTAACAGTGTTTCGATGCGCTCAAGTAAATAAGGTAGGGGCGGCCAGCCCTCGATATTTACAAGCTAGTAAAATTAAATGTAATTAGCCGTTGTAGCATGAGTTGCATGGTGGGTGTTTAAGCGCAGACCGTCACGCGTGACGTGTCATGCGCCTGGCGTCAGTATCTACTTGCTAGGGGTTATTGGAGAGCACGCGTGCGGCTCGACTCGCGGCGCGGCGCACCTGTGCACCGTGCCTGCGTCCGCCCTACTCCGCCTCGACCCATTATACACAATTTGCCTCACTAACGTAATCACCATGTCCATGCTTGTTGAAAACGACTCACCCGTGTGACGTTGTATATTTTTGTATGACTAATTGTTTCAATGGCTTCGTGTGAGCACGTAGACACTGGATCCATAAATAAATTATTGTTTCATTGTGAATCAAATATTCCATGTTTATTATAAACTGCTTGCAATAAGATAGTGTTCATTTAAAATATGTTATCTATACAGCCTGTATTCACTACCCATACTCCACCGCGCCGCGCCGTTGAGTATAGGCATAGGCAATAGGCATATGGGTATACAGGGTATATCAAGACCGCGACCGAAAACGAAGCCAGGTGGTAGTATTAGTGACTTCAGACACAATGCAAGTAAAAATCGATGACTTTGTTTTTGTATTTTATACTTATCGTCGTATTTGGGTCATAAATACATAGTTTTCTTAAAATAATGATGTAGACCTCTTTATTTTTAAACATCACAATGGTACGTAAGGGTTAAATTATTATTTTCGCAAAAACTGGGTATTAACCACCCAAAAAAGATGATTTAAAAAAAAATCAAAAATAATATCTGTCGCTGTTTTGGTAAAAAAATTATTTGCATCGTGTCTGTAACCACGAAAACTACCACCTGTCTTCGTTTTTGGTCGCAGTCTTGATATACCCGGTATTTAGTCCCTACCGACATACACCGCGACATTACTTGAGCTATAGGGTCCAAAGTGTAGATGTCAACGGAAAAAGATCTCCTGGGTCTGTTGTTACTATGGGAGTTCCGCAGGGCTCGATTCTTGGACCCTTCCTCTTTTTAATCTACATTAATGACTTACCTTTTTTTATAAGGGACAACTGTGAGGTCGTGTTGTTTGCAGATGATACTTCTTTATTATTTAAACTGAATCGACATCAACCCATTATTGACGATGTAAACCACACCCTCACAAAAATCGTACATTGGTTTAGCGTTAACAACTTGTTACTAAATAGTCAGAAAACTAAATGTGTACGGTTTGTGACTCCTAATGTCAAAAAAGTTAACGCTAACATTCTTTTGAATGGGGATGAGTTGAGCCTTGTGAATACAACTAAGTTCTTGGGAATCACATTAGATCCCAAACTTCAATGGGGTCCTCATATAGTCGCTTTAGCTAAAAAGCTGAGCGCCGCAGTCTACGCGGTGGGTAAGATACGTCAATTGACTGATATTGATACAGCTCGATTGGTATATTTTGCCTACTTTCATAGTCTGATGAGTTATGGAATTTTACTGTGGGGTGGTGCTGCTGACATTAATACCATCTTTGTTCTCCAAAAGCGAGCTATAAGATCAATTTATTCGCTAGGGTCCAGATATTCTCTTAGAGAAAAATTTAAAGAAATAAATATAATGACAGTGGCATCACAATATATTTTTGAAAATTTAATGTATGTCCATAAAAATAAAGAAAACTTTCGAAAGATTAGCGATATTCACAATAAAAATACTAGAAATAAGAACAATTTAGCTACTCATAAGACCAGACTCCACAGGATCAGCAAGTCTTTTAAGGGTTACTGTATACACTTTTATAACAAAGTTCCCACTCATATTAAAGCCTTAAGTATTGAAAAATTCAAAGCTACTATCAAGCAAAAATTATGCAATAAAGCTTATTATAAAATTTCAGAATATCTAGATGATAATAAGGCTTGGGAATAGTATAGTATAAAATTAATTAAATATATAGTATCTTGGAGCGGAGGTATTAGTGTGCTCTGTATAATTTCATTTATATTAAGTAACTTAAACTATTTTGTTTTGCTTTGTAAGCGATTGGATAAGTCATGCTCGCTTAAAAGTCTGTGCTTGCGGTGGCGTCGTGTGCCGGGTCGGTCACTTCCCTGTAGCATGGTTGAGGAGGCCGATGGCTGGCACATGCGTCATACTCGTGAACGGGTGCTGCTTGTGTGGACTGGTCTGTCCGATTTGCTTACTTTGTAATTGATAAATAGATTACTTAACGCTTTTATAATTATTTATTGCGTTGGCAAAACAGAGTATACTGATTCTTCGTTATGGGTTACTTCGTTTCGTTTCTCTCAGCCATATTAAATATAAAGTAAACTTATTCGTATTCAACTATATCCTACTTGCAAATCATAACAAGTTATTAATGAACTGCTCTGATTTAAACCAACTTGTAATTTTTGTAATAATCATACATTGTAAACTGGTTTTGAAAAGAGCAACACTAGAGTTTCTTGCCCGTTCTTCTCTAGTGAAAACCGCTTTCCGAACCGGGTGGTAGTTCAAAAAATGACTGAATCTAAACAATGTTGAACATTTTAATGGATTCAATAAATTATTTTCATTTCATTTTCATTTCATTTCATTCATTTTCATTTCATTTCATTTGATGCGCTTCTAACTTTTGTAGAATCCGTATAGTAATAAATATACTCGTATGTACTTAACATAAATGGAAAGCTAGGACAGCAGTAACGGATATATTAGAATACTTACGTATTTTAAAAAAAACGTACAATTAACTTTTTTTGGAATGTCCCATCCTTACCTATTCCATTATATTCCGCCCGTCCCGTCTAATTCTCACTCAAGGTATAATTTCTAGTCCCATCCCATCCCTCGAGTATAAAAATGTAACAAATGTATCGGAATTTTCACGGGTACATAAAGTACAACGGGACAAAAAGTAGCCTAAGGGTTAATCCAGGGTCTCAGCTACCTCCATCCCAAACAGCGAAATCCGTTAAGCCGTTTCTGAGTTCTTCGCGCACAAACAAACAGACAAAAATTCTAAAAATCATTGTTTCCCATATTAGTTTTTCTCAATTATCTTCCATGTACCGACGTCAATCTGTTACCAATTTATTAATATGTATAGAATACTATATGTATAGAAGATATATTTGATCACAATAATGTGCGCGTAAGTGTAACTAACAGTTACTTAGGGACAGATCAAAGCTAAAGAAACTATAAATAATTATTTAATCATTTTGTCATTAGTTGGGGATGTCGCATCGGTGCAAAAATGGCCTAACATTGCGGCGAGGCCACTTTGCACGGATCACATCCTCGATTGAACTTTTCCTTTTTTATTACAATAGTAACTTACCAGGGTTCTACTAAAATTATGATAAAACGTTATTATTATATAAGATAAATAAATTTGTGAAGTAAATATTACTAAATAGTAAATTTTTTGTATGTTTTCGTATTGCTCCGTTGTACTATCACTTTACTTATTTTATAATGAACTAGTTCTAAATATTACCTATAGGAGTAGGTTTAGGTATCGGAAGAAAATACATATAACGTATGGTACCTATTGCGAGACATCTATACTGATAATATGTAACAATAACACACATTATAAATACCTACTAGGTATCTAGCGATTTATAAAAGAAACTGTTTCATACACAAATGACTTTTAAAGGCATGAAAACTAAATATGAATACGGTACCAACTTATGAAATGAATAACAGTCATATATTTTTTAAGATTATAAATTACGCACTGGGTAACCATTGCAAAGGCGAACCGTTTAAAAAACATACATTGCTATTTTATAATGAGAAATATGAAGCCGTTGCCCATTGGTTCGTACAGATTTTATAACGCCAAATCCTACCCAAAAAGGATAAATAACTTGTTCCCTGTAACATTGTATTATTCTGTTTCTATAAATATCAGCACAAAGTATTACTAAAATACGGACAAAGAAGCAATCCTGTTACATTTCTGGAATCGACAAATATAAGACTTGTGTAAGATATTAAGGAAACTAAAAAAATATCCATCAACTCATTGTTGTATTACATGCGGAACTGAACACAGCAAATATCAGAAAATGATGTTATCGTCTCTATTGTGACATACGGCACCTTGACCGTCAAAATTGAGCAGGTACCCTCTTTATTGGACATCGTCAGATCGCTCCAAAAAAAAAAAACTGAGTTTACAATGCACCGCGGATTGCCGGATCCCTTACACCGTGAACCTGTGATTTATCGGGCATTCTTTTTGCGCAAAAAGCTGCAGGTCAGTGTTGTAGCGAAGCACCAAAAGGGCATTTCGTGTAATCCGCGTGCGAAGCGTGGGAACACCGACTTGCTACACCATACTTGTTCAATCAAATTGTTTTGATATCGGTTATTTTTTATACACAACCATCAAAGATTAAGAGTACAAATGCATTTTCGAACAAATATTTACGTTTTATTGGCATACGGAGCGCAGGAGATATCACTAATAGAATGCAACTAATATAAATACATACTGGTATACCTCACACATTAATGCGATTATTGGAGTTATTCGTAATTATTTTGCGCCGGACAGTCTATCTTGATGCTTAATGCTTTACATATAAAGGTATTCATTCTCTCTCCTACCGCAAGCCTATACTAAAGTGCGTTTTCTTCCATGATTAACATATTATGCTAAAACCTTACTGATTATTCCATAAAAATAGTTTTTTTTTTTTTTGTAAATTTATTCTAAAGTACCACCACGTATGGATTCTGATGATTGATAAATTAAAGTTTATTCCCCGTACAAAGGAAATTGTGAACAAATACAAGATACAACGTAGGTACTTGTATTCCAAATCTATCAACCTCAAACAAAATGTTATAGACTCCGAGATGAAGTTAATACCAGTTTAAACTTGACACCTATGTCAACCGAGCCTCCTCGTAAGGTTTCCTGGAGACACGCGAGTCGGCCAGTCTCGTATCACACTTGAGTGAACGGGTAAGATGCATGCCTGCGGCTTCCCTGAACCTACCCTGGCGTCTATAAGTACCTACCTATACTCTACAGTATGCTTTGGTACATATTATCATTACCAATAGACATGTCACTTTATTTATTAGTCAACAAATCTTCAAAAAGAAATTTATTTCTGTCAACGTTTTAATTATGTGAACTGAAAAACAAATAAAGCTGATTGTTTATACAGTGAGACTAAATTACGGGACTGCAGAGCGCAGATACATCAAATGCTGGAGTTTTATAGCCGACGGGGAGCCAGCGGCACTTTGAAACCGAGTAGCGCCATTACATCCATATGTTTCCTCGAATTAACGTCTGTTTTCTACGAAGAAAACAGCTGTCATAAAACTTGTTATAGATTCGTGCATAAAACATTATTAACTAGTTGTTTGTAATAAAACTGTATAGATAGCCCCATGAAATTATTATTATCAGGCATTTGGTAGCCTAAATACAGGCGTCGAAATATGTTTACAATATTCACTATTAGGTAGGTTTATGTGATAGTTAATAGTTATGTATTGAGTAATTCTGATTTGATTGCAGTCGCACGAATTATCCTTACCTATGCAATTGGTATTTGATAAATTCTGAATAATTTCCACATGAGTGGGTATTCATTGTAGAGCTAATCTAATCCAGCGCCACGTGCGGGATAATCCCGGCTAATTGCGAGCGCGCGCCGCTGATCCCGAGATCATCAGGTGCTCATCTCGAACGCGCCCACCCTACTTGTTTGCCACTCAATTTTGCATCCAAATAAGATATTGATCCTTTTTATGCTGTTTCAAATCTGAAAACCAATTTATAGATATTTCGCAAGAGTAATTACCTACATAGATGTAGTTCATTGGAAGTTCGACAATTACAAATGTTTTTATGTCCTTATACCTTCCTAAAAAGTAAAAGCGGAGGTAATTTCAATTGAGTCTAGAAGCACTTTTTGTTTTAGAATGATATGCCCTATAGTATGCCACATCGAAATGGCTACGGTTTTAAAATAAACCTCTAATAATACATAACCACGATTGCCATCCCAAATACTAGATGGTAAGTAGTTACTACCTACATAGGTACTTACGAACGTACTTACTTACCTATGTAGGTAGAGCTTTTAAAATAAAAAACAGTGTAAAACAACTTCCATTTGGACATATACCGTTTAGAATCGCTTAACAGTTCTTTACTTAACTTAACTGTCAACCTTAAGGTGGTGCAGAGACTCGGATGCAGGTGCTTATTAATAAGGTAGTAAATAAAGGAAAAAACACAAAATATAAATAATAATGAGCTTATATATTTATACAAATACTTACAAGTGCTATATAAATAATTATGCATGTAAATAAATACTTTAAAATATAAACATAAACAACTACATATACCGGGTATATCAAGACTGCCACCGAAAACGAAGCCAGGTGGCAGTTTTAGTGGATAAAAACACTATGCAATTCAAAATTTTGGAAAAAAGCGACAGTAACTATTTTGCGATTTTTTTAAAAATCATCGTGTTTTAGTGCTAAATGCCTATTTTTTGTTAAAAAAAAAAAGTAATTTAAACCCTTACGTACCATTGAGTCTTTAAAAATAAAACAGTGTACATCATTATTTTAGGGAAACTATGTATTTTATGACCCAAATAAATTTTGCGAAATTTTTTGTTGCATTGTGTCTGAAGTAACTAATATTGTCACCTGGCTTCCTTTTCGGTCGCGGTCTGGATTTACCCTGTATAAATAAATACCCACATTAAAGAGGAGAATCTACTACTTCGGCGACGAGTAATTGCCGAACCTAGCTTCGTTTTGAATGTTCGAATGCCATCCGTGTTGTACGACCTGACTGAGTGGGAGTACGTTGCAGAGAAGAATGGATTGGATGGCAAAAGATTTTCCGTGATGCTCTACATCTAGCGTGTTGTATCTACCTATTATACATATTTATGGACATATTTATTACTCCTCGTAGCTCAATATTTTGTCACTCGCTTTGCTGTGGAAGGAAGTGGACAAATATTGGTTTCCAACTCCTCCTATTTGGTTTTACAGATTGACTAGAGTCTCTAAGAGTCTCGCTGAGCTCCTGAGCACGATGTCAATACATTGCGTCCCGTGATCCTACCGGACAGTATTGATCCTATCGGACATTAGTTGGAGTGGTGGGTGTGTGCTGGTGGGAAGTCTCGACCTTTATAATTTTGTTAAGCGTCGAAACATTATTTATTTAGTCACTGAATTGGTGTACACTGTATTCTATTCATATTAAGCCAGTGTTTAGTGTAGAAATAAAAAAATACATCGGTGCATGCACTCATAAATGGTGAACGCATTATAAATATCAAGATTCAACACTTTATTTTTATAAAGTGTTGAATCTTGATATTTATAATGCAGTCACCATTTATGAGTGCTTTTGCCAAAGCCGCATGATTCTAAACTTTATCTTTTTTTAAACTATAACGAAACTAAAATCCATAGATCTGTCATAGAGATCACACATGCATAGACATACAATATAAACAGGACTACTCACGAAATAATGTCGTCCTGAAATAAGACATATGCCTGTGCAATAAGGTTTTATTTGCTATGACAAAAGATATGGTCGAAAAACAAGCCAAGCGATATTGCACATGGAGGTGTGTGTCTCTTTTTATCCGCTACGGTGACCATATTAAATGTATATTTATGTATTAAATACTTTACAAATTCAGACTATATAAATTTTAATTATAAAAGTACTAGCCTTTGCCCACAACATGCCACTTGGTATGTTAAGATAACACAGTAATCAGTATGGATGTTTAATGAAAATAATGTTAGTTTAACATAATTATTAAATCATCAATAACACTATATTATACTCTTTTCGAGCTACTACTAGAAAAATCAATTCATACTGTTATTTTTTTATTTCCAATAAGTACATACATATAATAAATATGCATTTCTTGACACGCTTAGACAATATTGTGTTTGTTGGATAAAAAAAGTTTCATTCGACTTATATTGATAGCCTCCATTGGCACAGTTGTTTAGACGCCAGCTGTGAAACGTGAGGCCGCAGATTCAATCCCCGCACCGAGACAAATGTTTGTGTGATCCACAAGTATTTGTTTCGGATCTGAATGTTTGTGAGACCGAAAAGTCTCCTGTAGTTCTTGATACCCACGACACAAGACTCGATCTTAGTGTGTGGTACTACTATGTATGTGACTGTTGTGTCTTTGTGTGTATTAATATACACTACGAAGACGGGTTTGAAGAAAACAAAATAACTGGCGTTGTTTTCGTTGATCTCTCTGCAGCATACGACACAGTTAATATTAAACATCTCCTTGCCAAAGTTCACCAAATAACAAAAGATATCTGGTTTGTGCATATTCTTCGCGATCTCCTTAACAATAGACGGTTTCAAGTTCACCTCAACCAAAATAAAATCCGCTGGCGCTGCCAAAAAAATGGTCTCCCACAAGGTAGCGTTCTCGCTCCTGCGCTTTTCAACATCTACACTAATGATCAACATATACTTCCTAATATGAAGCACTTCATCTACGCTGACGACCTTGCGATGGCTGCACAGACGACCCATTTTGAAGAAGCGGAAGAAAGACTAGCGGAAGCATTACATACACTGGGAAGATACTATAGTGACAATGCTCTCAGACGAAATCCAACCAAGACTCAGTCCTGTGCCTTTCATCTTCGTAATCACCACGCTAAACGTACCCTAAAATTATCATGGGGAGGAGTCGAGATTCAGCACTGCCCCCACCCACGCTACCTAGGAATTGCTTTGGATAGATCATTGACTTTTAAAACCATTGCATTAATGTTAAAAAAAAGATTGGATCCCGGAACAATCTTCTACAGCGTCTGACCTCTACTTCCTGGGGCGCAGACCCTGATGTCCTACGAACAACTGGTATCGCTTTGTCCTTCTCTGTCGGTGTGTACGCGTGCTCAGTGTGGCACCATTCTACACACGCAAAATAAGTTGACGTCGCATTATTAATGAGACATGCCGGACAATTACGGGCTGCCTAAAACCAACCCCCTTAAATTTATTATATCCACTTGCAGGAATAGCACCACCAGACGTTCGCCGACAGGTAGCCTGCCAAATCGAAAAACACCAATATGAATCCAACAATCGCCATCCACTGTTCGGCCACCTCATGCCTCGGAAGCGTCTAAAAAGCCGAAAGAGTTTTCTTGAAGTGACAGAATCAATCACAAATGCAAAGGACACCAAAAAACATCTCTGGGGCTTGAAGTACCCCGTCCCATCGGACTACATCCCACCTTCGGAACACCTGCCCCCTGGTAAAGAACTTCAGTGGTCTGTCTGGAAGACACTTAACCGTCTTCGCACAGGTGTGTGCCGCTGCAAGACAAACCTGGTTAGGTGGGGTTATGAATCAATGTCCGATTGTGACTGTGGCGCCCCAGAACAGAATCTGTCACACTTACTGATGTATCCACTGCACCGTGTCCTACCACTGCACAAGAAAAGACATAATGGAGCCTCCATTATGTCTTTTACTGACGCTGCCATAACTTTAGCGACCTGCTGGGCCGGGAAATTGTAAAGGTTTAACGGTCTAGTCATTTTGAGCCATTGACTCGAACGGGACGCAATCCTCCACTCAATATCTCTCGCTCGGCTCGTTTTTGGATCGGAGTGCGCAATCCTGTTAAAATACCTACACGCACACCGCACACATGTCATATAAGAAATCTGACTAGGCTGTATGGCTTAGACCTTTGCCTTTCCTCTATGTTAAATGGAAAAAACAACATCAACTGTCATTTGTCAACAAACGTCACCGGAAGTCGGAACTACTACAATAAACAATTGTTAAGTTACCCAAATTAATAGCATTAATGTTTACTAATTTCAAAATACAAATTTATTAATCACACAAATGAGCGACGAAAGCAATAGCAATGTCAAAGAATCGCGCGAATTATATTCAATGTTTCACCAAGAATATGTTATTATGGCCGAGTAGTAAGACCCCTTGTTCTTCAAGAATACTTACACAAGTCTATAAAGTTACTGTTACTAAATTTTGTATTTATTTGCAGCCGTATGTTACAAACAGAGAATTTACAAGGAATATACGTAATACCCTCATATGAAAATTCATTTTGTAAGTGTTCATACCACTTGTTTTATTAATTGCTGATTTCAAGACCTTAGCAAATCAAGTCTACATACAAAATGTCTACGAAGTACAATAAGTCAAGTCTTTTTAGAATTAACACTTACTGTGTTAATTCAACATCTCAAGTGTGTTTTTTATTAGAATTTGAAATTCAGTCTGGGACCATTGAAAATAATCCACTGAACTCAATGTAGCTGTTTCTTATAATTGCAGTGTGGTTTGGAGTTATTTTTGTGCGAGCGGGTTTGTATGATGGAGGAATTTTCAGATTCACATTAACACTGCCAGAAAAGTTTCCTGATGATGAAGTTCCAGTATGTATAACTGAAAATTTTAATTAGGTTTATATTACACACTGTTGACCATGGCATAAATGCATGGCAATTACACAAGTTTAAAGTATAATTGACTCATAGCCACAATTGTGTTTAATATTCCTATAAAAACCATATTTGAAGTGAGTAGCCTATTCACAATTGTGTATTTAAATATTATCTAGTCTAATTGATTGTGCAATCAAAGAAATCATCAATTAATCATAATAAAAAACAAATGCGTTTTTATAATATGTCTACAAAAGCAATTAGTACTCAATTTTCACAGAAATAATAAGAATAAGAATATGGCTCTCATCATAATGTTTTTTTTTTACTTTGTTATTTCAGACATTAACATTCACTTCAAATTTATATCACCCAGCTGTAGATGCTAGTACAGGCATTCTCAATTTAAATGAAGTATTTCCACAATGGGACCGGAAAAGAAATCACATTTGGCAAATATTAAAATATCTGCATTGGATATTTGATAATCTGAACATGAAAGTGCCTGCCAATGTTGAAGCATCTGTTGCGTAAGTACATAAACATTACTTATATCAAAGGACAATGATTTGACTTGTTAAATTACTTTCACCACTGCGTAAAATTCTATATTGTTATCTGACCTGACCTACTTTATCCTTAAAAACTTCTACTTAATTGTCAAACCATGATTTTCACATAATTCTGTGCATTGCATCACTATACTATATCTGATATTCAAGAAATGGTCATATGTATGGATAGTAATAAACCACTCAGTTCAGTAAACATTTATTCATATTTAATCCAATTGCTCACCTGATAAAATATAACAATTATTCTTATTGTCAATAAAAAAATATGTTGTTAAAATCACAAAATATAACAGATACACCAGTACTATTTATCTATGTGCAACATTTTTGCAGCTATCACATACTTAGTGTATTTTATCAATACATAATACACCCTGAGCCACACTGGTGAATAGTTTGTTGTTTTGGCTCTACACTCAATATTTTATATGTTAACCTTCTAATTATTTTAGGTACAAAACAAATAGAAAAGTGTTCATGGAGAAAGTTCGAGAATGTGTTGTGTCCAGTATTGACCACATATATGATGACCCACCAACTGAAGATAAGCATTATATAACATTTAAGCCTTACAATCCTGATGTACATGACAATGCTAAGAATATAATGCTAAAGTCACCTAAACTAAATGAAGGTGCTGCACTTGGAATATCTTGGATTCAGCCAGGATCATTTCAGCCATTTACTAAAGATGAAGCTACATAAATATGGATATTTAGACAGTTTCAATATTTATACTTGTTTTTAATACAAGTAATTTAATATATTATTATTCAGCCATAACTAACTCCTGTGATAATGTGTTATTGGTGATGTTTATAAGAGTAAACAAAAAAAGACTTAACATACTTCATTATTTAATAATCACAGAACATACCTAATGTATCTTAAATATCACTACAAAATTATATTTTTTAATCTAAGTAAATAAAACTTAATCAGAAACAGTGTTTATTTTTAAATTATATTTTTTTAGTTTTTCTTCAAACCAATGTTTATCCAGTTCATATTTCTTACTTTTCCACACAAAATGTGTTGGTGGTTGAACCTCTCCATTATGGAATTCAAAATGTTTACTTAATTCTATAGCTAGTTTAGACTTAATTAAACCAACTCCCCCATATTTATCTTCTGCAGGATGGTAAACTCTGCCTGTCATAGGAAGCATATAAATTTTTTGGGGTATAAATTCTGTGATCAGTAGATCACCTGCATAGCCATAAGTTAATAAATCTGTATCATTCTTATTGATGATGTGAGTATAGACAATGGGCAGATCGTCACATCTTATATAATTTCTTTCTCTTCCACACAATGACACAAATGGAAATTCGTCTTCATATCTCCCAGTAGTATTCAATCGAATTCTCTTGAAAAAAAATTCTAAAAACTTCTTTTCTTTAAAGCATGATGTGAAGTTTTTCATCTTGGAATCATCTAAAAATAGCTATTATTATATTTATCGTTTCTATACTGAATCAAATATTACATTGTGTTATAGTTCAAAGGTTACCTACCATTCCCTGATGATCTATATAATAGAAATATTCCCTTATTTTTGGTTCGGGCTCTTGTCCTTGTACATAACTCAAAGATTTATGTGGACTACGAGTTATACCCAAAATGTATTTTATATTTTGGTTCACAAAACGACAAACCTTTATATTCATAATTATTGACGAGTAAATAAAAATAAAAATTAAGAATTCCAGAAAAACTCGTTCAAATGACACTTGACATTAATCGACTAATGTCAAAATTGGCAAACAATCTTTTTTTTCGTTCGCAATCCGGCTAAGTTAAAAGATGATGGCTCGAAGTCAAACACTTGATTAATCGTAAGCCGTAGGATATCGCTAATGGTTTGAGGGAGAGACATATTATTTATAAAAGCTATATTGAATCTACATAAGAAAATACATTTTTCATGATTTGTCATTGTGTTCCATGATCTTAGCAGATTTCTATGATATGAATTAAAAAAAAAGAACTGCGATACCTACTTTTCTTGTATAATAATCCGTGCTTTTCTTGTTTTTTTTTTTTTCTCTTCATGGCAGCTTTTCTTGTTAATCTGTGCTACTGATGTCAGCTGTCACAAACGCATGACATGAATGTCAATTGTCTATCAAAAGAATTCTTCACGACAATTCACACGATCTGCAAAATACAAATAGCATTTTATACCATTCATTTAAAAATAATGTGATTAATAATATTAAATCCTTATGTACAATGCAAAAGTGATGTATCCGATCTAAGCATAAGAAACAGAAACATACAAGGTTACATTTCCATACATGGAATTCACATAAATTAAAATTACCATGGAAAGTGTACGAAGATCATGGAAATTGCGTATGTACTATTCGTATTTTGTATGCTTTTAGTTATGAATTTTGTCACATGATTACATCAAAACGTTATTTTAATTGCAGAAGAGTTTGTTGCCCACAAAGCAAATGTCAACTGCCTGGCAATGGGACACAAATCCAATCAAGTCCTTGCTACTGGTGGTGACGACAAAAAAGTTAATTTATGGGCTATCGGGAGGCAAAGTTGTTTGATGGTATGTATAAAACTGTTTTATTTAGCAGTTATGTTAAACAAATGTATGTTATAATATGAAAGTAAACAAAGATGTTGTCCTATAACTATTACTGACCCATTCATCAAATAAGATATAAAGTAAATCTAAAGTCATACTTTTCACACTTGTAATTTTTAGTTTGGTAACTTTCCTAGTTTCTAGTTTTCTTTCTTAATGAGTATGGAAATGAAAATTATTGAGTTGAATTATTGTTTTTTTCTAATTCATACATGTACACTGACCATGCAGTTGGTTTTAGAGTTTAAGTGGGCATACTACTCCAGTAGAATGTGTCTGTTTTGGACATTCTGAAGACTTAGTATGTGCTGGATCACAAACGGGAGCTTTAAAGATTTGGGACCTAGAGGCTGCTAAACTATTGAGAACATTCACTGGCCACAAAGGGGCTATAAAATGTATGGACTTCCACCCCTATGGGGATTACTTGACAACAGGGTCTTGTGATAGTAACATAAAGCTGTGGGACACTAGGAAAAGAGGGTGCATTGTTACATATTCAAGCCACCGATTAGCAGTAAACAGTCTACAGTTTAGCCCTGATGGCCAATGGATTGCCTCAGCTTGTGAAGACGGTAAGTTCCAATATCTATGTAGACAAAATATCCAAATCATTTGAATATAAATAAATAATGCAATATGGAAGTTTTCTGTTCTTGACCTTTTCTTGATAAACTTACCAATTATTTTTCTGTAAAGAAATTTAACTTTAGCATGTTTGTTTCTGAACTTGTTCAAACTGGAAAAATAATGTGTTTCAGGTTTAGTAAAGGTGTGGGATGTTCGCGTTGGTAAGGTGCTTCAAGAGTTTACAGAGCACACATCAGCAGTGACCTGTGTCAAGTTTCATCCACATGAGTTTCTTCTCGCCAGCTGTGGCACAGACAGAACTGTTAATTTCTGGGACATGGAGAAATTCCAATTGGTATCAAAGTTTGAAAAAGAAAATACTTCTATAAGGTTTGATCATGCTGCTTGTTGAATTACTATAAACTAATTAATTTAGAATTTGCTCCTAATTCAGATTTCTCTGTTATAGACATATGGTGTTCAGTGATGATGGTACAACATTATTGGGTTGTGCTAATGATGGTTTGCATGTTATTGGATGGGAGCCAGCCAGAGTGCTTGACACTGTTCATGGACATTGGGGACAAATACATGATATAACTGTTGCACAAACTCAAATGGTATGGTGTAATTATGGTATAACTTGCTTTTGTATAAAACACTTTGAAATGGATAGATCATGGTTTTTACGTTATAACTAAAGAATTTTTATGTCATATTGTAAACCATTAATTTATAATATTGCTAACCAAAATAAGAATTTGCCAACAATTAAGGTAAAATCATAAACAATGTTCTATTATTTATAGAATTACATTTTGCAGATAGCTGGTTCTTTCCATTCCACATATGTGGTATTGATGGTTGTTGATCTCAATAAAGTGCATCCTTTCGGCGGACCACCACCTGTATCGCCGCCTGTTGTTCGAGATCTCTCACCATTCCAAAAGGGTCATTCTGTGCGCAAAAGTTTCTCAAAAGAAAAGCCACCAAAAGAAGGTACTTATTCTATTTCGCCTTATAAAATTTGCTCAAAAAAAATGTAATTGCTTATTATTTTCATGATTTGATTGCAGTATTACATAGACCAACACTGCTAGATGAAAAAACAGCTGAGGAATCTGCATCAGGAACAGAAGCAGATGAGGATTCAGGTGCCATTATATCCAATTTTAATGACTACTCTGAAATATTCCGTCCCTCTCGAGCGTGTGAGTTATCAATTACGGGAAAACATGATGAATATTTGAATATGTTACAATTTTTATTTTAATAAAATATACGCATTTCAGTAAACCGCACCCCACCACCGGCCAACAGTTTATCTTCAGAAGACTTTTCATTAACAGGTATAAATTGTATACTTGTCACGTGGGGGTGGCCTAATCTAATTACCATATTCATAATATCTAACATTAACAAAATAATATTGTGTAGAAAATATTTAATAACTGTGGTTCATAATGGGACTTAAAAATTTTACGAAGTTGAGAAAAGCTATGCTCGGTAGTATTCTTTTCGAATCAGAAATAAGGACTTTGTAGGAGAACAAAAAGAAAAGATCAGTGGAATACTAAGTTGTTTCGCTAATGGGCAGACATACAGAATACTGACGGACGATAGCGTCTTGTACGCTACGTACGTCTTTTCGAGTGTAACCTAATAAGAGTCGCAGTCGAAATAATAAAGAGAGGCCTGAGTTCAGCAGCGATATTCTTGTGGCTGAAGAAGATGATAAAACATTTAGTGTTGGTGATGTGATGCGCAGCACCAGATCCCATCGACAAGGAGCAGGCAGTGAGCACGTCTCTGCGGGACCTGATGATCGAGGAGGCTCCGCTGGCGCGGCCCGTGCCGCAGCCCTCGCCGCCGCAGCGCCAGCGCCCCGACCACTACTCCCGCATACCCACCTCCACCAAAGAACATTACACTGTTATTGAGAAACGAACTGAGAACTTCTCAAGTTAGTAGCATTATATTATTAGCTTTATGGCTTGTTGGGAGATAGATTATGTGGATTTCAGTTTTTACGGGTTTTTATTGACCTCTAAAATATACTACTAAGTAGATTGTAGATACTAACAATCAACATAATATTAGATTTATTTGTAAAAGGCGAGGGGTACACTACACCAAGTATCTTCAAAAGGTAACCATAAATATGCTTAAATATGTAATATTCATAGCTAATGTACAATATTTAGGGGTGGTGGACAACAAGGAAGAGAAAGTATTTGCAACAGCTCCAGCCTCTGCACTAAGGGATTACTCCACTAGCTCTGTCACCGCAAGCTCACTTAACAGACACAATTCATACAAAGAAACCAAATCAACAACTGACTTGTGTAAGTTACTTTGACACAGTGTATAATTTCAAGTACTGAACAGCTTATGAATTGAACATCTACTTTCTAGCCCCAGGTAACCTAAGACAAAGTAATAGTGAGATGTCTTTGGGTCCCCCAACACTGGGCCCACGGTCGCTATCGTTCACCAGGTCACCCAGCGAAAACACTAGGTACGTAAACATACTTTTATATGTTTAACAATATTAACGGTTTATACTTCTTGCATCAGATTTATAAGATCATCAGTTTAGTATAATAGCTGTAGTTTCAATTTTATTTAACCTCATTGAACTGTAATTTTTATTTAACAACTGTATTTTAAAATTTAAATATTTAGATTGGGGAATGTTTCCAGACGACGAGTGGACAGTGTTGCTAGTGAAAATGTGCCGGTATCCCGAAGCGTAGAGGCTACTGAGCCCGAACCGGAGTTTATACCATACAGCACAGATAGGCCAGTTGGACTAGATCTAGATGAATTCTTGCCTGTAAGTATAAACTGAACTAAATCAATCTGATTCACAATTCACATACTCAATTCACCACAACCCGACCACATGAAGTTAATAATATAGGTTCACGATTGTGTTTTGTTCTTAGAGTGAGTTTGCTGGAAACTAAAAACTGGTGACAGGATAGGTATACATACCTACGTAGTTATCTGCGTGGATAACTACCATCGTAAATGATGGTGGAAAATGCAGTATCTATAGTAATTCATAGATTTATATTGCATTTTAGAATCAACCTGTGTATATCCCATCCGGCAACGATCCGGGAGAACCAATTTTCGGCGGTGGATAATCAATTTTGATTACACTCTACTTAGGTACCATCAGAATTCGGATGCTGTCAATTTTTAAATTTGCATGTTGACTGCGGTTTACACATATGTATTACTTTGAGCACAACGAGTATGCGTCTATCACCATAGAAATAATCGGTAGAAATATAATAATAAATTTAGTACGCCTTAGACACCTTTTCTTACCAGTAAGAATTTAACTTGTGTGTACTATTATTTTTATTGTGTAATTTTTAATTGTATTTCCGTATAGTGCAAAAAAGGATTAAATAAATAAATAAGTTTTCTCACCAAAACGCAGTATAAATGCACTGTTGTGTTCGGGTTCGAAAGACATAATGAGACTTAACATCTTTCTCAGGATGGCGAACGCAGTGGAATGCCAAGCATTGCTTTGTAATTCATGGCGTTTGGTTTTGCTACTGTCCATGAGCGGTCGTATCGCTTACCATCAGGCGAATGGCATGCTCGTCTAGCCATTTATTGTAATAAAATAAATAAATAAGTATTGTGCGTGGTGTGCAGCGCGGCGTGTCGGGCTGCGGCGTGCGGCGCGGCGCGCGCGGCGGCGGCGCCGAGCCCAGCGAGCAGGAGGTGCTGGGCGTGCTCATGCGCGGACACGACTCCATGATGGCCGTGCTCACCGCCAGGCAACGCGCGCTGCAGGTAACAACGCAAACTACCTACATACATACTACACACTACTACATTACACATAGTCCAGTCTTCAGTCTTAAACGTGTGGCCTTCATGTGTGTCAAGATACGGCTTGTGCACTTTTGGATGACTTGAATTTCCCGAAAGTCAGAGCCTATAGAAATTAAGTCACTCTTCTCTGAAAAAACATTAAGTAATACCATTAATTTTTCAGTAAATTAGCCATAAAACAATAATTAACTTTTTCTGCACATTATTTCAGATATTCCATTCAGTGAGAGTTAATAAGAGTCTCAAAGCAGCTTTAGAGTCGGTCATTGCTTTAGAAGACACATCAGTAATTCTCGACATTCTCAATGTGATGGCACATAAACCGTAAGTGATATAATTTTCGTTATTATGTAATAATGTATTAGTATTCACTTTATTACATCATTTTTGCATATTTTTTCAGGTCTTTGTGGAATTTAGACATGTGTCTACTGATGTTACCCAAAATATACGAGTTATTGCAAAGTAAATATGAATCGTAAGTACAACCACGCTTACATTTAAATGCACCTTGTACTATAAGAATATTTTCTAAAAAACGTGATTGCAGGTACATGCAATGCGGATGCAACGCTTTAAGACTGATAGTGCGCAACTTCTCGTCGGTGGTGCGCGCCAACGTGAGCGCGCCCGTGCGCACGCTCGGCGTGGACATCCCGCGCGAGGAGCGCTACGCCAAGTGCATGCAGATCCACCGCCTGCTGCTCGACATCCGCGCCTTCCTGCTCAAGCGACAGACGCTGCAGGGCCGCCTCGGCGCCGCCTTCAGGGACCTGCACACCCTCATGCAGCAGGGCCTCGACTAAAACTAACATCACTTACAACACTAACTATTCACCTACGTATCGTCCGGGCCTTATATTACAATAAAGAGTGATAAACTTTCAGTATGAATAAATGTGTATCAAACCTGAAATGGTGAAAAAAAATACATGCATTTAAGATACTTTATTTACATTGTGAATTTCAAACTAGTATTTAAATAGCTACAAATAATCAGTATTTGTTTCAATGATAAAGTTCATTAAAATTCCCTCCATCAATATTAGACTGACAATTTTTTTTTATTTTAATATATTTATGGACCAATCTGAAAATCATTCAAATACAACTGTACATAATGTTTTATAAGATTATGTGACAGTATTTCATATGCATAAATAAGATGGATTGTAAGTATATGCACATGTTACGGTAAACTACCAATGAAATATAATAATTTTGGATTTATAAACACTAACATACAATTAAATTGTTTACTCAAACAAATACTAGAGGAATGAGTCTTTTTGCAGCTATTTTGTTGTTAAAATTATAAATATTTCGTAACAATCCTTTCATATCAAATAATTAAATAAGTTATATGAATGTTTAGTTCTTTTAATTTGAAGTAAATATAAAGACCTTACAGCAATTTATCTATCTGGGATATGTGAATACAGAATACTTTAGATGTTGTTCTATTAACAATCTTATAAGATTATGATTTCTATTAAATGAGAATGACTGTCTGCAAGTTCTTTCTGATGGAATATAAAAAAAATTAAACAGAAATGAAAGGGTAACTAAATAAGGTTAAGATTTTAAAGTTGAGTTATGAAATTCTTTGGTATACAAAAAATAATTATGCAATATTTTAACAAAAAATGTTTATAATATTGTTATTTAATTTCTATATGAAGACCAAATATCAAAAATAAGACCTACACAGGATGCAGTAATACTCAAGATTGTGCTTCAAACCACATTGAAGTAAAGAAAAAACAATTGAGTTTATTAATAAATGTATTTTTATTAGTGTTAGAAGTAATATAGTCCTTATGTAATGTAATATCTTCCTAATTCCATCATCATAATATCATCTAATTTCCATTTACGAATTTTTATTAGTAAATAAAAATTAGAGATTGAAATACTTTTGTTAATAATATTATTTTACATCATGGTAAGGCTTTCACATTTTTATTTGAATACAAACATGTATTTACCGTTAAATACAACTAGAGTCAACCAGAGAAAAAGTAAACAGGAGTAATTGGAAGCATGTGTTAATATTTTTATGAACATGTCCAGAATTAAAAAACATGTAACAGACCTATCCATGTATCTGTATCGACAATATATCACTTCCTTGTGACAAACAATTATAAGGCTTGTTACCAATCAACCTAGTTTACCATATAATATAAAACTACTTTTCTGGCTTCTTAAATAAACAATATTGATTGGCTAACTAGTGTCTTTGCTTCTTTATTAATGAATATTTGTTGGAAGTATCTATAGCCCTTTTCCTTTTGGTGAATTTTTCAAATTTCTTTGCTAATATTTCATCAGGTATATCTTTTTTCATTTCACTATCTGGTTGCTTCGTCTGGTTGTCTATTTCCATAAGTCTTTCAATTTCTGGATTCATGCCTTTAAATGAAAGTCTGCCATCCATCAAATTCTCACAGAATGTGTAACTGGATTCGGATATATAATTGCCGGAAGCGCTGCGCATTTCATGGGTTATAATATTGGAGTATAAACTCCCATGGTCGTGTGTATTTTCTAACTCTTTTTCTATTCTTTCCTTAGTCTTCTTCATAAATTTCATGTCAAGTACTGATTTTGGTAGCTGAGGCTTCTTTATATTAAATCCTGCCATTATGGCAACAGGTACTATATAAATCACCACAGTTTTGAAAAGTTTTATAAAAACAACAGACCAATGTGGTAGAAAATGAAAATAAATATTTTGTTGCCACTAAAGTCAAAATTGACCATTTGACATTTAGAAATGTGAGGTTAGGCACACAGACTAAAAACAAAAGGTAGGAATAAGGATCGAGTAAAGAATAGAGATGCGTCTTCAACATAAAAAAATCGATACCCAAAAGTCTAATTGTATCATGTAACTTTGACCATAACTCGAACTTGAAAAAGTTAACTTTTGTAAATAGAAAATAGATAAACTTACGTGTAATTAGTCACTGTTTGAATTTTACTTCAACAGCATCATAAAATTTAAACAAAAGTTGTAACGACACTTTTTGCTATAGTTGTAAGCCGTACGGCGCGGCGTGCGCGTATTTCTCTCTCTCTCTCTCTCTCTCTCATAGAAAGCAAGGCAGTTATTTTCGTTTCGTCTTTCTATTTCGCATTGAACAGTGTGGTGTCGCGACGATTATTTTTGTTGAGTGTATACAGGATTTCTGTACATAATAAATATAATAAATCGAACTTCGTTCCATCCGGGTGTTCCTTGACACCTCTCATATTTTTACCATATTTAGGTGATCAACCGCACTCTATGTCGCCAATCTTGGAGTTGGTATTAGTTAGAATCGTTCCCGTAAAGTGCCAACAACTTCTACGTACCCCAATGAAGAGTAGTTTTAGTCAAAAGTGTTCATTATTTTCTGTGTGAGCAAATAATATAATTATAGCGGATAAAAAAAAAGAAATCAAATATAACAAGTGGCAGCTAAAATTATTTAAAATATAACGTTATAATTATAGCTATAAATTCATTATCACAGTCCCCAATAGAATTAATTCACTGTCAAATTGACAATTCGTGACATCAAGAAAGTGTGGTTATACAGCATGTAGACCATTGTTTTTGTTATTCTTTAGTTCGATTTAAATTCGTAGAAGCAAGTGTAAATGATTATTACTGCGTACAGTTGATTAAAATAAGATTAATCATGCAGATGTCCGAAATAGACAACGTTAAAATATACAACCTCAGTGTTGGAAAATCTCTACCAGACGTGAGCCTCATTCTATTAATTTAATCCTAACTGAAAGAATAACATTAGTTTGATAACATTTTGTTGGTTTTTAGTGGCTTTCAGAAAGGAAAAAACGGGCACTGCTAAAGAAAAATGTAGACCTTCGGAGACGCATAGAATTAATTCAAGAATTTGACATGCCCGGCGTAAGCACTAATATTCGAGTATCTAAAGATGGGCAGTACATCATGGCAACCGGCATTTACAAGCCTCGAATCAAATGTTTCGATGTTAATAATCTGTCATTAAAGTTTGAAAGATGTTTAGATTCCGAAGTAGTAAAGTTTGAAATATTAAGTGAAGATTATACCAAGGTAAGCATTTTTTAACTATATTTAGAGCATATTATACTTGTCCCTGAGCACAAGAAGTTTACACTTCCTCATTATTAAAATTAATATTATTAGCCTTCTATAATACACAAAGAGCTTGTTTAATCTTTGATTGCACAGCCAAACTATATACAATTTTTATATCTCTTGTTTGCAGATTGTTTTTCTACAATGTGACCGTTACATAGAATTTCATGTAGGTCATGGCAGACACTACAGACTGAGAGTGCCGCGCTTCGGGAGAGACATTTCATTCCATCGGCCTTCTTGTGACCTTTTTGTGGTAGGAGCTTCTTCGGTATGTATTTTAATATTTAAAAAATTTACTTATCAATATTTGGTATTATCCTTGTACTGGTATTTAGAGTATAATTCATTTTTCAAGCTCTTATTCCATACTTCAATGAGATTATTGCAAAATAGTTACACACTGGTATATACAATGATTTATTTTAAAACTTTTAATAATAATGTTCAAAAATAATGATTAATTTCAGGAAGTATATAGATTAAACCTTGAAATTGGTCAATTTCTAGCCCCCTATGTGACAAAAGCAAATGAGATCAACTGTTGTGATGTTAGTGAGGAACATGGCCTCTTGCTTGTGGGTACAGAGAGTGGCCATGTTGAGGCTTGGGACCCACGCACTAAATCAAGACAAGGAATCTTGGACTGTGCAATGCATTGTACTGATTCTGAATACAAGTAAGATTGTTTTATACAACTAAAAAAAGAAATTATGTTAAATAAAATAGGATAATATTATTTATTTATCGTAATTGAATTGAACATATTTTTTGTTTCAGAAATGAAGCTCTCCCTGCTGTAACAGCCTTAAAGTTTGATGGAGCTCTTAATATTGGAGTTGGTTCAAGCACTGGGCATGTGCTGCTCTATGACATCAGATCTAGTAAGCCACTGTTGGTCAAGGATCATATGAATGAAATACCAATAAAGTCAATAGACTTCCACAAACAAATGAATTATGTATATTCAATGGATTCAAGTATAGTTAAAATTTGGGACAAGACAACTGTATGTAGTGCATATTATTTGATATGGATAATGGAATATATAAATAGATGAAATATTTAATTATATATTTTTTTTATTTCAGGGCAAACAGTACACAAGCATTGAATCATCAGTAGATTTCAATGATTTATGTGTTATACCAAATACAGGACTAAGTATGATGGCTGTTGAGGATCAAAAGATGCAGATTTATTACATTCCATCCCTGGGTAAATTTGATTAAACTTCCAATGTTTTATTTCGTGTTTTACAAATAATCCTAATTTACCAAAACATATAGCATAATATATTGAATATTGCTAATAATTATATCCTTTAATGACATTCATGCTAACCTAAACTTGGTAAAATGAAACTTTGTAGAGCATGTTTCATGTAAATGCTTTAACAAAACAAAGAACTCCTTTGGGACTCCTTTGCCAAAAAAGATAGGGGTGAACTTATGCATGATAATATTTCAGGTCCTGCACCAAGATGGTGTGCCTTTTTAGATAATTTGACTGATGAACTAGAGAGCACAGCCTCACAGACCATGTATGATGATTACAAATTCATCACAAAACAAGAACTTGAGTCCCTAGGGCTGGATCATCTACTTGGAACTAATCTATTAAGAGCCTATATGCATGGGTAAGTACATCTATGACAAAAAAATATTGTACTTATGGAGTATGGCATATTTTATAATAAATAAATGCAGTGAAAGTTTGAAGATATCATCATTTTTAATAATATGTCATTTTGCCAGCATTAAAGCTAAATTTTATTTTCGAGTCTTAGGTAGCAATCAAAGGTTTCCTTGGCAGTCAGACAATTTTGACGGTTCTTTCGACTTGTCAGACATTGAAGCTTATAACTTCCAAAGCCCACACAATCCAAACTTCATAATTGCTGATAGTGTGATGCCTATGTTAGAGGCATGAGTAGACAAACTTTCAGCTTTTATAAAACGACGAAGGTCTGGCGGCCACGGGCTCTACTGTTACAAGTCTTTCTATTTTATAGACAACTATTTGATTAATATTATCATACAGTTATTCATTCAATAAATGTTTATCAAAAAGATAACAGTTGTAGGATGGACAGAAAGTGTCTATTTATAATATTGTTTATTATCTATGACAGATAGACAAAATATTATGTTATATCACTTCCTTTGCAATCAAATGCATTGTACATTTTGTATGATGTAATCATATGTTTTAGGCTATTTGGTAATTATAGACTGCAATCCTACAAAAGCTATTATTACTTATAAGGAAATTCAATACATTGTCAAGTTACAATATGGATGATTGTATTACAGATATTTCGTGGACGTAAGACTATATAAAAGAGCTAAGTCAATTGCTGATCCATTTGCGTTTGATCAGTACAAAAAACGTAAAATCAGAGAGAAAATTGAACAACAGAGACCGTCTCGAATTAAAGTTGAAGACAACTTGCCTAAAGTCAACAGAGATTTGGCTTCTAAACTCATGGACGAGGAAGGACGCAAGAAAAAGAAACCTACCGCTAATTTACTTAAGGATGACCGATTCAAGGCATGGTTCCATAAATATTATTATCTTTGTATATGTACATATTTACCTAAACTGTGTGTTATAACACTAGTGTAATATTTGTAGGCTATGTTTGAAAATCCCGATTTCGAAGTGGACAGAAACGCTGAAGAATATCGTCTACTAAACCCAGTTTTATCAAGATTTGATAAGAACAAAGAAAAGAGAAAGGAAGCAGAGCCTATAGAGGTAATTATAGAATTGTTCATGAATGATTCACTCAACATCTAAATTTAAATTCCATGAAAACATATGATAAAATATTATTTTTACAGCACACGGAACAAACGGAAGAAAGAGATTCGGATGAGGAACTGTATGGAACTAGTGATGAAAGTTCGGACGATGAACGCTCGTGGGTTAAAGAAGTGAAAAAACAACACAAGATGATAAGGAGAAAACATGAAGAAGATGATTCACAAGAACCGGAGACAGAGAAGGTTTACGAGTTTAACAGTGCTCCAAAACCAAGCACTGTGGTTAAGAGTGTAACACGAGTTAACAAATCAAGTTTAGGGGATAGAATAGCAAAAGAAGGCTTTTCCACCATAGTAACAGGGACAGGAGGTAACAGAGAAATGAAATTCACTATGAGAGGCAAAAAATCAGATAAAGACAATCACAAGAAGATAAAGAAACATTTTCAAGAAAGGAAACAGTTTGTTCGTAAAACAGGATATTTGATGAAAAAGAAGTTACCAAAAATGTTATGATGAATAAAAGTGTTTGCTTTATTATTTTAATTGTTTTATTTACTGTTCATAATAGTTACGCCCAACCTACATTACAAAAGGGAATAAAGGCTATAGCAAGGCGTTCACTATTAATATGTAATTAATTAGTTTTCGTAAAGTGTAAACATAGCGTGTACTCATGTGACAACTACGAAGTATGGAATTTTGATTATTTTTTTTTTTTACTTTTATATGCTGTTTTTAATTTCTGGAAGAAATGCAATCATCCACAGGATCGTGATATAAAAAGAAAGTAGATCATAGCCGCTATTAAATGCATATTTTCGTTAGATTCATTGCTTTCCTTTAGGAAATTTCACCATTGAGCCACTGAAACACGGACAGCTTAAAGAAGTGGTACAATATAATTTGGCACATAGATAGCTTTTAAATATATATTAAAACTATTTAAAGTTAATACCCCCTATATCCCAAATTACGGACAATATTTCATTTGTTTCCAGATGTATAATAATGCACTGCCTCGGTGGCGTAGTTGTACTATGGTACGGTTACAAAGCTGAGGGTTCTCTGGTTCGAATCCCAAGTCAGACAAAGTGATATTGTTTTTTTCTATTCATTATCAGCCCAGAGTCAGGAACTTGTGTCCGATATGGCGATAAGTTCGCCCCCTATCACATTGTGAGACAGAATATACTAGGCGAAAATGTGTATTCTGGTAGCACCTCTGCCTACCGCTTCTGGGAAAAAGTCGTTAGTTTATGCATGCATAATAATAAAAAGAATTTAAATTGGTGGCGCTTTCTTTTCTAAGGTTCACGTAATCTAAGTTGTAAAAAACAGTCGGTACTTTTAATTTCACCTTCATCGTCACGAGTTTATCTAAGTTCATTGTACAGCATCGCAAACAATTTCTTAAATTGTCTCCCTTTTTAATACGCTTTTTAAGTAAACATGTCAACGCCTAGACGTGTAATTACATTTCAAAACTAATTTTACGAATTGTTTTGATTTTTTACCTTATCACCTAATTTCACATTGATAGTTATTGGTACCTTTTATTATCGGGATGACGACGGCGTGTAGTCGAAATAATGTGACAATGGAACTTATCGTGGGGGAGTGACTGCATCTGCTTGTGTCGTTACATACTTATTAAAGTTATGCATTTATATACGGCATGGACTGTTATCTCAGCTGCCTCTGTGTATTTTTTAAAGGACACATTAAAAATACGTGTAGTGAAAAGGAGGACGCTTATTGTTGAAAATACATAGTGATTGGAATACGTTGCACGATGCAAAATGACAACGGATCGTACGGTAGTGGTAAGTGATTTTAAGTTTTTTTTCTTACCCACCGACATTATTCAGAGCGCTGTCGTTTGCAACATCGTCGAACCGTTATTACAACGTTATCGTTTGTATAATGTGCATAATGGTAATTAAAGAATAGATATGGGCAATAAACTGGATAATATTAACTTTTTAAATGATCATATAGCGAGTGATTTGCTGGACAGCCATGTACTGGGGAACGACAAGCTTGTTGAGCCAGCAATGGAGAGATCAACGAGGTCCAGCCTTGGTGCCAACAGCGTCGATGTAAGTAAAATAAGTATTTGTTTTTCTTTTAAGAGTGTTCTTTGATAAGCTTGTTATGTCTGGCAGTAATAAAAAATGCTAACGCACATATTTCAGATTGGCGAAATAACGGAATCGCCTGATACTGAATACATGAGTACTTCGGCAATTTTACACTATTGTAAATCCAAAGTATGTATCCTTTATTTATAATACATAAGGTTAGTAATTAATTATTTTTAAAAAATCCTGTTGTAATTCTTTCAGATATTACTCCCCTATTTAAAGCTGTTGACAATTATGGGTCTACGCCCCGTACTCGATGTCTCCAATTCTTCTAAATGTGCTGTATATTGTTCACATTTCCACTCTGCGCAAGTGGCTGTACTTATGTTCATAGGATATGTTCTTCAATATATGGCTTGTTTCAGGTATAGAAAGCATAACATATATATTCTGTTTTTATTTTTAGAAGAAAGAAAGAAAAACATGAACAAGTTTGCGATTATTTACAATATAATTATTTTATTTCCAGGCGTGATAGAGGATTCTGCTATAAATTAGTCCCTCTGGCATTAACGTCATCGTTAGAGTACGATACTTATAAAGAAGTATGTTATGGAAACGTGGCATTTACTTATATTGGTCCAAGCATATTGCATTTTGTGGGATTTCTGTACGCATTATATTTATTTCGAATATCTGATAACGAACAACTTCAAAACTTGATGGAGAGGGTAAGTGGCAATAGACTTTTTTCTATAAATTGTACAAAGTGGTAAAGCCAAGCCGTTCTCAGTATGAATGGGCAGACTAGTCCGGGGCGGTACCACTGTCTCTCAGGAGACCGACAGCTGTCGCGTTTCGTTCAGTGAGTGAGATTGCTGGTTGCCCAATAACCCCTTCCTCTTCCCATCTTCTTTCTTTCCCGCTCCCCTCCCGATTTGAGGGGTCGGCAACACATCTATATTCTCAGCGTTGTGGATGTTCATGGGCGGCAGTGATCACTTACCATCAGATGGCCTTTTTCCTCGATTGCCTGACTTATTTTATAAAAAATATATTGAGAGTACCTGGCCATTTAAAAAGTCCTTTCGATATGATAGTCTAGCAGGTACTAATCAGTCTAGAAACATTTATACTGTTAGATATTAATGCTGTATTCGTTATTTTAGTAGCTGCCTATCAGGTTCTAATAGGTGCTAATTAAATTAATTGTTGTGATGCATTATAATTGTTGTATTATTCTATTGTTCGTTTCAAAACTCATATCTAACAATTGTTTTTCTCTTTTAGGTCTTTCTTCTTTCATCGTATGCGCCGCAGGGAATGCCCACAACAAAACCAAAGCGTTTATTGCGTATGTTGTGGTTTTTTATCATTCTCAGTTTAATATGGATGTGCCTGTCTCTCTGTTTAGTTAACCTTATGTTGGCCAAAGGGGACATTATTTTCAAATGGATGGAAACGAGGTAAGAAAGCTATATCTAATTAAACAAAGCAAACCGCAAATATTGAAATAACAATAACAACACTACATATTATAAATCTTTTTAGTTCTTCGGAAGTCAACTTATGTTTAAAGATATTACTGATTATTTGCACACTGATCCACGACATGGTTCAAGCAACAATAATCACGAGCTATTGTCTTCAAGCACAATTATTACAGGCGCATTTAATGTTCCTGAAGGAACGTCTGCTTAACCGTACTATTGCTCCACTTGACTGGATGAGGGTAGGTGCCAAATGTATTTTAAATATTTTTGACTTTATTGCAATATGTATTATAGATGCTAATTTAAATATTGTGCATTTTCAGGAAATAGCTGAATTTCGGAAATTACTGAAATATTTAAACGATGACTTGGCTCCTGCAGTGTGTTTGTTCACGATTGTGAACGTTTCATGGGCGGCGTCAGGCATCATGTGGATGCTAAATATGGACAAAGTGGACACACAGACTGAACCCATACTAGGCATTAGTATATTAAACCAGCTGTTGTGGATATCGGCTGCAATCGTGCCTTTTATACAGGTTAGCAAATATTCAATGACTTAACATCTTATGTCTCAGGATGGCAAGCGCAGGGCAATGCCAAGCATTGCTTTGTAAATCATGGTGTTGTTTGGTTTTGCTACTGTCCATGAACGGTCGTATCGTTTACTATCAGGCGGACGGCATGCTCATCTCGCCATTCACCGCAATGAAAAAAAAGCAATTGCTCTCAAGCTAGAAGTCACCTGGATGTAGCCCACTTCCAAGAAATGCCTCTGAAATACTTACGGGAGGCTTAACTATCTTTAGCTGTACACTAACTGTACCTGCAAATTTATGACGATTAAAATATTAATCGGTGTTTTCCTTCAACGGTGAAGGAAAACATCGTGAGGAAACCTGCATACCGTGGCGATTTTAAAGAATTTCTACGGTATGTAAGTCCGCCAACCCGCACTAGGCCAGCGTGGTGGACTATATGGCCTAACCACTCTCAATCAATTCTCTCGATTGTAGAGTAGGCCCGTGCCCTGCAGTGGGACGTATATAGGCTGATATAGATAGATAGATAAAATATTAATTTGTTTGGCTTCAAGTTTGAGACTCGCACCTACTATATTTCAAATTAATTTATTTAAAATTTCAGGCGGCACGATTATCAAACGAGTGTCGAAAAACGCAATCCGTCGGCCACGAGTTATGTGTACGCCCGTTCCTACATCAAGACACGTCTCAAGAAGATATCACCACTATTCTCATGTACGCGTCGACACTCCAACTGCATGCGAAATTGTTTCACTATCCTATCGCAGGTCGATATTTGTGCGTTATACTCACTTTCACAGTTATAGTACTTTTTTCATTGGGAATGTGTCACTATTTACAATAATTGTAATTATATTTATCATTTAAATTGTAATAATTATAATACATTGATTATTTTTTGACATTCTATTTATTTTGGCACCACTACACATACAACATGAAAATGTCAATTGTAGTTTCTTAGAAATGTCTCGTCATATTGAAACCTGAATAAATTGTTACCGAAAATGTTTTCTATCATACTTTTTTTATATGACAATATAATAAATATGACGAGGCATTTCGTACAGCTATTTCATAATTACTTAAACACGACAACAGTTTTATAAAATTTACTAAAGATAAAACAACTTATTATTTAGTTCATAGTATTTTTCAATATCTATCGAGGATCTAAAATTGCATTAGGTAAACGTAATGGTAACCTTTAGGTGAACATGTGCCCAACATCGTGTAGTGTGTACTTCTACGGTATAAGGATATAAGGTAAAATTCAACCTGTAAGGTAAGCTTACAGGGTGTAAAGTTCAACCAGGGAATTATTCAAGGAAGCTATTGAGTACCTATTGTATTCCTGATCCAAATGTCTATAAAAATATAATCTGAATTGTTTACTAAGTTATGAACTAAACATTTATGTAATTAATTATCTACTATCTATTCACGGGAATTGTGTTCACTAAAATTGGGACACTTTTCAACAGAAAGGTAATATGAGTACGCGTGCAATGTCCATTCGTTGTGAAAGTTCGTGTAGTGCGCGTCAGTCGGCGTGCAGTTTGTGGGGCGCGTTGTGTGCGAGCTGCGCGCCCCACCAGCCGCGCACGTCGTGCAGCGCGGGCTGCTCCCCCGCGCACGGCCCTCCCCCGAGCCCCGCGCCCAGCCCCGCGCCCAGCCCCGCGCCCAGCCCCGCAGGCACGCGGTTGCGGTGACTCGCCGCCGCTGCACCACACAATAATATATCTAAACCACTATACTACTACACTTTAATATAATCTTCCACACTCAAATCTCTTATAACAAATACCATAATGCACTAGTTTAGGATAATAATATATTTTTCATTTTGTCCTATAACAAATGATAATCATCGCTCTTCTTGTGAATTCAATCAGAGAACAGTGGAATATGTCTGTTTTCTGTATACTGAGGTTGAGAGTAAGAAAAGTTATACAGTGTAGAATATCTGTAAAGTGAACTGTAACGCAATCATCACCAGGCACACAGGGAGGGAGGGGGTCATATAGTTCTAGTCAGAACACTAGACGAACTCGAATTCAAATACAATTATACACTTAAAAGTATTCACGAATACTTCACTGAATCACGAATCTGTGATTAATGAATATGTTAACGATTTTTCTAAGTGAAAATCAACGATATATTTTAAAAATCTGTCAATCTGGAGCCCAGAGGGGGTTTTGACCCCCTGAATTACCTCCCCCCTGGATCCGCCCTTGTATAGATAACATACGACGATACACAAAGTACTTACGTGCAGGTTTTTTATTGAGAGCCGGATGTGGATCACTCAGTGTTGGTTGTAAATATTTCTTTACTGGACTGTCGGGCCTGTTAATGATCAATACGAGTTAGGGAACAATACTAACAAAAATTACAAAGAAAAAATATACTAAACAATTAATTACCTTTGAATACTAGTAGATGGCATTCCAGATCTTTTAAATGGAGCTTTAGCAGATGTTCGCTTCGTTGTTTGAGAATCAAATGAGGATGTACTTATATCTGGAAAAATTAAAGTTGATTATATTTTATTACAGTTGATTGCATTCTCTATGAGACGAGGAAATAAGTTTGTATGTTGTATGTCAAGATGAGACAAATTTGACAAAGCCGTCGAGACGCGACAACTATCATAAAACAATAACACGTCACAATTAAAAGTTTACATTTTAGAAACATTAAAATAATTATCTATGTCACAATAATGTTTGTATTACAAAATATCCAGAGGATATATCGTGAAATATAATATAATTGTTTTGGGGGACAAACTATCGACGCGACACCCTGTCAATATAATGACGTCTCCACCACTCTCCATTCAAATATTAATAAATTATAGTTTCTTACTAGATATAACCGGCTGTGACGCAGACTCCGTTATTTCCGTTCGTCCGATATTCGCTGCCGCCTGCTGTGGAAATAGTTGAAAATCAGATATCATTATCCATATATGGGATAAGACTAATTGTAAGTCATCTAAATTACCTGTGCCTCCGCTTCTAATTTCTCCTTATCTAATTTCTCGTTGGCCAGGTCGACTGCTTGCTCATTTGTTTTCCGCAGACCAGCTATCAAGCTCGTTTGTTGTTTCTGAAAGTTCATTAATTAGTCCATGTAGATTTTTATTATAATATGGTGTTATTTCAGGGAACTTAATTTTCTTAAACAAGGTATTTTTTACAGCTTATAATAGCAATATTGGATTTTTCCATTATCAGTCCGGAGTCAGTTATTTGTGCCCAATATGGCGATTGGCTCGCCCCCTATCACATCGGGGGATGGAACATATAAGGCGAAATGTGGGTGTCCCAGTAGCACCTCTGCCTACCCCTTCTGGGAAAACGGCGTGAGTTTATGTATGTATAATAGCACCCATAGCCCTTGAAAATTGGGGAAAACACTAAAGAAATCTTTGGGGGACGCCTATATTCAGTAGTAAATTTTCTGTGACTAAAGACGACGATGACAAAATTTACCAACTCAACATTAAAACTGCGCCAAAAGCGTTATATAAACTTGTACCGAACGAGCTCAGATACGATTCTTATAGGCTGTACCCCGGTAAAGCCTATAAGAGGAGTATCGTATCTGAGCGTATCGTATGTTATTCCCCCGGGAATAACATCAGACATTTTGTCGAGTTTGACTCACGAGAAACTGGAACTGGACATTACACGTATTGATATAACCTCAATCAAATGTCAACTTACACTCTGGTTGAGCCGCATTTTCTTAAGGCAGCCTTCGAGCCACGTGCGTATCGTTTGTTTGGCAACTTCTTCCTCAATCAGAAACTCAAATTCTTCTCGAGCCAGAAGCTCTTCCATTTGCAAGGACTTGCGAATATCCACTGTGCGGTATGATAGCATGCTGAAATACAAAAGACACGTTGAACGAAATATAGTCGTAGGAATTTCGTTATTTTTTTTATATTCACATAAAATGTTAAAACTTAGGTATGATATATGCATTGGTGATTGATAAAATATAAATCTGATTGTATTTGATATTTTAAAATTAATTCTTACTTAATGACGTCGTGGAAAGTAACATCTTCGCCGTTGTGTAGTCGCTCCAACTCGTAACACATGTATTTGAACAAAAGTCGTTCTTTATGCGTGTCGCACTCCAACCGACCCTTTAGTAGGCGTAGAATGAACTTCACCTGCAAAAAGACAGGAATAACAAAATAATGCCTGAAATATAAACTTTTATAGAAACTTTTTTTTTGCGTACAAAATGACCAATTACTGAAGACATAATCATCATGTTAACTGACGAGCGTTATTAGCCAAAATATATATTCTCGAGTACCATAAATTCGACACCCGCGCAGGTATATACCGTTGTTCCTCATAAAAATAGAATCCATAGGGATGCTATTTTATGCTCATATACAATTTTATTACCTTTCTCACGGGGATGACGCCTTTCTGGTGCACATCGACTATATTCCATGTGTTCTGAAAGTTTCTAATATCAGCATACGACAACAGCGCATCTTCTTCATTTGAATAGAATAGTGAAAAGTTCTCCATTATAATAGCTGTAAAAAACAAATGTCTTTTTCATTAAATGTACTGGACCTATAATAAATTAACGCTATATATTTTTTGATAGGGCCCTACATGAAAAATACTTTTTATTAATATCCCAATGTACTTTAAATTACAAAAAATACGATTACATGTGCACTGTAATTGTCATGTAAGCTCGCATAATACCCGAAATATTTTTGTCTACCATTAAATACTACAAAATAGTCCAACTTAAAATAAAGTACAAAACTAACCAACAAGCAAATTAAGCACAATATAAGTGATGATGACATAGAAGGTGCAGAAGTACGCGAGCGAGGCGGTGAAGTTGCCGCAGTCGGTCTCCCAGTAGTTGTCCGCGGGCGTGCAGTACGGCGGCGCCACCATGCAGTCGTGCATGATCTTGTTCCAGTCCTCGCCTGTTACTATGCGGAACAGCATCGCCACGCTGTGGATCGGCGAGTTGAAGTTCGCTCTCCTGTGGATAATAACACAAGAGATGTATGTAGAGTGCGTTGGAAATTACAGAAAAAATATTATGGTGATGTAGTCAGTCAGGGTGATGAATAGAAAGAGCGTCATCGGCGAATAATTACGTCGTTAGCTCGTTAGCCGGCATGCTAAGAGTGATGAGTTATGACAACATAATCTGAAATGAGCTTTGGCGAGGTCTATGTACAATAGGGATTGAAGGTGATGATGGTGATGATACATTGTAACATTGCAAACGAATTTAAGATAGATGATCAAATGTATTCTGTTGTTTGAGAAACGAAGTAATGTGCTTCATTAAATATTTAATTTACATCGCCACTAAAGGCAGCATTATAAAATATCAACATAAAATTATTCACTGCTATATTTTATTGACAATTAGTCCTGTTAGGAAATAACACTGTATTAATGTAAACCTTACTATACTTACACTTCATAATTATCTACTGAGTTCTTACCTCCCGATCCCCTCTCCGTACTTAACATTCCCGAAAACAATAGTCCCGGCGAGCGCGTAGAAGAAAACCAATAGAAACATGCCGAAAATGATGAAGAAGCTCTTGCACACGCTCACGCCGACCGTCAGCATCAGCATCTTCAGCGTGGTGTGCTTGCCCGTGATCGTGAAGAACCGCAGTATCACCACCATGAAGCCCACAAAATAGGAGAGATCGTTCTGAAATTGAAAGGAGAATTTTAATGGAGAAACTAGGTACAATGAACCACGAAATAAAGGAAGTTATTCTGGAATGGTGATGTTTTTTTTTTATAATGGTGAAATTAAGTGGCTATAATGCAACTCTTAGTAACTGTGATACAGTCGAGAGCAAAACAGCACTCAGCAACATCTTGCAACCTAATAAAACAAATATGAAAGTGTACCTTCAAAGTGAAATGCATGAATATCCATATGCAGCCGGCGACGGTGACGAGCAGGTCGTACCGGTTGCGGCGGCTCTGCCAGTAGCCGCGCGGCGTGAAGGCGATGGTCTTCAGCAGCACCTCCACCACGAACACCAGCGTCAGCAGCGCCGACGTCAGCGCCAGCTGCTCCGTGTGCGACGAGTAGCGCGACCACTGCACACACGACAGGATCATATTACCTTCACTGCGGCGACCACATACGTTGTGTTTTTAACGATGCGACGCGTTTGCGGGTTTAACATGCCAGTTTTGTTATTTTCGCACTATTTTCCAATGCGCTTGGGCGCATGTATGAAAATAACACGCCAAAAGTGTTGTACCCGTATTCCGCGGTCATAAAAATAATAAATAAATAATAATACATACGGTTACAGCTAACAGGCCGCTGTTGATGAGCACCACAATGGCGATAACCCTCTTGAAGCTCAAATTCTGTGTGACGTCATAGGCAAAGGCGCGCACTTTCCTTTTATTCGGCCTGGGAGGTAAGTGCAGCGGCTGCGCAATCTTTAGCCTCTTCTTCAAATCACACCTGAAAGAACATGATACCGGATTTTATTATGTACCAATATGAATAATAGTCTTATATGTGGAAGCTTGTAATTTGTAATTTTCTTTATTTATGGTTGATATCCTATCTTTTAATATTTTACCTATAAGATATCCTTAAAATAAATACAATTAAAAAACAAAGAATACTGACAAAGTACAAAAATTTTCTGTGGCACCCTATATGTGTAAAGATATTAATTTCGAAAGCGTAAAGGAATGAATACTGGAAGTTACCATCTGCGCTGGTCAACGGTCAGGAGTGCAGTGCCTTTGTTCTCGGAGTAGTTCGCGATGACCACGCCCACGAACAGCGTGAGACCAATCATGCAACCCAGGAATATGTACACGTGGATGTATATGGCGTGCACCTGCGATTAAAAACAACATACATACCATTATACATAAAACATGATACAATTGATGGTAACGTCATATGGTGTCTTAATTAGAAAAAAAAACGCTTTTTAAGGTTTTTTTTATTGCTATGAGTGACAAGACGAGCATGCCATTCGCCTGATAGTAACCGATACGACCGCTCATGGACATTACAAAACCAAATAACATCTCCGATTCTATCGAGGCCACATAATCAAGTAAACTACACGTCATCATCATCATCAGTTTCAGCTTCAGCCTCATGAAATCCATTTCTGAACATAGACCTCCTCCAAGGATTTCTCCAGCGACCTGTTGGAATTGATCTGTCCCTGACAGAAGGAAATAAAAATATTCAACTCACCGGTCCCAATGCTTTAATCAAGACATCTCGTACATCCAACCAGCCCTTAAATGATAATACTTCAAACAATGTCAGGAGTGCGTCTCCAATGTTGTCGAAATTAAACCGCTTCGGGTTTGCCCTGAAATCGTTTTGCCCAAAGAATAAATCGACTCCTTGAAAGATACTAATAAATCGAATTTATAAGTATACATTTTTAAGGGTTAATGAATAAGATTTTTGGGCACGGCGAATATAAAATATTTAGGAATTTTGGACTCACATACCTCTTCTAAGTGTTGGAAGAGTCAGTGCCCAGATATTACTTCATAGATAAGAATGGATATCCCTTTTTAGTTCTTACAAAAATATGCAAATAATTTGGAAATAAAACAGAACTTACCAAACTCTAGGCACTAGCATGGATGGGAAAGTTTCGTTGGGCCCCGGCCTGATCTTCATCTTGGTGACGAACACTCGCCGCATGAACACGCCCACGCAGTCCTCGCGCCGAGTTATAGTCGGGTCATTGCATCGGGCCAACCTTCAATTATCCATATTATAATTCCATATTTAATCATAATTTTATAAGCATTTATTTCGATGTCGCAATTCTACCTCGTAATTATTACGTTCATAAGTATTTACGTGTTAACTTCGACACACACGTTGTGTTTTTGTACGTATTAAAATATACAAAGTACGTAGTTCCAAAGGAATAAAATAAAACTTGCCTGCCTCCATACAACTGAACGCCGTAACTTGCAAACACGAACATGAGCAGAATCAAAAGCGTGGATACCTTTAAATAATAAATCTTATTTAAAATATGGAATGTCGTTAATACGATTTTATAGAATTAAGTAAAAATTTAAATTAATAATAAATGTTTAAGAACATGTTTATTGTCTCGCATTAAATTACCTATTAAATTAATTTTACAATAGAAAGGAGGTGTCATTTTATACAACAAACTGTTATATTAAACAGTAGTGGAAGCCGAGGACAAAAGTGCGAGCGTACCAAACAAGCGGTAAAATCAGAGAGGCGCGACCTGCGCGATGGAAAGTAGAATGAGTGCGATCGAACCCGCGGCCTCCCATTTCATAGCCGGCATCTAACCAACTGCGCTACGGATACTGTCATAATAAGTAGTGGTGTGGTAGTAACCAGCAGTATCTCCATGAATCCGCGGCACAGTTCGTAGACGACCTTGCGCATGTGCGGCACGAGCGTGAAGATGCGCAGCGGCCGCACGCAGCGCAGGATCATCAGCATCTGCGCCGCGCCGCCCGGCGCCACGCGCGCCGGCATCCAGCACAGGAACGTCAGCGACACCTGCGCGCACGCACATTGCACACCTGCCTACTATGTACGCCTCTGTGACGTGCATATTTCAAACCATGAAGGTCTTTTTATGGGAGTAAAATGACCTTCATAACCAGAAATATTCCTTTGACGCATTGACGTCAAATAAATATCGAGGATCCCTAAAACATTTGTCTCGGTTGTAGGGTGATCCCACAGCCACTTGTCACAAAAGATTGGATTTATATTGACTGAACTTATCTCCCAATAGCCTGCGTAACAAAAGCGATTATACATTATGAGACAAAACATATTAATATATTTTAATATGTTTCAATATTAAGATATTTCTTCAGTCACACGTTTCAACTATTTTACACAATTTGAAACTTTTTCTCCACCATAAATCCATGTGTGAAATATAAATATTGAGTATACGTACAATATAGATAAACACATCCAATACGGCTGCCGCGTCTTTAAGATACGCCTTCGGTGTGAAGAAAAGCCCATCCGCGAGAATTTTCAACGCCAATTCAAGACTCATGAATATAACAAACCCATACTCAGCTATCTGCAATACAAAGTTACTTAATTACATCTAAGCCTGAATGAAAATGCTAAACAACACTTAATATAGATACTAATTAAATAATGCGAACTAGATTAATATATTTTTTTAAGTTGAGTTTTAATAAACAAAAGTTAAAATTATCAATTGATGTTTAAAATTAATTTATTAATCACCTGAAGCACAAAGTTGTCCATGACTCTATACGTGGGCGTCTCAAACATCATGGACAAGCAGGACAAAGTGGTCACCATGATCATAACCCAATCCATGTAAGTCACCAGCCCAAGGAAATTGCTAAAATAACATTTGTGTAATGAGAGTGTGTATTTAATGCTCATTTTTATGGGGTGAAAAAGTATACATTGTATATAAACAGTATGAAATGTACTAAGTGCTAAAGGAGAACCCATTGTAAACTTGTTGGTGATATCACTATTTGATTCTTAGCATTTTAAAGCAACACACCACACACACCTGATTACCCACGTCAGTTGTATTATATTTACATGTGCCTTTTCGGTGCTTTGTAAGGTTGAATTTTGTTTTGAAGACATGAATTTGTAGCTAAGCTGGTTTTCTGACCTTTCGCCACAGCTTTCAAGTCTCCCTATTATTGAGAAGCAGCTGAACTCTATATTAGAAAAGTGAATCTAGTGGATATTAGTTTACAAAAATGTGATAATGTGTAGACTGAAGACATTTAATCATAACATCGACAACATAAAAAAACAGTGGGGATATTAAGATTAAATGCCTTGTTTTATAGAATTGAAATTTTCGTCACAATTATGCCAATTTACTTTTATAAAAATGATTTGTAGTGAAATTGGCTATGTTAAATTTATAAAAAATTCGGAGTGAATAAAGTCTTTTATTGAATGAATTTAAAATAAGTCGTTTTCAACTGTGAAATAATGTCATGTAGCATCAGTTGTGATGTTGGTGACAACTCTGGATACTATTGCCACTATTGGGAGTCAATAATGATAAAATCGGTAACATTAAGACTAATTACAACTCGAAGATATTTATGTAGGTAATGTTTGGTGTCAATGACGGTTGTTGATACACAGTACCGCAAGTTCTCAAGCAACGCAGTTAAAGGTCGTAAACAAGCACTTACGTCGTGACCACTTGGTAACTGTGGACAAGCGAATTGGCCAAATGTTACAACAAGTCAAGTTACACTGATGCTCCACATTTATTATTAAGCCATCTAAAATTAAATATTATGACAAAGCCAACATTCATAAAACATATTAAATATAGTTTTATAATAAATGCTTTTCTTAAGAAATCATTGCATTGATATCAATAACTTCATCATCAAAACGCTATCAGTATCCGACCTGTAAACCATTATTTTCAAGGAGTTTATATACTTTATATAATTGACCAAATAACAATAAATTCTAATAAAGAGTGGTAATGTACTCACTGGAAGCTCTTGTAGTGTACTTTTCTCTCATTACCGGTGATGGGGTCGCGCAGCCTCGCGTCGTAGCGCGCGTCCACTATGGCGCGACAAATCTTACGGAACCGAGACTCCCGCGGAACTATCAGTAGAGGAGTGTCAAACAGAGGGTGATTTTCACGGAGGTCTTCTTCGCGTTGGTTTCTAAACATAATAATAACCATTTTGTATATTTATTGTCACATTAAATCATATTTTGGTCATATGAATGCATCGACGCCACTGGCCTAACCTATTTGTTTCTTGATAGTTTTAGCATATCTTTGGATGATATATAGCCGATACTAGCTATTTCGCTAAAGTAGCCCCAACAAACTTGTCCAGGGCGTCCAAATAATCTCATGCGGGGTGGAATACCAATTCACCCTTCCAATGCTAAAATGGGTACTGAATACTGATTATTGAACGTATTGTCTATTGACATGAACATTTCCGGTAGAATGTGGGGTATATTAGAAATACCCCTAAAAGGTAAAGACCTGCGCATCTCGGCCTGCTGTCGCTTGGCCTGCAGCAGGCGGATGTCGAGGTATGGCGGGCGCGCGCGCGACGACGGCACGACGCGCGACGCCGCGCCGATGTCGCCGTTCTCCAGCAGGTGCTCGTACGTCTGCTTCAGCTTGATGGACCCGCTGCGAACCGAACGCCGGATAGACCGAGAACCAAACCTAAAATGCATTGTTACCTCACGTTATCCTCAACTATCCCACATTTACTTTTACCAATTACTTACTTCTTTTGATCCACTCGCAGTTGTTTTGCGCTCGAAATAGTCCCCTGTGGTTTTAGGCCCGATTTACCACCCGTTGCTAACATAGCCGAATCTCCTAAGAGTGGTCGGTGATTATTAGAGTCCCTGTAATTGAAATTGGGATTTTTAAGGAAAAGTTTCGCCAGTTCAATGTAATAAACAGTAACAAAATAAAATAAAAACCTGGCAAAAATCAAAATAACGCCAACTGAAAATACCTGAAAATAAAAGAAACGAAAAAAACAAATGATAAAAATAATATAATGCGTGATTTAGTATTCACTGAGAATTTTTGATGGAGTAAAATTATTTCACTGACCCAAGAGTCTGAAAATCTTTGGTTATCCATAAGGAACTACACCTTTTTTAAATATGAAAGTCATTCAGTCGTTTAGCAAAATAAGGTCTTCTCTTTCTCTCTCTGGTAAATTTTGACTACTTCCTGCTCAGTGAATTGCTAAACAACAAAATTATTTTAACATGAGCAGCACATACAGAAACTGCCTTGGCGACGCAGTTGTACAACGGCTCGAGTTCGAACCCCAGGTCAGGCAAAGTGATACTGGTTTTTTCTATTCATTATCAGTCCGGAGGCAGGAATTCGTCTAATCCACCTGGGAATGTATGTACACATAGACTCACTCGATGATGGAGCTGACGACGTGCCTGCGCAGCGCGGAGCTGGGGCGCTGCGAGGGCGGCGCCACCACGAGCGTGTTGACGAGGCAGCGCTTGCGGTAGGGGAAGGCGATCTTGGCCACGCTGATGTACTCGAGCGCGCGGCGCGACGCGGCGTCCGCGCCCGCGCCGCCCACCACGCCCACCTCCTCCTCGCCCTCCAGGTCGCACACGAACTGCCGCATGAACGACTCGCGGACCTGACCGGGAAACGTAGCTTCCTTACTTATACATACTCTTGTGTTTTTTGAGTGTGGAATGCAAAGGTCATCTAGAGCCAGCAACTATGTTTCATTTAACTTTTAAATCATATGTCTCTCTCTTCTGTCACAGCTAGCCCACTGCTGAACATAAGTCTCCCCTAAGGATTTCCATTTCCTGTTGGAAAGGATCTGCATTCGGCAACTTAATGCAACGTTAACTCGATCGTCTGTCCACTCTAATGTATGAGAATTACTCACTCATTGATATGATATTAATTTTAATAATTCGTATTTTATAATTATGAATAAAATAAAACCATTTCAGGAGATTATGCTAATAATTATCTATATCAATTTAGTGCAATTAGATTTACCTTTGGCAAATTAAAATCTCCTGGCACTTTGTGAAGCTTCGTCATTTGCGGGCTGTCGGGAAATTTCTCAAATATTCTCAATCGGAATGGCAGACTCTCTTTAATCTCTGCACTTTGCTGTCTGTACTTGAGCTGTTTTAACTTTTTTATGTCCTCATCCAGTTCCAGGTTGTCCAAAATTACGGCCACGAAAAGCGACAGCACGATCTGTAAATTGCACATTATAAGATACTAAGAGCAGTACTGGTTCTAGCTCACCCGGCTTCTTGGCGTCTCACTCTATGTATGGATCAATTCAAACACGATGCTTCTTAAAACATGATCTTATACGAGTAGGAACAGATGATCTTACCAAGGTAACAAACAGATGATACAATATAAAATATATTGCAACCAGTGGGGTTAGAGTTTGACTAGTCCTGACCATCGTCTCGTCCATCACCTCCACCCACGCCTCTTGCGTCAATATTTGGAACATAGACATGAATGCCTGAAATAGCCACAATATTACTATTATAATTTTAATTACAAAACTAGTAAGTGTTTACGAATTATCAAAAATAGTATACAACAAATACCTCGTCAAAAGTTTCGAATTTGGTGAATTCACACAGAAAACAAAACAATTGCATGGATATGGAAGAACTGATAATGAGTAAACACATGGTGAATATTATGAGGCTGCCGAGTTTCTTGCCGGGCCCGAATATTTTATACACGAAACCCTCCAGTATCGGCGATGCCTTTATCAACCTCACCACACGAAGAACCTATAAATTGACAAATATTAGTAACTGCCACTTTAATTGTACGTGTACTATTAATATATTAATCATAAATAATTATATTCGCACCTATTATTAAATCGTTATCTGAACATGTTTGTGTTTCGGTGTAACTTGTTTAAATGGTAATGTTAAATTATTTGTAGGAACATTTCTATTTATGTGATGGTTTACCTGAAAGTACGTAAATCCAGACATATAAAGCTGTGGTATGATGTGGATCGACGTCCCAATGGCCAATAGTAATTCAAATTTGTGCACTGAATGCTTGAAGTATCCCTTTAATCCCAAGCACCATATTTTCATTATGGCTTCCAAGTCCAAAAAAATTGTAAACGCAATCTGTGATAACAACAAAATATCATGAAGAATATGTCAAGAGGTACCTAATGAGCAGAGTATCGCTTGTACTTTATAAAAAAAACACTTGGGTAAAACTATAAATTGAAGTGATTCACACTATGAGAAAACATAACAGTTCTTCAAAAACAATTATTTTGGAACTCCAGCATTTTAAATAAGATACGAGAAATATATGTAAACAGTGTCCTTTTGTTAGGTACGCGGGAAGTAAGCAGTACTTACTTCAATATAGTAATATTTTTCGTAGAAGAATTCTCTAGGGTTGCCGTCATGTTCAAAGTGCATTGTTGACGTAATCACTCCATTGGCTAGTACAACACCCATTACCAAGAGGCGGAAGTATGCTGAACGCAACATCTTATGCAGAATCTCAGGTGCGGTTCCTGAAATCAATACATTTCAATATTTTCTTTAAGTCATGTAAAGAAATTCCCGGTGCCGTAGTGCCGGATTAGCCATACAACAGATTTAGCTATTATTATACGTATGTAGGCAGTACGTACTGCCTCGGTGGCGTAGTTGTATTACGGTACGGTTACAAAGCTGAGGTCTCGGGTTCGAGTCCCGGGTCGGGCAAGTGATATTGGATTTTTCTATTCATTATCAGCCCTGAGTCAGGAATTTGTGCCCGATATGGCGATAGGCTCGCTCCCTATCACATCATGGGACGGAACATACAAGGCGAAATGTGGGTGTCCTGGTGGCGCCTCTGCCTACCCCTTCGGTGATAAAGGCGTGAGTTTATGTATGTATACGTATGTTTCGAGCGTCGCGCATAAATGGGGTCTCCTGTTAAGTCTAATTTGATGTGGAAACAGTATCTTCTGCTGGTAAAGGAAATACTGGAAATACGAGACGGCAGGCGCTATAGTTTTTTTTTATTCGTCAGCCAAAACAAAAGACTTGCGCTGCATTATGTTAAGGAGTTCGTACTGGTATAATCCAGTTCTGGTATAAAACAGATATAGGTAAACATATTGTCAGTTATATGATTTGGATTCAAATCGCTCAAATTATTCTTACCGGAATGTTTATTTTCATCGATAGTTACAAGTTTCCAGCCATTATCATCTCCCGTGAAGAACTGTGTGGTGCTACCTTTCGTGATGGGATTCCGAACGCCCCACATCTGCTGGAACTGTACTCTGATCTCGTTGAATGTCTCTGTTATGACTGCTATGAATACATTCTTTACTAACCAAGCTAGGAAAAATATCATTGTGCTGAAAAATATAGTTTAATTAACTTTATATTTTTTGGTATTGTTGTATTTTGATACTTACGGGCTACAATATGACTACTGCTATCCAAAGTGGCTGCAATATGCGTGATGGTGAATATAGCGTAGTCCAGGTGAAGTATCAACTGATGTGAGATGTTCAATCTCTCGTCAGCAATAAAGAATAATATACAGATTTTTGCGAGACTCACATTTCCGAACAAGCAAATTAACTCAAATAGTTTATATTTGTAAATGTAATACATATAATTATGTCTAACAATCATGGCCATTTAAATACCTGAAATATAGTGCAGACCGCCAGGTGGGCAAGGAATCTATAGCCCTGTACATAATAAACACCCAACCTTCTTGAGACGATGCCTGATACACCGTAAACAAACTCGTTGCTAAAAAAGAAATACTTAAATGTTTATTACAGGTCCTATTTGTACGTACCCATATATTTACCAAAATAATAGTAAGGTTGAAAGACTTACCGAATTCTTCAAACCCATTAAAACCCATTATGTACTTGGATAAATTAAGCTTCATGCATTTCATGCCGGCTGGACACTGATAACCAGAGTCCGGATCGGGTGAACAAAAAGTGTCCGGTATTGCTAGCGAGTTAATAGTAATTTCACTGAAAATAAAAATAGTTCTTGTAACAAGTCGTTGTTTTCAATTTGTCACCATTACTGCTTTTTTAATTTTTTTGGGTATAAGCAACATCTATTTCAAAATGATTGCCTGCCTGTATCTGTATCAGCCCACAACGTCCCGCTGCAGGGCAGGGGCCTCCTCTACAATCGGGAGTACGATTGAGAGTGATTAGGGCTTAGGCCATATAGTCCACCAAGCTGGCCTAGTGCGGTTTGGCGGACTTTATACTATAGAAACTCTTTAAAATCGCTACGGTATGCAGGTATCCGTCACGATGATTTCCTTCATCATTATAGTGCATAGTAGTCAAATCAAAGTAATTGCTTAATTATATCTTAAGTAAAATAAAGGCAAATAAGTGGTGCCTAGATTTTTCGTAATTCTTTTGTACACAGTATATCAGAGTATAGCAAGACTGCGACCGAAAACGAAGCCAGGTGGTAGTTTTAGTAGTTACAGACACAGAGCAACAAAAAATTTTGCAAAAAAAAAGGCGACAGATCTTTATTGCATTTTTTCAAATATTATTTTTGGGGGGTAAATACCTAGTTTTTGCAAAATAGTAATTTAAACTCTTGCGTACCATTGCGTCTTTTAAAATAAAAAGGTGTAGGTACTTTATTATTTTAGGAAAACTATGCATTTACCATCCAAATACGATGAAAAGTAAAAAACTACAAATTAAATGACGAATTTTTTTTTTGCGAAATTTTTTGCTGCTTTGTGTCTGAAGTCACTTTCGGTCGCAGTCTTGATATACCTTGTATAAACATATTTTTGTGAAGAAACTCACTTTGGATTTGTGTTGTTTCTAACGCAATGATGAGTGAGCTCGCCAAAAAATTGCACACCCAGCAAACTATATAAGGACATGAAGAAAAGGAAGAAGAGAGTCACATTATATATTTGTTGGCTTGATCTCCTGTAATTCAAAAAACATTCATAATTTTATAATAAATACAAAAATGGAATTCTCATTCATATTTCTTTAATAATATAGTGGACTAATCAATTGATAAGTTTGATGTCTTTACTTACTTGAAAATTTGATTAATTCTAGATTTAGGCATAGAGAATTTTAGGAAAACCCTTAGAAATCGAATCATGATCAGAGGTCTTGGAGCTCTCAGTATGCTTAAATAACTATATCTTGGAACAACGCCTGTCAACTCAAACACATGCAGTAGAACTGAGACCCATAGGAAAAATACCATTGAAGCATCAAACTGGCACCAGTGATCCTTTAAGTAAGCTACATCCCCCTGAAACATAGTAGATTACACATATTCTTACAGGGTTAAAATAAAGTTTAGTAACAAATGGTCAATGACTGAAGCTTCGTAATTCCATCTTGCAGGAACTAGAGATAGTGCAACTTTTGTAGTTATTAAATATTTGTTTTGTAAATGAAGGAAAACTCTTGAGAAAATCTAAGTATCTGAGGATTCACCGTGGGAACTTCAGATGTGTATGAAGCCTAGGCGATTCCATTAGGCAAGAAGGGTGGACTAAAAAGGCTAACCCCTTAAAAAAAAACATTGGTAAGCAACCAGTTTTAAAACTATTATGCAACATGAAACCCCATACAGGAGTGAGAAAAATGTGCTACACTAACACCATGTAAGTGTGGGAGAAAAGCACGAGAAAAAGTCTAGTTAATGTGATTGTGGGCAATGAGCAGCTTAAGGCTTGTACTATTTTTTATATGGCATTATATGCATGTATGTCTATTGTCTTGGTACTTACCCTGATTATTAGATGCTGAAACAAGTTTCATAAATATCATATATTGTAAAGATATATTAATAGATATAATTATACCACCTTTTATACCTGTATACAGTCTATATTTAATATAATCTAGAAAATATACACCACAATTATTGCTAGTACATATTATATGAATACAATTATTAATTTATATTAAGATTGACATAGAAATAAGCATAAAATTAAGAGATAGCACATACTGTCTATATTTCAAACTACTCCTAGCTAGTAATTATATGCTAGAATGGGCCTATAAAATTTATTTTAATGTCTTTATTCACATATTTTACTAGGATTATTGTGTATGTTGATTAAGTTATCATATTGATTGTTTTAATTTTCAGAACCTATTCTTTCACATTATATCCTGTAATGGTATTTTTTAGATTGAAAATATAAGCATACATAAATACCTTGAGTATTCCTCTTATATGCATTTTGGCTATCATTTCAGCGGTAAATAACAAAGTAACGCTACTATCCACTGCGAACGTAATTATTTGAAGATAAGGATATTTTTCAAATGATTTTGGTGTGTTTAATGAAACGGACATCAGACTTAGAAGAGCACATAATCTCAATATCCTTCGCACCCATAGCTGGAAGAAAAAGAATTATCTCGGTATTTTGAGTACATACATTCATTACGCGATTTTCTTTACGATTTTAAGAACCTACCTTGTTTACCCATTCAATATCAGCGCTTTCATTTAATGATTCTTCAGGGCCATAGTCAGCAAGCACAGGCTCGCCTTTTAAGCTTTGTTTTCGCCCCAACATCCTAATCCTTTTAAAAATAATTTTTGGTGAAAATTTCTTACATTAATAATAATAAAACATCTGAATTTAAAATATTAGGAAGCGGAGACAGGCAATATATCATTTTATAGATATCCATTTTTTTGGAACAACGCGTATGAACAAAACAAATCAATAATTATTTAACAACGCATTACGTAGATGAAAATGGAAAACGCAATGATAATAATATTTTAGTACTGTACTCTTTGAATAATATGTCGCTCACGATCGTATTTTCCGCGAAAATACTACTTTATTGATTTCCTTCTATTTTTTACATGCGTGGACATTTGTCTTTTAGGTACCTCAGTTTTCCTTCAAGTATGTTAAATCAATTTTCAATCAATTTACGAGTTTTTTATTTGTTATGCAGTAAATAATAAAATTAATTCATCAACTCCAAGTACATCGGTATTCGCTATAATCTTATAAATATTTTATATTTAACAAATTATTCCTCTTTGTAATTTATCATTTATAAACATCACTGATCACAGCAATAAACGACAAAACACAACAAACTGCATTAAAATAGCATTCCTTATTTCAGCTGGCTGTATAGAATGGATGCCTTTGCTCAAATCTTTAAAGCATCGCAAAAAACATAATAACTTTGAAGAGTACTAAGTAATCTGTGCTTTGAAGTGTTTGAAGTTTGAACTTAAAAATAATGTTTATTTATTTATTGTTAAATTAACTCTACAATTAAATTAAAAAAGATATATTAGACTAGTTTCTGACTTGCTCCAAAAAACTAAAACAATATTACTTTAATCACACGTTAAGCATAGTTATATTTTTTTACTTTTTAAGTTATGATCAAATTAGTTTGTAAATATATGTTTCCTTAAACGAAGTTACTGAACTTTATTGAATTTAAGATACCGTAACGACTTGTGCCCGTTAATAAAGAAGATTCAATACTTTATTTGTAAAAATGTTTATTTATATGAGTAAAAAGGTTTGTTGACTTTATGGCTACCCTGGTAACGACTTACTACGCATTTTTTTAGGATTCCGCACCTACAAGAAAATAAAATTACATGGCACTTCTTACGCTTAGCATTGTTTTGTATTATTAATTATTCCTTCTACCCAGTTCGTCTTAAACAGATACCAAAAGGTACTTAATATGATAAGAGTAAAGAGACTGGGAACTCAAACTGGTTTGATATTAAAAAGTTATGAAACATTTTACATACTAATAGCAGTTAAAATACTCTGTTTACCTTTCTTTTGAATACTGTCTCAGAAGTCACATTTAAGATTTCAAGAAAAATATGTTTTAATGCTTTGGAAAATTTTGAAGCAATTTTGATAATATCAGTGTTTATATATTTCGATTTTAGAATCAATTTAGTTACTTAAATGTTGTATTGGATCATCCACTGTCAAAGATGCAAGAGACTCTGAGTATAGATCATACATATCCATAATACTTTATTAGACATAATCATGATGATGATGATGATCATGAGACATGGACTACATTCTAAAATCTGAGAAGTTTAGCTATATCTCACATTGCAGGGGTGGTCAGAGAGTGGAGTTGCAGGGGCATGCCCCTCAAAATGTACTCAATATAATATATTGAGTATAATATAATAATAATAATGTAAAATTGACGATTGTCCAAAACTGGTCCATTTTCAATGAATTGAAATAATGTACTTACTGCTTCCTCAGGGATGCAGTTGTACTATGGTACAATTACGACTCTGAGGTCTTGGGTTTGACCCAGGTGGCACAGTGATATTAGTCAGTCCGTCAACCCCAAAATCTTTGACCATGACCATACCTGCCTAAAAGTACATAAAACCTACACAGGAATTTTAGTGTTTGGATAATCTTAATATTTGACACATTTTTTCAGATTGCCATTCCCAAACAATCCAATGTCACTTGCATATCATGGAATCAATCCTCAGGGTATATTGCAGTTGGTGGGGAAGAAGGGATGTTAAAAGTTTTAAAACTTGAATCTGGTAAAGTAATTTCACCTACAACTTATTGTTATTGCCACATGCTATTTACACATATAATAAAATATTTTTTTGTTAGGTGGAGGTGGTAATCTCTCTATGAACCTTAGTCTGGAGGGTCACACTGGTCAATTGCGTGTTGCTATATGGAATGAAGTATTTCAAAAGCTGACTACTAGTGATGAACATGGTGTGATTATTGTTTGGATGCTGTATAAGGTGATTTAATCAAATATTCTACCTCCATATACTTTTGAATCACTGTACATAAAAATCTATATTTATTTGATTTTTCAAATAAGTACTACATGTTTTTTTTTTCTGACATATATTTGTTTATATAGTTCTCATATAGTTATTATCTATAATAGATGCATTAGGCTTATAATTTATATGTGTTGAACAAGCATAGCAGGCCTGCTTTAGAAGACATGCACACAGTCAAAGGATAATGTCTCCCACATTATTTTTTAAGAGCATTGAGATATTTGGTAGCGTATATCCACAGCCCCAGATTGTAAACTTAATTTACCTTATAGCTAAATGATATGTAACTTTACTTACCGTTATGGTGAAATTAAATAAAAAAAGTGTTCTAATATTTATTTTCCATGTGATTTTATTGAAGGGATCATGGTATGAGGAGATGATAAATAACAGGAATAAGTCTACTGTGACGGGTATGGCATGGGGTTCTGATGGTCAGAAAATATGCATAGCTTATGAGGATGGTAAGTAGAATTTGTTAAATATATTAAAACTTCATACAATGGAAATATAATTTTGACAATGCACCTCTGCTTATCCCTTCAAGAGTAAAGCAGGACATGTCTTCAAATATTATATACATTTTCAGGTGCAGTAATAGTTGGTTCAGTAGATGGCTCACGAGTATGGGGCAAAGATATCAAAGGCCCAGGTTTGGCGGCGGTACAGTGGTCACCGGACAACTCGATGTTGCTCTTTGCTCTTACTAATGGCGACCTACATTTGTACGACGATCAAGGGAATTTTATGGTACTTAAAGGCTATAAATATTTTTTTACGATATTTAACGTTTATTTGAATTAGCGATAAAAGGTATATTTCTGGTTTAGATGCCGGTCACGACAACCACTGCACCCGGTGCAACAGAAGTGATCTCAATGGATTGGTTCCCTAATAATTCGCCTGCTAATAGACCCGTTTTGGCCGTATGTTATAAAACCGGCCATATATTGTTGATGAAATCTTGTATGGAGGAAGGTAAACATATTTTAAATAATAAGTTAATAAATATACCTAACAGTTGGACCTATAGTCCTGACCCCACGAAATATTAGTTGAGTCTTGTGTCGTTGGTATCAGAAACTACGAGACTTTCCGGCCTCATAAACATTTGTTTCGGTGCAGGGATCGAACCCGCAGCCTCTCGTTAAACTGTCAGCGTCTAACCAATGCCATCAATGTCAGACATAATAATGTAGGTCTGTACGAACATGTTGCAATTTTGATATATTGCAATAACTTTTAATTCATATGTTACAGATAGTGTTATGATAGAGACAAACATGACGGCTATTGACTCCCACTGGAATCACAATGGTACAATTTTAGCCGCAGCCGGCTGCACCAGCGATAAAACTAATATCGTGCAATTTTTTAATGCTTATGGAGAGGTAAGACTTAAATAAAATTATAAAATGTCTTCCATATTTTTTAATGTGTTAGTAATTCATCCTGAAACTATCATTTGAATGATATGGGTGTATTGATATGGGTACACTATTTAGGATAGGAAATTAATCGTAAGCCTTAGAAAAACCGTAGTAGCAATTGTACTGCGTTGCTTGAACTTCTATATTATGTACATAACTGCTGATGCACCAGCCGCCGACTCTGCGATGCGCACAGACGTCATAAAAACGTACAATGACTTAATATAAGATAGGTCGAGCAAGTCACTACTACAAGGGCAGCGAAGTGGTGAAATTATTTTCAAGTCTTATTCTGTAATTTTAACTGTTTACTCGTATATTACAAGTAAATATATGCTAGCATGATTTATCGCACGATATTTATAATGCTTGTCCCAACATATTATGTAGATTTTGTTATTTTAGCACATACGAACGTTAAGAGTGCCGGGCGGTTCAATGAGAGCGCTGTCGTGGGAGAAGCGATCGCTCCGCCTGGCCATTGCAATCGATTCCTTTATATACTTCGCTAATGTCAAGCCTGACCACAAGTACGCGTTCTACGGGAACACATTGGCGTTTGTGTCGGGCACAGAGACCGTTACGTTCTGGGACACTATCACTCATCAGGTTAGTGCTATTTGAATAAAATTACCTTTTCAGCTAAGTACCTACTTAGCTAACAATTACACAACAAAGGCACATGTAGTCGTGATTCTAGACTGCCGATCCCATAGCAAGATATGTATACTTATCTCGTGACTTATGGGTGTTAGAAACTCACGGGGCCTTTTTGGCCTCGGTTACTGGCACCGAAACATAATTTTGTTATTTTTTTTTCTATAATATATCAAAACTCGTCTTGTCTTTTTAAATACTGTTGTTCCTGTAAATTGAGAATGGAAAACTTGTGTTTTGTTGTAGTCCTGGATAAATCATATTCCCGACGTGATAGACATGTGTGGCGTGGAAGAATATTGCGTGATAGCTACTTTAACCGTGCTCATAATATCTAACCAACAGGGGATTCAATGTGATGGTGAGTGAACTTTATTTGTGACGAGTTTCGGTTTTTACATAATGTCGAATAAAGATTATTCTTTCATTATTAGGAGTGTGGGTAAAGCAACAATGCATGAGAGTAACACATTGATATTCTTTCGTTTACTCTTTATTTTTGTAACCAATATAATGTCTTAAGTAGAAAGATCGATTTAGTAAAACATACTAATTTAATTTCAGCTAAAGTCATAAACATACCAGTTGTGTATGTGACTATCAATAGCAAAGCGATAGTCGTGGCCGCTTCCAAGGAGTCATTTTTGATATGGAAATTTTCTACACCGTCGAGACCACGTAAGTCATTCTAGATAATATTCAAAGTGTTCAGAATTTTCAGAATATCTATGTCAGTTGCTATATCGATAATGATCATTTCTTCTCCCGGCAACTAATAATTATTTGGTCAAAATAAAACAATGTGGCCAATCGCGGCGACTTAGTAAAATAAAGGAGGTTTATATGATGTGTGAAAATGTAATTAACGGCTGTAGTAAGTGCATTATCAAAATCCATATTGGAATATAATAAACCTTATTAAGTTTTGTGGCGTAAAACAGTAAAAATCTAGAATCTGCACTTGTTGACCAATCGTGCCATATCCTATTATGGGCAGTGGTGCTATTTTATTTATGAATAACAAAGAAATACTCGGTACTCTACTGCGCTCCTAAGACATAAGATGTTAAGTCTCATGATGTCCAGTAGTTATCTCATGTAAATATTAATATTGGCAGGCACTTCAGAGCAGCTGTACCACGCCGACGGCTCGCCCGTCACGTCCAACGACGGCGGCTTCCAAGACGACACCATATGCTGCCTCGCCTGCTCCGACTCACACCTGTTGGTCGGCAGGGACTCCGGCGCCATACTACTCTTCTCACTTGTCAACTTTAAGAAGATCACCTCCATCAACTTGAACTCGAAACCATACAAAATGGGATTAAATTCTAATTCTAGGTACGATTTTGTTGTATATGTATTCTGTGGTATATTACGTCTGTCGTTGCGTAATGCCGTGACATTGAAGTATGTTTAAGTAGATTAGCTGTCACCTATCAATCTGTACCATTAATGTCTGTTTGTAGGTATATTGTTGTTCGTGGTGTTAGTCGCAATTCGCATTGACAATGTATCTGTAAACATAATATTATGTTTATTTATTATACATATATCTTATTCCCTCGCTCCTTATTTTTCTCTCTTTAGCCCTATGAAGTTTACGGGTTTCCCTGATGATTTTCATAGAGTCCTGATGGACGTAAATTTGAAAAACAGCCCGTAATTCCGAAAGCTGTCAAGTCTTCGTAACATTGAAAAGTTATAATCAAAATAATTAAACTTACTGAAATATAATTTAAAATGATTTGTAGTAAGTTCTACATAATCGACCAGCCGGGCTCGCTGTACGTGCTGGACACGGAGATGGCCAACAACATCAGCGTGGGGCAGGCGCTGCGGCGCGACGTGTGGGCCGCGCTGTGGGCCGCCGACAACCCGCACCTGCTCGCGCTCGCTGAGAAGACGCGCCTCTACGTCATGCGCGACGCGCAGCCCGAGGAGCCGCTCACTATGCACGGCTACCTGTGCAAGTTCAAGGTAACTATAATCCAGGGTATCAGCCCGTACTCGTCTTCTGCTGGCTACGGGACTTGTCTAACTCGCCTTGGCAGAGAAGACGCACATAGGACATCTAAACTACACTGAATATCTAGACTATTGACAATCTATAATTCCATTGAGAGGATTTAGGCCATTTAGTCCATCACGCTGGCCTAGTACGAGGGGCCGCTTAATATATACGGCTATTTCTGCAAGTTCAAGGTAGAACTGTACTATGCCGCAAGATCGGGACTTCTCTACAAACGAGAGTTCCGAGAGTTGAAAGAGGGTTACGCCTGACACTGGCCATATAGATACACATAACTTTGAAATCAGAAGTGAGCGTGTCACCGCATCTGGTTTGGTAACAAGTCGACACGCAAATTTAACTCACTCATCATAATACCTATTAACGTTTGTGTTTTAAACCAATTAACGGTAATTTACTTACCGTTCTATGTTTTTTATTTGATCGTGCCCGCTCTGTGCTTCGTTATTAACTTATATTTTGGAACGTAGTAAAATGATCTAGTGTTTACATTCCAATGACACACGCAACCTCCTATTCGAAGCGGACTGCATCTTAACGACTTCTTGCCATATTTTTACTTTTGCGTTTGTCTTTTTATTTGAACATCATCTTCAGCTTCAAAAACAGGAATTCTGAAATAAAAGTATTTTGGAACATTTAATACGTGTATGTTCTCTTTCATAGGAGTTGGAGATTACGACGGCGCTTTTAGACAACATAATAGACAAATGCACGCCTCAGCACATAGTACGAGTGGAAGTAAAGTCGTTGCGGGACACTCGACAACTCATTGAGAAGGTTGGTTTGAAAGAAGCTGAAAATTTTATTAAGGATAATCCACATCCACAGCTATGGTGAGTGATGAATGACATATTATGTGACGATGTAGTTTTAGTTTATTAATATCTTATGCTAGAGCAAGCAGGGTAAGGAAAACATCGTGAGGAAACCTACATTCATCATAGATCTATACAAATATTTCGAAAGTATAGCAAAATCGTTTTGTGAGTAGAAATATCGAGTCGTATAATATTCATCGGCAGGTTACTTCTGGCTGAAGCGGCTTTGAGAAATTTCGAATCTGAATCTGCTCTCGAGACCGCTGAAGCGGCGTTTGTAAGGAGAAATGACTACGCGGGCATTCGATTCGTGGCGCGTTTGAACGCATTACATTCCAACGCTCTGAAAAAAGCTGAAATTTTAGCCTATTTCAAAGATTTTGATGGCGCTGAAAAAATATATCACAATGAAGATAGACGGTTCGTATTGTTATTTATTACGTTTAATAATGAATTGTGGCATTAAACTGCCTTAATCTCACCTATATGACCTCATTACACAGAGGTCAACGACAAGCACTATCTCTGCTTCTACCTACTTAATTTTTATCAAACTTATCGTGTATATTTGCGACATTTTTTTTAAGAGAGCATTATAATATGCTGGGCTGTTTATTTCTTTTAAGTTTATGCTCTGTTGAGTGTACCTACACACTTCCTTATTTCGGATTCAGTCTCATAAAGAAAAAGCGATATAACTCATTTCAAAACTACATTTTCTCTAAATCGGACGAATAAATACGGACAAAGCAGCATTGTTGTTTCATTTCATCATTTCGTCTTAGATCTTATCTATATAATAAACTGTAATAATTTTCCAAGCGTATGAATTTAAAAAATGATATAAATAAGGCGCACGAATGTTTTACTGTGTGAATTCTAAACATTATTTTATTTTTGATTTAGTGATCTAGCGATAGCGCTTCGCAAGCGCTTGGGTCACTGGTTCCGAGTAGTAGAGTTATTGAAAATGTCGCCCACCACTACCGACAGCCAAGTGAAACAAGCTTACAACAACATCGGCGACTACTACATCGATAGACAAAACTGGTAATTTTTGCAACATAAGCTGTTTATTTTTCTTCTCAATTCATTTTGTCGAGATATCCACCTGTTTTGTCTAGGCTGCAACGGCTATTTTATATTTTTAACTTTGATCACGATATTCTTCTACTAATTGCCTTATTCTGGTATACAATCCACATTATTACAAAAACATAATAAAGATAATAAACATAATAAAACATCATATTTTTACTTTATCAACTAGATTTTAGAATATGCTAGTTGAATTTGGACTTTCAAGTTATAAACGGTTTCCTAGGTCTGGCGCTATTGAGTACTACAAGATGTGCAACAATATCGAGGGTTTGAAAATATGCTACATGGCTTTGGAGGACAGCGAGTCACTTACCAAACTGTACACTGGATTGTCGACACCGTCCAAGGTAATATTGTTCAGCCACACAATGTCTAGTGCCCACTAACAGCTTGCAGAACTTTGGCTTCTACAAGAAGATAACTTCTACAAGTTTTATTGTTAGTGGATTTTGGCATTCGAAAGGGTTTCATGAATCCATAAATGAGAAAATGTAAGACGATCGCAACCTCTCTCGTGTAAACATATGTTTTATTTTAAGTTTGTAATTAAAATCTTGTAAAACAGGAAACTTCGGCTAAACAGAACGTGATAGACAACTTCAGTGAAGGTATCAACGAAACTCCTTCCATACAAGCCATCATCCAATTGCGAGAAAGTGGAAGAATGATACAGGCAGCTTCGATGGCTTTTCAGGTAAACAATATATTTATAGTTGTATGCGGTTACTAAAATCGGAATTCTCGAATCAAAATAATAGTCGTTTTGCATGGGATATTTTACTTATTCAGCCATCTCGATATTTAGCGTTACCGGTCCAATTTTGAACCCCTGTGACCTCCTGAAAAAGGTTTGGCTTGATGTCGTCAAGGAAGATAAAAAGTGACAATAGTCTTACAATCAACAATGCTAAAACTTTGTTGAAGTAGCGTAGAAGAAGAAGAGAAGGAAATCATAGTCACTCGTGGATAGTTTCCAGCCCTCGCACAGTGATTAGGGTTGTAAAAATAATCCCACCTAACAGTTTGATATGAGACATACAATTATTCCTGTGATTATACTGAAACTTCTGAAGATGGCAATAATGTAGGAGCTTTGATTATTAAACAAGGGTTAATTTTATAAATCACCCATATTTAATAAAATGAACCCTTGATTATAGGGCCTCATAATAATTCGTAAAATCTTACAAGGAATTTTGTTATTTACCCAGTAAGTGAAGTGTATGATATCATTCCATATGAAATGTTTGGGTACTTGTTAATTAGTCACACCTTTTTCAGCTCGCCAATAAAGAAGCTGCAAAGAATGCTTTGCCATCGCGCATTAAGAAGCTATACATATTAGCTGGTCTGCTCTACAGCCAGAATGCAGTTGGTATGTATTTTGAATCGTTTTCTGCTTATGTAAAAATTGATGCAAAGAAGAATGTGATAGCTATATGGGCTAATATATAATAATTGCATTTAAATGATTTATATTTAAAATAATTATTTTCCCAATAACGACAAGTTGTAGTACTACTTAGATAAGGTTCAGTTTATTCAGATATTCTATTGATTTTAGTTTATTCGTTTTTATGCTTGTTCCCGTAATTGATGTATTAATTTGACTCAGGTCATTATTCGTTTCTAACAGGTTGTAGTGAAAATGTGGGAGAGGTCTATGTCGAACAGCGGACTGTCTAGAGGAAAAAGAAAGCATTGTAATAATATTGAATGTCGTGTCGTGTGTGACTTGTAAGAGGGGTGTCGGGGTCGCGAGGCGGCGCGGTGCTGGCGCGCGGGCGCGGCGCAGCACTGGGCGGCGGCGGCGGCGGCCCGCGCGCGCGCCCGCCCGCGCCGCGCCGACGCCGCGCTGCGAGCCGCCGCGCGCCTGCAGGCCGCGCTGCACCTGCTGCACCACAACCAACACATTCAGGTACCTGCGGATTTCACACTTCACATTGAAAATTTTATTTATCTCAGTATTAGAGTAGCAGCTGCTGCAAATCCACCGCACACGTCACACGATAATGGTATACCCGTCACGGGGTCCTACTAAGTGTATGAGTTTCGGATTTCGTCCTACGTTTATATTGCTACATAAATCTGGTTTTGAGCAAAAAAGCAATAGGTATGATGTCGTTCAGCGAGAGATGATTTATTTTCCTCATAGGATTATTGATTAGATCTATAGATCACACAAAAATGTTTTACGGTGCGGGAATCGAACCCGCGGCCTATCGTTTTAAAGCCGGCGTCTAACTCATTGCGCCACAGAAACTGTCAAAATGACCTTAAAAATTAAAGAGGTAGAGAACACAAAAAACAATGTGCGGAACTTACACGCGGCAACAACCTTGCAACAGCTTGAAGATAAGTGGGGATAAGGTCACTGATACATGAAAACATTGAATACATTTTTGAATGGGCGGAGCTGAGAGAGCCATCGTACGAGTCTACATATTTAAATTTCTCTAACGTTTAATTAAAAACACGTCTAAAACCGAACAATATGATTAATTTATAAACATACTAGGATCTGTCTGTAACCACGTCGGCTGACAGTTCTGTGAATGTACAACCACAAACGTTACAAAATCAAAATTTAAATTAAGTTTTCTACGCAATCTATTTACTTTCATTTTTGCAATTCACATTCATCAATCAGCCAAAAGTAGCCCGCTGCTAAACATACGCCTCCTCGGAAGGACAGCGACTTTATGCAAGCGGGTGACAGCGTACCTATCTGCTATTATTTGTCTACCTTGCACTTTGCTGGTATGAGGCATCCACTCGAAAACTTTTCGGCTCCATTGGTCCTTAGCGCTATGTGCTATCCACTATCACTTTAACTTGATAAACCACTAAGCTGCGTTCGTAAAGGGTTTGGTTATAATTATCACTTTTTACCTTTTCAGGCATGGTGTACGATAGCTTCCATAGCAATTCAATCACGCGCTTTCAATCTTTGTTCAAAAGCATTCATGAAACTTGAAGCTTTAGATGTAAGTTATAAATTGAATACAGTACTAATTATTATTTTTTTAATTACCAGTGCTTATCTAATTATAATATATATTTTTATTGATAGCCGGAGACCTTTGAAGATTTGGCTATCGAAATATTCACGAGAAATAAGCCTAAGGACGCCAAAGGAAATAAAATAGACTGCCCCAATTGTGAAGTCGCGATGCCTGAATGGTAAGTTTGAATGGCGGCAAGGCTTGCCAAGTTTCATATACAAAGTTAAATAAATGAATATGATGAGCTGAACATATTGAAAGTATGAGCAATGAGCATTATGATTGCGGCAGGGCGGGTGTGTGTCCGAGTTGCGACACGGCTGTGGCGGAGTGCGCGGTGACGGGGCGCGCGCTGGCGCCGCTGGCCGCGTGGTGCTGCCGCGCGTGTGGCGCGCACGCGCATCGACAGGAACTCGTGCTGCGACACTCATGCCCCATGTGTCATATACAACTTACATAAAATGTATAATATTGTATTCTTGCCTCACACCTCCACATTTATCAATAAAATACCATAACACATTTTTTTTTATTCGGTATGCTTAACGGATGCGTAAAGCAGCAGACCGAGCTCTGTGGCGTACCTTGGGAGAGGCCTATGTCCAGCAGTGGACTGCAACGGGCTGATGATGATGATGCTTAACACTTCGCAATAGTATATTAAAATGGTATGTATAATGTACCTATAAAAGTGAATTTTTCAAGTGGGCGTAGATGGTCTAAGCTGAAATTATGAAGAATAGGGAAAATACTGCAAACGACTACTACATAAGTCAAATTTTGATGAAAATCAAAACGGTGAACTTGGATTTTTGATAAATCAATATTCCTAGTGCAGAACTAAAACCAATGATTTTGAAAAAAATAACACTGTATTATTACTCCATACTAATAATAATAGATAATGTTGCTAATAAGTAACAAATTCTGGAAAGTAATGACACATGTAAAACTAAAGGAACAAGCAAATTTGTAGCAGAATTGAATTTTTACTTCTATTTTTTTCTTGATTTGGCTGTTAAAAAAAATAGATTCATACTGATTTATTCGTAAGTGAAGATACAATTTATTTCAGCTGTGATATTAATGTTCTTATGAAATATATGGGAAATTAAAGGTTTCATAATTAAAATACACATTTATTTCTTTGTTTATTTAATCACGGAGGACTTCACAAAAAATAACTTAAATTCTGAATTAATTATCCTTCGACTAGATGACTGCATAATAATCTTTAATAGCAAAATATTTAATATGGTTTTCTTGATAATCAATAAAACAATAACCTTGACTTCATTCAAGAATAACAAGAACAACAAACATTTTTTTATGTATATTTAACTTATTCAAATTACCTAATACATTTTAGGTAACATTGGGGTCATTCATTGTTTCAATGGTATTGGTGGCTTCATTGAAATTACATCTAAGTTTCTTTGTTAATTATTGCATCAAGGTTATTGTGATGTAAGATTTAATTAGATATGACAATATGATGAAAATAGCAGCATCTCCATATTTGCTACAGTATTGTAGAAGTTAACTGTTATGCTCATCCTTTGAAAACAAAATTGTTTTTTATAAATTCTTTTGAATGAGTTCAAAAATGAACTACATTGTGTAATATATATTTAATCAGCATAGAATAAGTACACTGCATTTTTTAGGTCCTACAGATTATGCTCTATAACTATGAGGTTGCACATACCATGCTAAATAACTCAATGGTTTATGTATATTTCTCTTTACTTTACTATACCAAAGTTCTTTTACAAGTTAAAAGTTACAAGTTAAAACATAACATATTATGACACAAGACTATGCTATACATATTGATGACAAATTTAACTAAACATAACCATTCATTAATCATGTATTCTTCATCTTAATCTAAGAACCATAGTCCCCCTTTATCAACAGCTTTATATATAAAAAATACAACTAAAGTAATTGCAGTTATTACTGAACAAAATTGTTTTTAGGTAGGTCCATCTTAGAAAATTGCAGAGTATTATCAATTATTTGGAATAGTTCTGGGGGTTGGGGAATCCTTCCAGTTTCTAACTTTGACCAAAGTGGAATGTTATTAAGAGATATTTCAAACGCCCCAGATGATACTAATTGTCCTTCAATCATATTAGCTAAGAAAAATATCATCATACAGGCATATAACTTGTTCTCAAGGCACCAACTCCACCAAGCTGGCTGAGGTTTGTTCAACCATGCAAAAATATTCACTCCGCTCAATATGCACATTATAAGAATCATCTTTCCAAACCCCTGAAATGAAAAGAATAGGGATTAGGAAATGTATTCACTTTACTAACATTTACAAAACACTGTAGCATTTCTTACTGTTACCTTTTACAGGGCATTCAGATTGATATTAGGTAAAAATACTTTGCTAAACAGGCAAGTTGATAACATATAAACATACTGAATGGCACATTATAAGAAATTTACAACAAACAATGCTATACTTACAATCAACCTAGAAAGATACATGTTTAGACCTGGAGGATCATAATTTGCACCAATTACTGAAATTTCAGGATATTTTTGTTGAATAATCCCAGCATAGTCTTCAAACACTTTTCTATACCCACACGAGTAACTGTAAATAAAAAATATATACTAATGTCAATCACACAATAACAATCAATATTAATTATTTTGAATAATATGAACATAATTATTACCAATAATAAATATTCATAACATGACCTACGCCTTGACCTATTTTTGTAATACTTTCGGCATCATTTTCACTAGCTTCTACTTTGTTATCAGCAGATAAAATTAAACACATAAGTAATAACGCAAACAAGTATGATATAGAGAAATTATTTAACAAAGACATTTTGGATTTCATTTATTCAACACGACACTACAAACAATGCACATTAGTATTTGATGGCAGTTTTATTGCACTATGTCTGTGAATGATCAACTAATATAATATTATTTTTCTGGTCACTGAGTAATGTTAGTCTATTTTGCTATCAGTCTCGTGCAAATTTTCAACTGGATTTTCGAGTGGCGACTCTAGCCTTTCATGACAAATGACATTCAAGATAATTATATTTTCCTGTTCCGTGTGCAAGCGCGTCTTTTTAGAACGTTAAAAATATGTATTTTTAAGAGCGCCTACTACTTTACTTCTTAGTTTGTGCTTAATACCCATAAATAGGACATCATTATTAAATGGTAATAAAATTGTAACTTGTGTGTAAGAAATATTTTAATCAATATTAATCTATCAAACAAATATCAAAGATCTAACAAATATATTGTCTAAGGTATCAAGAAATGCATAGGTATTTATGCACTTATTGCAAATAAGAGATAATAGTATACATTGGTTTTTGTCATAATTAATGTAGTATATTATAACAGTTTTTGTAATAGTAGCTCGAAGTGAGTATAATGTAGTCTCTTTATTTAATTTCTCACTATTTTTTTATTTTTACTTATTGTTATTTTAACATATCAAGTGACAAATTGGAGGCAAAGGTTAATACTTCTTTAATAATTAAAATAGTCTGAATTTTTAAAATATTAGAAAAAAAATAAACAAATGAATAAAAATAGACCCTTTGCCCCAGTCAGCCCAATCTACGGTTTACGGACTGCAGTGTACCTGCAGTTCACACTGTCATGTGAAAAAATTACAAATGTGAAATGTCATTGAAATGAGTGTCTGTTCACTGTTGTCAATTATTGATTGTTTTTGTTGTACCTAGTTGGAGAAGATATTATTAGGTTTATGATAAAATAATATCAACTTTTATTAGTGTTTATAGAAAATACAAACGATGGCTCACAATCACTGTCATCATGAACACGATCATCATGGAGATGTTGATGAAATAGGTTTCCAGTATAATCTTTTTGAAAAAATTGATAAAGAAAATTTGCAATGCCTCAATGAAAGCGTCGAAGGAGCTGGAAAAACTGTATTTAAATCTTGGGAAAATCGATTGGATCGAAGTCTAGTAAGTGAATTTTTATTTTACTGCATTTTAAAAATGTACTCAAAATAATCTAAGTAATATTTAAATATGAAGATAAAATGATACCTATATTCAATTCTTTTCCCGTGTATGTTTAATATGTAAGAAGAGTTTTTAAGTGTTAAAAGCTATGATTTGTTATATAATGATTTTTTTTTAAATAGTTTGTGGAGAGTGATGCTGATGAGGAACTGCTGTTCAATATTCCCTTCACAGGAAACGTAAAATTAAAAGGTATTAAAGTATCTTCGGAGAATACAAACTCACACCCTTCAGAATTAAGGCTGTAAGTTGAAAAAAATATTTTCTTGTTCAAAATGCTTATACTTACTCTCTAGTTCTATAATAAATAGTTATGGGGAACAAATTTTTGGTTTAAAATAAAACCAAAGGGGAATGACCATTATACTATGAAACTTAGTAACCATGCAAAGATCTTTTGTCCCTTGATGAAACCTACTTTTTTGTGTAGGGAAAAATATACATTTTCAATAAAAATAAACATAATTGCGATTCAGGCCCAGAGTTCTTGGAGAAATGAACTTGAAGTCCAGTCACTCTAGGAGCCCTATTTGTAGTAACAGCTGATGTACTGTAAAATGATGATGATAATTACTTTACTTTATAAAAAATGTTTAAGGACAAAGCATAAAAATGCTATGATGAATTTTAAGTGGTATTGTTATTGGGTTCAACACTATTTCATACAGATACCATGAATGGTCATTCTCCCTTTTTTTGCAGAATTGATTTACATTAAAATTTAATGATTTAAATATTTTCTTATAAATTCGTTTTTCCTGGTTGTTGTGTAAAATTTGCTTATGGTTAATACTACTTTATCTAGAAAGTTGAAAGGGGAACATCTAACAGGGCACCAAAATAGCAGGAAAATGGTGTTGATTAAAAAATATAAAATTTATCAATAATTATTGTGATTTAAGTAAGAAGCTGCCATTTTAAATTACTGAAATCTATAAAAATGTAAGCAGGAATCTAAAAGGTACTAAATACTACTTTAAGTGGAATATTATTATAATATGGACAGCCTCCGTGGCGCAGTTGGTTAGACGCCGCCCGTGAAACGAGGGGTTCGATCCCCGCACATGTGGTTCTCACAGACAAATGTTTGTATTTTGTAAGAACCACAAGTATTTTTTTCGGGTCTGGGTGTTTGTGAGACCGAAAAGTCTCTCGTAGCTTCTGATACCCACGACACAAGACTCGATCTTAGTGTGGGGTCAGGACTAAAGATGAGACGTATTTACGACACCAGGTTTTCACTTCGAAGTACGGCGCCCTGGTACGAGCAGAAAATACTTACAAGTATGAAAGTATTGCGATATACGTCGATGCGCAGAGAGCTCTGGAAACTACACATAAAAATACTTGCATAGGAAAACGATCCATAAGATGATATAAATAAGAACCATAATCGTATCTGTCAATAATAAATACTTTGAACTTCAAAGTATTTTTTTATTCATACTATTTTGCTCTTTATGTGCCATCAAATACGGGTTGAATTCCTATGCAAGTATTTTCAAATTTAGGCGCCGCTATACGTCGGTGCGCGAGGAACTTGGAACAAAAATACTTGGAACAAAAAAATACTTCCATAGAAAAACTATCCTTATCTTCATATAAATAAGAAACACAATCGTACTTGTGAATAGAAAATACTTTGAAATTCAAAGTATTTTTTTTATTTATGCTTTTTTGCTCCTTATTAGTTACTATGGATTGAATTCCTATATAAGTATTTTATAGACGCCGCGCCGCGGCTGGGACGCGAAGGGTTGCCGACTCATACTAACAAAATACTTTCAAGTATTTTAGAACTTGGTTTTGAACCCTAGTATTTTTACGTACTCATACTTAGAAGCCCTGGTACTTAATTTTGCAAGTATATCTCATCCCTAGTCAGGACTATGTATGTGACTGTTGGGTGTATTTATTTATTTATTTTAAATAACGAGAATGCATAGTGCATCCACAGCACTAATCATTTGTATTCCGTTCTCATGGCACCCATAGTTTTAAAATAAGTATATATAGGGTATATTATTTCCACTACTTTAGATTTTTATTATAATTTTAATGAAATAAATATATTAGAAATGTGTACTATGAATTATGATATTTTCTAAGTTTTTTTGTATTTTTATAAAAGTTGTGTTAGGATAATTGTGAAATCTATTAACATGAAATGAAAACTGTCAAAATTGTCAGAACTCTTCGCATAGAAATTGGGATTTACATTAACATGCAGACTAAAATGCTTCAATTATAAACCTGCCACATATAAAATACATTAAGTAAAGCACATGTTTGTAATCCAATTCATATAGGCAACAGATATTTTGATAAAACATGAAATTTTTTTATTTGTTTTTATAACAAAAATATTTTCTTGGAAACTTTCTTTGCTAATTTGTTCTATGAAAGTAATCATTGTTTCATTATTTATACAGTTTGTCCACATGTTTGCATTCAACATTTAATTAGTTAGGTACTAAGTTATTACATTTGAGGTATTAAATTAATTTTATTTTGTTTTAGTTTTAAAAACAAACCAAATATGACATTTGATGAAGTTACTTTAGCTCCTGATCAAGTATTTGAGCTTCATAAGGATAGTGAAGGAGTACTGGAATACAACCCTAAGTAAGTATATTGTAATGATTACAAATAGACATTTATAGACTGCAGTATGTCAGGATTTTTCTATTTCTATTATTTTATTTGTTTAATTTTAAACATTTTATAAGTGTTTTAAAAGGCTATTAGGATTTTAAAAATATATACATTATTGTACATTTTGTGGGTTTATTAATAATCATAATATATAGGGTGTCCCAGACCTAGACGATGAACCGGTAACGGGAGGTAGACCAAACTTTAATAACACAGTAACAAAAATAAATATAGCCCTATCCCTGATGGCTCTCAAGAAACAGCCATTTCAGTAAATATTCAAAAAACTTTACTTTGACCAACACTTTCCTATAACCAGTGATTTCTATAATTTATTATTTTAAATGACGTTTTGCAATGTTAAATAGATAAGCCTAAGAACTATATATCAAATTAAATAAAAAAAAGTATATTTTTCAAGAAATAGGATAAAATTTCTCAATTAAGAAATTTCTAATTATTTATTGATAATTTTGATTTTGACTCTGTGTACTGAAAAAAATATATAATATAGTGTACATGGCAAGTTTTATTAAAGAATTGGCGCAGTTGTACCAAGATTCTAAAATGATACTACACTTGGTAATTGGTATTTTCCCAAGATTTTCTTTTTATTAAGCTTTATGTTCAGAATGACCAAATTTTATTGGCGTAAACTAAAATATTCATCATATAAATTTATTTTGTTTCAGAATAGTGACCTTTTCATCAGTATCACATTTAACTATGCATTTTCCTCGTAATTTTGGTGCAGAAACAACAAAAATTTATTATATAGGGTTAAAAGGAGAATGGACACCAGGCCATAGGCACGGTGTTACGATATGTTCATATGAAGCTATGCCAAATCTTGACGATCATAAATTGAAACACTTGGACTCTGTATCACGAACAGTTGAGTAAATATATTCTCGATTGTGCCTGAATGTATAAGAGGTCATAGTGGTCTTCATTTATCCATATTGTACAAGAATTGCAGGTTTATATCAAGGTTTCCTATTAGGCCCAATGTAAATTTTTACTTGGTATTGTAGGAAATCTTTGATGTCATAATGAAAAATATGCAATTTTATTCTCTTACTGTCTAAAACCTCCTATTTTAAACACTTGAATGCTTGCAGTTTATAATGCCAGTAATATTAATGTACAATGTAAATAAACGTTTTATATAACTATAATTTTTGTATTATTTTTAGTACTAACTATAAGTCATTAAACCTTTAATTGATTTGTATTTTGAGTATAAACCGACACGGAATCCTTATTCTATCATTTTTTTTTGTTGCTTTATATTAAATTTTATACTGAGTCGCACTCTGCTCTATAATTGTTGTCACATTTTTAGTGATTTTTTTTATGTTCCGTTCCATGATATGATAGGGGGCGAGCCTATCGCCATATCGGCCACAAATTCTTGACTCCTAGGTGATAATTAATAGAAAAACCCAATATCACTTTGCCCGGGGCAGGATTCGAACCCGCTACTATGCGGATATAACTAATGGTTTGTAAAAAAAATATATTATGGTGATTAATCAAAAATGTATCCAAATAACTCAATTGGTTCAGTGGGACCACTTACGAGGTTATTATTAACAGTTGTCTCTTGTTGGATAGGTAATGCACTTTGTGTGACATTTTCAGTTTACTTAAGATATATTTGTATTCGAATTGTCTTATAAGTAAGGGTAGTTAATCTATATCAAGGTCCACGTTCATAATTAATATATGTATGTATAAAGTCCTTTGCATAGAATTCCACTTAAAGATCATATTCGAAAGTTTTGAAAGCGAGATTATCTGACAGGGACCCAAACTTTTCCAAATGGCCTCGCGCATTAGTAAGGTGAAGTTGGTAGTTGGTTTGGTGGATTATTTATACGGACGATCGCAGCAGAGGCCTTCTGGTGTGCAGACCGCGACATGGCAAATGTGGTATAGAATAACCTTAGGCAACTTTTGCAGAACGACTGAACGAAGAAGTATGAAAGAAATCAAGGATCGAGTTCGATGGCATTCAATTGAAGATCCTTAGACCTATTTCTATGGTATGTCAAGTCGGCTAGCCCGCATTAGGCGAGCGTGATGGGCAATATGGCCTACTTCTCGTCAATCGTAGGTACTCTCGATTGTAGAGACGCGTGCCCTGCAGTGGGACGTAAATTGGCTGATACAGTACAGTACAGACCCTTGTTTAAGACCTAGGCCTAAGTCCGTAAGCGTCAGACAATGGCTGTATGGGTATCTACAGATATGGTGATATTCTTTTTTAATAAGGAAAATGTCTTAGAAATAAAACAAAAATAAATTATTGACCAATGTAATTCCAATGGCTTTAACGTAATGCGCACCCGACTATGGACCTAGTTTAAGATTCATAATCACTCTGTAGAATTTGATCGTTAATAGAGTAGAATAATATCAAGAACACTTGTCAGTATTTGCACTACAAACCAATGAGATATGTATCATTAGCAGCGTAGAGTAGGTAATAGGTACTGCGTCATATAAAAAAACATAACATCTTAATTTTCATTCGAAATTTATTATAATTCATGTAAGCAGCTACTTATTTACAAAATTATGTACTTATCTATCTGACTATATTATATATATAGAAATCGGGCCTACTTTTCTTCTCAAAAGACTAGGCTAACATTTACGTGATTCATATTTATATGATACGACTACTTTTAAAGTAAAAAATGTGACAGTAGCTACTTTCTTTCCATGTACCTATTGGTATTAACAACCATTAAGAAAGAAATCACTAGGTATTTACTGTGTGGTAGAAATATTTCGGCAAACATTATTTAATCGTTAAATCTTAAAAGTACGTTAATATGGCCGTCACTCTAATGACATTAGTAACGTATCTCGATTTCTAAACTTACAAAAGTGATTTAATAGCTTATTGTAACGGTATCGGTAAAACTGGCAGTGATAAACCTATGTTATTACATTCATAGGGCGTTACTATAAGATTTCAAAACTATCAAACAGCATCAAGATGTATTAAAGGTAGCAATAAGAAGGTACAATAAACATTAAAAGCAATGTATCACATTCGTATTAATTTCGTGTTCATTCTCGACGTCTTCCGCGAGCTAAGCGGTAACCTCGGCGAGGGTATCCGGCGTACCCGGGGTAGGTAGGCCGGCGTCGGATCTGCGGCCTGCGCTGCGCATTCGGTACGGAGCCAACGTTGGCCCCGGAGTTCGCATACGTGGCCCTCTGTCCCAGCCACTTCCTCATGCACACAGCACATCTACGGACAAACAAAGCTCGATTCAATATTGAGACTTGAATATAATATTAGTGTTGTCGTGTTTATTATGGAACAATTCTCACGGTAATTAAAGAAACTAACCTTGTCAATTTCCTTAGAAATCGGTTAGTGCCTACATGCCGGCTCTGAAACCAGAGTCCAGTCAGTCCTAGCGTCGTGTTAAGCACTACTGACATTGTTAAGTATTTGTTTCGGGTTTGGGAGTTGCTCGACTGAAGACTTGCGTAGTTTTTAATGCAACACAAAACTATGATCAGAAATATGTGTCGGACTGTTGTGTGTGTAGGTATATAAGACGTTTATCTAACAACTTATTACATTTATGGATGGAGTTCCCAATGTCTTGTTTGCTAATTAACAGCAATTGTTCAAGCGCGTCACATTTAAATGTAATTCAAGTGGCTCACTATTAAAGACCAACGGTATACATTAACGACGGCTTACCTGCTAACTTTAGACACTTTATCAGCTTTAAGAGTTTGTTGTTCAGGTTTCTGGAACATGTAGTTGTCTTCAATCGTGGACAGCCAGTACGACACGGCCGTGGCAAAGTAATTACAACGACCGAGGCCATTGCATTCGATAAACGGACGTGTGCGGAAGTCTCGCATACAGGAACCAGGCGATATGAGACTTTGTCCAGTGGCGTCGGCGCCTGCAGTGTGCTGTAAAGTAAAACATGGTTCCATCACTATTACAAATTATATGTATTCAAAAATATTTTCTTATACAAACACAACTAATTATTTATTTAACATAGGATAGAAGCCATAAAAGAGCAATCTTCTTACGAGTTATTTTGCGAATCAAAAAATGAATGAATATACGTTGCATAATGATTTGATTTATAGTTTTACGACTTATTGGTTGCCTGATGTCCTATCGAGACTCGAGTAGTCTCTAGTTTCGGGAAGAATTGAGATAGGTAACTACCTAATTGAAAATGGATATCTCGGCTTGGGATCCAACCCAGAATCTCAAAGATATAGTTATACACACTGCCACTAGATCTTAAAAGCATTTTTGGTGACAGCACAAGTACAGTATATTAGAGTTCTGAATTGTTGATATTTCTTTCCCCGAACCAAACTCAGTGGTGCACTTGTAGAGACTACAATAGTTTTTGGATTAAGGACTTGAGACACGCTGCTCTTTCTGTAAGATCCCAGACAAGAGTGTTCTAGCTAGTGTTAATTTTTGCGTGGTTCAATTTAAATGTTCAATTTCACAAAAAGTATTACCTACATACGTTGTCTTTAGTATTGCGGATATTATACAACGAATACTATGAACAATAAATATCATAAAGATATTTAGAAAATGTCATAATTTAGATGTAGGGACCCAACAATATTCTATACCACTTCCCTCTTTCCTTCCTTTTTTTTCCGCATCCATAATCCAAGTGTTATGGATGTTCATGGGTGGCATGGTGACTTTCCATCAGGTGACCTGTTTCTTGTTTGCCGGACCTAAGCAATAAAAATGCTTCATTGGTTTTATCTAACTGTGCTGAAAATAACTAACTTACCATCAAAAAGCTGTAACCTATCCATAGCTCTTCCCATCCATCTGGACAAGAAGGAACCGCGCTGCTTTGGCTGTGGATTGCGATGGTCCGAGTTGGTGCCTCACACACCATACACCTAGTAATAATAATGCGTTGTCGTTATTTTATTCATAATATTAGAAACATAATATAGTTGTGTAAAAATACCAAATTGTTATTGAATTATGTTGGATATTAAAGCAGGCATACTTAACATACAAATGCTAACGTTTATAAAAATTGACTTTACAGCTTGGTGAAAACATTCGACGTTTTACACAATAACACATGTGAGAAAACGCAATTATCTTTATTTAGGTATATTTTTTGTTAAACGTTATACCTTGATATATACGTGGCTGCATCTCGGGCCTGTATTGGCGTCATAGCCGTTGGCATTGGTTCAGGCGTAGAAAGCCAGAAGCTGTAATCTTCACGTTGAGCAAAATCACAAACATTGTTGAAGTTACAGAACATATACGGCATTGTTGAAAATTTGCGTAAGCAACTTCCAGGAGCACCTGAAAATAATATTACTATATTTAAGACAAGTAGATATATGGATATTGATAAATTGCCTACACTTTAGATACATACATATAGGTTGCAATATGACATAACTTAGTAGGTTCATACATACAGGGTATATCAAGACCGCGACCGAAAACGAAGCCAGGTGGTAGTATTAGTGACTTCAGACACAAAGCAATGAAAAATTTCGTAAAAAAAATCGTCAACTTTTTTTTGGTAATTTTTTACTTATCGTTGTATTTGGGAGATAAATACATAGTTTTCCTAAAATAATGATGTACACCTTTTTATTTTTTAAGACAAAATGGTACGTTAGGGTTTAAATTACTATTTTCGCAATAACTAGGTATTTACTACCCAAAAACAATGATTTTCAAAAAATTGCAAAAAAAAATCTGTCGCTTATTTTGCGAAATTTTTATTTGCATTGTGTCTGTAACCACTAAAACTACCACCCGGCTTAGTTTTCGGTCGCAGTCTTGATATACCCTGTATGTACCTGTACCTGCTTCATGTGTTTTTATGAAAGCTCATGCTTTGCGACGAAATAATTGACTTGAAATTTGAAATCAATGGACTAATATAATTCGTAAGTACTTTTGTACAAATGGAATAGAGCCCAATCAGATTTTTTTGCACTGGAAGTGTTTGGAATCAGAAACATATCTCCATTTGTTGATTATTTTCTGTATTATATTTTCGTATCCTGTTCAATGATATTCGGGATTTTTTATTTTGAAGAGCCTAATTCTTTGAACATCACATGGGTTTTGACGAAGCCGTTGTTAATATGTAGACATTATTGAGAGTGACCGTAAAGTACTCTTTTACGGATTACGTTCGGCCACCTCTTTCAAGTAATGTAATATAGCTGATTTACATAATAACGTGTTGTAAACGAAATTTCAATACATTCTCAACTTCTGATTTTACATACATACATACATAAACTCACGCCTTTATCCCCGAAGGGGTAGGCAGAGGCGCCACCAGGACACCCACATTTCGCCTTGTATGTTCCGTCCCACGATGTGATAGGGGGCGAGCCTATCGCCATGTCGGGCACAAATTCCTGACTCCGGGCTGATAATGAATAGAAAAATCCAATATCACTTTGCCCGACCCGGGACTCGAACCCGAGATCTCAGGTTTGTAACCGTACCGTAATACAACTACGCCACCGAGGCAGTCACTACGCCACCGAGGCAGTCAACTTCTGATTTTGTTTTTCATATTTAAATAGTAATGAGATAACGTAAAGTTCCTATGGAGTTAGGTGTATAGAATTAAAAAATTACAATTTATATTTAGTCTGAATGTATCAATTTTCTGAATACAACGATGTATTGAGTAGCTCGTTAAGTTTAAATAAGCTTAATATGAATATAATTTCTCTTCATGTAATTGATGGTGTATAGATCGCAAATTAAATTCACTCTGGCTGTACTACATTAATACAAAACATACTTAAAGGTCTCAGAAAAAAAAATCATGGTCACTAGTTGTGGGTGTTTCTGGTGTCGGTTTTTTTTGTCCAAATATAGAAAATAATATATTTGCAGTCATAAAATATTTCATTCTTGCGGAATAAGTTTAAGTCACTACAACCTTTAATCATTATTTGCCCCAAGGCTTCAATCAGTTTTTTATTATATGCTTGTCTGCGAATAGTTGGCACTAGGCGGCTAAAAATATATTACTTACCTAAATCCTGTCCATGGGCTTTAGCGTTGGCCACGATGTGGATCAATGAAAAACCTTCCCAAAGTGGAGAGGTGCCTCCGGGACATTGTGGTATCATTCTTGTTTGTGAATGGACTGTAAAATAAAATCCTCGGGATTTAGGTATTGGGGGTGGTGGCGCTGGTATTCCAGGAACTCCTCTTGCTCCTTGGGAGCCTTCAAACCCTTTCAGGCCGGCGATACCTTTTATACCTTGCAATCCTTGCAGACCAGGGAACCCTCTTGGACCCGGTGGACCTACATCACCTATATCTCCTTTCCTGCCTGGAATGCCATTTGAACCAAAAGCGCCTGGCATACCTGGTGCACCAGGTAATCCATCAAAACCGTGCAAACCTATATCACCAATAGGTCCAGGTTGGATTTCGTATGGTTTAGGTCCATCTCCCGGCATCCCTTTAAGTCCTTTATCACCGAGGGGACCTTTATAACCTTGTTCTCCTTCGTCACCTCTTTCTCCTTGTAATCCTTGTAGGCCCATTAAACCCGGAACTCCATTTAAACCAAACTCTCCAGCATCTCCTTTGGCACCTTTATATCCTTGTAAACCTTGCCAGCCTTGATTTCCCTTGGGACCTTTGGGACTAATTGACATACCCGGTTCACCTAAGTCTCCATTAAACCCTTTCGGGCCGGGTTTTCCTTCTAAACCTGGTAGTCCACGAACTCCTGTTTCTCCACGTCTTCCAGCAAAACCGTCTGAACCAATGTCACCTTTAGGGCCTTGGAAAGAAAGACCTGGCCGGCCTGGTTGCCCCATAGGCCCATCAATACCATATTCACCAGGAGCTCCTTTTTGGCCCATAGGACCTGGCCAACCAGGAAGACCATCAATTCCTGGCGTACCTGGTTCACCTTTCATGTTAGTTGGGCCTGATATTCCTGGTGGTCCAGCAGGTCCAATATCTCCAGTTATACCTTTAGGACCGGTGTAACCTTGTGGCCCCTTTACTCCTTTGAATCCAACATCTCCTTGTATTCCTTTAAAACCTGTTTGTCCTGTAAATCCATCTCCGCCGTAATCTCCTCTGGCGCCTTGTAATCCTTCTATACCCATGTCACCCTTATCACCTCGCGTAGCCACTATTTGGAGAGTAATACCAACTTCACCCATCTCCCCTTTGTCACCTATAAGGCCCGCTGGGCCCTCGGGTCCTTCTAAACCTATATCACCTGGAAGGCCAGAGAATCCCATTTTTCCAGGTATTCCGTCCATACCGTGATCTCCCTTAAAGCCTTTTAAACCCCGGCTACCAGGTAAACCTTTAAGTCCCATTGGTCCCGTTCGTCCGTTTCTTCCGGCAGTACCAGGTAATCCTGGATATCCTTTGTCACCAGGTTGGCCGGTGAGACCTGTAAATCCAATATCGCCTCTGGGTCCTGGCAGTCCAGGCATACCCGGTATACCTGGATAACCTTGTTCTCCCTTTTCACCCGTAAGTCCAGGTTCACCTTCTATACTTAACCCTCTTTCGCCATCGTCTCCTTTTACACCTTTTAGTCCATCAAAACCTGGTAAACCATCAAGACCATATTGTCCTACTTCTCCTTTATCGCCCTTCATTCCATTGAGCGCATTTTCACCTTTTATTCCTTTTAATCCCATAAAGCCTGTGTTTCCTCTTTCTCCTTTTTGACCAGACCAACCATCAACGCCAGGTCTCCCAGGCAAGCCTGGGTTACCTATAAGGCCTTTATTGCCGGGCAGTCCGGGCAATCCAATGGCGCCAGGTACTCCATTAGATCCCTGAACACCGGGTTCTCCACGCTCTCCGGGTTGACCGTTGGGTCCTGGTCTGCCCATTCGCCCAGGAAATCCTGTAAATCCTACTGATCCCGACTCGCCAGCCCATCCACGAGGACCAATGCGGCCTGCTTCACCCTTCATTCCTTTAACTCCTGTGTCCCCTTGCATGCCATTATGTCCTTGTAAACCTTGATCTCCAATCAGACCCATCATTCCTGGTTGTCCTGGTGCACCAGGTAAGCCCGGGGCACCTTGGATTACAACGCCTGGGAATCCCTTTCGACCCTAGAAAAAAATATCACAGATACTAAAAAAGGCTATGACATAAAATTGTTGAATACTTATGGAATGAACTTACTTTTGGTCCGAATGGTCCATCGGGGCCTACATTTCCTGGTGGACCCGTTTGCCCTTTTAATCCAATACGTCCCGAGCGTCCGGATTGTCCAGGGTAGCCAGGTTCTCCAGCATAACCTGGCAAGCCATCTACTCCTGGTAAACCTCTCTCACCGGGCAGAACAGCGTAGCCAATATCTCCCCGAGAACCTTTGAATCCTTTATTTCCAGAGAAACCCTGAGGACCTTGCATACCCATACCACCTGGCTCACCGTACGGACCTATGTCACCTTTTTCTCCGAAATATCCTTTGTAACCCTTTGGACCAGAAATTGATATTCCTGTCAATCCTTGATCACCTTTTTGACCAGGGAAACCATCGAAACCCATATCACCACGATCTCCTTTTCTCCCCCGCATACCTATACAAATATTAAATAATAAATAAGTGTAAATTCACGTATTAGAAATAATAATAATACAATAAATTAGTCGAAAGGAGCAAAATATTAGATTGCGAATGATCATTTGTATTTTTTACCTTTGATTCCTTGAATCCCGGGGTAGCCTTTTTCTCCCTTGGCAAATATATTTGCACTGGATTCACCGACTTCTCCTTCGTAACCGGGCTCGCCCGGCTCTCCAAATTCACCTCTAACAAAATCATTTGCTCTTCACATGAACCCACTAGATTAACATTATAATGTTTGGTGGAAAAGTACTCAGTTCATGTAAAAATATAGAAACAGCGTATGCACAAATATAATTCTGATAGTTATTTTGGAAAATGAGGGCAAAGATAATTTAAATACTGACAGTATTTATTTAAATATTTCTTTAAGACCGGCTTCGAATATCAATGCACGGCTGAGTTTCCAGTTATAAATTTATTGCCTGACAATTACGACGTACTTTACTATTCGCGAGGAAAACTGAACACTATACTACACATACTCGTACAACTCGTACAAACTTAATTGATGTCAATTAGACTCTCGATATCAAAATAAGATCTTGCCTACCTATATTCCTAAAAGGTTAGCCAAAGGTGACAAGAATCTCATCAACAGGTTAGGGAGATTATTTTGGTCCCAACAGGGTTAGAGGGCGAGCCTATCTCCATACTAGCCACAAATCCCTACCCTAGTTACTCATTTGATATTTTCAAACGTAAAACTCAAAAAAAAATGGATTGCACAGGGATTCGAACCCACGGCAAAAATCGATTAGATAATCTCGATTACCCATAACGCTAACAAGTTACATCCGATATTACTAATTTTATTTATATTATTTTTGTAATTTATTTCATATTCTTACTTTAAGCCTGCTTCACCCTTTTCACCACGAAGAAAAGCTATAGGGATATCGGCAGGTCGTCCCGGCCAACCATTTTGTCCGTCACGCCCTCTAGTTCCGTTGCGGCCAGCAAATCCAGGGGCACCGTCGTCACCCCGCACGCCCTTAATACCCATCGGGCCAAAATCACCGCGAATGCCTGGATATCCAGGGTCTCCTCTTACACCTGGAGGACCTATGAAGCCTAAAAACAACATACAACGGTTATCAAAACCTTGCTTTATTTATATTTATTGTAGTGTCATTAAACACCGTGTAATGACGGAAGTATGCAACCATCCTTGATATCGTTATTGGCTAGGTATTCATCAGGGAGTCAAGATACATGGTTTATTGATCTGACTAAAAAGTTAGCATTTTAACTTAGACCTTTTTCTAGTAACAAGCTGTTGTTTTCATGGTAATGTTTAGTTTTGCTACTATCCATGAGCGGTCACATCGCTTACCATCAGGCGAATGGCATGCTCGTCATGCCATTCAACGCAAAAAAATATGTGCAGGTATTCATTTTATCTATAATTTGTCTCATTTTTTAATCTTGGCATGCTTCTTAAATCTTTACTGATACTGGGTTTGTACTAGTATATATATATATATATAAATAGTAACCAGCGATGGTATGAATTAAGTTATATTTTTTATATTTAATGGTAAAAAATATGTAAATAATGTAAAAAGGTTTTATCAACAATTATAAACATGTGTACCTGGTTCTCCCACTGGACCAATTTCGGCTTTAGTTGAAGACAGCGGTGGCCTTATAAGAAGGCCTTTTGGCCCTTTTAATCCTTGAGGACCAGCCCTTCCTGATATACCTCTATTACCCTTTGGTCCTTTAGGTCCTGGCATACCAGGTATTCCAGAAGCTCCTCTTTCACCGGGCGAACCAGCCAACCCTTCAAAACCTATGAACCCTGTTTCGCCAGGGAAACCGTCGTCACCCCTAGGCCCTTTAGGTCCAGGTAATCCTGAAAATATTTATTAATTAATAACGATGTATTTATTCTATTAGAATTAATATTATTTTATAACAGTACATGGAGAGTTTGTGTTTTTTATAAAACATGGATCAATAATTGCGGCAATATACCAATAAATAAATATAAATACTCCCATCAGTAACATACTTATTACTGTTCCAACACTATGATACAAGTATTGAGTCATGGGTAGTAGAAGTTGAAGATTTATCTCGGTGTGGGGATCGAACCCACGGCTTCTTGTTTTACAAAACGGCTCCCAATCAGACGGAGGATTACATGAATGCCACGAAGCCTGTCAATTAAATTGAAAACAATAACCTTAATACATAGACAATGAACAAATATATTTAAATTAATTATTGAAATTAAGTAAACAGTATTTTTGAATGGCATTCAATAAAATTTGTCATTTTGGAAGACACCCTTATTTTTTAAAATATTTAATGGTATGTTACATACAATATTATTAATCAATCCTACGTTTTCAAAATCGGTTCATGACCAAGAGCCCTAATTGAAGTAAGAAGTAATAATATTAATATCTTGCATGTTGCTTCTCACATTTATGGTAAAATTAATTAAGTGTACCTGATGGGCAGAAGGGGCAATTATCTCCTTTAATACCCTTTGGCCCCGGTAATCCAGGTATTCCGGGAATACCGGGATCACCGTGTAGACCAGGTGGTCCGGGCCGGCCATCTTCACCAGGTGGTCCTGCTCCATGAACTCCACGTCCGGGAAAACCAGGTGCACCCATGTAACCTGGTTCACCTCTTTCTCCTCGCATACCGGATATCCCATCAATGCCAGGTGTTCCTTCTTCACCTTCTGGTCCTCTTACAGTAGCACCTTTAAAACCTTTAGGTCCCATTGGTCCTTGCACACCGGATGCACCTTGTGGTCCACGAGGGCCTGGCAAACCTTTGAAACCGTCGTTTCCTGGCTCTCCTTTAGGTGAAATTCCAGGATTTCCTTGTCTACCCGGAAAACCTTTGTTACCAGGCATTCCAGGTGCACCCACTATACCCGGTAAACCAGTCTCGCCATCAAAACCTGGTTCACCTACTGGTCCAGGCAGCCCTTCAGGGCCTTGTGGTCCAACTGATCCTGGCAATAGAGGCTCACTAAGACTTTCATCAAATATGCCTGGTACTCCTGGAGGCCCTTGTGGTCCTGGATTGCCATCTCTTCCATCTTCACCTCTAGGCCCTGTTAATCCATCTTCACCGTCTAAACCTGCGTACCCCGGCGCACCTTTGTCGCCTTTGGGGCCTGGAGGACCATCTTTACCTCTATGACCAGGTTTTCCTCTAGGACCTTCACTACCTTGGTCTCCTTTGTAACCTTGTAAACCATTAACACCATAATGCCCCTATAAAAATAAAACAATGATTATTTTCTAAATGTTTGGCGCTTACATATTAAACGTGAATTTGAAATAACTTACCGGGGCACCTCTTGAACCTATAATTCCCTTAATACCTTTAACCCCTTGTTGACCTTGGAACCCTTTTGGTCCCTTGTCTCCTTTAGTGATGACGGTAATGTTTACTTGAACTTCACTAACTATAATCACTGGGGCTATTCTTCCTGGTTCGCCTACTTCGCCTTGGTCACCTTTTTCTCCGGGAGGCCCAACAACTTCATCACCCAGATCACCTCTATACCCTGGAGCACCTTTTAATCCCGGTGGACCCTACAAATGGTTATAGGTAACGTATTGTAATTTCAAACATTAAATGTCGTAGCAAAAAGAATTTAAATCATAAAAATTCTTCTTATTATTATAAACAGAGATACTTAATGTTATTCGAACAAAAATCAAACAAGTTTGATGATAATTTAATAATAGTGATTGAGGTGAACAATAGTTTTACCTGGTCGCCCTCTTCACCAGGTGGGCCGCTATCTCCTCTCCAGCCTTGAGGACCGGAAACACCCATAATACCTGGTCGTCCGAATTCTCCTTGTTCTCCTTTTGCGCCCCTTGAGTTGACACCTCCTTCACCTGCTAACCCCTGTATACCCTTCTCGCCAGCGGGACCCGGCATACCTCGTTCACCGGGAGGACCTTGTATTCCAGTGGGGCCAACCATACCGTCAACCCCGCTGCAACCATCCAAACCTGGCAGACCTACAATACCTTCCAGGCCAGCTTGTCCCTAAAAATAATATAGACGACAATTTGAGTTCTATTATTCAATTCCGCATCCATATGCGGTCTCATAATATACATTCATAAGCTTTATTTTAATTTTTAATATAAATTAATATATTATTTGTTATTATACCTGAGTACCAGGCGATCCTCTCAATCCATATGGACCGTCGATTCCCTAAAAGTAAAAAGGTGCAGTTAAATATTATAGTCATAGAAATACTGCTTTTTTTACAAATATTGTTTTTGTAAAGTTACTGTTAGTTGATTAATTTCATACCCGTTCGCCTTTGTCACCGTAGTCTCCGCGCTCACCGGGATCTCCGAATTCACCGGGAGGTCCCACCCGGCCCTCTGGACCATCATCTCCGTAGTCACCCTGTGGTCCACGTATACCTGGCGGACCTACATCTCCGTAGTCACCTTTTAATCCGGCACAGTCGCATAAAGTCTGATTGCATACTACCTGTAAACAAAAGAAGTGTATGAAATTCAAACTTATAAAAATCACGTCATTTATTAACTCGTGATATACAAAGATTAAAAAGTGAAATAATTGATATATAAGGAAAGAAAGATATTGATTTAACTAAAATTCCTCCCGTAAAGTTTAAAAGAATTTTCATGTACAATAAGTTATAGGATAGTTCAAAGTGCGCGGTAGCCTGTTAGTGACGGTTAAATGCAATTGTCGAAACGACAGGTACGGGTTCAAATACTAGGGCATTAGAAGACATCGTGGGCAAACCTGAATGCCCTAGAGATTTTCAATGATTTTTATGATATGCAACACGTTGACCCTTAATAGGCCAGCGTTTACTAAACTCACTCAAAAGAGTTATTGTCCTAACTGTGATTCATATGATATTATAATTTGAGATAAACGGATTGATTGAACAAAATATAAGTTTTGAAATATATATTTTTAATTTCTGTAATTTGTAATATCTATGATAAGACAGAAGAAAATTAGTAACTGAATTCAAAGTACAAAATGTTTATTTGTTCGGCGATCTTTTTTCCATTCCTTAACTATCGGAAATCACTTGTATTAAAATATGCATTATTCGTCAAAAGTATTTCACTTAGTAATTTAATCGTATACAATATACATATTGAATTTATCTAATGATTAGTTTCTTATTTGTTACTCTTAGAAAGGTATTAATAGAGTTAGTTATTCTTAAAAATTTATGTCAGGAGGGAAACAGACAATTACTTATAATAAATCCAGACCGAAACTGCTAAACATAAACGGAATGTCGGTAAGCGCAGTATAGAATTATTTGAGCTTTATATACGAGAGAAATTGATTTTCACGCTCTATAAAAGTGCAGGAAGTATAAAGCACCCTGTATTTGTGTCAGAAGTCCTGACGATAAGGCACGTATTGTTACTCGCTATTAATATCCTAATTCTGATCCCGGTTATTGTGTACTTTTGTAATTGCAGTTCTTTTCTTTACTGATATTATGTTGAGGTGATCTTGTAAATTGGTATCTAGGGGGTACGTAAGCCAGTGATAACCATTAGACCTGTATTTTTTTATTGACGAGGATGCTGAGCAGTTCGCTCGCCTGGTGGTAAGCGTCACAACATTATGACGCATATATTATTAGGTAAGCACTGCATGGCACTGAGCTCTTATCCCGAGACATTATAATACATTTCTGAATGCCTTTATAATCACTTACTACAATGTCATTCAAATCTATAGTAGGCACTGGTAGAATTAGACAAAGCGTTGGTATCTACTCCGACGTCCCATAGCATCCGGGGGATCTAGCACTTATTTCAAAAACCTATTAATTACCTATATAAAAGAAACGTACGTTAATCAAAAAGACATATTTATATTATTATGTAGTATCAAAGAAGTCAAAATGACACAAGAGATCCACCTAAAACGAAAACCTGGGACTTGTGAGCTTCCATGACGTGCGCAGCATCAATAGTTCATGTACAAGCACAATTATGGATATCTGCCTTCTAAAAATAACACACAATAAATATTTTATGTTAAAAATATCGATAAAAGCTAATTATTTTTTTGCGAAACTTTTAAATTGACTTGGAGTTTTATGTCTATCTTTATAGATTTTTATCAAGATAGACGACTAAATATAAATCATAGTGTTCAGTTGCGTTGTGAAAAGAATTACAAAAACATACAGGGTATATCAAGACCGCGACCGAAAACGAAGCCAGGTGATAGTATTAGTGACTTCAGACACAATGCAAGTAAAAATTTCTCAAAAAAAATCGGCAACTTTTTTTTTGTAATTTTTTTCTTATCGTCGTATATGGGTGATAAATACATAGCTTTCCTAAAAGAATGATGTAGACCTCTTTATTTCTAAATACTCAATGGTACGTAAGCGTTTAAATTATTATTTTCGCAATAACTAGGTATTTACCACCCAAAAAAGATGATTTTTAAAAAATTCTAAAAAAAAATCTTTCGTTGTTTTGGTGAAATTTTTATTTGCATCGAGTCTGTAACCACTAAAACTACCACCTGGCTTCGTTTTCGGTCGCGGTCTTGAGATACCCTGTATATTAATAATACGTATCGTAAAGGATCAAGTATGTGGGTTTTCCTATAAGTATGAAGTATGTGACTCTTGTTTTATTGAATAGCTTACACCGCGAAGTGTGTAATATGTTGTATATTGGACTGATGTGTATACCAAGATGGTTTTGATGGACACAATCATCATCTAAATAAAATGGCTTTTGCAGAATAGTTTATGACGACGATGATGTCAGCGTAACGTTGCATCATCGTAGCTTGTGTTATGTATTCAATTTGCGACGGGTAACACATTGCACCGTTGCCTTGTTCATGATTTATATTGATGCAACACATTTTTGGATCCTTAGAAAAACGGAGAATTAAACAAATCTAATAATTTACTCTTTTATAGAACTAAACAGTCATACATATAATCCTGAGGCTTGATCCGATTATAAAAAACCATGTCTTGTCCTGTGGTTATTATGTGGTATAAACGCTTGCGGCGTAGAATATTTGATCGAACCGGTGACTTATCGATTGATTAACTGCTTGGTAATGAACTGTGCCACAAAAGCTATCAATTAAAATGCGTTATTTCCGGAGATCACATTTGGTTAGGTACTGAAAAAATATTACTTGGACAAAATCCCTAGCGAAACTGACTGATTTTCCATACATACTGCTGCGTAGTCGAGACAATTGATACTTGCCGTATTAAGATCAATATACGTGGAATTATACAAACGTGTCTAATACAATACTTGTATTTATTAAGACACCATTTGAGTCGTATCAATTTGCTGTTGACAACATAGCTAAATTTGCATGACGACGCAATGTAATAGAAGTCGCACTCGCCTTGTACACCGCTGCATGACTTTTGATTTATCAATTTATTATCGTGACAGACATTAGGTGGGGTTTTATTAATTTTCAGCAGGTCTATATTGAGCAAGCCAATTGAAATTTATACCTTTATTTTATTAGCCTATTATGGCTTCAAATTGGAGTTTAAAGGTTCACGGTTAAATGTGAAATATATGACGTAGGTACCTACCAATTTATTTTAACATCATACAACTTATGGTGTCCTTACTGTTTCATATTTCCAAAATGATTTGAAATACCTACATATTAAATTATCTCTACCTTGGTGCAAAATCAAATTTAACTGAAAATATTGCCATATTTAAATAACTTTTTTTGCTTGGCTCATAAGAGCTGTAGTGTGATTTCAAGTAACTCAGTAGTCAAAACATTCTTCAAAACTTGGATTTTCAAACCAATATCAAACCGATTTTGATTGTTCCAGATCTTCAAAACTAAGTTAAGCTAAACTTCATAATATTAAGAATGATAAACCACATGATTTGATGGTAAATATAAAATAAAATAAAAACCATATATAGAATAAATGCACCTATATATAACCGCTAATATAAATCTAGTTTTGTTTTATAATATATTTTATCAGTATTGTGCAGTAGTAAGTGATATGTGTGTAAGCAGTAAGTACGCAATGGTTTACTAAACGAATGTGCGTGTCCACAGTTTGATTGAAGGTAATTGTATACTGGCTGGACAGTTTTGTTCGCCGCGGATGATGAGTCAGGTGCCTGACTCGTCTATTAATTTACAAGATGTTAAAATGAGCATTATATCACCGAAACATCTGTTCTTTATATAGACCAGCCATGTTGACTTATATGATTAATTTATGATACCGATACATTGCGTTGTTAATTTAGCGACTACAGAATGCGTGGCGCCGATTCCACAACATATAATCAATCACCAAACCATATAAAATATAATGCACGGAGTTTTGTGTACAGACAACCTCCATGGCGCAGCTGGTTAGACGCCGGCTGTGAAACGAGAGGCCGCGAGTTTGATCCCCGCACCGAGACAAATGTTTGTGTGAACCACAAGTTGTGTATTTGTTTCGGGTCTGGGTGTTTGTGAGACCGAAAAGTCTCTCGTAGTTCCTGATAGCCACGGCACAAGACTCGATCGTACTGTGGGGTCAGGACTATGTATGTGACTGTTGGGTGTATTTATGAATTATTTTATATATACAATTTCCTCTTTATTTATATATAAACAGACTCAAGTGTCTATGCATTATAAACCAATAATTATTTTAACTGACATTATTGGCGACAAAGTTTTATTTGATTTCACAAATTAATTTTCTATTTTTGGAAATACTTTAACTGAAGTTTGTAGCCATGAAAATAAACAAAAAATATTTAAATTGGTGCTATTAAAACGAGAAAAACTGAATATTGTAATAGTAAGCTGTGGTTTGAAGCTAGCTTGCAAACGGCAGCTTCCGGACGGGACGCGTGGGCGGCTGAACACTCGCGACGGCACATTCAGCTTCCGCTGGCACAGGCATGACAACAGTGTCAACCCACCGCCTGTGTTGCTTCACTAAAAAAACCATCCCAGCGCTGCCTCTCATAAAAATAACTAGCTTAATACCTATGTTATTCTTGAAAACCTATTTAATCATTACTATTGTTTGTGTTTAAAAACAAAAAATGAGATCAAAGTTGACTCACACGCAACTTAAACGGACCGCCTGCAAACCACACATTTTCTATGACATCAGCCTTTTAAATTCTGGGAACTCGACAAGCAAGGAGTAAAGTACATCTGCATTTATAAAAAATGTAAAGTCTGAACACAAACCACGATACAAAGTAGAGCAACACATTTGTGCAGTTCAATCATTTATTTTCCATCACTGTAGGAAACTTGTTGCCAGAGGATTTTCATTTAGTTATACAAATTACACGTATTTTTTTTATAATATTATCATAACTAATAAGTTAAAATCATGAAAGCTAAAACAAACATACATAGCGCTGTGTTTGTTTATGGATTTTGTACTGGGATCCTATACATATAATAATTAGAAATATGATCATTTTGACCAAAAAGAAAGGACCCTCTTTAATAAAAAGAGAAATAAAGGGTGTTTATATAACAAGTCTATAATTTAAATAAATATGTTGCATGTTTGATTTTGAATATCCTTCAGTATTATATTGTCTTTACCAAATGTGGTAAATTATGTCATGCTCATAATAGACACATGTATATTATGGCAACATACGATTATGGAACTGGTGAGTCATTAGTTGCAATTCAAGGAACAGGCTGGATAAACAATCATTGCAGTGTCCAAGGCGATAACGGCCATTCGCACATCCCGCACTTCCCCCGCGTCCCTTCCAACCCCACCCAGCACATGCCATGTGTGTGTGCACTTGCTGAATATTATGTGCTATTTACATTACAACTTTAAAAAGCAACACTTCTAATTGTTATTACGACACTGCTTATCAATTAGATTGTCTGTCTGTGGGTCGCAGTTGGTGTTCTAAGAACTCTATCGCTAGAAAGTAATATTTATTACGTTAAAAAGATCTTTTTTGAGAAAAATTACTAAGAAAAATACTTCTTGAAATTGCCGTTAGATATGCTAGATGGCCTTTTTAAATTATAACGTTGAAACTGTCATAACAACAGGTTTCAAAAAATTAATATCCCATGTAGGTATATTGGTTATGTGGGCCCGCATTTGTGGTGCGAAAGTTTCCTTTTTCTAAGAGGCTGCTACAATCCCAACCCCGTGATTGCTATACAACTACCCAACTGTCGACCAATGTTAATAAACCATTAGTCACTCCATATATTTTAAGTTCTTCGTTCGTTCTTCATATTTTAAGTTCGTTGGTGACTGAAAACACCAATTGTGATTGGAGGGACATAACAGTTATTTAATTCTAATATGGTAGATTCCTACAGAAAATAGTACCTACATACTGCATTGACATGAAAGTTAAATATATGGTACGAGTATTAAAAATAGTAGAGTCATATTACGCTGTGTGTGTAGTTTCGTGTTTTAATTACCAGGTGCAATATGTATTTACAACAAGGAGTCATAGTTTATTCTTGATGTAACTATGTCAAATGTTAAAAAATGGAACGGTAAAGCGGGATTTACGAGCGTTTACCGGAATCTGGTGACCCGGACGAATCATAAACGTGCGAGCGCGCCCGTTCCCAACACACAAACACTAACATGTTGTGTTTTACGAACAAATTAGTTTTATACTAGTTATACTATAATTATATCGTATATATTTTCAAGTTACGTTCGAATATTATAAATTCAGCTCGTAATCCATAAACTAAAAGCTTAAAATCGATTAATTATCATAAGTAACAAAAAAAGTGTTATATATTACGCACCTATCAATTATACTATGTAATAAATATATATGTACTCGTATTTGAATACTTCTTAGAATAATTTTAAATTCAGTGATATTGTTAATTACTTTCCGGAATGTAGCTTATTGCTATACTGATTCGAGTATGATCTTTGCCTTAAATCTCCATGCGTGTATGTGGTGCAGTATCGGCTTTCCGCAATCACCGACATCACATACCGTCATCGACCTATGCTAAAAATAAATGAGGAATATAGCTGCACAACTGGCTTTTGTTGCCGCACTGAAACTATTGACCTATTTCACTTTACTGGAAGTAAGCAATAACTTTCAGTGCAGTGCTCGCGGTTGTAAAACTGAATCATGTACCTAAACTGCAAGCGCAACGCGCAGCTGAACCTACGTGCCGACAACGAACCATATTTACTGAACCCCATCTGACTCTAATCAGTCCCAGTGGTATTATTGTTTTACATCAATTTCAATTTATTTGAAGACTTCTTAGAAGTTACAATCAGTCCTATCCGTATCTCCTCTGAGGACGTATTTATTGCTCATATTTAAAAACAAATTTTGATGTGTGACAAGTACACGATGAACGGCCCGATATCGAAATCACGTAAAAATTGAGGAACATAGGCATACTTCCTCTTGGGTTCAATGTTCTGTATTGGCCTACGTCATGACGATAAAAGAGCGACTCATGAATGAGCCCGTGCATTGACAGGGCGACTCACCCCGGAATAAAATAACTAAACGTTGACCGACTCGCGCCATCACAACAACAACTACTGTACAAACAGAGTTATATAAAAACACGAGATTGCATGCCGTTAATAAATTAACATCGTAAAGTACGATATGCACACTGCTTCATGTGATATTTCAAATATTGCTACATTTCAGACAATTACAATTCCACGCATACATACCAAGTTTATAAACATACAATATTTAATATAAATTATAAGGATATATTTTATCGAACAATTAAATAAAATGTTATCTTATTTTATTGAATCTTAACTTTAAAAATTCTTTCAATTATAATTATCATTAATTTTATTGGCGTGCAGTTATAATGGTAATATTATAGGTTTAAGTCAACCGATAAAGAACACATGTTGATAATATAATATTGAATAAGTGTAAGATAAGTTATCATTATTTAGCTAAAACAAAAAGTGTAATTGTATATTACGCGGAAAATAAAATTTTGTATCATCCCGATACTAAGTCGTGGGAGTTCTGATTATTTCGGCAATAATTGCAAAAATTGTGTTATGTACCTAACGACAAGTTGATAGCAGCTTCCTGCTGCGGTGATAAGTGAAGCTGGTGTTTGTGTCGCGACCTCGTTTCAGAGAGCTTTGTCAATGGAAGCTGATTTTGACCTAATTTACGGCCGTCTGATAGAAGGCGTTGTTCTAAATAATGTTCATGTATACCGAAATGACGATGACTTATTTCCCGCGATTCGCAGAATTGAGTGCCGCAAACGGGATACGGAAATATGTATTTAACTGATACCGTTCGCGTTATCAAATGTAATTATATGTATACAATCCGACATGTGAAAAAATATAATGATGGAACAATTTTCTTATTCCGTTTCAGTGCTTGCACTTTGAATTAATATATGGGGCCTCTGCAGTGCACGTTCTTCAAGCCGCGTGACTTTAAAATGTAAATAAAGTATGTGGGTCAGATAATTGTTTAAAAATGGATTTTTTTTTATAATCAGACCTTATTCACCCGTCTTATTATCTTTGGGTTATGACCTGTAAAAATCGTTATTAGTTTAATTATTTTTGAGATAACGATATCATCGAACGTAAATAAACCGCAACCATACGTAATTCAATTAATTACATTATTTAATCCGTCAGGATAAAGTGCAAAATTCTGCGATAGTTTCCGTGTAATCAAATTTAATTACTTTTAAAAATAAACGCGGTGACATTATTTTAAATTATTATTGATAAAAAGAAGAAACATTTTAATTCTTACTGTAGCTATTTTTTAGGTCACGAGGCTAAGATGTGATAACAGAATGTTGTTGCCAGATGATATTATGTACCAAATAAAAACTTCAAGATAATAAAAAGTGCAAAGGTTAGCGTAACATGAGATTATTAAATGTATAATAACTATAACTTGTAAAAAATAAATTAAGCAATAATAATTTGACTGAATGCGAAGAATTAACTAAGCAACACAGGTCATTAAAATAGCCCATTACACTCCATTCATTTAATATTGTGGTATATAAACATCAACATAATATATTAAAATGTACCACTTAAATATGTAATTCTTTAAGGATAATATAAATGCAATATATAATTCCTAACGACTGCTAGGTGAGGGTAGATACGGTGTAAGAGGCTCGAATGAACATCTTCCGGGGTCTGAGCCAACCTCACCTGCTTGTGATGCACACTGCTTCCTAACGGAAAATGCTTTGACGATTTATGGCCAACAGGATAACCATCTAAGAGATGGCGTGCCATTACCATCAGACAGGCGGCATAATGTCAAGCTGATAACGGGCAGCAGCGTCATCAGCGCGAAAAGCTATGACTACTCGCCAAAGCTTTCCAGTGCAACAAATTGGCGAGTGATGGCAAACGGTAAATATGACGTTAGAAATCATTTCCGCAAACCTAAGGGCATGTCATTAATGCACTTCCTGAAGCTGAAAATGAAGATAATGATAAACATAGTAGTACATTTTTATCCTGTATAATTTATTGAGTTAGTTAATAATAATAGTTCTCTATTAACTATATTTGTAACTTAGATAAATTATATTTATTTTGTTGTGAGCTGTTACTAGATATCCTAAATTTATTTTAAACCAATACAAATTAACCAAAGACATAACAATAGAGCACTGGCTGTAAAGTTTAATTTAAACGTAACTATACCACAAGGAAACTTATTAATAAAAGATTATTACTATCATAACAATGACATCAATGTTTTGTATAAGATAGCCTCTGTAACCAAGGCATTTTATCATCAAAATTTTAAATAATTAAACCGCTATGTTTTTAACGTACCTACTTCAATGAATTAAGTTTCGTTTGATTAATCTACATACTTGGCCTTAGTTGTACCGATAATGTTCACCCGGAATGAAACTACTTTTCTGTGGCTGACAATTATCTTCTTATTCTAAGAATCGTTTTTAAGTGCCGATAAAAATGTATTATCTATTTTATGTAGTATGTTTAATATATTTATTAATATTAACTACATTCCAAACTGATGAAACTTCTCATTAGAACCATCTATAAAAAGTTTTCTCTAAGCTTAAAAGGTATTTTGGTGTTAACATAAATTATATGTATAGTATTTAACTCTTGTATCAATATATCATGTTAGACCCACCAGTTTAGTTTCTGTGTCATGTGTTAAATAGTTACCCATGGTATTGTATTGTTGCGTCATCAATTATATTATTTGTCTACGATGACAATTGTCTTCAGTACGCGACATAAAACAATTTATTGTAGAATAAAACACCGTTCAACCAATTAATGTTCATACCTCAAAAATATCTTTGTATCAAACCGACTATTTGGTATAACCAATTGAGCTAAATCTCGTGACTACAGTCAGCTTCATCTCAAACTTTAGGACTAGATAAATAAGTAATTACTCTAGCTGATTTGTGTTTGTTTATTTTAGCTTTAGCAATACTCAATAATTACATAAAAGATTTCGGTTGTGTCCGCGAAGGGTTAGGTAGAGATATCATCGGTGTCGACGGGTTAATATCCGTCTCAAGATGTGATAGAGAGCTTGCCTATCGCCGCCGGGCGTAAACCTGGATATGTTGGAAGAGAATTTTAAAACCGAACTATTCACATAAAATAGATTTCCTGACCTGAGAATCGTATTCAGGCCCTCATACTCTCAGATCACTGCCTCTAGACTTACGAGGCAACTCTTCTTATATATGTTTTCACATTATATCACGGCGTGTGGGATGCCTGCAAGTTATATGGTAAACAGGACGGATAACGAGATAACTACATTACTCATGCTTATATTCTGGTTTGGTTGCGCACTTTTATACAAATTATGCGTAAAAGCACCTCGGAAGCTTGTGATGACTCGTAATAATGAGTACATTGTTACAGCCGCCCGCACCGATCGCCTATCAATACAAAAACACACGATTCAGAGTTTGTTTTACAAAAGAAAGTCTAGTGATCTGATGATAAGCGATCATCGCCGCTCTTAAAACATCTTGAGGTCGCTACTGTGCCGCGTGAATATATCACTGTCTTTAGCAAGTTCGCATTATAAGAGTTATGATGTCACAATTATTGTTGTGCGCCTTTTTTATTTTAAAATATTCCGGACTCCCCATAGCCACGTTGGGAAAGTCTTTATTTTTATACATATATTGCGTGGACATGTGAAATTCTTGTTGTTGTTGTTGTGGATTTGGAAACGATTTATTGAAAAGCAATAATGAAAATTGGGCCAATTACCCTGTTTTAAGGAAATAGGGATGGTTATGGCGCACGTGAATTACACAAAATAAGCATTAACGGTAAATATCATTTCAGAAACTAATAACTATACCAAGGTTTTCATTTATTGTCTACGTAAGTTAACATTTAATAATAAAATCATAAACATATGTACGTAGATATTTTCGCTACACAAAAGAAGCGATATGGAACAATTAGGTACATCCATATTTTATCCTTGTCGATCAGCACCTTTATTTTAAATAAATAATAATAACTAATAAATACACCCAACAGGCACATACACAGTCCTGACCCCACACTAAGATCGAGTCTTGTGTCGAGGGTATCATTAACTACGAGAGACTTTTCGGTCTCACAAACACCCAGACCCGAAACAAATACCTGTGGATTACACAAACATTTGTTTCGGTGCGGGGATCGAACCCGCGGCCTGTCGTTTCACAGCCGGCGTCTAACCAACTGCGCCACGGAGGCTGTCGTCATGTTATGTGTGATACTAATCCTGAGCCAACTGTTCGAATGAACTATAAAGCTCTTTTAAGTACCTACCTAAGTATTGCAAGATTTAGAACCGAACCTAACCTGGCGGATTTTTTTTATTTTGACACTATCAAGTGACCACATGATATCTAACGATTAATGCAGAGCAGTCTAGATGGATCTACCAAAGAGAGGAGGGGGTTCCAACATATCTTGCCAGTGAACACAAGTATTTGCTGGCCTGTGTGAAACCGAATATTCATAGGATGAACCAGATACATTTGCGCAGGTCGCTAGTTTTTGCGCCAGTGTACATATCTATATGACTGCTCTAGAAATCGTTATCCGGATTGATGCCTACATTCAAATATTATTGATTATGGTTATGGCTTATATTTCTATCTATCTATCTATATCAGCCCATATACGTCCCACTGCAGGGCACGGGCCTACTCTACAATCGAGAGAATCGATTGAGAGTGGTTAGGCCATATAGTCCACCACGCTGGCCTAGTGCGGGTTGGCGGACTTACATACCGTAGAAATTCTTTTAAAATCGCTACGGTATGCAGGTTTCCTCACGATGTTTTCCTTCACCGTTAATATTTGTTCGCTTATATTTGTTATAGGTATATTGCCAAAGCCGTGGTGATATTATAAATAAACGGAAGATTGTCAATTGACTTCATTTTAATTATTTGACTTCATATTGACTTAATTTTATTTAAAATGGAAATAAACTAATCTAACCTAACCTAACGATGGTTTCTTTGCGGAATTTCACTGCGGTACTTCGCTCATAATACACCTAGATTATGACAATTTTAAGATTGTGATTTTACAGTTTCATTTCGATAGATTATAATCTACCGAAAAATAATGGGTGAAATTGTAAGCAGTATGTTACGGTTCACAATCTTTCGACAATTCACAATCTCGCGAGATAGATTACAATCTAACGGTATTTACAATTTTACGGTGACATATACATATGCGTATTTTTATATGTTAATATATAGGGCTTCATGTTCGTTTTATAAATAAGCCCGACCCTAATATAGAGATCAACCTTATATTGAGTAGATACTACATATTAAAGTGATTGTGAATTGGGCCTAAGTATTTGTTATTGAATTTTGCGAGAAATGTGCGTTATTTCATAGTTCGAGATTTTAATCCGCGAAACATAAGGGATACATTAATAGAGACGAGCAATTTAAAAACGAGTAATAATTTTATCATATTTATCATCATTATTATCTTTCGCTATAGCCTACAGGAACTTTAGAAGAAGCATAAAGTTTGCTGTAGTCTCCATACACTATATTATATAAACCCATAAAACATATGACAATGTATTTCGATCTTGGTGTATTTGGAAAACCTGGCTTTATCTGTTTTGTATAAAATTAATTACGAAAGCTAAACGATTCTATTACTCCCCTCCGTTGTTACATCGCGTTGTATATCAGTACCTATCTTGGCATAGTATTTTCATCTTAGTCTTTGGAAATAATTTTTCTTCGCTTTATTATTTTGATAGTTAGATTCAGTCTCAGTCTATGGCAGACCATACCATATGTATGTATGAATTATTTTAATAAGCTGTTTAAAATATATCAATATATTTTACTGTAATATTATTAACTATTATAATGGTCACAATCATACACATAACTAGGATTCCAAAGTAATATAGGTATTGTGTCTATCGGAAATGACAAATTGGCTTTTAGGTTTAGAAATTAAAAAAAATGGTAACGGAAGAAAACCTGCGGTTTCAGTATAGCAGTCGACTATCGTTAAGGCTACCCCACCACTAAGACTGCCGAAGTTAAAAGTATACTGTATGCAAAAGCTTAAAGAAATGTTAGTGTTGTCTGTATAAAAGGGATCATCTCTACATGAATTTGCGTTAGTATCGACTTTCAGTTTAAACAAATTATTTGAATTATATAATATAATGTGCTAATTTTACATTCGATTGTAAGATTATACTCTTTTATAGTGGCTAACATTAAAACTACCATGTAAGTTATCAACTACATTGCGTCTCTTGTAAAGTTCATAAAGCATCCTTGACCAAGGATATTTTCTCTCTTTTCCCATGCCGGGTTGTTATACAATGTGAATAAGCTAACTTTATTTACATCTTATAAGGATTATTATTTAATTATATTTTGCAACTGGTCAGGAAATAGACATACTTGTTTTATGTTTAACTTAAAAAACGGTGGACGTCTTGAATTTGTCTATGACATCGAAATTCGTAAATGGTACACGGTCTAGGGTAGAATCTAATCAAATAGTAAAATGCATACTACGCACTAGTGTCTAATTGTAAAATTACATAACATTGCCATTAGTGTTGGCCAGCTGAAAAAATAAAACACGCATGAAGGTTGCAAACGTAAAACAACAGCTTATGATCCCTTAGTTTGTGACAAGTATAAAGTTTATTATTACAAAAAAGTAGAGCTAATGTTACAACTAAGCTTAAACGTAGTTGACAAGTAGTATTATGATATGCTACTTGTTTGAAAGCTCCTTTAATCATCTAGATACTATCCTCAATTTTAGTTCCGAAATTGACTTTAATTTATACAAAAAATATATTTTAGTAATCATCTTTCTATAAATTACCTGTACTCTAGACATATTATATTTATTGAAACGTTCAAAATTATATCATATTATATAACTTATTGTATATTTACTAACATTTTTCTATAACACAAATGAAATGGCACTAGAAGATATTTATGTTCAATTCAATAAAGGTATATTGATTTATTCCAATAAATAAACCGTGCTTAAAAATTGATATGCAGTTTACAAATACATCACAGTATTAAAATGAAATAAAAATATTTTATTGGAGCCATGAAATGTCATACATTATTTAGATTCAGTCACTTTTTTCCACTACAACCCGGTTTACAAGGCTGTTTTCGCCAGAGAAGAATGGGCAAGAAACTATTGATATCAAATGATCGTGTCATTACATTAATTATTATTATTTATTATGAGTCTACCTTTTTGAAAACTTATACAAAATATTTGCTGAAAAAAGTGAGACATATGTGTAAAACCGGTTGAACATAGGAGTCTACAAACGAAGTTAGCTTTAATGCATAAGATAACCTTTTTCTGCAGCGGTGTCTCCCTAATATTGACATGTGTAGCTATGTATGTATTATATAGTCTCTGGCCAAGTACATCAATAAAGCTACCAATAAATTTTATGACCATAAGTACCAGCATATGAATTAACTGTAACTGATATTAAACATAATATTTTTTCAGTACAAAGGTATCACTATAGTTTGCGCGTTGATGTCTTTTTTTCATTGTAATTAAAGGGTGCATTTGAATGGTTATTTTTAAATAAAAGTATGATTTTTGTGATGGGTACTTACTGCTGAAACTGGAATTGGATTCCATTGGAGTAGAAGAAGCGCGACGGGCACGAGATAAAGCGCGTGAAGGCGCGCACGCGCCGGGCCCGACATGGCTGCGCCGCACTACTGGATGCGCGCCCTCGCGGCAGGCTGGGGCCGCAGGCGCTGCGCCGCGCCGCTCGCAGCGGGGCGGGGGTGGCCAGACCACCGCCCGAGCTCTCCTCTTTCCTTTAGTATCCCGGCACAAACGGCGCGCGCGCACGGGATTCTGGCGCAGCGCGCTTCGTGCCATGGCGGTCTACGTACTGTGGTAAGACTATTAATGTTTCAATACAATTTAATTCAAGTGCAATAGGTAATTTTTTATGAAAAAAAAAACTTAACTGGACTTTATATAATTATTAAAGCATATACCTTTATTGATTTTGTCTGCAACCTTAATGTAACTTTACAATTTCAATTTCAAAAGTGCGATTTTTATATGAAAATTAACTAAGTTGGATTCAAGTAAAACTTTTTTCATTAGGTTGGTAGCTGCTTTGGCATTAAATTTGGGAGTAAAAGCGGTAAGTGTTTTAAACATTAATAGAATTTATTTAAGTTCGTATTTTTAATATTTTATGTCTATACTGACACACTAAATAAAACCGGAGCAGAATTGGGAATGCTTAAAGTTGCGATGCGGCGAGCGACGGTTGCGCTGACCCGCCCGGCCCGGCCGCTTGTAATCGTCCTTTTGCAATTTCTTGAAAACTTAATGTTATCAAACTTTGTGTAGAAATTTTGACGCCATTACTTACTAAAATAAGTTACATTCGGCTTTATATTAAATTTAATTCCTTCCGTAGTAATATAAAAATAATTTATGATGTATAATTCCGAGAAAACAGAATGACACTGTTTTTTATTATTGTCCCCAATATACAATGCAATCGTGGAGAAAACCGACAAAGTTTATCATTACTCGGATGTAACGCGTCGGCATTGCGCAAACGCTATAACGTACTAATAGTCCAGAACCAACGGAATAAGAATATTTCCAATATATTTAAACTTTGATTAATTATATAACAATGTAAATAATTTTATCGTTTTGTGTAAATGAACCACCTAATGTATTTAAACCCATACTATGGCTCACTATAACTGTTTAAATAGACAGGTCGAAAATATTTTCCTTTATAAATTAAACCCTTCTATTATTTATAGTTATATTAAGAGTTATATAATTTCGTTTCTATCCCAATAAATTAAAAAAATATATAAACTTTACTTATTACTGAAAATAAAATAAATATAAAAATATATTCTAAGGAAATATTTATTTTCATTTTTTTTGTATATTATCGTTTTATATACTAAAAAAAATGTGTTTCATACTCAACATTTACCTATATAATAATGTCTATCTTGAGCTACGATAAAAGTCACGATTACTCGTAATTTGCATTATTGAAATCTAATTAATATGATATCGGTTAGATATTTTATAAATTTAGCCCGTAATTACATTTTTTCTAAGGACGTCGCTAGTATTTCATAAGAGTTTAACAGCCATATTTGATTCCCGATAAATTATATATATTTCAGTTAGGTATGCAATTAAGTGGAATTGGACTTTGTTTGCCTTGCAAATGTGTGCAACAACTAGTATCAGTTTACTATTATATCAAGAAGCAAACACAGCAGGATAGGTTGAGTTTCAAATTTACTCGCCTAGTTGGACAAGCAATTTATGCAAGATTTTTTTTACCAATAATAACTTCACTGATGACCATCAATGGTTGAACTAGAAACGTCCACCCAAAATAACTTTAGTTTTAAAAATAAATTATCAGGGTTTGCATATTTTCTATATTTTGGTCCAATTTGTTTTAATAGTACAGTCTGCATTATGACAGCAAACCCGAAATTATGATATTGCTACCATTTATAAAAAGTGACATCATTATTTAAGGTCTCTACCCTAAAATACATTTAGAACAATTTTGTATATATCTCATTTTTTTTCAAGAATAATTATAATATATTATATTCTTAATTTAATGTTATTTCTATAATTCATTATTTTAAAAGTTACTAAAATTTGAAAAACCTGATATATGGAACAAAAAATGAAAACAAAAATAAATGGTTTTTTTGCAACTCCATAGCTTGTACTTGTTAAACAAGCTTTTTGTAAAGCAATTTACCTACTTTGATACATAGTTATATATTAGCAAGAATCAATTTTATTATTGTTCTGGTTGTAATTATTGTAGATATAGAAATGAAGCCTTTAATCAAAATAGTGACTATTCTGATTTTCGAATTTCCTTTAGACCGTCACGTCGCAGCAAATTTCTGTGTAGTGTGCAGCCTCCTTCACATCTATATTAAGACTAAGCAGTAAGCTTTATATCTCGGCGTTACGTCATGTCGCGCGCTTTCAGTAGCTATGTTGTAAAGAGAACATGGATATAATTATTTTGATAAGTATCTTAAACACAAAAAAAATACAATGTCTAGATTGTAGGCTTCTCTGGATCCGGATAATAACATAACTAATGCTAACTCTGTAAGTTTGATTACGACATTTTTAAATAATGCACCACTAGAACAGTAAGGCACAGTGCACACAGAGCAACTTTACTTGAAAGAAACTGTCAACCTTTTATTAGTTTGCGATTTGCCAGTTGTAAGCTTAGAATGTGACAGGTTTCTTCAATTAATGTGGCTCTGTGTACACTGCACCTAATTGTAGATTCATAATTTTTATTAAAACGAATTCACTAAACTATCGGGACTATTTCTATTGACGGCGGATAATTTTGTTCAAACTAGCGGATTGGCACGACATTGCTCTGGTAAATTTTATAACATACTAGCTTCTGCCCCCAAACTTCGTCTGCTTAATTTACTTTATTTGGAATTTCTCATCCCATCCCGTTCCGTTGTATCCTGCTCGTCCCATGTCATTCCCACTCAAGGTATGTAATCCAGTCCCAACCCTTTGAATATAAGTAACAAATATATCGGAACTCCTTTATAATCCCACGGGAACACTTAATTTTTCGGGATAAAAAGTATTGTAGTAATGAATTTAGAATATTATGCCGTTAGATAATATTATGAATATCAAAAACAAGTCACAATTTTTATTTCATATTTCGGGTTTCGTATATCAAAGATAAAAACGGAACCAAACTTCGTTGCCCTTTTTTGGTGGTCCCAAATACTGAAGTCTGTGGTCCCATGGTGGTTTGACAAAGTCTAGCTTCTTGTGGTCTATTGGGAGCCCTATCGAAATATATGCCAGATACTATAATATATCGCGCAATTCGCCAAATTGGATATATGAACTTAATTATTATCTGATGACTTAGGTACCAATAAAGACATTTTCTAAAAATGACCTACCTAGTTTTGATCACAAGGTACAAACTGTCGGTACACCATATAAAAGGATGCTATATTTTTTAAACTGCACCACGACGTAATTTAGAGGCTGGATCTATGCGAGATCACTGTATCATCTTATAATCTTTTTATTGCGTAATAGACAACCTTAAATAAGTAAAAATGTTTTATTATAGCAAGACGAGACGTATCCGGAGTATAGAGACTACAGAGGATGGCCCCCTCCTAACCAGTGGGATTCACGTGATTACCAAGAGCAAGACTTTGAAGGAACAAGATACGGTCTGTCGGGAAGGGAGGACGTGCCGCCGCCGCAGCCGCCAGCGCAGCCGTCGCCGCCGCCGGTGCGCTCACCGACGGCCACAGGACTTCAGTTCGCCGTGTACGACCCTGTCACTAGACAACGAACTACAGCATTCGCTAACTGCACTGCCCCAGGCTGCTGCGTTCCCAAATGTTTTGCGGAAAAAGGCAATAGAGTAAGTGCTTAACAAGTTTAATTTATTATACATGTAATTGTATTAGTATTATACAGCCTCCGTGGCGCAGTTGGTTGGACGCCGCCTGTGAAACGAGTGGCCGCGGGTTCGATCCCCGCACCGAGACAAATAATTGTGTGAACCACAAGTATTTGTTTCGGGTCTGGGTGTTTGTGAGACCGAAAAGTCTCTCGTAGTTTCTGATACCCACGACACAAGACTCGATCTTAGTGTGGGGTCAGGACTATGTATGTGACTGTTGGGTGTATTTATTTATTTATTTATTATATCAATAATAATATACTTCTTACATACTTATACAAGTGCGTGGTGGCCTGTTGGTAAACGGACCAGACGCGGCTGCCAGCATGTTCACGATGGTTGCGGGTTCAAATCCCAGGGCACACCTCTGACTTTTCGGATTCATGGGTGTATTGAAAGTCAATCATCACGCACTACAACGGTGAAAGAAATCATCGCGAGGAATCCTGCATACCATAGTGATTTGTAAGAATTTCTATAGTATGGAAAGTCCGCCAACCCGCAATAGGCCAGCGTGGTAGACTATATGGTCTATCCCCTCCCAATCGTACCTTCGATTAAAGAAGAGGCTCGTGCCCTGCATTGGGATGTGTATGAGCTGATACAGTACCGTTGATTTCATCATCCACCTAGGTACATAAAATCCGTATTTAATGTTATTATGAAAAATAATATATTATGTCCTTTACCTATTTTTTTTACGCTACGTTAAGAGAATAACCCGTAAAAATGTTAAAAACAGAATAAATAGGAGTAAAGTACTTTGGCGTATATCAAAATAACGACAAATTTATGACCAGCTTGGTTTTATGTACTTTTACATTACATTTTGCGATACGGAAGAGAAAAACAGATGCATATTATCTTATTTAACTTACTTAATTCTTCAAATAGGGATTCCCTGGCTCGCCAGGACCTGCAGGAATCAGAGGACTTCCTGGTCATGAGGGAGCAGAGGGACCTCAAGGACCCAAAGGTCAGAAGGGACAAATGGGACCACAAGGACCTCATGGCCCAAGAGGTGACAGAGGTAAACCTGGTGCTCAAGGATTTACCGGATTAGTTGGCCCGCCTGGACCTCAAGGTGAACCTGGTAATCCTGGAATTCCCGGCAGAGATGGTTGCAATGGAACGGATGTGAGTCGAATTTAATAATTACGAAATGTAAAAAGTTACAAGCTAAATTTGTATTACATCCACCAGAAATTTTTAAGACTTGGCAATTAAATTATTACCTTATTACCTTAGTAATTCATAAAAACACAAAAAAATATTTTTGAAATAAAAAAATGTTGTAAGGTCAATTTAGTTAATTTTATATGGAAGGACTGCTGTTAATTTTATATTTTTAAATTAAACTTAATGGAAAATAAAAATTTCATGGAAATTGATAATGCCTATTTGTCGCATTTCAGACAATTTATAAACTGTTTTAATACAGAAGGAATTTAACATGAAATTTACAAAAATCTTATACAAGTTTAAATTATAAATTTTAAATTTCTTTTTTACATCTTTGCAAGTGTTGTTTGTTTATAAGCAGATTGTAACGTATAATGTACATGACAATACCTATGCAACATTTTTTTACATATCTTTTGTATGGTTGCTGTGGGTTTATATAGCTGATTGTATCTTTAAGCATAGCGTTGTAAATATAACTTTGATTTTAGGGTGAGCCTGGTGCGATTGGTCCAAGGGGATATTCAGGTCCACGAGGTTATCCTGGAGTAAGGGGAGATAAGGGAGATAAAGGAGAAGCAGCTCATATGGGTCGGTACCCAAAGGGACAAAAAGGTGAACCAGGAGCGGATGGTATGCAAGGTATACCTGGTCCGGCAGGTCCAACTGGACTTACTGGATTACAAGGACCAAGAGGCGGAACTGGACCCATGGTCAGTATTTAACATAAGTTCCTTGTCATTGCTATGTATTTCACATTTTTGTTATTATTCAGAAAATTAAATGTGTAGAATGATTTTTGTTAACAAGCCCCATTTACATGGGGAGAGCCTCGAAGAGACGACTATCGTAAGGACAAAAAAATGCAGATTGTAATCGTTTGCTAGAATACAATAAACTTATAGGAATTATCGCATGCAAAAAATTATCGTTGAGTAAAACAGGCTGAAATCTTTTATTAGGGTTAGCAACAATACTTTTAAGAAAATAGGCAATATTATTATTGTCTATGATCGGCATAAATATATGAAAAACTAATAAATATTACTTATAAAATAATATAAATATTATATGTTTTAAATTTTAATATTATATATTTTTCTTTTGCAATAAAGTAAAACATATGAAATATGTATTTTACAGGGTCTATCTGGAGCTAAAGGCGATAAGGGCGCTAAAGGAACAAAGGGAGAGTCAATTCAAGGAAATAAGGGTGATCGGGGTGATAAAGGTGACCGAGGTTCTAGTTGCACTCCTCCTTCTCTGCCTGTGGGTGGACCCAAAGGAGGTGCAGTTAAGGGTACCAAGGGAGATATGGGAGATAAAGGTGACAAGGGAGAACCAGGCCGTATGGGTGCAAAAGGTGATACCGGACCGATGGGTGAACCAGGTCTATCAGGAACTATGGGAATAAAAGGAGAAAAGGGTACTCGAGGAAATCCTGGTGAACGGGTACGTAAAATTAACAAATTCAAACAACATTCATAATTATATGTATACTGGGTATATCAAGACTGCAACCGAAAACGAAGCCGGGTGGTAGTTTTAGTGGTTACAGACACAATGCAAATAAAAATTTCGCAAAATAAGCGATAGATTTTTTTTTGCAATTTTTTAAAAATCATTGTGTTTCGGAAGTAAATACCTAGTTATTGCGAAAATAGTAATTTAAGCCCTATCGTACCATTGCGACTTAAAAAATAAAAAGGTGTACATAATTATTTTAGGAAAACTATGTATTTATCACCCAAATACGACGATACGTAAAAAAAAATAAAAAAAAATGTTGCCGATTTTTTTTGCGAAATTTTTAGTTGCATTGTGTCTGAAGTCACTAATACTACCACCTGGCTTCGTTTTCGGTCGCAGTCTTGATATACCCTGTATAAACACATAGTTAACAAATTTCGAACTCAAGAGAAATTAACATTAAATTATGTAGAAATCGGTTGTGAGTTGATTAAAAATTCAGATTGGCAATTGAAAAGGCATAAGTTAGTTGTTCAGTGCTCTGCGTGTATTTCACATTATTCGATTTGAAATTTCCTGAAAATCATAACCTGTGATTGTTTAATAAAAAAAACTTTACTATTGTAATTGTTACCAATTGCGTTTTTTTTTGTTTATCGCAATATACAGGGTTATTTAACAAAAACTTAACAAATTTTTACATATAATAAGCCATTTATTTCCATTTCAAATATCCTAAGACCTATTCTATGGTCAAATCATACTCAGCATCTACTACAAAGACGGTCACTGGTCATTTTTATGCAAACACGTGCGCGAGCATGTGTGTCTAATTCAAATTGAAATATTTTAGGGTCGAGATGGAATGTATGGAGCACCAGGTCCAAGGGGTGCGAAGGGAGGTAGAGGTGAAGACGGCTTAGCTGGATTACCAGGAATACCAGGCAGTAAAGGTGAACCAGGTAGGGACGGGACATCCGGACCTAGAGGTCTTAAAGGTGTTCCTGGACCTCCAGGAGGCTTTTCAGGCTCTCGAGGACCCCCTGGACCTACAGGGCCTCGAGGTTATACTGGTGCACCAGGACCAAAAGGAACAGACGGCAGGCCAGGCGATCGTGGACAACCAGGGCCCATGGGACCACCGGGAGGGCAAGGTGAACCTGGAACTCCGGGTATCGAAGGTCCGGCTGGTCAAAAGGGTGAAAAGGGAGAAGCCGGTCTTGATGGTCCACCGGGTGAAATTGGGCCGAGAGGATATGTTGGAAGTTCTGGCCCACAAGGTCCAAGAGGATACAGCGGTGAAGACGGACTATCAATCCCTGTAAGTAATTAAAGTACGAGTGATATTCATAATAAATAATAATAGGTGATATTGTGATCTGGTTGTGGTCGATTTTATTGTGTAATGTAACACGTATTTTGTTTTGATAGGGTGAAAAGGGTACTGCTGGTCTGCCTGGTCTTCCTGGCGAAAGAGGACAAAAAGGTGAAAGGGGTTATCAAGGTTTAAGAGGTGTACCTGGTAATTCAAGTTTAGGAACACCAGGCAGCCCTGGAGAAATGGGTCCACCTGGTGAAAAAGGTGATAAAGGTAGCCCTGGTTACGACGGCACTCCTGGAAGTTCTGGACCTAAGGGTGATCTTGGTGGTACTTGTAATGAGTGTTGGCCTGGAGGACCGGGTCCTAAAGGAGATCGTGGTTCTGACGGATTTCCGGGTGAACGTGGACTCAGGGGACCTCAAGGTCCAATTGGACTTCCCGGAGAACGTGGTACAGATGGAGCTAATGGTTTACCAGGATCGCCTGGTGCACCGGTAAGTATAATAACTCGTAACATCTATGTAACGTCCTATTGTTTTGTACAGACGTTCTGAAAGATTCAGAAGAATTTGTATATTAATTCATTACGCTGAATCAGAGCATCAATATATGAGCGAACTTTCTATGACTTTGAAGTTCACGTGTAGAAGGCAATGGTATGCACATTGCCTGATTATGCTTTCTTTTAACGTAAATGAGTGGTAGGTAGTTCACTACAAATTTATCGTATAGTTAGTCAGAAATTTGTGCCAGGACACCGAGCTTGAGTAGTTTCTGCTCGAGAATTCTCGGCAAATTTGTCTTTAGTTGAGGCGAGAAAAAATCCCATAACGCTAATAATAGTTAGATACTATCCTACTCTTTAGTCTTTGGATTTTATATAGACCAGCCGAGTATAGACTGTCTAATTTATTGTTTGTAGTTGATTTGTTAATTATTAATTGCAATTCAAAGTAACTAAAAAAAACATATGATTAAATTGATCTCATTAATCAATCGAATTTGTAATAAAGTAGAAATATGGCAATAAAAAAAACAAAATTTGTCGATATACTCGAGAAACATGATAAATCGTAGATGAGAAATCGAAAACCCTAATCCGGAACGATTTCTTATTTTAATGTCTTCAAAAAACCGCCTCAGTGGCGTAGTTGTACTACGGTACGACTATAAAGCTGAGGTCTCGGGTTCAAATTCCGGGTTGTGCAAAGTGATATTGGGTTTTTCTATTCATTATATATCAGCCTGGAGTCAGGAATTTGTGCCCGATATGGCGATAGACTCGCGACCTATCACATCATGGGACGGAACATACAAGGCGAAATGTGGGTGTCCTGGTGGCGCCTCTGCCTACCCCTTCTGGGATAAAGGCGTGAGTTTATGTATATATATGTTTACTTCTAGGGTGACCGTGGTGATGATGGCCCTATGGGTCCACCTGGAGATGCTGGAGAAAATGCAATTATACCATTTGACATCATTAAAGGACCCCCTGGAGAAAAAGGTACACCAGGTCCCAGAGGTTTACCAGGACCAAGAGGAGAGAAAGGACAAAATGGTCCAAAGGGTGATAGAGGACCAGTTGGTATGCCTGGAAGTAAAGGCGACAAAGGCCTTATGGGCGTCCCAGGAATCGATGGTATACCAGGAGCTCATGGTACGCCCGGAACACCTGGTCAGAAAGGAGTTTCTGTTAAGGGAGAAAAAGGTTCACCGGGAGATCTAGGCCTAAAAGGAGATAAAGGTTTTGCGGGATTAAAAGGTGTCAAAGGAGCGCCAGGACTCTGTGCTGCTAGTCTAACGGAACAAACAAGAGGCGACAGAGGCCAACAAGGAGAACAAGGACCACAGGGAATTCCAGGTATTCAGGTTTATTATTTAACATATAATTAAATGTGTTTTATTCCAAACTATGATTATACAAATATTAATAAGATTTGTATATTAACTATCCTATACGATGGAAAGTCTTCTCTCAATCAGCGATCTTTAATACACAATCTAAGAAAGGACTGAAATTATTAATAGTAGGTACTTAATACCTACTATACTTAATTTCTACGGTATGTAAGTTCGCCAACCCGCACTAGGCCAGCGTGGTGGACTATATGGCCTAACCACTCTCAATCGATTCTCTCGATTGTAGAGTAGGCCCGTGCCCTGCAGTAGGACGTATATAGGCTGATATAGATATAGATAGGTACTTAATATTTATAATAAATAAACATAACATTTATAATATATATTATTTTTGTAACCGTATGGAAGATAAGACTTGATTAAGACTGCCTCGGTGGCGTAGTTGTATTACGGTACGGTTACAAAGCTGAGGTCTCGGGTTCGAGTCCCGGGTCGGGCAAAGTGATATTGGATTTTTCTATTCATTATCAGCCCGGAGTCAGGAATTTGTGCCCGATATGGCGATAGGCTCGCCCCCTATCACATCGTGGGTTCGGAACATACAAGGCGAAATGTGGGTGTCCTGCAGGTGGCGCCTCTACCTACCCCTTCGGGGATAAAGGCGTGAGTTTATGTATGTATGTATGTATGTATGGAAGATTAATGAGAAAAACTAATATGGGGGTCTGTATTAACGTAATAGAATCCAAAACAATGATTTTTTTATTTTTTTTTGTCTATGGGGTTGTGCGGTATGAACTCAGAAACGGCTCAAAAAATTTTGATGAAATTTGGTATGAATCCCGAAAAATGTAGTGTTCCAGTAGGTTGAGCAAGGAATTGAAATACATTTGTTTCTTGTTTAATACTCAATAAGGGTCGGGCGGAATATAACGGGACGGGCCGGGATGGCAAATTCCAAATAAAGTTAATCAAGCAGACGAAGTTTGCGGGCCGAAGCTAGTAGTAAATATACGTACAAACACATTTACAGCCTTATTCATGGACAGTCTTAAACCTATTTTAATTATCGAATGTTTTGTCTTCTTCGCTCAAAGTGAATTCAAAAGTCGTTCGAAAGGGACAAAATATTCGATAAATAAATTGGGTTTTAAAACTGTTTATGAATAAGGCCGTTAATATTTACAAATATCATTTCACGATTAATAAGTGAAAACTTAACATTCTCGATATCCTCAGATAAGTAATGGGGTATTGATTTGAGTAGGCAAAAGTGTTTGTGTTTTTAGGGACTTTTCAGATTACTCATAAATTAATTATCAAAACCGGTGTTTTAAATCTGCAAAGATTATCATCAAATAAAACGAGCCCGTTTTACGATTTAGTTATTATTATGGAAATGATTGTCAAAGTCAAATCCAAATATCTGACAGAATTTTATTTTGTTCTAGGGGACACTGGTGAAAAAGGTGATAGAGGTTACCCTGGTAGCCCTGGCGAAAAAGGTGAATTGGGTGTGCCTGGTAAAGAAGGGGCAGTTGGACCACGTGGACCCCCAGGAAGAAGAGGAGAGAAAGGAACTATGGGAGCCATTGGTTTCCCTGGAACTCCAGGCGAAACAGGTTCCAGAGGTTTCACGGGAGTGCCCGGACTAAAAGGTGATAAAGGAGAGATGGGACCGTCTAAAGTAGGACCACCTGGTCCTCCCGGTTTACCTGGTCGTTTAGGAGAACCGGGACCTAGAGGTCAACCAGGAAAACCAGGTGATGATGGTCCACCAGGTGCTATAGGTCTTACTGGTGAGAAGGGAGATGAGGGACCGGTTGGTCGGCCAGGGCTACCTGGCCAACCAGGTAGTAAGGGAGAACCAGGACCAGTTGGTCCACCTGGTGTGTCAGGTGCACCAGGTATACCAGGAAGAGATGGAGCTAAGGGCCAACAAGGATTTCCAGGAAAAACAGGCACACCAGGGCTCATCGGATTACCTGGTAAAAAAGGAGAACCTGGCTTACAGGGTCCAGAAGGACTTAGAGGTTTCCCTGGTGCAAGAGGACGCCCTGGTCTTTCAGGGCCACCTGGAATCGATGGAGTGCCAGGACTGAAAGGAGACAAAGGAGACATAGGCTACCCGGGAGCTCCAGGAGCACCTGGTTTAACTGGACGAGTAGGACCGGTTGGAGCGCCTGGGTTAAAAGGAGATCAAGGTTTTGCTGGGGCACCAGGAGCGCCCGGAAGAGATGGATTAAAAGGAGATAAAGGTGAATTCGGCCTGACTGGTCCTATGGGATTAAAAGGAGAGCCTGGACTCGCATCGGACAAAGGAGAAAGAGGTGACAAAGGTGATGCTGGCAGAGATGGAATGCCTGGTCAACCTGGTAGATTTGGTGACAAAGGTGACAAGGGTAATCTAGGGGCACCTGGATATGGTTTACGAGGTATGCCTGGATTAAAAGGAGATGTTGGTGCACCTGGTTTAGACGGAAGTCCCGGTCTTCCTGGTCTTAAAGGAATTCAAGGCCCACCAGGATTGATAGGACTTAAGGGTAACATTGGTCTTACTGGTGAACCGGGTCGTCCTGGAGCACCGGGCTTAGACGGAATATCGGGTTTGCCAGGGGAAAAAGGATCAATCGGGTTGGAGGGTGAAAAGGGAGACAAAGGAGAAGCTGGATATAGAGGCAGAGATGGATTGGATGGGCAGAAAGGTGAAAGAGGCCTAACAGGTCCAGCAGGACCAGTTGGTCCTAGAGGATATCCAGGTCCGAAAGGAGATCGCGGTCTGCCTGGTTTATCTATAGATATAAAAGGAGAAAAAGGTGAAATGGGAGTACAAGGCTTTGAAGGAGCCAAAGGAGACAAGGGAGATAGAGGCTTTGACGGTGCCCAGGGATTGCAAGGAGAAAAAGGTGATCGTGGTTTCCCAGGATCGGCAGGAGAGCGTGGTGAAATTGGGTTCAGCGGTGAAAAGGGTAAATATAATTTAATTTTTATTTTTGCGCTCCTACTACTAGTATTAGGTTTATAGATACAAACTTTCGTAATATTCACAGAGCTAACATTTTGAGATAAGACGCCTTGCGTTTTTGAAAATAAACGACTACCGGTTTTTATTCTTTAATTTTTTATCAATTAATTTAAATTTACAGTAGATGCTTTTGTAGCACTACATTTCGTTAGAATTCTAATACTGCAGTTATAAAGTATGAAGTATAAGTAAATAAATAAGTACTCGTAATATAAAATTTCCTTAGTAAATATGTATTTTGTTTTAATTTCCAGGCAATACAGGTCCAATAGGACCCATTGGTATACCAGGAGCAAAATGTTTATGCGAAAAAGGAGTCCTTGGAACACCTGGAAAACATGGTCGACCAGGTAAACCTGGTGCACCAGGAGAAAAAGGAGATCAAGGTTTAACAGGGCTTCCAGGTCAAACTGGTAATCCAGGTTTTCCCGGTCCAATAGGACAGAAAGGACAAAAGGGTGAACAAGGTCGTGAAGGCATCACGGGAGAACCAGGATATGCTGGAGAATCTGGTATACCAGGAGCCCCTGGACTTACGGGTGAAAAAGGAAACAAAGGTGACAAAGGAGCAATAGGATTTGGTTTACCGGGAGTAAAAGGAGACCAAGGAGCACAAGGTTTACAAGGCTTTGAGGGTCAAAAAGGTGACAAAGGTGATCGAGGATTAGACGGCATTCCAGGAAACCCTGGGGCACAGGGTTTTACAGGTATAAAAGGAGATCGCGGCATCCAGGGAAGAATCGGTTTCAAGGGTGACATGGGTTTCAAAGGTGATAAAGGTGAGCCTGCACTTGTTATTGTCGGGCCAAAAGGAGAAACAGGAGCACGCGGATTACCTGGTATGAATGGTGCACCAGGAATGGACGGACCACCCGGTCCTCCAGGCTTAGATGGAAGCCCAGGACAGAAAGGAGACCGAGGTTTAATGGGACCTCCAGGCCCACAAGGGCTGATGGGTTTGCAAGGAATACAAGGTTTACAAGGTGAAAGAGGTGAAATTGGTATGACTGGTAAAACTGGATTCCCTGGGCCTCCAGGAGCTGCCTGTGCGAGAACAGATTATTTGACAGGAATATTATTAGTCCGACACAGTCAAAGAGAAGTCGTACCTACGTGTGAACCAGGACATGTGAAGTTATGGGATGGATACTCCTTGCTTTATATTGACGGAAATGAAAAATCACATAACCAAGATCTCGGATATGCGGGATCTTGTGTGAGAAAATTCAGCACAATGCCTTTCCTGTTTTGCGATCTTAACGATGTTTGCCATTATTCGAGTCGCAACGACCGAAGTTATTGGTTGTCCACTGGACAACCCATACCTATGGCGCCGGTGTCAGGAAACGAAATAGTGAAATACATTTCAAGATGCGTTGTGTGTGAAGTACCATCAAATGTTATTGCAGTACACAGCCAAACATTAGACATACCCAGCTGTCCAGGAGGCTGGAGCGAATTATGGATAGGCTACAGCTTCATTATGGTAATTTTACTTTTTTTTTATATTTTAATAATATATTTTTGACAAAAAAATAATTGTTATGGATAATCGATTCTTAATTGACTACACAAAGACTTATATTAGTATCATTACTATGATTTATAACGTTACTGGCATGAAGCTTACATTAAGTCATGAAAAGCAAACGTAGTTTGTTTTTCATGTGTAGTTAAGTGATCGTTTCAATATTATGGCAATTAAAATAACATGCTTTGTCTGGGCTTAGTGTTTTTTTTTGCTAAAGGAAGATAAGACCTACTTTAATTGAATGGACGGGCCAGGGAGCCTTTACTCCCTGATCGTTAGTAATTATCGCCGCCCAGTATAACACTTAATAATAATTCGCTTGGATTCTCAGTTTCTTGCCGGCCTCTCAATATATGAATAAAATAGATGAAAATAGTATTGAGTCTCCGGTGATTTCACTAACCAATTTCACTAAACTGCATACATTGCATTGTGTGGGGAAATACTATTAATAGTAATTTGGTCCCCTACGTTTTTCTATGGTGACACCGTTCTTCAAGACATTGACTAAATTTTCACTCCATTCCCTTTGTATCAAATAAAAGTGATGAATTGTATTTTATTTTTTACAGCACACCGGCGCTGGTGGTCAGGGTGGAGGCCAGGCTTTAGCTAGTCCCGGATCATGTTTAGAAGACTTCCGTGCCGTACCGTTCATAGAATGTAATGGCGAGGGCGGTACTTGCCACCACTTTGCCGATAAACTCAGCTTCTGGCTAACCACTATAGAAGATACCCAGCAATTTGCTACGCCTGATAAACAAACCCTTAAATCTGGCCGCTTGTTAGAGCGCGTTTCCCGCTGTGCAGTGTGTATCAAAAATACTTCTTAGCAATATAAAAAGCAACGTAGGTATGCAAATGATAATTATAATATGTGATTGGCTCGTAAAGCAATACTGTTTATATTTAAGTACACAAGTCAGATAGCGAACAGTACATCTTAAAACTGGCTAAACTCGATTATGAAGTTAGTAGTAACTAATTAATCGCTCCTAAATAATCATTTAGAGTTCCTTGATATCGAATACACCAAAGCTATTAAGATTAAGGTTTTTTAAAATAAGTCTAATACTTCACATTATACCTGTAAATCTTTTACTTACAAAACTTCTATCAACAATATCAACCCAAAAACTATATCGTTACGGTATTGTATTACCCCAAATTGTTGTAAAATTTTATCTTTTCATTAAGTATTCACTAGTCACAAAACCTGCAATAATTATGAACCCTACATATTCTATATTTGAATTTGTGATACTGTACATTTGCCTAATTGTATATAATAATACTGTTACGACGAAGTTTTGAGTTAAATTATCTACAACGAAAATATAATAAAACAAATACCAGTGAACTTCGTCATTAAACGATATTAAATAAATATAGAATAATGTTTCAATAAAATCGATAAATACAATTTCGATGATAATGACGAAAATGTTTATGTAGTAAGCACTGCCATTGTAGATAGATTAACGCTTAGCATGCTAAAGGAATTTTACTTAATAAAAGAACTTTAAAAGTTTGCTTGTGTTTTATTCAGCATTAGGGCCCCGCTGCCGCTCTTCACTCAACGTCCGAAATATCTAATGTCTCGTACTAACTAATTGTTGTATACCTCGGTGGCGAAGTTGTATTACGGTACGGTTACAAAGCTGAGGTCTCGGGTTCGAGTCCCGGGTCGGGCAAAGTGATATTGGATTTATCTATTTATAATCAGCCCGGAGTCAGGAATTTGTGCCCGATATGGCGATAGGCTCGCCCCCTATCACATCGTGGGACGGAACATGCAGGGCGAAATGTGGGTGTCCTAGTGGCGCCTCTGCCTACCCCTTCGGGGATAAAGGCGTGAGTTTATGTATGTATGTATGTAAACCCAAACTCAACTATCCTAACTCGCATCATTATTCCATTTTCTTCTCGTCCCGTCCGACCCAATTTGATCCAATCCCATTTTTCCCGTCTAATCCTAATAGTCTAATTATCATCGATTTATACCTATCTTATCCGTCCCACCCCGTTTTATCCAATTAGTGCCACTCAATCTCATCACATTCCTCAAGAGCAAAGTTCTCGAGTATACGTCTCTCTCAAAGCGCTGCTTGATATTTATGACAAATTATAATCCAAGGAAGTTGAAATTTAATTTGCTTAAGTTCCTCTATTTAATTATTATGATGTAACTGTAGTGTTGTGTACAAGAAAAAAACAAAAATCAAAATGGAAATATATGAAAAAAAAATATTAAAAAATATAATATATAAATTACTGAGGTTTATTGGAACTTATAGATCGTAAAGCAGATTTTATCCTTTTTTTTATTTTTTTTATTTTTTTTTATTCCGTCTGGCTAAATTTTAAAAATATAACTATTGTAATAGCATTATTAAATAAATAAATTAAATAATTAAAAACACCCAACAGTCACATACATAGTACTGACCCCACACTAAGTTCGAATCTTGTGTCGTGGGTATCAGAAACTACGAGACTTTTCGGTATCACAAACACCCAGACCCGAAATACATACTAGTGGCTCACACAAGTATTTATCTCGGAGCAGGGATCGAACCCACGGCCTGTCATTTCACAGCCGGCGTCTAACCAATTGCGCCACAGAGGCTGAGAATAATTAATACCTAATATTATTAAAAATAGTGAAGCAGCCAATTGTTGTAGTTGGAACACCAAAGTGGTCGAACAAATAATGCCAGCACAGACTACATAGAAAGAAAATGCCAGTAAGAACTTTTAGTAGCCAAGCATTAAAGCCGTACTGTAAAGTCAAAATTTGCGATAGGGATCCATTAAAATAGCTGCCATTTGGACAAAAAGAGCCTAAAATCATTATTTAGAAAAAATCGATAATCAAATTGATTCATAAACCAAGACGTCCAGTTTATTTATATTAGTCCCAGAGTTTCGATTATGAACGTACCAAATAAACACGTCCATAGTTTCGATTCACCCAGTTTTTCAGTAAAATTTTAAATTTCGATTTTTAAATGGAAAAATAACCGGATATTTATAATACGCTATTATTAGCTTCGTCTGTATGTGTATTATGTTTAGGTATGTAACAGAATCATTGAAGTCGATTGGACCTCATTGTTCTGAGATTTTCAATGACTTCAAAACGTCGCGTCGGATTGACTTGAAATTTTGCGTACATGTCAAGGACCGATGACAATTAAATTAAAAACATTAAATTAAAAAAGATTTAAAAAATTAAGTTGCCTTCAAAATTGTCATTAAAAAGAGATAAATAAAATTAATCTTTTAAAATTCTTAAATACCTAAATATACCAATTATTGGTTTTACGCGAATAAAACTCCGGGGCGCAACTGGTCCCAAATATTAAGGCTGATATTGAACAGAAAAATCCAATATTACTTTGCTCGACCCAAAATTCGAAGCCAAGACCTCAGTTTTGTAATCGTACCGTAGTACAACTACGTAACCGAAGCTGTCGCCGATATTCTTCCATTTTTAAATTTCGAACGAAACGTAAATGGAAAAATAATGAAAAAGTTCATTTATTTAACTTTATTGTAGGTTAAAAAAGTTGCTATTATAGTACAAATACATGCATTTGTAAAACTGTAAAGTCCAAATTCACGGTAGGAATAACATACAATGGCTGCCATTTGGAAAAAAATACTCTTAAACCTAATAATTTCTTAGATTTACGCGAATGTTACACATTGAAATAAAACTATTTTTTACGGATTTTATCGCGATTTGGTTTAATTGTTACATTTTTAAAGTTCCCGGCGTTTCGATTACTTTACAGCTTTCGTGGTCACGGGGCGGACTGTGATATATACCAATATGAGATACCAATATTTATAAACAAAATAATCTATTTGGTTAATAAAACATAATAAAACAAACACGATCAATTTGTTTCTATTTCCCCCTGAGTTTCTATTCACCCTGATTTTCAGTATTTTGCGTTTCATTTGAAATTTAAAAAATGGAAATATATCGGAAATGTTTTTGAAACATTTCTTAATTTTCCGATAAATTGAAAAATATAATTTGGAAAGTTTTCGGAATTTTTTCATTACACAACAATTTCTCTTGCGGAACTTCTAATAGTTTTATTCATTTTGTACCACTAGTCGCTTCAAATAAAGGTTCTCACTGCAAATATTTGACTAAAAACAAAATCTTCAGCGCGGAATACAATGAAAATTCACAAAGATGCCAAAGATGTAACAATGTGGCCAGGTTAGTGTTGTGTAATTTTCGGAAAAATTTCTAAATGTAAAATCGATTTAATTGTTTTATATTCGTAATAAATTAGCTAATAAAGTAAAAATACATGCATTTGTAATACTGTAAAGTCCAAATTCGCGATAGGGATTAAATGTAATGGCTGCAATTTGTAAAAAAGAGTCATAAATCATTAATTATAAATAAAATATAATCAATTTGGCTCATAAAACACGAAAAAACAAACATTTTTTTTTTTCTATTTCTCCCTGAGTTTCGATTCACCCCGTTTTTCTGGAAGTTACGTTTCGTCCGAAATTCAAAAATGGAAAAATATTCTGAAATTTTTCATATTTTTCTGAAAAATTTAAAACTTTCATTTGGAAATTTTTCGGAATTTTTTCATGACCCAACAGTAGGCCAGGTGAAATAAAGGATTAGTTCCGTTTTTACACTTTTTTGCCAAGCTATACGTCCATGACAATCACTGACAGTTTTCTTGTTAGTCTGTCGCCAGTGATTAAAGAATAAAGAGGATGACGCACAAAAGTAGTACTATATATCAAGTTATAGTTATGTTAGGAGTATCGACGCGGAATGGGGTATTCTACCCATTTTCAAAAAGTCTTTTAAGTTATTCCTAAGATTAAGACAAACTATTTAAAAAAATATAAAATTTTTATTCGCTCGGCAAGTCCAATAAAAATCCATTTAAAATTTAAATTTTAAATTTTTGCGCGCAGATATGTGAAAACGCTAGGCGCCATGTTCCTTTAAAATGATACGTCACTCAACCAGTAAACAACCTGTGTTATTATGAGCTCTTGGACACCGGAGGGGGTATTCTACTCGCGGAATGACGTAGAATCGTTATCCATCATGGCGGCAGCCGTTTCACATCTTTTTAGGACAGATAAAAAAATTGAAATTTTCAAAACGAATTATAAAATTTATTCCTTGGAAATATAAACTGAAATTAACATATACTTATTGCTTAATGCTCTACTATATACATTTATAGTTTTTAGATTTTTTCTTTCTTATAGTAAAATACCCCATTGTACATTTATGTATCTGTCTCACTTACACAAAGGTAACTTGTCGCTTAATGAAAGAGACAAATAATAACTGCTTAGTTTCGAATATGGCAATATTTTGTTCACTAACCACACTGAGACCGCCCATAGCCCAAAATGACGCCATTTTTGTTTCCTGCATGAAATGTCAAACTGTGGCGTTATCTGTCAATCGAAGTAAACAAATCTGCTTATTCAAAGAATTTCGAATTATTCATTGTTAATCTCGTTTGTTAAGTTTGCTTATTAGTTTCATTGTTAAGTTTTTAAAATGCCTCAGTGTTGTGTTAAAGGATGCAAGTCGAGTTCAAGCAAAAACGACCCCAACAATTCTTTTCATAGGTTAGTAACTGTTTTTACGAAATAATAACAAATATGTGTCTAAATTTACATTTTGTTTTTATCACTTATAATTGTATATGGATCTTGTTGATTAAGTTTTAGAGTCTTCTAGGCGTTATTTATACCGTTTAGCCGTATTGTTTGTTTACACACAAGTTTAGGGATGAGTGGATTTGATACGAAATTATTCATATCGATATTATCATTATTAATTAATATTTTGATGTTTATTTTTCTAAAAAAATAATAATTGAAAAGTGCCATTGATTTTTATATATTAGATATATTTAGAACGACAAATAAGGTGAAATTAAAAATATTTATTAGATTACCTATATATTATAATATTTTTTAGATCGAACCCGCGGCCTCTCGTTTTACAGCCGGCGTCTAACCTACTGCGCCACGGAAGCTGTCTTATGCACGCAAACGAAGTCGCAAGCAAATTCTAGATATTATTAAAGTTGTATTTTATCTCACGTGTGTATTATTTGACATAAATCAAATACAATCATCAGGTAAAACTTATCCAAGAAATATCATAGCATGAAAAAAATTTCAAAACATCGACGTATTTTTATTGGATTTAATTTTTAATGACTTTACTGTCAATTCCTAAAATCCCCCGTTTATACCTCAATTGACATGTAAAGCGAAAATTAAATATGTACAAGTTTATACACTGATATTTGTGTAAATTCAAAGTTTTTCAGTCGTATCTATGCCACTGTTGATGGATCGATGTCGATAGAAAATTCGGTACTATAGCCCTCCAACTATCTAGAGGGCCTTACATTCCAGATCTGCTCCGTGCAGGGGAATTGTCAATAGCCCGGTGAATGTTTTGTTTCCACAAGCAGACGTATAAATCAACGCAGTGGAAAAAGATAGAGAGCATCTCCTTATGTTATAAATATCGCTATGTCCATCCTTCGTGTTCGTGTGATGTCAGTGCGATGTCATTGCAAACATTTTATAAACAAACATGACGTTTGACACATCGTCGTAAATGAATTATTATAATTTCGCATGTTTTAAGTATTTAAAGGTATATAATATCAAGTGAAGTGTATACCTAATGTTGATATGTATTTATATAAGCCACAATATCAAAGATTAAATGATTATAAAAGCATCAGCCTGCAAAATAATACAGAACTTTTCATTCGAATTTACGAGTATTTTGATTCATGTTACTTAGAGAAAGCATTCTATTGGTATTTTTGTTTGTATCGGCCCATTTCCAACCCGTGGTATTCGTGATAAATTGAATATAAAGAAATCCTGCAATAAATATCATATATTTACGTATTATTATTGTTGCCAACAGTAAACAGCTAATTTTCCCATATGCGCCGCGCCTAATAAATATGAATTGAACAGTTTTTTTATGTAAACAATACTTACAAATAAGACTTGATTGTTATATTATATATTTTTACAGCTTCCAACATAAGCAGACACTGCACGAAATGGATAATTACATCTGTTCGTAATAGATGAGAATACTCTTAAAGTAAAAAGAGCTCTACACTGATTAACAAAAATATTATAAGAGTAGCTCTCTCTACTAACCTCTGCCTCTACCTCCACCAAAAATGTAATAAAACATAATTTTATAATCAGGATTAACTCAAATCAAAATATATTATATCTTATATTTATTAGACAATAAAGTATCGAGTATTATTATGGCTTTGTTTTTTTTACTACATATACAATACAATATCATTAAATATTAATAGGGAGGTGTTTTGGTATCTTCGTCGAAAATCTCATATTTAGGAAGACACTTTGACCGAGTTATCAGTTTCAAGTACGTGGGCGGAACCGCCACAAACATCTACCTAGGAAACAAATAACGCTTTTTTTTTAAATATTACTTCGAGATCTTCCCTAAAATTGGGTAATGGTTTTAGTCGTGCAACACCAAGCGTTGTATTACATGTTATTCGTAAATTCTCTATCTCACTTTGTCTTTGCATGATAGCTGTCACTGCACACCTCCCTTCACTTCATGCCCCGGCTCTCTAGATAGTTGGAGACCTATAGCTATGCACTATTTTTAGGGGCGGAGCATAGATATATTACAATAATGTTAGATCCATGGGGCGGAGACGCCGCCATGTTTGTATACCAAAGTGACCCGTGTCACGTGACCTTATGCTCTATCCTCTTTATTCTATAATCATAGTCTGTCGCGCAGACCAATGGTTTGTTAGTGAGTTTACTCCTTAGTCTGTGGCTGTGTGGTCTGTGGTTATTGAGTGTCAATTTGCAGTGCGTAATACTTGTGTCGTTGTCATTAGCGGGAAACGAAATAATTAAACGTTCGGAGGCTAATAATCGATAAAAATATAATTTATTAATGCTGTGTCTAATAAAATCAAATAAATTATTTGAAAGTAAATATGTTCGAGTGGGCATATAGTGGAGCCAATAGAGCTGTCCCAAGAAATGTTGGGCCCGAATGCGCTTATTTTTTATCGCCGCAAAGAAAAATTATTGAAACAATTATTGTTATTTCTCTTTGTATCTATGTCCTGGTAGGTGATATCAAAAAATAATCTATTACATTTATTTAGGACATCCGTGTACGTAATTCAATTATTTGTTAAAGTGCAAAATTAATTTAATTAAGCTAGGTACCAGGTTTCGATGTATAATCAATAGCTATTCATTTCCAGATCAGGACGTATCCTAAATTAAAAATAGCGCACGATGTAAATTATACTAAGAGTGATAGAGGGGGCAAAAGACTCTTAGTAATTCTCTTAGCTTTGCTCTGGGGAATGGAAATAGGTTTTAAATTTGCATCACACACGGTTATTTACTTATTAAATCCATGTCATGTAACAACTTTAATGCAGGTGAGTGGATTAACAATTCTATTAACTACTTTTATATTAACAGTCATCACATATCCCAAATCACACATAGCTTAATCATCATACATCATTGTTCAGTAACTAAGAAGCCCTAAATGTGTATCTATTTCACCAAAATTAAATCAATATTTGACTAAACAAAATAATTTCCTGCCTTGATTTGTTTATATGAGGTTGCCCATGACAATACTTGATATAAATTAAGTAGAAAGTGTGTAATTTTTCAGATAATAAGTGACTTTTGGTGTCAGTAAATACCCACAACACTTAAGATTGTAGGTTTGTTTTGGTCATTTAAAAAGTAGGAAAAATTAGGTGATACAGTAGGCAGAAATAAAAATTGTTGGACCTAAAGAAATTATACAGACTAATGGTGACATAACATAAGTAATTGAATAACTCTATATGCAAACATTGTGGCTGCTGTGCGACACACATGTCATGGGTTTTTGGGTGCTATGTATGTGCGGTTTTTACATGTTACATAAATAGCATGCCCAAGCTGCATTGGTGGATAGTTTATTCTTTTTAATGCCAGTCTAATGTTTTAACCTGGTATAGTCTTACTAGCCAGGTACGAAAAGTGAAAACTCAGACAAAGTACAATTCTTTACCTGTTACCTATTCAACTTTCCTGCAAGCACCTGTGTTGTACATTTTCAGTGCAGTTACTTATATTTTAACCATTTCTAGTTACATACATGCTCTGGATTCCATATATTTTTGGAAGTATTCTTATTAAGGTTTTCTTATAGTTAGTTTATTGCTGTAGATCATTAATTTATTTCTGCAAAAAACTTGCCTTTAACAAACTTTTAGCAAACATTATTCACTAAATTTTTTTTACAGATTTATTTACTAGCTGCACCACCTAGCAACACTGTGACAGCAGTTTTCCGAATCCATTTGAACTTGCTTAATGGACCTCTGTTAGCATTTTTGTTTCCTGAAACAGCATCAAGAACGGTATGGGTAATATTAGAACAATTTATATCTCTCAATACATACATTGGAACCTTATTACCTATGGCCAAAACACTGTCAATTTTTAAATAATTAATCATTAGAATTAAAAACTTAAAGCTTTTACTAACTGAAATCCACAATGTCCCCAGTCCATTGAGGAACAGAATTAACTGTAATGTACTGTATCAGTTCATATACATCCCACTGAAGGGCACAAGCCTCCCCTATGTAATCGGGAGTGAGATTAAGAGGTAAAATGTTATAAAAATGGTGTTGATTTTCCTTTTAACCGGGATTTAAAGAGAGTTTCGTCCCTTCGGTAGGCAGCGGCCTGGTAGTGCCAGACCCCTGGCATTGCGAAGGTGCGAGCGGCGGTAATCGCTTAACATCACGCGGGCCGCATGCTCGTCTGCCTGCGGAGGCCATAAAGAATAATACCAGTAAATAACACACTTCTACAGCTAATTAAATGAATGATCCTAAAATTTTATAACAGCATTATCAAAAAAACTTGAGCATCACATAATCAAAAATCCTCACAGAAATAAATTTTTGTGTTTGTATTTTTTAACATAATACGAAAATATGTACTTTGTTTACTATATAACACTTCTGAAACGTTGTCTGTATTATATTCGTTAAAATACGAAATTCATGGTAAACATTAAAATAAATAATTTTAAATTTACAATAGAGACCATTATTATGAGTATGATTTTTTATTTTTATTTTAAGAACATATAAATGAAGACTTTCATTTTGAGAGCAATCAAATCAAATCTTACCTACTATTATATTTGGCGCGGCCAACCCGCACTAGGCCAGCGTGGTGGACTGGTATGGCTTTACCACTCTCAATCGATTCTTTAGAGCAACAAAAAAAAGCGGGAACGCGAAATAGTCAAACAATAGATTGTAGAGTAGACCCGTGCCCTCCAGTGGGACGTATATGGGCCGATACAGTATTATATTATAAATCCAAAAGTAAGATTGTTTGACTATTTCGCGTTCCCTCTTTATCAGTTTAACTGATCATTATGAAATTTTCCATACACATTGCCAGAGGCACAGAAAAGGGCAAATAGGGTAATTTTTATCCAGAAAATAAATACTTTTCCCGGAGATAGGAAAATAACTATTTGCCCGTCGTCCAAAAAATATATAGTAATCTGGCATAAAACCCAGCATGCAGTCAACACTATATTTCAACTCTATGTTTGAATGACAGAAATAGGAATTTGTTGGATCTTGGACGCAAATGTTTCGCTCATTTCATAAAAATGTATACTACAAACCATTAAAAATCTGGGGAACATACACGAGAGTTAAAACGGTGTTGAGGTGCTCTACCAATCCTTTTATATCTTGCGCACATATTTGATAACATAATGAGAATGAGATTATGTTGTAAACATGATGACAATGGATATGTTATAACAAATATTACCGTTTTCCGAACTTCATTAATTATATAATTCTCAAAGCTTGTTCATTTTCAAACCTAATAATATGATTACTACTAACTTTGCATTTTAGATACTGGCAGAGGCAGCCCTATATTGGATTCAGCATGGAATGATGTTTATTATTCCATATTACCTGCTCAGAATTGGAGGTAGACAGCAAGTAGTATGACAACAATGCTGTTTTAGTTTACACATTTTTATTTGATATATAATTGGTTTCAACTTTTTCTCTGTTTTAGGTGTGTACAATGTAGAGCCGTTGGGGGATATTAATTGGTCTATATTCAGCTACTGTCTCAACCTAATATATCACTTTGGTATATTACAAGCAATTGCAATTGTAAGTCAATTTTATATTATTAATTATGATCCTAATTCATAAGTATTATATTGTGTTACTGTGCAAGTGCGAATGAGGGACTTTCTTCATAACATACACATAAAAATATTGTTTAAAATGGAGATAATTTAAAAGTAAATTCGTAAAATGTTTTACAAGGAGTCGATGTGTTTGTGCTAGGCTCAATTTACTTGACCTATTTTATTGTCCATGTCAATAACCTTTACGTGCGGAGTGCGGGCACGCTAATATGCGTCGCGCAGTCTGCGGCCGGTTCATATAACACACAAGAAAGACGCAGAGCTTTGGTCGAACTCTCAATGGGGCAAGGTGGGGAAGTCAGCCCACGTTCCACCCTGATTGAGGTTTAAAAATATATATTAAGTAACAATTTATTCTTTTTGTTTAAACAATTTTTGCCAAGTTGGAGGGTAATCTTAATTGTATCGAAAGTCTATTGAATACTTTCCTTCAATGAGCCCCTTATTTAACCTTACACCCTTTGTATGATTTCCTAAATATAAGTCTTCTAGCCAATGTTATCATATTTTTAGGGATTCTCAGGAGATGATTAAAATTATTTAGTATGTTACAGATTTCATATAAATTTTCAAAGCACCCCGTGTTATTTATATATGTTTTTTTTTAATATGTACACCCAACACTCACATACATAGTCCGGACCCCACACTAAGATCGAGTCTTGTGTCGTGTGTATCAGAAACTACGAGAGACTTTTCGGTCTCACAAACACCCAGACCCGAAACAAATACCTGTGGATCACACAAATATTTGTTTCGGTGCGGGAATCGAACCCGCGGCCTTTCGTTTCACAGGCGGCGTCTAACCAACTGCGCCACGGAGGCTGTCTGTATTTGATATTTGCTATCATTAATTTACACAGAGTGGGGACTCCACGTAATATCTCATTAGCTATGCTTTAAAACATTAATTACTTGTATATACGTTTACGTTTTATATGAATATGATGTAATGTTTCTTTTTCAGCCTGCTCAGGTAAATCTGAATCATATGCTTTGCCCTGCTATTCTGGATCCTTTTGATGGGCCTTGGTATCGTGTGGCAGCTGTTATTCATCAAGCATTGTTATGCCCTTTACTTTGTAAATTTTATTGCGTCATGGCGGAGTTCTGTCTTACTAAATTTCCACCAACAAAGGTTAAACCACAAATGAAAGATTATCTCCAAGAAAGTAAACCCCTTGATCGGCAGGTTGTGTATGCTCACAATGATTAATAACATTCTGAAGAACTAATCAATTATATATCTATGGCTGTAATCCCAATGAAGGGTGCCTAGTCTGTTGAAATAAATTGCCTAATGTAGTAATGAACAATATTTCATCGCGTCCATTTCATTTTGGTGGTTATTATAGAATTAAAAATAAGATAATTGCTTTAGGTAGTATTAATTAAAAATAAGACGCAAAAAAATCTACACAATAAAAATGAAAAATTATTGAGTAACCAGTGATCTGATAAATAACCAAAGTTATGATTTATTCTGTAAAATTTATGTATAATTTTATTAATAATTTAGTACTTATGATGGAACCTAATTGGTTGTTTTCTCGTAACGTACCTTTGCATATTTCGTATTCAATTATATAATACTCGGCTACACAACTTAATATTCAAGCTTTAATGATATAATAGCAAAACAACTTTCATTTAATAATGTACGTCTGATAGAAAAGTTTGTACCTATTGTAGATAAAGAGCGACTTCTTCTATCTCCACCACTTTCAAAAGTGTTGACTGTAGTCAGTTTACTTACTTGTAAATGTATGTCTGGATAAGGTTGTATAATTTTTCATTTCATGAAATTGCCACTTAATACTTATAACTATCCATGTGTCCCCTCCCACCCCAAGTCGCAAACATGTTTGTACCACTATTGTTATATGGATACTTACATTTATAATATTAAATTAAAATATTTACATAACTAAATAATTTTACGATTATGTATGTCGCAAGGTTGCATCACCCAAAGAAAGAGACATCAGCGCCTCTATAGGCGGGTAAAGTAGGTATTTTACAATTACCACTCGTTTTCAGGCATCCATGTATTTCGTTAAACGGTGGTCTGACCAGCGGGTAGTGGTCTATTTCATGAAATGACCAATTCTACGATATGATAACGACTTATACATAATATATGGCCAAGGAACGATGCTATTTATTACAATGAGTATAGAGTACATACGTGATGAAAAAACAGCTAATTAAGTTACGGGACGTATAATTTGACAAAACGGGTATCCCAGTTTTTAAGTAGTCGAATAGGTACTAATATTTTCATTCAGTTGTGGAAAAATATTGTACTAAAATTATGAAAAGTGAAATGAATGTAGGTGCATTCAAATGATCCACAAACCACGAAGATGCAACGAAGAGTGTTATTACGAGTGTCTTGACTAATCTATCTCTATACCACTAATGTGCAGGCCCATCCACGATGTTGCTTTTTCTTAACTCACTTTACACCGCGCGTTTACTTAAGCAAATTCGTGCATTCCTTATGTCCTCTTCTCTTGGTAAATAAATTCCATAGGTTATGTTGAGGATTTATGAATGCTAATTTTATAAAAGCTTGAAGTATAGCCAAGGTAAGATTCAATCTAGTATTATTAATAAAATTAATAAGTATGTAATCCTACACCACTGTGTTTCTCTTTGAACTTTTAGTCACTCTTCAAATATTGCAAGATTGGTAATGCTATGTATAATGTAACACTTCGGAATAATAAATATAAGTTACATTTATTATGGTAATATATTCAACAAGATGGTACGATTCGTCTGAACGTAGTAATCAAAATTAATTTCATGCTTGGCATTGCTGTGTATTTTAATTAGGTACCTATTGGCTATCGCAATGGAAATAGCTGACAATTTGTTTGGATAACAAATTGTATACTTTAAATAATCTATTAGTACTTTATACAGTGAAGTCTACAGGATCAGATTATGGTATAACCAATCTTGCGTAGAGCTACTCTTTTTACTCTCTATTGGTGTCTCCTTAATAACTTTCCAAGTTGCTTTTTACTCTTTGGCATTTGCGCATCTTTGTAAACTCTCCGCTATTTCTATTAGTAAAAAATAAAGAGAAGTGACCTATCAAGAATTGAGCTGGAATAAATCAACTGCTTGTACCCAAACAATAACGATGTTATTGATTGTTGAATGTAATCAATTTTCTGGTTTCTTTAAGGCAATCACCTCCTAAGTCCTCTTCAGAAACTCACACATTTACATACAATCGCTGCTTATTGACTCACAAATGTAGCAAGGACTTAATACTTTCATTGTTATACACCCCAAATTAACTCACCTTAATTTAGTGACTTTTTGGCCTCATTTATCGTATGTATTAGGTATTTATTTTCGTTTACAAAAACCAAAGATCTTTTATAAGTTAAAAAATATATATTTATTTTTAGAATTATTTTATGCGAAATAATATGTTTCAATTATAATCCCGGCACTGACTAACGAGATGTAATTGTAACTTGCATTTTACAGTAACAAGGTTCTAATGTGTACGCGTGTTACATTTTACGGTTACAGAATGAGTAGGTATCTGAAAATCGTCGGCTCGCTATGAGTCGCACGCGTGCCGCTCGCAGCAGGTTTGCGAACCACGTACACACTTTGTTTTTGGATTACAAATATGGATGGATTGGATGTCTAGTCGAAAGCTAATAAGTATTATTTCACTTTTAGTTAGAGACATGAAAACTGAAAGCAAATGAACTGAACTATTAGAATTGCTGCATGTGTTCGATGCCCGCATCGAGGTATTTCGACTTACGATTTCTATTTTAACCGTTAAAATACTAATTTAAAAGTGTTAACAACAATTGAATTTGGACGACGCTGTTTTATAACCCTCACAGTCGAGATATTTCAGTGTTTTTATGTGAAACCAGCGGGACGGACTTTATAAATTGGACGAAGTTTTTGCTTTACTTGAAAATACATTATGCGAAACATAGAATTTGTGTCCGATGTGTATGACGATAGTTGAACTCCTATTGTATCACCGATTGCAGTTCTGCTTACCATGATATAAGCGTGAAGTGTATTTACCTATGTTTATTGACTGCTACTTTTCAAAAAGAAAATTCAATGTACGATACCTAAAGAAACTTCTTTTAAAGTAGGTAGGTACTTACTTTTGAATTTTCGTTAAAAGAAGGTCTAACAACTTTTTTAAAAATTAGTTGCACCTACGGCTACATTATTATTTCTATATATTATACTGAAATAGGTTAAAAATCACGTGTGCAGGAGGTTGTTGTGGAGAACAAAACATTGCATGTCTTTTCTGCAAAGTACTTCTGAATCGATGTGTGCAATACTCAATTGTCAATGGATTAAAATAATGTACGAATTACAGGCTTCATAAATGGTTCAATTTGATATAGGTGTGTTAATATTATGGTTGACACGTTTATATTTAACTATAGATAAGGTTCCACTAAATATATGTACGTAGTTTGAAAAATCAATGAAAAGCTGATATACGTATACACATGGTATACAGGTCTTTTTTAAACAGATTGTTAATATGTACCTACTTATGAATGATACTGCTTAAGTGATAAATTATGTCAGTAGAAACTATCTATATTTTTATTAATAAAATTATTCAAGACGGCATTCTATACTTTGATTTGATTTTCCTGCTATAGGTTAACTTAAAATAATTAGTTTAAAAGACCCTTTTTTTTTTTTTTTTTTTTTATTGCAATGAATGGCGAGACGAGCATGCCATTCGCCTGATGGTAAGCGATACGACCGCTCATGGACAGTAGCAAAACCAAACAACACCATGAATTACAAGGCAATGCTTGGAATTCCACTGCGCTCGCCATCCTGAGACATAAGATGTTAAGTCTCAATATGTCCAGTAGTTAGTAGTAGTCCACGCAGTAGTCCACGCAGATAGCAACCTGAGATGGGCGACAAAACGCGTGGCCTGGGTGTCTGGCGTGGACGCCCATAACATTGAACAGGCGTCCATAAAGTTGTTAGTGGGCATCCGTGTCCCCATTGAAGCGCATGGTGGCCTGTTGGTAACGGACCGGACACGGCTGCCTACATGTTCACGGTGGTCGCGGGTTCAAATCTCAGGGCACACCTCTGACTTTTCTTTTCGGAGTTATGTGTGTATTGATAGTCAATCACCACGCACTCTAACGGTGAAGGAAAACATCGTGAGGAAACCTGCATACCGTAGCGATTTCAATTTTTTTTACGGTATGTAAGTCCGCCAACCCGCACTAGACCAGCGTGGTGGACTATATAGTCCACCATTAAGAGTGGTTAGGCCATATGGCCTAACCACTCTTAATCGATTCTCTCGATTGTAGAGTAGGCTCGTGCCCTGCAGTGGGACGTATATGGGCTAATACAAATACAAATACAAAAAATCCGTGTCCCCACTAATAGAAGGACCAGTAACGGTTTTACGCAGGGCGGTTGCGTAGGTGTAAATTGGGGCGCTACTCGACCTGGGATGTACGGTGGCGCCCATAATACGTGTCACCGCGGGGTTTAGTCGTTATGCTGGCGTAGAAATCATTAGGGACTCGGTTCGGCTGTAATATCCGCAGATGCAAGTCCGCCAACCCGCACTAGGCCAGCGTGGTAGACTATATGGCCTAACCACTCTCAATCGATTCTCTCGATTGTAGAGTAGGCCCGTGCCCTGCAGTGGGACGTATATGGGCTGATATAGATAGATAGACTTATTTTTGTGCATGGTGTCAAAGGTAAAATTTAACAAATACACGAGGCAGAAGTAGCTCAGATAGTTTTACTTTGAAAATAATAGTAAAATACATAATAATATTATGGTTAATATACAACTCAACACAACAATATATTTTATTTTTTAAAGTCAATGAAATTAAGTTACAGAAGGACACAGAATATAAAGAGTACAAACGCAACAGAACGCTACGCATATTAATGAGTAACAGAACACATGGATTAAATAATATGTTTAATCTATTATAGATTCCTGGTCCATTCTTACGTAGGTTAACAATAATGTAAAACACATTTGTTAGAATATTTTTCTAATTGCACGTAAAATACTTATAAGCTACTACTAATAATAAGATATCCTAAAATAAAAAAATGAGAGCAACAATATTATATAAAAGTAAATAAACATTGCACAATACTATACAAGAATATTAAAATGTATGTAATTTTAAGACTTCCCGCCAAATAATTGTAATATAAGCGCATTTATATAAATTAATATGCAAATGTGATGTTGAATTCTATTAATGGACCTAATATATATATTCGATATAAGGGAACCGTTCGTATAGCCTTTTAATTTAAGCCGTCAAAACTGCATTGGAATGTAAAAAAATAACAAAATATGAAATACCATGCTTTTGGTTTTAGTGACATGCCTATAATAATTAATACTGATGGCAGCAAGTGTTGCGTGAAGTAGACGGCAATAAAACTGTAACTACAAACGATAAATCCGAGATAAACATCACGATAATGATTTAGTCTATTATCGAGCAGGATTTGATTTATTTTAATTTAACCAAATAATAAAATGCTATTAAATTGAAAAGTTTAGTTCTATGACATTACATCTTCACAAGCAAATATTGTAATAGGATGCGTTGGGATAACACCGTAATACAAGGATGGAAATTGGAAAGTGTAAAAACGTTAACTCCTTTATTTAATAGGAGTTTACGTTCTTATCCCTACAAGTACGAACTACTATTACGGTTAGTCGTTACCCTAACGCACTATACTTAGTAATTTATTCCGATCAGTAAAATCTTGTTTACAATGTCAATAAATATCCAATTAGGGAATAACGATGGCACAAAAGAAGAACTTAATATTCTCTCATGAGTAAATTGAAAGCCTTCTGGCATACTGAAATGGTAACAAATTAACAATCTAAAAGTATTTACAGATTGAAATTTTCATACCTACAACCAAACAATTTGTTAATTTTTTGTTTAAATTTGTATTTTTTGTATTAGAAAAAAATCGTGATTTATAAATATTTAGACGCAAAACGATCTTTAAATCAACCAAATGTTTTGGAATATTTTACGGTGTAATCTTACCTAAAATTAATCGATTTTATGATAATTTATTTTATGAAGTAGCGCCAATTCAGAAGCAAAATGTTACATTTATATTATTATAAACTCATAAAATATTTAAAATAATGTCTCGCTAGTAAAATTTCTGCCAGTACAATCAAGTCAACAGACCAAGAAAATGAAGCGAAACACTTGGACAACAGCCATTTTCTCACTTAACCTATTCTTAACTTCAGTCATGTATATTTATTTCAGATCTGTGATAGACTTGAACACATTTGTGTAACAACATGTTGTGTAACAATAAAATAAATGATATACATAATTTAATGTACAGATATTAAGAATATACTACACCTACAATGTGTCTCCCTGGAAAAAAACTCATTATTAAAAATTATGCCCGCAATAATTGAATCAATCTTGAATTATGAATAATTTTTATCACATCATTTTGTTCTGATTAGAAATAAATAAATCCTAAGGTGATTTACTATCAGCCATCCACTGGTGGCCCTAGGTATACCATAGATACTTCAGTGTTGCCATACACTGCTGATACTGTTGGGTACAGTCTCTTATTCGGAAGTCCTGAAAAAAGAAAACACAGAGTATGGTATATTGGAAGAAGCATTTTTGGTACCATGCATGGCAAATACTGATAATACTATGTATTACGCAGATTATTAGATTGACAAACTAAGAATCTGTGTGTTTCTGCTGCTTATATATTTTGTTAATACAGTTGCTTTTTTCAACTGACAATGTCATAAATAAGGATTATTAAAATTACTTAAGACAAAAAAAATTACATACCTCTAAAAGCGACACCCAAAAACTCGTAATTTCTTTCAAATGATAAGATATTATCTCCACAGTCTAGGATAACTCTAATGCGTTCTCCCACCTGAAATGTCAATATAAACAGGAAGTTATTGATGGAAACCAATTATTAATAATCATTGATGGAAACATACTTTATCAAGCTTGATTATCAATTTTGTTGTAACCTATACAAGCGTTTTAACTCATCACCTTATAAATCATGATTTCCTCAAAATTTGTTTGTGCTCCACAATAACAAAACACACTTCGCAAGATTCTGTGTTAGCATTTTTGAGTTTTTGTCTTTTAGGTATTCAGGTAGATGTAACAAAAAAACCTAGGAAATATTTATTTAATTTCTTTATGCCTATTTCATTTCAGGTCTTGAAGAGCATAACAATTTTGGGTCTGATTAAACAGGGTGATATTGACACTATATGATCATCAATTAAATCCACATTCTTATCACCCCAGGCAACATTTTACAGAATTTGAAATAAATTCGATTAGAAGAAATTTTGCCAAATCTGAGATGTTTTAAAATTTTTGATAACCATTTCAGGTTTGAGTACTTTTACGGCTAAGCTGAATTTCACTTTGGTTCGTGAACTTCGCTGAGTGGTAAAAATACTCGTACCTATATGGGTTAATCAAATCTTACAAACGAAAGTTGTGAATTTTAACAAAAATTCTAGCAGGATTTTATTCAAAGGAGAAGGCGCATTCCAGCCTATTGACCAATAACGACGAACGATATGTCATTGGAGAGGTATTTTCAGATGCTACAACTTATTTTATGGCAACTAAACCCAAATCGCTGTATTAAAAAAATAGGTAATCACACGATAGGGTCTCGCCATAGTGAGCAATAACAACAAGCGATGCGTCGTTGGAAAAGTCTTTTAAAATGCTAAAACTTCTTTTAAAGCGACTAGTCTCAAATCGGTGTGTTAAAAAAATATATCGGATGGTATGGAATCCAATCCGGAGAGCTCTTAGAAAAAATAAACACAATTTAAAATTGAGAAACCAATAATACAAGGATATTATATCGGTACATGGACTGCCTCGGTGGCGCAGTTGAATGACGATATGGTTGCAAAGCGGAGGTCTCGGGTTCAAATCCCGGGTTGGCAAAGTGATATTGGATTTTTCTATTTATTATCAGCCCGGAGTCAGGAATTTGTGTCCGATATGACGTTAGGCCCGCCCCTATCACATCGTGGGACGGAAGGCAAAACCACAGAATACTAACAGAAGTCAAGCTTGTGTATATACTTCACTTTTGTTGCTACACCGCAGACTAAGGAGTAAATTGCTACACTTACACTACGCAGTACGCTCGGCGGTCGCACTAGGGTTGTTATTTACTCCTTAGTCTGTGGGTTGTTAACTCCTGCTTACGCGAAAACAAGTATCGTGTAATAGCACTCGTATTGTTTGATTGATGGATGAGAATAAAACATGAATAATAAATAAAATATAAAAAAAAGCAATAATAAAATAAATAAGTCCTAATAGTCGTTGAGAATGTGTATGTCATTATTCTAAGATTTTTTTATTGTTTTTCTATAATATTATGTGTTATTTTTAAGAAATTTAAATTTAATTATTATAATCTGGAATTTTATATACAAGTATATTAACTTTTATTCATTTATTTCACAAAATTATACTGATACAGTTAAAACACAACGTGGCCTTAACGCGGTAGCGTGAAACTCGCGCTCGCACTTATTTTGATCGGTCTCGAATATCGTGTCGGTGAACGCTGTCTGTGTTGCGTTGATCTAGCGATATGTATGGAGCTAGACTTCTGTTAGTATTCTCTGGCAAAACCTTCTGGGTAAATGGCGTCAGTTTATGTATGTATGTTTAAGGTTTAACTTATGTCTGCGACACTAGCTTCGTTTAATGCAGAGGTAGACGTATATGCTAATAATGTAAATAATATTTTTATTCCTAGTTTGTATAAGTACCATGTTTGTGTATTTTTTGATAAAGAAATAAACTATTATTGTAATAAATAAAGATATTAAGTTGTTATTCATTCATATTTTTTTACTGCAGCAATTGGAGATTTGCCTTTGAGAAGACCTTTCCAATGACATATTGCTCATTGTTATTGGTCAATAGGCTGGAATGTGCCTTATCCTTTTGTACAATGTTATCTGAGGTGGTTAGGAATATGTGGATTAAATTAATGATTATTTAATTATTATTGATTATATGTGTCAATATTACACAGTATAAAATTGGAAATTAACCTAAGTGAAAATGAATATAATTTTGGCCAATATCATTATTTCAATCAGTAACAACAACAGTATTTTAGAACATTTATAGGACTTAGTGCTATGTTGTAAATATGTATTTTTAAAATATATTAGACACATTGACAATAAAGCAATCTAGTTTAAGTGCTATGCAATCTAAATAGTGTGTCTACTGGTGTGAGATGGTTGTCTCTAGCTAGCCCACACAATAATGCAAGCTTGGTGAAAACTAAATATACACAGGCTTAATTCAAGCCACAATACACTTCCATTGATCACTATGACAGGTTTTATATATTGTGTGTGGTGATTATAGCTATCCAGGTAAGTACAAATATCTAACCAGAAATAATTGAATGATAAAAATAATTCAATTGATATGAAACAATGGTACTATGTTACATTTTAGCAAAATGTAACATGTTTATGACAATTCCCCCTACTTTAACATTATCAAGTCAAATAAAGAGGAAAAAAGAGAAAATATGTTTACATAAGCAATTTGTGATCAGATTAATCTAAAATTCAATGTTATTGTTGAAGTATTAAATTAGACCAAGCTGGAGTTAAAAATATAGAAAATGAATTGCTCATTGCAAGCAAAGCCAAATTGCTAGTAGTGAATTTAAAATGGAATTTTATTATTTGAAAAGCATTTTATATCTTACTTGGTATTTAGGGCAGTTATTTAGTAGCGGATAATGCCCTTGAGTATCACCATTATGTAGTAACTGATTATCAACTAGATTCCACCCCCAACTTTGTTCATCAGATCCTAACAATCCAACATATCCTTGACATTGTAGAGGTGCATCTCTTGTTGATACACCTACTACAGCCACAGTTCCAAGAGGGCCTTCCCATATTACTTCCCATGCATGCCGACCTTGATAAAAGCCAATTTTACCTCTGCATGCATCGGTACTTTGTGCCACTGGATTTCTGAAAAACAATATTGGAATGGCAGTTAATAAAAGTCAAAAGGGATCCATATTACACACACATTCAACTTTTTACCTGTGTAATGTAAATCCGTTTGGTTTTATGTATATGTTTCTAGAGCAATCATGTGGATTCCATGCATGGTAAAATGCTCTTAATTTCGCCCTATATGTCGTGAGTGTGGATAGTAAATCGGATTTCATCACTTCCTCTACCAATCTTTTCACGCAATGTGACCTCCAAACGTCGTTGTTTTCATCGCAGAGGATTGTGTACCAACTTTTACATACCAGTGCACAATTTCGAAGATCTTTTAAACTGAGGTAGGAAAAAATATTTACAAGTATGTCTGCAAATGCATAATCATCATACCCATCGAATTCATTCATCTTCATGGGATAACTGTGGACAAATGAAACGAATATAAATATGTGACAACAAATCCTTTATGAGTAAATGTAAACAACTGTTTGTTAGATTTTTTCATTACTTGTGCCGAAGTCATAAAATTGATTACCCGTTTATTAAATTTATTACCTTGACATTTCATTCCCATCTCTGAAAAACAATATCATTAAAATATTGGTGTGATTCTTGCAAAATGAATGCACACGGGCGCTTAGCTGACGGCTGGCCAATTCCTTGTGCCAGGCCACAGACTAACAAGAAAAGTTCCAGGTTCGGTTCGGACTTCGGGTTGACGTTATTTCTTTTATTTGATTCTTGAATTCGAAAAAAAACAAGTTATAAAAACATACAGCCTCACATTACATGAAATTCAAGAAGGTATTAATGCTATCGTGCGTTCGAATTAATAATTTTAACGACCACGCTCACATAACAATAATCTTGAGCGTTCCAATCGTACACCCAAGTGGAACGCCTTTAGGCTCGTTTAGTGCGTCGACGAATGGCGAGTTAGAAAAAATAGTAAAAGCTTTAAAGAGGTTAGAATGAACGTTAAATATATATATTTTTAATAATTATTGCTCAAATTAATTTTTATTCAAAATTTATAATATTACATTTTAGTGCATTAATTCATCAATTTACATTCTAATACAGACAAAACTTGCGTCTTGGACATTCGTGCGTCGCAAAATTGAAGTAAAAAGTTGTAATTTATTCATTTTATATAAAAAACGATTAATTGAGCATCTGCTGCAGAAACGTTCTCTTCTTACAAAATATCTCTCCGTATCTTTTAATATAATTTCACCATTGCCATCTTTCTTGCCTTGAGATTTGACATTCAAACCAATTTTCTGAATGTTCATCACGACCCAACCCTTGAGATTGGTCGTCGTGACTCGTGAGCGTATGTCATAACCACAGATTACTTAGTACTAGTCATAACGTAACGTGAGGTATTCGCTGCGGCGCGCGCGGGCGCGGCGCAACCGTCACGGTTGTGAGCACCATTCTAAGTGGCACAGCTGTGGGCACAGCCAAATGAGCGTTTTGAGCGTCATGATCGCTTAGTGGAACGCGGCCTACGCCTACTGCCTACAGTGCGTTCCACTTGACGATCTTGTATTCTGTGATAAACAATAATAAAATTAGATAAATTTATTGATGTTGAAAAAACACAATTTTATACTTACTGCATTTTAGTGGAACAATTAATTGATTTACGTTTGAAGTAACAAAAATATCCCTCTCCGTATCATATATCCTAATTTTCTCTGTTGACATTTTTACTGTTTTGACGTTTCAAAATCCCGCCAATTTTCTCAACGCGCACCACGACATTAATTGACCACGACCCACCTCTTGACATGGGTCGTCGTGAGCGTATGCTATGAATAGTACTACATAAGTGTGGTACTAAGTAATATGTGATTATGAATTATCTATGATCGTGATCGTAAAATGGAACGGCGAAATGAGTGTTTTGAGCGCTGTGAACGCCAAATGGAACGCGTCCATTCTAGTCGTCTGTCAATTTCAACTGTCAAATGTGCACAGGAATAAATCGATCAGCAATCTGTAATACAGATTCTGTATAATTAGGCAATTTGTATAGAGGTAAAAACAGGGAAGCTGTGAGAAATCTTAGCAAGTGTTGCTGCTTTGTGGTTGGCATTAATAAAATACTACCAATAAATTATTATTAACACTCGAATCAGCAAATACGAGTTTGTTGAGTTTTTGTTTGAAAAGCAAACATTCATGATGCCCGGTGTTGATCAAACGTTATCAGATGAAGATTATATCATTATGAGAGCTAAAGATGCTCAAACGCATAATATACATTCCGCAAAAGCTTGGATGCTTACAGCTAAAACTTTATTTCCATCTAATTTCAAAATACAATTCGAAGCATACTTGATGGAAAAGCAATCTGGTAATATTCAAGAAGCCGCCGAATGTTTCAGCTCACTCATGCTGTCCCGACAAAATTTACAAACACTTCTGCCAGAGATTTGCGCGATCGCCAACGCCTTGAGGTCCTCAGAAGGTAGTTTCCTAAGCCAAATGTTTGATCATATTCGTCCCCATATCCAACTGACAATACTGAAGACAAGTGTGGAAAACAGTGACGACACTATGGAACATTGCCGCCTGCTGGTGCTGTTATTAAAAAAGTTCCCACAGCTTGGTGTGGACAGTCTTGTAAAAACTTTGATTAATGCTGAAAAGTTTTTCTATGATAATAGATATGCACGTTTGCTAGTTGTAGAAACATTGCCATTGTTAAGCTCTTTAGAATCACCAAGATTATTGCAACGATTGTTGGTAAAAGCTATTGATTTTTACAATTCTTATGTGTATGATGAAGCTGAACATGATATCACTGATCCTTGGCAAAGATTGTACGGTGTTCTTGACTTATTAGGGAGGCAACTAGGCTGGGATCCCTATCTTGTTAATTACAACAACAGTCTCAATAAGGAAGCATATTTACAAAAATTATTTACACTGAGAGGTAGTGAAGATTGTCGACAGCTCTTGTACTGTGGGATAACATTTTTCTTAAGATCTCTCTATGAGCAAAGATCTCTCAAAGGCAATCACATTTTAATTGAAGCTCTATCAGATGCAGATGTGCCACCCTCAAAGAGAAGGAAAGGCGATGTGGAAGTAAGTGGCATCTCATCCCATCATTTTCAAGCTGCTGCAAATTGCTGGGAACTACTGCATAGTAATGATGTTATATCAAGAGAATTTACAAAACTAGCAAATCAGTTGCAAGCTAAACCATGGTCTGAGGGTTTTGCTGATGAATTAGCTTTATACAGAGGGAGATATGAAGAAGCCGTAACCACCGGTGTTAACAATCTTGCATCAAATGTTGTAAGGGTTTCCATTAATTACTCACAGAAGAAATTTACAGCATGTGTTGATAGTATTTTAGCAGCAATATCTCAATTGCCCAATGTGGAGGGGGTGCTAGATACAGAATTGATTGTTGGAGGCAAACACAGGCATTTGCACTTTCTACCTCTTACAAAAGTTGCGATTATGCATTATTTTTGCACTTTGCTCATAAGAATTTTACTCAATACAGGAAACAACTCTGATATAAACTATGGTCATATATTAGTATTGATGCAACTTGGGTGGCCTCAAGAGGAACCAATATTTATACATATTCTTGATGTAATAAGACAAAAAGGTGTATTTCATTATCACTTATTCTCTACTTACATCATACATATTGACATCCTAGAAGAAATAAGCTTTATTTGGAATGAACAAGGCACTAATATTGCATTAGATATATTGCCAAATTCACAGCAACATTTAGGTCAAAGAAGGATAGGCACTCGGGGAGCTGATAAAGGTGTCAGAGAAGATTTTAAACAAGCTATGAAGGCACAAGTAGCTCGCAGCAATGAGTCTATTCTAAATCTAATTATACAATTTATAACTTCAGAACGGTCATATTTTCTTCAGGTATTGTAACTGTAGCATAGTGGATATAACAAAAATTGAATATTGCGTAAATGAAGTTTGCAGACACATTTCAGTCTTCTAGGTTTATAAATGTGTTAGAATTAAATATTAAAACAAAATAATTCAATAACATCAATTTTTATTAAAGGTTTTAATACACAGTATAGGTATTGTTTAAATTTTTTAACTGTTAGCACTAATAATATTACAATATGTCAAAGCTCTTATATATTTTTCTATGCACTACCTTCATATGTTCCCACTGCAAGTAATAAATTGCGCCGAGTAAAATGTAAACCTTTTATGGGTGAATTTTTAGTAGGAAACGAGCGCAACAAAAATTTGTCTTCTTTTTGTGTGGAATTTATTATTCCAGCCTCCTCAAGTGTTGCCTCTTCTGTTATTGCTGTAAAGTCCCACAATTTTATATTGCAATCCAAGGACCCTGCAACAAAATGGATATGTGTTCATACATGTTCAATATTGATTTGTGTAATATTAGTAAATGTAAATGTAACTGGAGTAAATGTGCAGTAGCACTGCTCTCAGAATTAAACAAAGAATGTGGTGTTGGTTATTGGAGGCATACTATTACATTGGACATAATATTAATTTCAATCATCGATATCAATGTTACACTAGATAAGACATTCAGTACGCAAAATGTATCCCATGATGATGATATCAATGTTACACTAGATAAGACGTTCAGTACGCAAAATGTATCCCACCTACTTGCGGTGCATGCACCATAAGTAGCAGACATAGATTATTTCACATCAGTAGACCAAATAGGCATAAACTATTTCAATATTACAAATATGCATTTATAGAGGCAGCGCTGGTATTTCAAAAACTATGTGAGACCATTAGGCCTCTTACCGTCGGTGCGAATTAAACCAGGGGGCTCAAGCAAACAAGGCACGTTTGCGGACACGAGAGCCCTACGGATGGTATCGTTGAGTATGATGACGCGCGAATCTATCTCAACAACAGAAAGAACTCAATGCGTGATAAAGATACAAGTTATATAAGATGTCTAATTTCATAATTTGAATCTAAATAAAACTGATGTATATAAAACTGTAATAAACATGTTCATATTTATGAGTATTTATTTTACAAGATTATAGTTCTGTCTGTAAAGCTACATGTTCTATCGGTAGAATATAAGTCAATGATTTCAATAAAACCTTTTGATGCAGTGCAGGTGCTAATACTACCGGTGCCTCCAGTCGAGTTTGTTACTGCGCTGTAGATGAAGGCACGTCCTGGGCGGGACTGCCTTCTCTACTGGCACCCCATCTTATCCTACCAGCGCCCTCCATTAATGCCGCTACTTATTTTACGGTGTTCGCTGTATATCCATATACTTACCAGAAGATAAAATAGTGCCATCTCGACTAAAGGCTAAAGCATGAATTGGTGCAGTATGAGATGGGGGAAGAAGGGTGGCTGGCATTCCAGTCGATATGTCCCATATCATTACGTCACCACCGCTCCCGCCAGATGCGAGCCACCTTCCGCAAACCGAAAACGCGAGTGTGTAAATTGCAGACTGAAAAATATAAAGACTTAATTAAATTCACAAATATACCCCATGGATTTTTTAGATCGAACGAGAAAATTATACTTTGTATTTTAATTGCATTAAAACACTTTAAGCTGACGACTAACAAAAGTACTATTTTTACAATTGGTGGTGGTTCACAAATTACAAGGAATTCGTCAAAACACTTAAAAGACTCGAGGCGGCATTCGCGGTTCAGGCCGCTGTACGCGCCAACGTCGAAATTTACATCCTAACGTGGTACGCCGAAATCTGAGTGAAGAGTATTCGGGTCCTACGCTTAAAATATTTTGCATTCCTGACAACGTACCTTGTGTCCCGTCATAATGCGCAGTTGACTGCCTGTCAAACAATCCCAAACCCTGACTGTTCTGTCGCTCGATCCCGTTGCAATGTAATTTGAATTTGGATGGAATTGCACACACTGAAATAATTGCACACAATTCATTAGTAATGTTATAACAGGCAAGTCGAAATGACTACTCTGCACCTGGTGGCAAAAGCAGTGCTATTGCGATAGGTCAGTTGAGTAAAACCTTACTTTACTTTAATTTTACAGCCTCTGTGGCGCAGTTGGTTAGACGCCGGCTGTGAAACGAGAGGCCGCGGATTCGATCCCCGCACCGAGATAAGGGTTTGTGGGCCCACAAATATTTGTCTTGGATGTGGCTGTTTGTGAGACCGAAAAGTCTCTCGTAGTTCCTGATACCCACGACACAAGGTTCGATCTTAGTGTGGGGTTAGGACTTTGTATGTTGTGGCTTTATTATTAATAAATAAAAAATACACTAACTAAAAATGGTAATACGTATAAAGTATAAATCATGTACTAATACGTACGTCGACATCAGAGAGATGTCCGGCAAAGATTCTGAGGGGTTGGTGGTGATCGGTTGCCCAGAGACGGGCCGTTCTGTCATGGCCGCCGGACACGAAGTAATGGCCGTGGGGAGACCAACGCACGTCCCACACCGACCACACGTGACCACGGTACACCACCAGACACGTCCAACATTGAAGCGACCACAGACGCACTGAAATCGACAATCAAATATTTACTTAAAAATTTTGTATATGTTACATATAAGCGGACTTAATGCCTTGGGCATTATCTACCAGTTACCTTGTAGGTGACGCAGACAACAAAATAGGTGAAATATCAATGTTAACACATTTATTTTGATTCTTCAAAATGCGCTGTTGCCTGTTGGGATACCGTGGACGACTATCTTATAAGCAACTGTCCTAAGCGAGGAAAGGGAATGTCATGACTCTTTACAAGAGGAGTTAAAGGATTACTACAAGGTCAGCAGCGCGCGAGTGACATTTGCAGACGTCTATAGGCGACTGCTTACCATCAGGCGGGCTGTATGGGTGTATGCCTCCGTAGTTTTATAAAATAAAAGTTCATGAGTATTGAGGTGTTACATTGGGAAGGACATCGCAAACAACATCAGGGGACGCAAAGGAATATAAATTGCCTGCCAGGAATGAAATTATCTATCAATTATCTATGAACTGCTCTGAATTTAACTACGCTGCAACCTCTTTATAATTACTGTATTGTAAACTTGTTTTGAAAAGAGCAACGCTAGGGTTTCTTGCCCGTTCTTCTCTGGCGAAAACAGCCTTGTGAACTGGGTGGTAGTGAAAAAAAGTGACTGAATTTAAATCTAAAAACTAATATAATAAATGTCTGTACCTGTAGCATCTTCTGAGCATGATAAAAGTAATGTTTTGAACGGGTCGAATGAAACTTTGTATACAGGACCCGAGTGTCCATACAGGGTGCGGCATGTATCTCGGTCTTTCTCTTCCATCATTCTTACCAGGACGTCACCTGAAGACAGTAATATCAATCTAAATAAAACACGATGATCCACACATTAACACTTTTTAAACGAAAAGAGATTTCAATGGGTTCCGGTTTCTAGAGTATGCAGTATGGAGACTTTCACATATTGATTGTGAAAGCAATCGCAACAATATCTCAAAGTGTTTTTAGTATCCGCGTCCTAGGCGAAGCAACATGGTGCCCTACATGGTTACGGCGTCTTGGGCGTGGTTGCTACTTAGACCTAATATACAAACACATAGGTTTAAATGAAAAATTTGGTGAAAAATCTAGTCTTGCGGGGTCCCTTCACTTCTGGCACCCTAGACGATAACTACAGGCCCACCTCAACTAGAATTAATGCCACTCGAGTGAAGTTTCGCATCAGATAGGCGACTCAATAATATGCCATAAACTAAATCGTTGTTACTTACATGCATGTATGTTTAAATATGTTCCTTGTTTATTTTACACCTCGTATATTAATTTTGAACGAAAATATATCATTTCCCAGTATTCAAATGAATAATTTTTTTTAACATTAATTACTTATTATCCTATTTGTATTTACCTGCTTCTCTATCGATATCTTGCAATTTTTCCGCCGATTTCATCCCACGTAATTTGACGGGCGTCAGAGTCCAAACCTGGAAAAAAATTAAACCAAGTATAATTTAAAAAAATAGGTGGCGACTTCGAAAGACTCTATATTTCAATTTCATTTGGCACTCAGCATTAAAAATTCTTCGATTTATTGCAATTTAAGTGTTACCTTAATAGTGGAGTTGCTGAGACCAACAGCCAACAGGGTAGAATCATCACAAATGTCAGTACATACGGCGCTATTACCGCTATTTAACAAAGTATAAAAACAGATCGACGGCAAACTCTCAGGTCCCAGTGGGACACGCTTAGACGCTTCCCTCAAAGCCTTTCCCTTTTCCAATTTGTCAGTTTCTTTCCTGAAGATAGAATATAATAAACATTATAATCAACAAAGATTTTTTATAAAACAAATGTATTGTAATATACTGCGCCAAGCTGGGAAACAGCGCGAACTAATGCAAACCATCAAAAGGAGAAAGGTTGCTTATCTGGGTCACATGCTCAGGCACGATGGATACGAACTTCTGCAACTAATTATGGTGGCCAAATTGGCAGGCAAAAGAACCGTTGGTTGAAGGAGGAGGTCATGGTTGCGTAACATCCGTGAATGGATCGCGAGTCCGGTTCGCGAGTGCCTCGAAACTCCAGAGTTAAATATGTGGAGCTGCCTGCCAACCCTCACTAGTTGGAGAGGCATTGGAAGAGAGAACTAACGTATTTGTGAAGCCGTTTATTAGAGGCATAGAGTGATTGTACAGCATATTTTGCTATTAATTGAATTTTAATTGTATGAAGGTTTAGCCAGAAATGTATGATAATTCAAAATCAATATAACAGGTTCAGCGAGTGAGTACATGTGAACGATTTACCCACTAAGGGCTACTACAGCTACAAGAAGCTACCTATTAAATAACTTACAATTCAGGCAAAGGAATTCTGTCATTTGGTGGGGCATTAGGGTCAGACTTGGGCTTTTTCATAAATATATTGTCTTTTTTTGCTTTCTTCTTTTTTGGTTTATCAGGCGTTTCCTCAACCTCTTCTTCATCTTCTACTGGTGCAGGAAGTACTTGAATATCGGGCTCTTTCAATAACCCGTAAAACACTTTGGCACGGTTCTCTGAAGATTAATACAATACACATTATTTTAATCAAGCAAATGTAAGATTAGCTAAGAATTATTTTATTGTTAGAATAATGATATACAATTGTATCATTGGTTAACTAAAAGTGAACTAGTAGTTATGCTAGCAGTATTTTGTGACATAGAATCTAGAGGTAAATCTATAAACCATTTTTTCCTTGTTTTTTTTTCTATTACATAGGTTTGGGTCTGTGCGACTTTTATAAATTCTAGTGCAATATTTAGTCCAACATAAACACTCCACTCCAAAATAATATGTAATTGGTAACATCAATGGAAAAAATTATTAGTATTACCATTTCTAGTTGCTTCACCAAGCATCCCACCAGCTGTGGCTCGCACTTGGCTCTGAGTCCTGCCTGGCCCATCATGAACCTCAATTTGAATGTGATTATTAATAATATTTATTATCACTGTGGAACTCTTTTGTTCATGAAGGTATCTCTTTAGCTGTGATGATGCATCTCTGGACAGCTGCACCACAAATTTGTTAGAACTGAAATAACAAGTTATTATTTAACTTTGATGTTGAATAAACACTTCCAGAAATAAAGATATTTATGACTTTTTTAATTTGCTTAGTCTCAGCATATGTCGCCTTTGAACTGCTATAAATTGTTAATATTAATGGCCTTAGCTCAATGTTTGTAAATCTGAATAATAATATTTTTTTTATTTATAAACTGAATTTATTATTTTACCTGTATATTTCGGCCAATTCATTGCCTTTTATTTGATCTTTATTACTAACAAATGAAAGTCGTTTTAAGTCCTCCTGATAATAGTCTTCTTGCTCAGGACTAAACTTTTCCATAAAATTCTTGGCATGTTCATTGTGATCATATAATATTAACACCAAGTACATATGAACAAATATTGGATATAGAAGCATGGATAATTCATACTGAAAAAGAAACAAATAATTAGTGATAAATTCAAAATTAAACCAAAAATTTAATCAACATTCACTGAATTTATTATTATAATAACTAGAACTATATTGATTAGATCAATGCCACAGTGTTCAATGAACAGCCCTTTAAATGTACTACCCTTGCTTATAAGTGTTAAGCATAATCAAAATAATAATTCCCTACCTTATAGATGTCCAATGAATTTTCCACAAATTTCTTCAAGTTGTCGTATGCAAATTCATAGCTGTAAGGGTCACTCTCGGTGTGGTGGGCAGTGAGTATACTCGCTATTTCCACTTCAGGTAAATCGAGTCCTTCATACTCCACATCGCCTAAACTTGCTTCTTTTCTTAATATCTCCTCAGTACCCTAAGATGTAGATTTAGCATTAATCTGATAATTCATTGTTGCATTCTATAAAGTTAAATAAACAATTTACATACCTTCAAATTATACTTTCGAAGCAGCTGTAAAACAGCTAAAAGTGGTGTTGATTTTTCACTCATTTTGTTAATTCTTAGTTCCGGAAACTAAAGTAATTCATTGATCTGTTACTTAGTTTCTTTATGCCTCAATATTTTTGATATTCGTATGTCATGCAAAATAGTTACGTTTACATTACAATTTACAAAACACAACCATGAACCATAGGCAAAACAGAAAATGACAAACTGGAATCTTCACAGTTCACTGGAACCATCGAGAATAGATTTAGAACAACAGTATTAGTCACACATTATCGGTGAATACAAAAAACCAGTCTACAGATTATAACTCAAGATGGCGCTACTGTAACAAGAGAGTACATTTAAAGAAAGTGGTTTAAGTTGTACGTTACTTGGATCATAATGACTTGAAATAATATTGAAAAAATCTTGTTATGTTTCGATTGTTGTTAAAACTACTTCAAAAGATTAAAGATAAAGAGTACTTCTGCTACACAAGCGCTATTCTGGCTAGTAGTGAACTATTGCTTATAACTTTTATACGTTGCGTAATAGTATGCAATATGACGTAAATCTATTCTCTATGTTTGGAATTTCGCCTAAAAATCCAAAATGTATGTATACTTTTAAAATACGAGTATATATGTACATTGCTTGTAACTTCGATAAATACCAGAAATATGCAATTCATTAAAATAATAGTGACATTTATATGAAAGCATACATACATACCTGACGCCTTTATCCCAGAGGGGGTAGGCAAAGGCGCCACCAGGACACCCACATTTCGCCTCGTATGTTCCGTTCCATGATGTGATAGGGGGCGAGCCAATTTCTCCGGGCTGATATTGAATCGAAAAACCCAATATCACTTTGCTCGACCCGGGATTCGAACCCGAGACCTCAGCTTTGTAGTCGTGTCGTAGTACATCTACGCCACCGAGGCAGTCAGGCAGTATATAAAACCAGTATAGATAATATACCTACTATACATCATTATAAACTATGATTGCTCTAAGAACCAAACCCAAACTCAATCGTGATAAATGCATACCTACTGATATAAACCCCACAAATTGGTAATGTAACGATCGGAACTTCATAATAGCTGATCGTGTGCTGCCTATGAGTCCTATGACAGAGGCATGCGCAGACAAACTTTTAGCTTTTTTAAAATTACGAAAATCTGTCGGCCACGGCCTTTAGGTTTAGTACCTACCTGAACCACGAGATTACCCGTTGAGAAAATTCTATCGAGAGGTCTTGCAGATTCAGAGTAAATATGCGAGTCGTTGCGAGCTAAAGCCACATTTATTTATTTTCACGCCTTGCGCAAAGCTGTGCATGCAGAATACGCGCTGAGACAACATGAGTGTTGGCGAAGAGTCGTTCACATAGGCATATGAACTCACACCTCACATTATGATATTTGGCAAAAAAGGTCTGGACAGTAGAGATCTTTGAAATGACTAGGTTTGTATTATATGGGGAGAAAGGGATTAGTGTAGGTAAGGCTAAGTTTCGGTTGAAAAGATCATGATTCTGATGATGTTGGACTTAATTGTGCAATACATTCTTTTTATGGATAGAGAAGTTCAATTAAAAATAAAATATGATTAGGGTTAGGTAGAGCTACAATTAGTTTTATCACAGATCGCTGGCTGTTTTGCTAAGTTGTGACAAGGAGTCTGAAGCCTATTTATTTGCCGTGAATAACTTCCAATTCTGGCTAACTGTTATAAAATTTGGTTTAATTTTTACATTTTTTAACTTCTTACGTTTCGATTGCTTTACAGCTTTCGTGGTCACGGGGCGGACGGTCACGGTCAGTCCGCCCCGTCTTATGAAAATTTTCAAACCGAACTACTCGTATAAAGTGAAGAGCCCGACTTAGGTATCGAACCGAAGCCTTCATTGCTCACGAGTCCGACGACTCGACTCATTTTATTTGTAATTTTAATATTAAGTCCCGTACATTAACTTTAGCCTGTCCAAATCATTGTAGAATTGTCTCTTTGATCTATACGCGTAGAGTACGTAAAGCCTTTGTAGGGCCCGTGGTCAAACGTCATCTGGGAAACGTGAAGCCACGGCCTATGCCACGGCCTCGATTCCGTCACCGAGACAAATCTTGGTACTTACATACATAAACTCACGCCGTTTTCCCAGAAGGAACAGGCAGAGGTTCTACCAGGACACCCACGTTTCGCCATGTGTTTTCCTTTCGACATAGGTGGCGAGCCTATCGCCGTATCGGGCACAAATTCCTGACTCTGGGCTGATAATGAATAGAAAAATTCAATACCAGTTTGCCGACCCGGGATTCGAAGCCGAAACCCCAGCGTTGTAATCGTAGCGGAGTAGAACTACGCCACCGAGGCAGTGAAGAGCAAATGCATCCTAGGCAGTGTTTGTGAGATCCACAAATAATATTTATTGCGCGTCAGGATGTGAAATGGTAAAGTTTCACATACTTTCTTATACCCATGAAATAAGACTAGATAGTCATTCTCTTTATTTTTTACATTTCATTTTTACATTTTTATATACATACATTAAAAATATATATATATATATATATATATATATATATATATATATATATATATATGTATATAAAAATTATTAGACTAGATTATTATTAAAGTTTCATTCTTGGGTGTATTTATTTATTTAATATTTGCAATAGCGGCTGTATTGTTGGCATTAAGTTCTTAAAATTATTACTAAAAGTTTAAGGATTTATCTTGGAAAATAACAAAAGCAGAAATTTTACACATCAATAGCACTTAAATTGTTTGAAAATATGATACCTACATCACCCTAGAAGTATGTTGAAGAGTTTTATATTCAACAGTACCTACACTCTGAAATTCCTTTGATTAATAAGAATTCAAAAAAACTTCAAATGAAACGAAAGTATTGTATTTTATCATTTATTTTATTGAGGGATTCTTTACAAAATTCTACTTATTACACATATTTTATTAAAATTGCACAACTCTTACTAAATAACACGTTGGATCAATTACAGTAAAAATCTTCCGGTATGTATGCAATTACATTTTTTATTAAAACTAGTTCATACTAATTTTCTATAGAATGTGTTAATGTTAAAGAAAAGCAAAATCACTGGTAAGTAAAATAATGGCAATAATGATTTTAGACAAAGGTCAACAACAAATACGGGTTACCGAAGTAAAAGAAATATATTATTCACCGCCGGTATTTTTGTGTTACATTGAAACATTAAAGAACAAGACTTTTCTGTGGAAAAAATATCAAAGAGATTGTAATATGAGTCAGCAATTTATTTTAGTGATTATTATTTTAAGTGAAAAATGGTAGCGTACCAGTAGGATCTCACTGTACTGCACTGTAAAAACGATGACGTCACAGCGTCCAGTACCTACGCGACCTTTTTCAGTTACTTTACAATATTATCTCCACTATCAGGATTCCCATGTTTCTAACTTATTTTTTTGCTTTTTTTGTCTATTGATTATTCTACTACTTAGCCTCCTGTGTTATTTGCTAGCAAAATAAGAGAAACACACATGAGAATGAATTTTCTTTGGTGTTAATACGATTGATTTGATTGGCATATTATCCCGATCGGCTCCAATAGAGAACATATAGTACATAATTGGTTAGACGTCGTCAGTGAAACGAGAGGCCGCGGGTTCGATTTGGATAACAAAAATACGTACTAATTAATTAATTAGCAGTGTTCTACGTTTTGTTTTTATCATGTCTATTTGAATACTTTTACATCAATATTACCAAATAAAAAAAAATTAAAATGTTTCGCTATTAAGTACAAAAACCAGCAGTATTTTACGCGTGTTCCTCTTATTTTGCCAGCATGTGTATTTTTATTTCCCACAAACATTTTTCGGTCAATGCTTGGGAGGCATCTGGTTGTTGCAAATAATCTATACAAATCAAATAAATATTTTGTTTATTAGGTATATTTAATTTGTCAGAATAATCATTCGTTTATTTTAATAAGAAAATATTATTTAAAACCTTTATAAGGAGAAATTACCCTAAAAGAGAAAAATGACTAAGTTATTGCGTGGAAAATGTAATAAGTTTTCAAGACACGTTTTGTTTTTCTTAGTGTATAAAATTTTCATCAGTTGTGTGTTTGGATATCAAGTTCTTTTTATTATTTTGGGACTTATCGTAACATTCATACAATATATAAATAGGTATATGTCTAAAAGCAGTCCTTAAATTTTAAACCTATTTATTCCTTCGCTATTAAAATACAACATGTTTTTAAAACACACTAAAGAGACATCTAAGAACGTTTTAATTCAATCTTAATTAATTAATACAGATAATATAGCGATATGTTTTGCCGGGTTCTTTATAAAATACGATAAATCATATAAAAACGAAGCAGCGAAATAGTCAGGGTACATTATATACTTTTGAAAGGTATAATAAACACATCTTAAGATATAGGTATATAGGTAAGAATTACTTGGTTAGTCATATTTATCATCGAAGCAAATGTATACTTATTCACTCGTGAAACATTGTCAGTCTTAAGATCCGTCTATTATTACCAGACATACATTATCACTAACAATGTAGAAACAACACACGAAATTAATATTGCCAGTGCTAAGGCTGTCATTTTCAATCTCACTTCACTTCTTTATCATTTCTAATAATTAAGTTACCATTGGCAATGATATTTAGCGAGTGTCGTGTAGCCTATAACTATTTACTTAGGGAATTCTAATAAATTATGCGTTACAATTTTTATAAATAAATTTTGTACAAAAATTTGCTAAGGATCGGTTACATCGTAGCATCGCAAGTGTTTCTGGTGACATTTTCTTACCTAAAATGTGTCAATTATCTATTATTATTAAAGTCGAATTACCTACCTAGGTACTTCGACATTAAATATGAAAGAATGATAAAAATAAGCTGGGAAACAACTTGAACTTTGAACTAGGATGTGAAATAGTAAAATATAATATAATATTATAGATAAATATAATATGACATCGTTTTAGGTTCTAGACGCGTTTAAAAAAAACGATGCGGCAAGTCAATGCTCTTGCAGCAAGACATTATTTCTATGATATTTTATTATTACAAGATTTAAAAAGGTTTAACTCAATAATGCTGTAATTGTGGGTTAATTTTACTTCACAGTAAAGATTCATAGATGCACCCGATCCGGGATGCGATATATTTATAACTAAGTAACAACTAAGGACTTAGTTTTCTAAGTTTTCTATCCTACTGTTATTGGTCGTCGAAAAGGTAAAGCTATTAAGTATTCAATATATGTATGTATATTGTTTTAAAGAAACGTAATTGTCTATATGTTGAACAATAGTTTACTATAACTAGTAATTATGATATAAATAAAAAACGTATCTATTTATTTTGGTACGATTGTCTCGAGATAATGTTTAATTGATAAAAATCAGGTAACCGTTTATGTTTAAAAATATATACAGGGTATATCAAGACCGCGACCGAAAACGAAGCCTGGTGGTAGTATTAGTGATATCAAACACAATGCAAGTAAAAATTTCACAATAAAAATCGTCAACTTTTTTTTGTAATTTTTTACTTATCGTCATATTTGAGTGATATTTGATAAATACATAGTTTTTTGAAAATTATGACGTACACCACTTTATTTTTAAACACGCAATGGTATGTAAGGGTTTATATTACTAATTTTTCAAAAACTAGGTATTTATCCCCCAAACATGACGATTTTTAAAATACCGTAAAAAAATATCCGCCGCAGTTTTTTCAAAATTTTTAGTTGCATTGTGTCTGTAACCGCTAAAACTACCACCTGGCTTCGTTTTCGGTCGCGGTCTTGATATAACCTGTATAGGTTATAAATAAATATACTAATTCATAGGTAATATTGCTTATAATTGCACTTAATGAAATAATATTTAATTTTATCTATAAATAGTTGATCAAACGATTATTATTAAATACAACTCTAAATATAAATTAAACATCTACTTATATCAACAAATGATAACAATATTTAAACAAGTATTGTATACTTTAAAATTTAAATAATCAATATTAGTGTTGTTTAAAACATATAAACATGTCAACCAATTGGTGGTTTACACCAAACATAATTAAACTCTGGATGAAATATTTATTTGGCACTAATCCTATAAAAATATTAATAAATCTTACAACGACAATGGATTTTATCAGGTTGGATGGTAAACGCGATAGAAGACAACATGATCGGGATCTAGTTAATTTATACTAATATTAATTAAAGCTTGGAAATAAGCAATTATAGAAACAGTTGTCACCACTCAGGCACTCAAGGTTAATTGTAATTTTAAAAGTCGGAACAAAATATTACCATGAGAATATTTTTACTTTAGTAGTAAAAGCATAGGCTGCCTGGTCGCAATTATTGAAAACTATCAAATGATGGGAAGTGATAGAATTAGCCGAAGAATATATTTGTGCAAAATGTTTGTGTAATCTTGGCGCCATTTAGTACGTGTTACATCGATGTCGGTCTTTTTGCCACAATGATGTCGCTAACACACCAATACCTTCTTTAGTTCTCACTTCGGAGTCCCAACTACATCATTGCGAGAGGCATCGAAATATTTTCTATCTGATATTAATGAAGTAGCTGACCACAGGAATGTTCCAAGAATATTAACTCCAACGAGGTCTTCGTATAAAAATTTATTAAACAAGATATAAAAAAAACCTTTAACTCATATTGATATAATTTAAACAGAAAATGTAACGATGAGTTACAAAAACAAAATTTCACGGAAGAATACTCATAACATACAACTTATTTATTATTTGTTTGCTTGTCGGTATGCAAAAAACGTGCAGCATTATTGTTTTCCTTCACTTAAGTATAAATGAATGTAGGAGTATGAGTAATATTAGAAAAATATGTCTAAAATATTCGTTCACAATTTTATTCTTGGAACCCATCGATAAATTATACGGAAGCCTTACCTGTAAGTTTTGACAACTGCTGGTATAATATACCCGTATGTAATCAGTAGAATTTCTAAGTAGAGGGTTACAAGTCTTGGCTAGAACAATTGTGCGCGTCGAGGGCTCGTGGGGGAACTTCCTCGTAGGGGGTTACTTGTGCAGAAGCTAGTTCCTTGGCTATGCGTTCCGCCGCGCCCATCACTCGCAGTAGGTTCAGCCCGGCTAGCTTGCGCAAATCCTCTATACTCCAACCTTCTTCCATTAATTCGGCGAACAAAAGCGGATACGACGATACGTCTTCTAATCCTTGCGGTGTACTGGAATGGAATTGTTTTTTGAATAATATAATGTCTGGTAATTTTATCAGTTCAAATAATAAAATTGAATAATACTTGTTTACTATAAACAAATATACAAAATATTCAAGTATAGTCTAGTTAAAGATATTTGAGGATTACACAAATATTTGTGTCAGTGTTTGAATCGAACCCCCAAACTGTAATTTCATGGCTGTTAAACAACTCTGCCACTGAAAATATGTTATAGTAAATAGTAACTTAATAATATTAATTCAATAATATTATGAACATAAGGAAATAACAAATAAAGTTTTACAACTGTGGGGAGCATGTTTATTTCATATCTAATAACTGTGGAGTGACACAGTCCCACACCTACGATTAGGTACTCACAAATTGATCCCGTCGTACCCGGCGCCCAAACCGACACTGTCTACGCCCACCACGTCGCGGATGTGATTGATGTGCGCTGCAATACAACCATGCCAGTAAATTCACCAAAACCAATAAGAGTTTCTTATGTTTACGCGAATGTTACACATTGCATTGAAACAAATTTTTCACATTTTAAAGTTCCTGACGATACCAAGGCAATGGTCTTACAGCCTCCAGGGTCATGGAGGGACATATGTTAAATATAAGTATCTGACTATGATGCTGAAATTAACTTGATTCCTATTTTATGTCATACAGAAAAAGTAATGCCTACATTATTTCAATAGCTAATTTATTTGCACTTGTGTTTACTACGACAATACGTTACCTATAGCATCCTGCACTGTAGCCGTCTCCTTGCAAGTGAGGAAAGATGAGTAAAAATTGACCATAATGAGTCCTTTGTTGGCAGCGAGTAGCCGCAGCACGGTGTCCGGTACATTTCGAGTGACGTTGCAGAGAGCGCGCGCGGAGGAATGGGAGAACAGCACGGGCGCTCGAGACACCGTCAACGCGTCTCTCATCGTACGCTCCGACACGTGCGACAAGTCCACTAACATCCCCAGTCTATTCATTTCTTTTACAACCACCTGGTGAATAAATAACAACATCAATTAACATAAGTGTAGGTACATATTATGTGTATTTTTTAAAATAAATTAAAAATAGGGCGTTATTCCAACATGTTCACGGTGGTCGTGGTGGTTGAAGTCTCTGGGCACATCTTTGACTTTTTGGAGTCATGTGGGTATTTATAGTCAATCACCACGCATTGTAACGGCGATGAAAAGTATCGTGAGGAAACCTGCATACCATAGTGTAAAAAATCTATGGTATGTAAAGTCCACAAACTCGCACAAGGCCAGTATGGAGGACTATATGGCCTAGCCCTTTCAATCGTACTCTCTATTGTAGACCCTGCAGTGGGACGCGTATGGGTTGATTCAGGGAGTTATTGCTTCAAAGTCTTGAAGGGCCAAGGTCTTACAAAATTCTTCTTTTTCGAATCATAATGATAGGAGAAGTAAGCAGAATTAGGTAACTATTTTCTATCTATTTGTCACTCAGTATGAAATGGCAAACGCAAATATTCATACATACATATACAGGGTATATCAAGACTGCGACCGAAAACGAAGCCGGGTGGTAGTTTTAGTGGTTACAGACACAATGCAAATAAAAATTTCGCAAAATAAGCGACAGATTTTTTTTTGCAATTTTTTGTAAATCATTGTTTTTGGGTAGTTAATACCTAGTTATTGCGAAAATAGTAATTTAAACCCTATCGTACCATTGCGTCTTAAAAAATAAAAAGATGTATATCATTATTTTAGTAAAACTATGTATTTATCACCCAAATACGACGATAAGTAAAAAATTTGCAAAAAAAGGTTAACGATTTTTTTTTTGCGAAATTTTTCATTGCATTGTGTCTAAAGTCACTAATACTACCACCTGGCTTCGTTTTCGGTCACGGTCTTGATATACCCTGTATGTGTATGTACTATATACTTAATTCGGCTACGGTATACTAAAACCAAAAAATCTGTTTTATAAGACCTTTGTGATCGTATGGTCAGGAATCAGGACCTGAATCTGGCATTACGCCAGTGTGGCTCAGGGTGGGGCCACGTGGCTCACGGCCTCGCAGACCAAGAGGTCTCCCGATTGAACATTTTAAAGAAATTTACATATATAATTTTAAAAAAGTTGGGATCAATAAACCTCGTTAAAAATATTTTCGGATTGCTAGAATCAGGTGATGCCGAGTCAATACATTCATTTTTTTTTTATTTATGCTGAGAAGGCCTCAAAATGTATCTTGATTACTTTAGTATATTTATCTCTTGAGCTGCGAGTGCTATACAAATATAATGAATATATTCACTAATATTGCAGGCTGCCTCCAACAGGTCACTGTGGAAATCATTGGGAGAGGCCTATGTTCAGCAGTGGACGTCCTTTGGCTGATGGATGGATGGATGGATATTCTTATCAACGCGAAACAATTGTAAAATGTATCACTGGGCAGACCGTAGTCTAGTTGTATAGAGCAACGTCGATCATATAATGTTTTAGTAATCGAGTTCATGAAACACATGCGGGTAACAACCAATATAACTGCACGCTCGAACTGTCACAGCAAACGTTTCTGTTCTTGAAAGGTAGCCATGTTTAGATTTCATTGAAAAATAATTGAAATATACTCGAGTTTCAAACAGATCGAGTGATTTCTGTTTGTAATTTAAAGTCAGAATGATAATGTTCTACACTTAATCGATTAGGCGTAGTAAAATAAAAATAAAAAATACACTGAGAAAATTAATGCCTCGGTGGCGTAGTTGTATTAAGGTACGGTTACAAAGCTGAGGTCTCAGGTTCGAGTCCCGGGTCGGGCAAAGTGATATTGGATTTTTCTATTCATTATCAGCCCGGAGTCAGGAATTTGTGCCCGATATGGCGATAGGCTCGCCCCCTATCACATCATGGGACGGAACATACAAGGCGAAATGTGGGTGTCCTGGTGGCGCCTCTGCCTACCCCTTCGGGGATAAAGGCGTGAGTTTATGTATGTATGTATGTATGAATTAGGTACAAAGTTATTTTTAAACAACTGAATTTTGAAAGAAATAATAAAATTAAAAGTTAATTATACATAGAATTTCAATAAATAAAAATAGAATGTATGGCTGTACAAGTATAAAATACTTCCACAAAAAAACTGTCACGCATGTGGAGCAAAGGAGCCCAAAATCCATATTTTAGTGAAGTGAAAATTTCTTGTTTTTGCTTAAATGGAGGATATCCCTGCGGTAATTATACGCACGTGCCGTAAGTCAACATCATATCTAAATACTCGTAAAGTGAACACTTATGTTCCTCAAATTAATTGCCAACTTCTGGAAACCTCCGTGGTTTGTAAATTCACGGGAGGCAGACGAATTTCAAAAGCGACAAATTGTAGTAATTAGTTACACAGTGCTAACTACTGTACCGCTTACTATTAACTGTGGTTAAAGCGTGATTTATGTATCGCTCTTGCCATAGGCCTGAGCATTGTTGAAAGCAGTACATGTATAAATAAATTATATAATCCGAAAGAAATTTCAATTCCGTAAATGCGAGTGCTTTTGTTCGAAACACGAAGTCACGGATTCAAATTGCTCCCTACTTATTGTCCCGACATCAAGTAGAACATTTTCCCCGCAGAAGCTGAGTGATGCTAACATGTGCTTGCGTTACACGCAGTGAGTAGTTTTAACAAAGGAAAGTATTTTGAAAAGTATGCAGGTAAACAAAGAAACCTTCCCGCACAAGCAGCTCGAGTTCATACAAAGCAAAATATTGCAATGCTCCATGCAGCCAGGATATTTGTCGTACTTATACAATATTTAATCTTTAAGACTGCGCAAATGTAATGCGTTTCGTTCAATACTAAATGCGCATACAATACTTCAATATCTGCGTATCTAGATGTCATTCCGGTGCACACATAACTACCCTACAACGCGAACGGCTTCATTTCTAATGCATTTATTTATGAAACGGCATGAGTTATGGCGGAAATGCATTCATTCAAAATTACTACTGAGTCTAAAAGAGACGAAACAATAAAATACAGTAAATCCCCTCCTAACGAGCTACCATTGTAGTCTGTAAAGAGATTACAACTTTATCTAAAGTCTCGGACAGAATTAAGAAAATATAAGTCACGATTCAGTCCATGGGGATAAATAAACTCGGAAAGCTTTACTCCCCGTTATTTACATTTTTAAATTTTAGTCGCCGCCGCTTTCTTTAAAAAAAGAGAACAATTGTCCTTTTACATTTTAGCGCGTTTACCGGAATTTGTTGCTTTTAAAAGTATGTTTTCAGGAATGTGCAGCTAGTAAATTTAGAGAGACGTAAAATTTATAATTAAATAAATATATTTTTATATGATCATACTTTTTAAATATATTTGTTTCTCTCACCACTCGACTGCTTATTTATAAACACCTGAAACTAATATAATATTTTTTCAGTCAAACATAATATGTCTCGATGTGGGTATTGAACCCATGACCTTTTATTTCTCTGTCAGCTTCTCAAGTTTGCAAAACTATTAAATCTGTCATTCTCTCGTTTGTAAAGCTTGTGTGATTGGATTTAATAATTTCATCAGGTTTAACAAAACATTTGCAGTTTAAATTGTCTGCATTTCAACCTATTTCTTTGGCCGAGTGGAATGTAGATAAACGTTCACAATCTCACTGATAACGTACGTGCAATGGATTTCCCTTCAGGCTGCGGCCCAGGACGACAGTCGATAAGTTCAACGGCGGAAAATTTCTTGTTTTTTTACGCTAATTCATGGGGCGGCGAGCCTTATCGGTTAAGGGAACAAAATCTCAGCCCCAGGGCAGAAAAGCTCATTGACCAAGGACGGAAATCTTGAATAGCGCCTCTGAATAGGCTAGATTATCCTCAGCAATATGAATGTAGTAATATTGGAATATGGTATTATACTATTACGTTTACGAGTATTATATGTTACTCTAAACTGCTCATAATAAATATGTCGATTTAGATTTCCATACGTAATCCTTCAAAAGAAATGTATCAAAACGAGCTTCTTACCTTTCCAAAGGGAGTTAATCCGCCTCGTGTAGAGGGTTCGGTTCGGTCCGCAGTGGCGCATTCCGCCCAAGGCGTGTCGCAAGTGGACGTCAGCGTCATGTATCGGACACCCACTTGATACAATGTCCTCAGCACTCCGAGCGAGCCCCCAATAGCGTGCCCACCTTCGACGCCCACCAGAGAACATAACCGGTGGTTGGCGTGCGCCGAAATTATATCTGCCGATTAACATCATTACTGTACTAAAATCTTCCATAAAATTTGGTTACGCGTACGTTAAACAAGTAGAAAGTTGTTTAAAATGTAATGAAGCTGCGTATATAGATACCTAACCAATGAACCGAGCACATCGCGTAAATATGTGCACATATCTCATATCTTATGTAAAAAGCAGTTTGATATTTTATTTATTTCTTACGTAAAGTTTGAGATTGAAGTCATAAGTTTTAGATTTCGTTCCCTGGTAGAGTAAATAAGGTGCTTTATTCTAGTAGTGAGACTTTCTGCAATCTCATATTTGTTGAAGGAAAATGTATCGATTTCTAGTAACGGGGTTGATAAGTTACGTGCCATACGGGCTGTGAAAGTTGCTTACCGTCAGCTGATGTGCAGAACGTCAGTTGCGGATGATACTTGTCAGTGAGCCTCTGTATGAGGTCTATTTGCTCGAACGTCAGTTGCACCGCGTCCCGGTGCTGGGCGTCGCAGGGCACGTACGCCGCCCAGAACTGACACAAAATGTATTACTTTGACATATCGTTGATTAAAATAATACGCATGAACTGCCACTATCATCCGTCTACGAGGAAATGGTTCAATATTTATCTACGTGTGCGGCCAAAGTTAAATGTTCGCTTTCCGGTAACAGGAACAAAACGAATAATTTAGTAGGAGTCACGCAGTAGTAGTTTTAATTTAGTTTCCTGTCATCGATTATAATTATAAAAAGAACTATTATGTCTTATTCCATTTTACATTCATTTGTTTTGTAATATTATTATTGGTTGATAAGTGGTGACGGTTATAAAATGAATGAATAAAACATTTTGAATACTTAGAATTTAGATAATACCTGAGCCGCAATTCTTCCTTGCTTCAGTCTTGGTAAATCAGTATGACTCCACGAGCTCGTGGCCCATGGAGATATAGTTCTTAAGTCCTCGTCGAAGCTAAATGTTGCATTAAAGTAATAGAATAAAATATCACAACACGTAAATAAGAAAAATAAAACGCAGTAAGCATTCATAACCGAATCGAATTTCGAACCGCAAGCGTAGTAAACGACTTGGCGAGACGCCAACCTGTCCGTCAACATTAATCTAAAGGAGGCAAATATAATTCTTTGTGTTACGCATAGAAATTTATAAAGATATACAAAGGGGAACCGTCATGTTTAAGTTGTGATAACTTACCTAAAATCTTTTATCTTGTTGTGTAAAAATTTTCTTATATTCCAAGGTAGGTCGTTGTGGCCGTCTACTAAAGGAGTGTCGTGTAGTAGTCTTTCAGCGAGCCGCAGTCGTTCGTGGAGGGGAGCGCCCGGAGGGGCCCGCAGCGCCAGCGGGCCGGCCACGCACGCCGTGCCCGCCACCAGCACCAGGATCGCCACGCAGCACCAACGCCGATGCCACACTGAGAAACCTAATCCATTGTTACTGTTAATTTAACGATATAAAAATAATTCATTCCTATACCACACGCTGGTTCAACAAAAACATTCATTCTTTGTGTTTACAGTCTATGTAGATACGGAAACGGATTGACGAAAACACAAAGGAAAATCTATTTTAATAGTTCTGTCAACGTATGAAAAATAAAATGGAAAAAATCGATTTAGGTCGCAGCAATCACTCGTTACGAAGCTTCCGATAATCCCCCTGTCAAACGCAAGCTTATTCGATCACCATGGATGCAGTAGTATTTACAACTTTGTAAACTGAAAACTGTTGTGTTACTTGTTAGCGGTGGATTGGTTTTAATCGATACTTTTATTTTGCAGCTTTATAAATTAAATAATAGTAAAGAATTGTTACTAACGGGAGGAGTTGCCCGTGGTGGTCGAGCTGTGGCTGGTGGTGGATGTGGTCCCGGTGGGTAGCCATTGTGGTGACTTGCACGCGCTGCAAGCGATCGCTTGAGCCCCTTGACCACGCTCAGTGACGTCAGGAGCCGGGGCAGCTCGTTTCTTATTCTTCGAAAGATATATATAAACGCCTTATTCCCATATATAACAAAATATAGGAAATAAGTGACGTGGAACTCATTATAATATCAAGCTATGCTTCAGGACATGAACGGAGATGAATTCGTATAATATATCTGAGCTTGATCCCGTCATGCCGCTTTGAAATGTGAATTAGGGGAAGTACGTACAAAATGACATATACGGACAAAATGACACAGGCATCATATTTCAAATTCTCCCGTTTCTAGCCCGCCATAGATTACTACATCACGTGACCCTATTCGGTAATACTAACCTGTCAAAACGTGAACTCGCGCCAGTCTTTCGTTTGGGTGTTATGGCTGACGACAAATATTGGTAAGTTACAAATATTTTTTTAACTGCAAGGAGTTTTGTGTATTAATATTATGTTTTTCATAATATTATCTTGTGTTTACATTTGTTACATCCCTTAAGTACTTATTGTTGCCTTCAAACAGTTATTTCTGTAAATAATAATCATTTTGCATTTATTGTTGAATTTTGATTTTTTATAACGCTTTACGGACAAAATGACATACATATGTTACGGACAAAATGACATAGGTATGTCGTTTTAATATCACTTCCTGGAACGACACAACAAATAATCCGCGCCGTAACACCTGACAATAATGACACAACAGTTCAAACAACCGACTCTACTGAACCAGCTAACAATTCAACAGCAAACACTGGTCAAGACCTTATTTTACCTGCTGCAAATCAAAATTGCCCATCTATTGGTAATGAATTACATCCCTCATCTCATACTTTAGCAGTGCCTATTGAAGTTTTATCTCCTGTCCCCAAAGGACTTTACGTAAGTGGCCAAGGCAAACGTAAGCCAAAGAAACACCAAACCCCCTTTAGTTTTGACTTCCACTCCAAATATGAACGAAATTAAGGCAAGAAACGAGCCTAAAGCTCCTTCAGAGAAGAAAAGACGAAAGGTTACCAAAACCATATTCCATGAAGACAGCGAAGAAGAAAATTGGCCAAATTACACTCAAGATAACGAAAAGGATTGCGCATGCATATATTGCAACGATCTTTATTCAAGATCAAAACCTGGAGAAGACTGGTTGCGGTGTTTAAAATGTTCGCATTGGGCCCACGCTTCTTGCGCGGACGTTTCTAAACGAACCAAGGGGTTCATTTGCGAGCTTTGCTTGTAATTTTATAACTTTTGCCAGGTATGTCATTTAGTCCGTATGTGGTATGCCATTTTGTCCATAGCATATGGACAAAATGGATTTCATTGATCTCTGTTAAATTTAAAATTATAATTTTTTCTAGTTTGTTTATCTTTTAAGTATCTATTATAATTCAAAGCTAAGAAACCTAAGATTACTGGTGTGCAATATGAATGCACTGTGATTTACCATTAAAGAGCTATAACCCAAAACCAAAACTATATGTCATTTTGTACGTACTTCCCCTATATTTATGAAGAGTGTTGCAGAAAGGAAATATAATATATTTTCATCTCGTTATTTGAAAAAGGAAAATCTGTTTGAAGAATAGTCTCGGCATAATTAGATTTAGAATGTTGTAATAAACATTTGGCAAACCTATAAAGAATATAATAAGAAAATAGACATTCGAATCGCGATCGTATAAAGAAGCCTGCGCGCCGTGTCAAGTCAAGCGTTGCCAGGTCTTGCCAGACGGCCGACACTAAGTTTTGGACAAACGTGTATAAGAGCTACTTATTTGCGGTTTAATGAAATAAGTACGTCGAGAAGTTCGCAAAATGAAATGCCCTTTTGATACATAATTGATATTCCCTTTCTTAAATACAAATCAACCATTATATTACGTAGTGGTGACTTTACAATATTGTACATATGTATTTCAACATGATTAGGCAGTGTCACAAGCGAATCAGTACTTACAGTTTAAAATTATTGAATTAACATCTATATTTTTAAAATAAATAAAAAAATATCCTATAATAATTCAGCTAAAATAAAAGTAGGTACGTATTTCAAATTATTTTTCAATATTTTGTATATAAATTGTCATTGTACGAACTGCTGACACGATATCCTGTATTTGGCTGTAATTAAAGTCAAATTTCTACCACACGTCATACTTAATATTATCTTCAAAAAATAAACTAGTTACCTATGTTCAGCAAAAAATAGTTAGAGTGAGCGATAGTGCCTGCATTGAATACTTAATTGACTGTTATTTCTATTATAACTAAATTTGATTTTACCTGTGAGTCGTAGAACATAGGTGAAATTCGAGTCTGGTTGGGATCGCAAGTGCAATGCGCATTCGCACTTCTTGGCCCACTCAACATCATCACATCGGCGTCTATAAATGTTTGCACGTCGTTATCCACTAAATCACTGCGAGTGCTCCTCGATTCGATTGTGCCTCCTTCTCGTGCCCAATTCTCCGCTAATCTATCTCTTAGCCGTTCGCTTGGAAAATCATTATATGACATTTGTCTTTTAATACTTCTACAACGGCTCCTATTATCTAAAGTAGAAAACTTTGTGGTTTCTAAAACTGGGGAATTTCTATTTATAAGTTCATCATTATTATCAAAACTTCGCATTTTTACCATTCTTTGGTTGACCCTTCTGTTAATGTCCGAGTTTAAGTTGCAATCACGGAGTCTATCAAAACATTGGTCCACGTTACCAGAAAAGTTAGCGTATGTTGAAGCCTTATGTTTTATATCTTCTTTTGTTTGAAATCCAGAACCTACGAAAACATTACTTTGGCTGTTGACTCTTCTTTGCGGCTTGTCTGTTAGTGACAGCATTGATAATTTCTTAAGAGAGTTCGAAGATCCCGACGTTATCTCGGTCAGTTGGACTGCGTTCTGATGTTTCTTCGATATCGCATCGCCTCCTATTTTCTTCAAATTAGATAGTTTTCTTTTTATCTTTTTGACAAGAGTGTTTCTGGGATCGTAAGATATCAGTTGTTTTGAAATGTAATTAGACATGCCGACTGTTTTATTTTTACTATATTTTCTGTCTAGGCTACGATGCGATCCAACGGCGAGTAAGCTTCGACCGGTGTCTCGTTTAATCCTTTCCAAATCATAAATATTGAGCGTATGCCTTTGATCGGAGATGTCTCGGTGGCAATTCATGTAATTGTTTTGTTGAACATTACAATTGCAAACTAAATCAAAATCATGTTTTGATATGTGTTCGTTTAAGCATTGTCGCTGTGCTGCCAGTGCTAAACAGGCTTCACAATCAACGCCAAGTAACAGTTCGAGGCTAGTATTCCTTATGAAGCCATCGCTAAACGTGCGCGAGCGGAAATGAGCTGTATGTTGTCCGAAACGTGAGTCAAATTCCGATGTTTGGGGACCGGCTATGGGGTCTGCTGGGCTACTGGCTTCTCCGTCTACCATCGTGGCTGCGTCGCGATTTACTTGGATCACGCGCGGCTGTCTAAACACTCGGCTATCGCTTCGAACAGAACTTCGAGATGGTGACGGCGAAGGTCTTTTAAAACTATCAACTTGAATCATGTCTGGATCTTCAAAAATGATAAGTCAACGGATATCTGAAATAGAAGGTTTGTATTAATTTTACACATTTATTTTTCTATTCTTTCTTGCGTCTGATTAGGGGTTCTAATTTCTAAAGGAATTCAGCAATGCGTAAAGTTTCTTGGTTGCAAAGAAGGGAAATGAAAAAGTTGTTAACATGGTGGTTTAACCGTTTAAATATTTTATAACAGATATTGCTGGGTTTACTGTACATTGGAGAGATGTTTATTTTTAATTCAGTAAATTCTCCTTATCAGATAGTATATTACATCTTCAGGTCGATCTAGTCCGGAGCCAATGGATTTTAAAGGATTAGCGTCGCAGTAAAAGCTGCGGGTTCATATTAGTCGAACCTACATTTATTTTATACTTATTTATTTCGATTTTACATACTAAATACTTTTTTGGACATTTACTTCTCTGTAAATAATGCCTGAGCCTCTGCCTAAATTCCAAAATAAATTCAACGTATGTAATAATTTTTTAATTATGCAACTTTATTCCGAGTTTTACATACAAACTAAACGGTTAGCGAATGCCCCTATAATATTCTATTGCAAGATACCTACTGTATTTTCCCAAAATATAAATAATTATTACTCCAACTCACTACCGGACACATTATATTACTACTTGTCACAAAGTTTTGTTGCGAGTTTTATCAGGAAACAAACGAAATGAAGGATTGGCGTTTTTGAAATATAAAATTGGAATGACCGTTGGGTAGTTCGTCGTTTAGTAATTTGGAAGGTTGGTTATTTTGACTCAGAATTAACAGAAATTCGATTAGGTCGCTACCGTTGCAGCATTACGGCGATACGGTAAACAAATCCTAAAGCCTTTTCATCTTAGACGAGGCTTACACTCAGCAGTAGGTACATATTATATGTATTATGAAAACAGATAAATAAAAGTCCCAAAGAATCAAAAGTTTTCATTTCGTTAATATACTTAACTTCACTAGTAAAATTGTTAAGTTTTGTGAACTTTCTTTTATGAACCTAATTTAACCACATATCTAATCCAATCCGGAAGTGGAGCTACGAGTATCTAGAGGGACCTTTTGATTTATTTAGTGCGTGAGTGAGACCAAATATTTTATTTATTTTGTTACATCTGCAGACACGTGCGTTTATTCAATTTCATAATGGAATATTTACACATGGGTATTGGTACCTGTTCCATACTCTATTATGGGATGTCTATATATAAATAAACAATAGACTGGGTGAATTTTCGTGCTGGCTTTACGCACAAACTGCTGCGTATATTTGAATTTTTTTGCTTTATTCTTTCGAATTTCGTTCTTTTTTATATAGATTGTGTAGGTAGAGTAACTCACGGTGTGTCCGATAGCGAGTAGTCACCATCGCTCATGAGTGTAGGCAATTTCAAAGGCATAGTCAAACCAGTGTCTATCGTGTGCACAATAATCTTATTAAAATATGTTACGATATCTCATTTCAATATAAAGTTATTACTTATTTTACGCGTAGGTGTTAACGGCGGCTTTTGCGAGCATAGGGGAGACCAGGGTTGAAAGTAACGCGGGATGAAATTAACAAATGAATTTGTGAAAAAGTATGTTATCTACACTGACCGGCTGTATGACGGACATTAGTAATTTTGAACCTACTTTACCCAAGTTGCGTTCACAGAGCTGTGCCATCAGGTTTTGGTTGGAGCGAGTCGATGTTGCAAAAATTCCCTTAAAGTAACTTTTCACCGTTTTTTTGTTAGCGTACCTTTAATTTTGCGTGTCATCTGTCAGTAAAATACACAACTATTATTCTTGCCATAACAGTGTAAACAAAATAACTATCAAACGATTTTTTAAGAATCTGGTCATGTGATTCATCTTAAACCGAAAAATTGAAATGTTAGGACGAAAGAACTTGTTACTTTTGTCCCTTTACACAATTATCATCGTAAAATCTCATAGGGTTTTCTTTGTTTTTATTTTTAAATATGAATAGCCCAAAATCAAAGATGAATAAATGAGAGCTAAGATATGGTAGAAAACCAACAAATATTGATACTCCGTACAAGTTTGAGATCCAAAAACAAAAAGGAAAACTAAGATCCAAAAAGTTACGGAATTGTATTTTTTTTTTTATTTTTTTTTATTTTATTTTATTTATGATGATTAGGGTATAGTAAGATGTAAAAGGCTGATTGAAAATATATGTATTGATAAACGAAGCAATATTTGATTTTATTTACAATGGTACAATCAACCCTAGGGGTGGGGATGATTGTAACAAATACCACTGTTTGTATTTGGATTTTTTATCTCAAAACCTGTAATGGCTGTTGCAAAAAAGTTTGTGATAATAGATAGCCGAAAACCAATATACCAATACATCATATGCAATATCATATTTTGTTATTGTATAAGGTTTGTAAGATATTACAAGAAAATTAAAAAGCGTTGCGTTCGTCCCTGGTCTCCCCTTATGTAAAGGTAATAAACTGCGTACACTTTGTTTCATTTAGTAGTAAATAAATAAAAATAAATAAAACATTTCTACCAATATGTACAAAGCAACTATGATTCATATTAATTATGGATTTATGCTAAAAGTGTGGGGGAATATCGCTAGAGATATCGAAAGGCATCTCAAAGTTTATAACGCTGTGAACAAAAGATCAATATCGTACTCCAGTTGAGCTTTCAATAACTATTGATAGACTGCGAAGTTCGGTGGATAACACCAAGGTACTCAACTCGGTTTAATAACTTGGTGTATCAGATACATACAAATCTATTTTAAAATAATTTATACTTATCTGAATTGTTATATGATTACCTAGTTGAAATATAAAATATAAAGGAATGACTCAAGATTAACTTGTACCAACGAACATGGATGAAGAATCGATGAACATAAAAAAGCACAATTGGTATATTAAAATGATCTTTGTACCTTTCCGTAAGATCCATTTAATTTAATTTATTACACCAATAAATAATTACTTACGACATTCTATTATTTCAAATGAGGTGGAAAATCGCATTTTGTTACTATGATTAATGTATGATGAAAATATGGAGTTTTAACAGACATAGAATAGGCAAGTATATTTGTACAGAATATCTAAGTCTTTTCATATTTGACCCAATAATTTTAACCTTTTATGCGGAATCCTAAATATATTCGATAGAAAATATTTCTTAAGGTCATAAAAACTTTTACCTTCTTGAAAGCGGCCGGCCTATCGAGTTTTTCTCTTTATTTGTGCGTTTGGGATTTGAATGCCGCCTTTGTTTGTGTTTTCTTATTTTAATATGAAAGCTTCATACCTATAAATATTGTTTTCTGCTTTACATTTTACAAGTCGTTTATATTTTCAACATAAATATTTCATACTCTTCGTACTGTGCTCTCAACTTCGGAGACATGCCTACTTTAAATATTCTAGTTCTACGAATATAATTCCCGCAGATTACGCGAATTAGTTACTAAGCGTTGGTATTTATTTAAAACTACCAAAATATTATTTTAAATGTAAATGGCATTTTACTTTATAACAAGGTGTTCACATGGATTATTTATTGCAGATTTTGGATTTTTTCCGACTGTCTCACTTGCTTTAATCCATTCAAGGTTTTGTTATGACTGACTTTGATTAATCTGTTTTTCCTAACAATATTCCGATCCTCCTACGAAGGCAACATGACGACAATGAATTATGTTTTAGACTTGAGGCTTTTTGAACAAAGGCACAATAAGCTGTGATTTGAAGAGTACATGGTGCAGCTGGGATGTAAGGTCCCGCAGTGGAGACGTCTCGTCGCGCTACAGCGAGAATAAGCCATTTTTGTTTTATGTGTGTTTTGCTTGCGTGATATGACAACACAGCTATTGTGTTCAGTGTTCATTTCAACATTCATTATCATCAGATTATTTGTGTGCTCGGTAAGCGAAATGATTTAGCATTTTTGTGCACACAATATTTCTTTCTGCTTGTGCATTTTGTTTCATATGCATACAACTTGCATGGTTTTACGTGTTTTACAATATTTGAACTCTATGCATATTAACATGTCACCGTACACTTTTTGGAGCCATGTGTATTGTGTTAACTAATAATCATGCAATTCAATAGTAGAGGAACACGACGTGGGTAATCCTGAATCTTTCAAATAAAGACCTTTAAACTAAATACCAATGATAACTACATGACGTCACCAATTCTTAATACGCCAGCGTGGTGACCTGTGGCTTAAACTTTCACCGAATTCTCTATTGCATTAACAGAGAAGTTTCTTGCTCAGTACTAGACGTACATACATGATGTATGTAGGCTAGTATATATACTTTTATCATGTCAAATAAATTGGGCCTATCAGTTATGCGTATACCCAATATAAAATATTGAGGGAGTAAATAAAATATATAAGTGTGTGGACCTTGGTTGAGCTTCATTCGTTGGCAAATAAATTGCTTCACAAGTAGTGTACTCGACATACTCGTATTAGTTGAGCAAAGTACTTGTCAGACAGGAATCACAACATATAATATAGTTTTTAAATACTAGTTTCCGTAAATAAAATATTTACAAAAATATAAATTCAATTTCGAATGTATAGAGAGATATAGAAAAGCCTCATGTATAGAGAAATAATTAAAGATTTTATTTAAAGCTAGTCCTTTTACCGATAATGTATGTAAATGAGATTTGAAAATCTTGGCACGTCGTGAAATTGTAATAGAAAGCTTTTCAAGTGGAATTGAAATTTATTTAAGAAATTATTTTTATATTACCTTTTTTTGCTTTCCGCAGCCAATTAGGAAGAATATATTTTTAGCAATATTGGTTCTGCATAATTTTAATAACATTTTTACATAATTGTATCATGAGCTTCTATTCAATTGTTAATAAATTCGAGAAACAGTAAATGCTTGAAATATTGTTTATTTCAACCAACCCAGTGACTTTGGCCACAGTCAATAACGCTCTACCACTGGTACATTGTTTCTGTGGAGATATTTATTCAGGGTCATAAGATTAATAGTCGAAGGTTTGCCACTTACTACTTAGCACGTACCCTCAAATTTATGTCGTCAGGATTGTATTTTTTGTTGAACGCAAGAATAGCGCCTCGTCACAATATTAAAAGCAATGCGAGCAGAAAGAGGTTTTGTCCATGTGTGGTACAGATGGTGTCCTCCTTCAGGTACGCTTACATTGTTATCTCTGTACATCGTTCCATTAACAGAATAATGGAAATATCTACAGGAGGGAAAATGCGGCAAAGATTTCTTAGTACACAAGCGGTCATTTGTAACAGGTGGAGAGAAATGTTCACTTGTCCAGAAAAAATAATCGCGAAAATGTATCTACCCATTAGCGCTCTCTCGTCGTTCTTGTTACAGACGACGGTGCCACCTAGCCCGCATTCGACACATTTATATTGGAACTATTGATGCATTTACATTAGACTGGTAGTCACTTGCGCTCCAAGTCGCCTCGATCGATCACCAGCGGCATTCAGCCAGCGAATAATAATAATATAAGTCACCTTTCAAGACGTCTGAGTCAATATTTTCTATTCTGCGCTCTCAAATATTTTACCTTTATTCTATCTATCTATCTATATCAGCCCATATACGTCCCACTGCAGGGCACGGGCCTACTCTACAATCGAGGGAATCGATTGAGAGTGGTTAGGCCATATAGTCCACCACGCTGGCCTAGTGCGGGTTGGCGGACTTACATACCGTAGAAATTGTTTAAAATCGCTACGGTATGCAGGTTTCCTCACGATGTTTTTCCTTCACCGTTAAAGTGCGTGGTGATTGACTATCAATACACACATAACTCCGAAAAGTCAGAGGTGTGCCCTGGGATTTGAACCCGCGACCACCGCGAACATGTAGGCAGCCGCGTCTGGTCCGTTACCAACAGGCCACCACGCACTCACACACCTTACCTTTATTCACATGATTCTAAAATATTTTCACCGTAGAATATACGATATTGCGTTGTTAACGAATATTTCTCGGTATAAACTGAAACTGCCGGAAAGTGTAGATTACGAGAATGGAAACAATTTTGTTACCTCTTTAGGTTAGTTATGTTTGTGAGCCGCAATTATAATTCGGCTGACAAAGCTGTTGATTATATATTATGAACATAGTACACTGGTTGCCCGTAACATAGCTCGCATGAATAACTCTGACAGGTGTTTCATAATGTGTAACATACATCATCATTACACAATTCCTAGCACTATATATCTAACCAAAGATTAAAACAAAAGATCGGTGGTGAAAACCTGGCATAGTGTAATATTAACCAAAACTATATTACTTATGCTATTTTGAATACACATAGAATCAGTATTATTCAACATTCATTCAACATTCAGTATTATTAGTATTATTAGTAGGTTATTTTTGTACGTACAATTTTATGATTAGTAGCTATTTATACAAAGGAAATTTATAGCAATTAAATAGTACCTACTTTTGGCAAATTGAAATTTAATTGAAAAAAGTGTCAAGAGACTGGATATTAAATAACATTTATTCAGTTATTTTAATTTAATACAAGATAAAGGTATGTATAGGTATTATACTTAAGTTTTAGGCCTAAGTATCATATCCAAATAAAAATTGTTCCAAAATTGACAAGGTTTTCCCTCTAGACGTCGGGGTGGAAATAAATCACTTTATTCCATCCTCAATACGTGACTCACAGTATATTACTATGAAAATAAGTTAACCTTTGTATAAAAAACTAGTTAAGTACGAAGAACTAGCTCACTGGGAGTTGCGCATCCAAGCTTTAGACGCTTTAATGAATATGAACTCAAACGTTTATAAATGAAGGACTCGCAAGGAGAAAAAATGTTTTTTTTATTTCAAAAACTAAAAGCGTTTAATTAAAAAATTTAAAACTTCACTACTCGTGGCAAACACGTGTAGGAAACGATTTCATCGATGTGTTATTTCAACTTGGGAATTTAAATTTCTGTGCAATAGATGCAGGAGATCTAAATAAGATCGGTGCCAAATTTCGATTCAATGGTTTTGCGCGGATGTTTTATGATTATTCACCATTTTTCAAATATTATACAGGGTATATCAAGACTGCGACCGAAAACGAAGCCAGGTGGTAGTATTAGTGACTTCAGGACAGACACAATGCAACTAAAAATTCTGCAAAATAAGTCGTCATTTTTTTTTTGGTAATTTTTTACTTATCGTCGTATTTGGGTGATAAATACATATTTTATCCAAAATAATGATGTACACCTTTTTATTTTTAAAGACGCAATGATACGTAAGGGTTTAAATTACTATTTTCGCAAAAACTAAGGATTTACGACCTAAAAACTATGATTCTTTAAATTTTTTAAAAAATAATCTATCGCTTATTTTGCGAAATTTTTTGTTGCATTGTGTCTATAGCCACTAAAACTACCACCCGGTTTCGTTTTCGGTCGCGGTCTTGATATACCCGGTATAACCGGTTAATCATCACAATCGCCCGTATATTTTATGAGTAAGACAGCCCCTCTTACAGTAGCTACATTTAATACATATATTACCATTTAATAAGAATTATTTAACAAACCATTTTTATACTAGTACTCGTACATACGACTTATTATAATGCTCCTGATGGTAAGTGAATTACAAAAGCATATCCATCGGTCTGTTATGATTATATCTCACAGCTCAGCGGTCAAAACATTATGCCGAACCCAAAACACTACCTATTAACGTGGGTCACTATGATGGGCTTACTGCTATAGTATGAACATCCTACCATCGGTCATAAAGGCAATCTAGAATAAACATTATTTATTAAAATCAACCTTTAACGAAAAAGACGATACGGAGAGACAATGGAATAATGCCGTTATTATTCTCGAGATCGCACAAAAATCACACTTTTTAGAGTAAGTATTATGAGATCGAAATACTTTAGGTTTCCGTTAGAGCTGTAATTTAGCCTTATCATCACTCTAATGACTTGCGACATTGAAATTAAAATACATAATATTGAAACCTGGTCCATGAGAGGGCAAAGGATCACCATTGCTATCAAATGGTAAGACACCTGGGTTCTTATCTGTAATCTTGGAATACATGAAAATTCGAGGGAGAGGGTGCTTTTGAGCGTTTGAGATTCAGAACGCGTCAGTCATGTTGCTAGGGTGCAAATTGTATATCGATTAAAAATTTAATTGATACGGCATCACAAAAAAAGAATCTACGACATTCCGAAATAGTTTGTATAGTCATTGTGACTAATAAAACATTTTTGAACTATTGCACCACCTGCGCAATTTGGTTGTGTGTTAAAAAAGTTGGTATTTTTTGGTATGATTTCCAAAAAGAAAACGAATTATATTTAATATCAGATACAATATTATTGTTTCAGAGCTAAAAGCTAGAATAAAATAATCAATCACTGCAAATGGTTTCCTATATTAAATGGACAAAACAATTGCTGGTGGTTTTGCAAGTAACAATTTGTGTTAGTATATTTGATGTTGGCTATTTGGTAATGGTTCTGATAGAGTCATTCAATAAACCGCAGTATCAATTATATGGATTTAGCTTATCTGTATTTATTTAATGTCTGTGCTCTGAATGGGAATACATATTTCAATTCGTGATTTTATAACTTTGCTTTTTGTGTAACGAATAGCCCTCATTTAGCTTAATTTTATGCAGTCTTTTTCTGCAGTTATGCAAATGAGAGCATAAATTCATGCGCATTTAATCAACATATTGGGGTTATTCATAAACCTCAGTGGAAACAAAGAAAACAGTTGCCGGAACTATGAAAAGATTTATGATTGTGAACAAAATGAAAAAGATTTGTAGATAAGTTGAAGTGAACAATTGATCTTTTTCACTATTCCAGAAGTAAACTCTGTTTTATACGAAACATTTTTTATCTCTACAATTCCAAAGTTAAACGTATTCGACGTTAGGTTATAAAAGTCGTGCGTAAATTAGTGTCACAAAGACAAGACTATAACAATTCCGCCGGCGAAATTTTTAATTTACTTCATCACACATAACATTTTATAACCCAAAATGAAAATTGAGTCGATTTACATTTATTACATTCAACGTCACCATTAGCAGCAATAAAAAGTACATAAAAAGAACTAATGAGAATTGTTTGTTATCCTTAATTTGATTTTACGCAATTGAATGGAATTGTCTGCCAAAACGTAATACTATTTGTTATTAACGGATATCTCATTACTACCGAACGTAATTAGTATTTCATCTAGGAATCCACGGACAGCGTGCGAGCTTTTCAGAGTACCGGACAGTTGTTCTGTCGGACAACGTACTCTCGTTTCGAGGGGATTATACGCGTTCATTAATGGCAGTACATTAATTTTCCCCAATACGTTCTGTTTTATAGTTTGTATAACCTTTACTAATGATATTGATTCACACGAAAATATTCGAACAATGCCTCCCATAGAGATAGTATTAAAAAGTAGTCAAATTGTTTGCAAGGAATTTTGTAAGACGGTTGATTCTGTGACGTCTTCGGGTATCTGAATACGAAGGTAATTGTTTTACCTCCAGTCGGGTCGTCCGCCCGATTTTAGGGATTTTTCGAACATCGAAAGTAATGTATTAGCTGTTTCTTGCCTCGAATAAAAACCCGTACCTTACACAATAAGGCAATATAAAGGAAAAATGCAATAGTGTATGCGCTCGGAGTTTCAGTTCGCAATTATGTTTTTACTTGTATAAATCATAAATGCATTGCTCCGTTCAAATTGGAGCGAGCATTTGGGTGCAGTTTTTAGCGAACGTTTTATAGACGCTGCGGTAAGACACGTGAATAAATCATGTTTTAATAGACTACTTTTAAAAATACGACCATTGTTCCTATTCCTGAAATGGCACAAATGGAATTGTATAGAAAACACAGCTCTTTTTTATATTCATAGCTCAATAAGATATACTATTGTTTGTTTATAAAAGTTTTCTGGATTTTGAATTAATAAATTACATCATACGAGAAAAAAATACTGAAAATAACCGCAGCCATAATTTGTTAAGCGAAAATGTTATACTAAATCCGCAGTAAATTGATTGAAAAATTATGAATAAAAAGGAATATTTTATGACAACATGCATTTAAATAATATACTAGATTTTTACATAAAAGTTACTAACAGTCATAAAATATATTTAATACGTCCAGAAAGCGTTCATCAATCATTTGTAATACAAAACAATCAACGACGCTTATTATGGCTATTAACATGTTTCAGGTAACATACAACACTGTTAATAACAATTGAATACTTGAATTGGAAACTACAACTATTAGTTTAATTAATGCAGTACTTACACAAGTATGAACTGATTAATGTATCACAAGAAAAGTAGAATGCAAATTATTTGTTCCACAGGTGCTTTCCATGGTATTTTAATACGACATTAATCTCGTCTTTTAAGCACGGCGAGGGCTGTATTAATGGCATGCTTTTAATAGTGTAGCTAAATGTAAAACCACAGCTACGGGTGAAAGGTTACAGTAACGTGCAAGTTCCCGTGATCCGAGCCGGCTACAGACGTGCTACGCGTGCTTGTAAAGATACAAAGCCGCTACGAGCTACATAAGCGCGGAGCGAGCGGCCGGGTCGAGCGCGTGGGTCGCACTGGCTTAGCGATGCGCGATGACGAGAGGTTTCATTCGATTGTTTCGATTGTTCGAACATCTCGATGGTTCTCGATTGTTTCAACTTGGACTCGAGTCCGAATTGGTCTGTTATTGCGACTGGCGCGCGGCGCGTTCATTCGAGACTCGAGAGTAATCGAGTGTTGCTACTCGATGGTTTAGACGCGAGTTCTTAACTTGCGTTGTGATTGCGAATTTAAACTAATAATTCTTTTAACAAGAGCAATCAACAATAATCAATACCGCGACGTGAATAAAATATAAGTAGTTAACTTACGTACGAATAATTAGATAGAAGGAATCGTGAAATGAAATAAAACATATCGAGGCTTCTTCTTGAATTTGTTTTATTTATTAATTAGATATAATCAATTGATTCGAAACAATCGAAAAACATCTCGATTGTTTTGTAGAATGGCGAGTCGATGGTTGACTCGATTGTTTATTTTAACGACTCCGATTCTTTCGATTGATATAACATCTCGGAATCGCCCATCACTACACTGGCTCCGCTCGCCGCTCCTACCGAATAATCCATACCCGAGAGGCGAGGAGGCTGTATTTACCGGACCGAAGGGCGGTCGGGCAAGCCAGCTCCGGGTGCTTTCGCTGCCGCCGCCGCCGCCGCCCGACATCATTGCGTTCCAGGCTACGCGCTCTGCGCTCCTTCGTGTTGACACAATTTCTAATAATGACACATGATTATACACGCCAGGATGGCATGTACGTTCCGCGCAAATGCCAATAAATCTAACTGTATAGTAAAATCAAATGGGTGGAATTCAATATCAAATCTCGCCGTTTGAATATTAGCTGTAGTTGCCGCAGGCTATTCCTCCGTAATATTAGTACTTGCATATGAACAAAACATCATTCAGCAAAGGCAATTATTATCAGGGATTGGTTTGTTTTGCTAGTTATTTTATGTCGTTCTATAGATGTAGATTTTGTCGCTAGGTGTGAAGGCAAGCTGGGCTGTGATTTGTATTTTATATTAAGCCTTGATGCTGTGTTCAAAAATGGTTAAGACGTGAAATTAGTCTGGCGGCGTAAGTTTCTTGTTCTTTGTTGTTGCCATAACAATAAATAACGTTGACGTGACCGGTTTATTAGTGGCTGCATTACGTGGGGTACGTGAACTCGGACCAATAAATAAGATTTCGCATTTTATACGCATTTTCAACTCGTTTCAGTACTAAAATGAAGCCACTGAAAAACACATTGCACAAATAATATGAAATATACATTTTGCGCTCAGTTACTTCGCTCCAATCGGGGCTATCAGAGGCGAGTCCTGTTTGTTTATTGACCATATCCTTTGTGTCCAAATGGCTTTTGAGAATGATTTAATGCTCGCGCACTCGGAACCCACTCCGTTTCGTGCCATTTTTATTCATAACCGCACACAAAAATACCCGTTAGTAAAATCTAAAATGTGCGTTTTTATTTTAATAACACTAATTTTGGTTTATGTATTTAAACACGAATGGAAGGCGTTTATTTTGTGTGGTTTATAATAGAAATGAAGTCGCCTAGACAAATATATTCAACTGTTTCACATTATTCATTTAGATTGTGTTATTAAATAATGGATGTATTTTTCGTGTACAGTTAAACAAAGTATAAGAAATACCACTTAGGCGATTTCCCTGCATTAAAATTCAATGAAAAACTGAAGGAAACGCAAAACCGAAGCGAAATGAAAGAATAAAGGTGATGACGCAGTGAACAGGCACACCTCTTGAAAGTACAAAGATCTTTCAGCCGCCTCAAATAATGTATGATTGCTTCGCACCCTTTGAAGTACAGACACCCAAATACGTAGTACCACTGTAACAAACAATAATGATTGCTCTTTAAACATATATATCCATCGCGCTACTTGAGAACACACACTAGACGACGAGTAACAAGTGAGATCGAGTACGTATACCGATTTATAAGTTACATTACGATCGGGTTGTAGCTCATTTTGAATGTAGTAGTGGTGGAGACATGTCGACACTAATTGAAACCACATAGGGTATCGCGTCAGCAGTTCGTATACTGAAAACAATTCAACGGTATTGCCACAAATATAAACGGTATTGCTTTATTACATTAATTATTAAGAGATAGACGTTTTCTCATTTATTCAGTATGAAGACATTAATTTTTGGAATTGAATTATTCAAAATATTTTGATTAACCCACAGTAATCGTATTCTCCATCACTCTGTTCTTTCACAAAACTGGATGAGTGAAGTTCAAATTAAAGAAGGGTGAAGTAGTTTCCTGGAAAATTCTCGAGTTTCTTCGTGTCTCAGACAGACTGATAAAAAAAAACTACGTTATCTACGACTTACTCGTAGATACACCGGAAATTATATGGCTGGTTTGAAAATTCTGGCATTAGACTGGCATAAAACAACGCCCTCCAACCAGGTGGAGCGACGATATTCGTGGGGTGGCTGGTAGCGGTTTGCGACGATGGGCTGAAGATTGAGTCCAGTGGCGTGCTATGGGAGAGGCCTATGTCCAGCAGTTGACGCAGAAGGGCTGATAATGATAAAAACAATTTTTAAGAAATCTGTCTCTTCGTGGTATTTAGCATTTAGAAATCCAACAATGGCACGATATTGACTTAATATATGCAGACGAAGATGCAGACAGATAAACCAATTTTACGTTTTTTTCAATATCGAAGCATTGAGAATCGTGATGTCTGACTGCAATCTCAAGTCGGTCGCTTTCGCTTATAAGTTTTTCGATTTGGAAACACGATTTGCTCATGAGCGTATAATTCTCAAAACACTTGACGTTATGCAGACGGCCGTATAATCATGAACAACATGTATAACAGAGTTGGCCAAGTCAAGTATGGGACAGGGTAAACCGAGAAAATATTTTGTATTAAAATATATTCAAATTATTTTGCCCACTTACATACATAAACTCACGCCTTTATCCCAGAAGGGGTAAGCAGAGGCGCCACCAGGACACCCACATTTCGCCTTGTATGTTCGGTCCCATGATGTGATAGGGGGCGAGACTATCGCCACTTTTTTGCCCACTTTCCAAACATATAAGCGGGCTGTTACTTTTCCGCGTGTTACACGTCACACCTACTTTTAATTACACCGCGGAGGCATTATATGCGGGCTTCTTAATTAAACTAAAATTGATAATATAGAGTGTGAGTATATACCGTAATTTCTCACAGGGCACACAGACACTCTGAGGAACGGTCGTACAGCAGATATATAGGCATATATTCAGGCTTAATCCGCTGTGAGCCTACCTAACAGTAAATTTACCAGGAGAATATTGTATCTTGTACTTATAACCTCAACCTACCTGCGTTGCTTGGTACCAATATTAATATATGAAACAATTTTCCGCCCCCAATGTTACATCTACACCAAACTGAATTCTAAATTAAATTCAGAGCTTACAATGAAAATAAATGAAGTGTTATCTATTGCTGTTTGGTTATAAGTTACTTTTATAGGAATGTTAGTGGTTTAACCGTACTTATAATAATTTTGGATTTCTCATGTTATTTCTTGTGTTGCCACACTTTATTTTACTTACGTGATGCAGAATTTTATGCATGTTGTAGAGAGATTAGGTTTACATTTTAAATTGTTTATTGACATCAATACCAGAACGATACTTAAATTCCGGGTTTAAATAAATTATTTGATTCCAGGAAAATCTTTTTCTTTTTCGAATTGAAAATTGCACACAAATTGGTCATAGTCAATGTATGTACGTTGCCCAGAGACAAATTAATTATTATCAATGAGATAAGAAGATCAGACAGATGATAAAACATTTAGAAAAAATGTTTTTATATAATTCCATAATAAATAAGGAAGAATGTTATACTTTATATAAATAAGTACTAAAGTAATTTATTAAATACTTTATAAAAAGTTCTCACTGAACACGTAGAAAGATAATTGGCGCTGTGAGTTAGACACACGTCTGTGCGCGTTTAATGTATAATATCTTCGCTACAGGCTCGTACATGCGATGCTAACGTTTATAACTCAACTCTAGCATTACATTATTACACAGTGTAAAGCCTGTTAATTGTTTTCCGGAGCGATGTCGAACTCTAATAACGATATAAACGCTACGTTTGTTTTTATAGTCTTCTCAAACATTGTAAGTTGAACATTTTGTTTTCGAGGGTCGAGAAAACATTCATTTAACAGAGAAGTTTTTATGGTTCCGTCAGAGAGAAAACAACCTTCACTAATAGGAATTCCTTCGGATACTGTAAATGGAAAGACGTGCTGGGGGAACGCTGTTATCAGCCTGGACTCATAATATTTTCTCGGACTTGGAAGCGGCTTTAGCGAAACTTATCTACGGGTTTATGTGGGGTAGCCGTGATCATTATTGGCCGAAACACAAAGTCGTCGGCTTTAACTTAATGCAACATTATTTATACCTTTATTGTAAATATTATAATGAAAATGTTAACATGAAGATATGCTGTGTGTGAGTTATCGCTCACGACTTTTCCTTCGGTGCGCACATTTGCAGAATAAGGTTTTATTGCTCTCATAACTTTCTGTTCTGTACGACGTAATACTCAGAAAAAATATTCAACTATTTTCATACCTGATTTCCTAATGTTCCAATGGCGTAAAAATACATGTTTTCAATATTCTTGTTGAGCATCGATAAAATCGCGTTCTTGGAAAGTATAGCGTAATTGTATACCAACACTTCATATACAAAGTATGCCATTTTAAAACAAACGATTTTTTTATACTGGTACTACAAAATTACTGCAGTACACTCTAAGGTTAGTACAACACAATTCAAATAGAGTAATTATGCCGCCAGCGAAATGCGACACTTGCTTGCTTGAGTCCACAGCTTGAGTCACTATGATGGATTCATTACCATCACAGAAAACCGATTGCGTTTCGTTCGGTGAATGAGATTGCCGGAGATTAAATGCAAGTAGGATGTCCTTGTCGTATCGGTATAAGAAAGTAAATAAAGGCAACAATATATACAAAGATAATTAGACTAATTCAACATTCTTTTATTTTTATTTTAATATTGATACTTTCATATTTGAGGAGCTAAACCGCTTTACCTGCATTAAACAGTTATTATTTCTTTAAGTACCTAGTCTCGTTCGGCTCAACGCATGTGGTTGGTTGGTGGCTCAATATAATATTCATCCGATTCTACAAATGATTGCTTGCCTAACATTCACCATTATTAATTGAATCTATTGGGGTAAATAATGATTTTTGAAAATAAATCTGACACAAAATAGATTTCCTGACCTCGGAGAAAATCAAAGTTTGCTTTATAAGATGCGTATCAACGCTTTTAATGAAGCTGGATTAACACTTTATGGCCTCATAAAACCCAGATCCGCAACAAATATTAGTATATCTCACAAGTATTTTGTCTCGGCATGGGAATCGAACCAACGGCTTTTCTTTTCACAGAGGAGCAACAGAGGATGTCTTATAGATAAGACTAATGAGTACAGCAAATATTTAATTAAATGAATGGAGTAACAGTACATTTTAACGATACCAACAAAACTAATTTCATAATCTCTTTTCACATTTTTCACTTTTAATAAAATCGCTGTCATATTAAAATCTCACTCAGACTATATTTTTATAAAACTGGCGCTGTATCTAATAGGGAGACAACCGAAGGAATATTTTATTTTAATGCTAAACTCCGTTATAGTAAGTCCTGGATTTTAAACATGTCACGTTTTTCTATTCAAGTTCAATAATTGCGTTCTTATCTCTGCATGCAATGCGGACGTCGAGTTTAGTTATGTCCAGCTGAGAGTAAAGAAAAGGATTCTATTGAAAAATACCCTTATTTGTTGACGTCTAGTATGCTGCGGACAAAAATAAATTTGCTCTTGTGGATATGGACAGCCCGAGGCAACCAACAGCCAACGACGTCTTATTGAATGCAGATCTCCGACTCCATACACACTTGTTTATTTTCTTCTTGTCAGTTGGTTCGCATTACGCGGAGTGTTTTGAGATGTGTTTGTAATTTGATTTGCAAATAATATATTATGATTTTTGTACTACACATAATAATTAGCACGAAATAAATAAACATTTTAGCCTTGTAACTTTACTTGTCGACTTATTACTCGATATTTGTTTCCTCTCTGATTGTGACCACCAACCACGGTACTATGGTAGAAATTTCGTCGCACAATCTCTTAACGTGGTCAAGAACTTCGCTTTTTGGGTCTAAAGTTTGTATTTGGATTTTGTCATGACCGGCATAACTGTCGTCCGGCGAGATATAACTGGATTGGTATTTAGATTGCCTCGGTGGCGTAGTTATACCACGGTACGATTACAAAGCTTGAGGTGTCGGGTTCGAATCCCGGGTCGGGCAAAGTGATACCGGATTTTTTAAATTCATTATCTGTCCGGAGTCAGGAATTTGTGCCGGATTTGGCGATAAGCTCTCCCCCTATCACATCGTGGAACGGGACATACAAGGGAAATGTGGGTGTCTGTTAGCACCTCTGCCTGCCCCTTCTGCGAAAAAGGCGTGAGTTTATGTATGTATATATTTGAGTTGTACTGCACACTACCAAGTGCACTGTAGACACGTTATCGTAATAATATAAAAAAAAATAGTAATACATATTACATAGTAAATCCTAGTAGTTTCTGACACCCACGAGTCACGACGCAAGACGTGTACGAGTATCTTATTACTCTGGGATTTAAACTATGCAAGTGGTTATTGGGTGGGTGTGTTCAGACGTTTTGTAACATTATTAAATGCTACGTAGGTACGTGTTTATATGAAATTCGAAGAAAAGCCAAATTCTTCGATAAGAAATATCAATAGATAAAACGAATTGTTTAAAATATTGAAACAATTGATTTAAATCATTAAACCAGCGGAGCTACAATGTTATGAATGTTGCTATATAAAATTTTAAGACGAAAAATATTCAAAATCTGCTTTTTCCGAATTATGTGACTCGTATTATCCAAAGTAAGAAGAAAGTATAGAAATCCATTTGGGCAGTTACAAAGTTATGAAATTAAGTAATTAAATAAATAAACGGATAGGCGTTGAAAACAAAACATGATATAGATGATACATCACAAGGGAAGGGACCGAGCTTTCATTAGTGTAATAATTTTTGTAATAATAATAAAACCACCTCCGACGGAGTGGAAGAGTATCTGCTTAAATTTTAATTAAATAGAGTGGCGGCAGATAAATCTACCTGGTACATACCATACTTTACTTAATTATGTTAACAAATCAAACCAGCTAATAAATTTCACTCTTCCTTTCTAATAAATGAGTTATATACTTAACACACAACCAAAGTACTAAGTCCTGTGTTTAAGGTTTCAGAAAGCATGAGCTTTTTGGTCACAAATTAGTATTTAACTCAGTGTAGGAATCCAACCTGCTTCTTATTTCAAGCCGGATTCTTAACCAATTTTACCCTCGAAGCTGTCATTACTTCTGGATTTTAACGGTAGAATATGAATGCCATCAGGGTTGAAGTGTAGTTTCATATTAAATATAAATTAGTAATGTAAACGCCTATACCCACTATCTGGTGTTTGTGTAAGACTTAGAGCGTTGCTCTTGGTTATTAAACTGTTCATCAGGATCACCCATTTAATCCCATCCTAGTCTGCAACCCTCGGCCTAAGAACGTTATTAATTGCTTTATTTACGCCTAGTCAAATATGTAATTGATATTTGGTATATATTTATGTTATAGTATGTGGAAAACTATTGGAAGATGACAGACAATCCTCATTTTTTCCGAGCTTTGCTACTAAGCTATACCTACACACATTGCTAGATAATATACACATATTGGTTCCGTCCGTGAAATCTACCAAAATGTATATATTTCGATTTGGGAGCGTAATGGATATAAGGCATTTCCTTCACTATGAGAAAGTGAGATTTCAAATCCCAACGTAATGCAAGGCGATTTTCTTGCTTAAGGCAAATGTTAACCCTGGCATGAGAAAAACAAAATTCACTGAAAATGAACGTTTTTAATAGTAGATTATCTGATATTTACGTGTAATATTATTTTTCGACGTAGGGAGTTGTAAATTTTGAAATGTATAATTTACGTCTAGAAGCTAATTCCATGTTGCACTTTTTCCTACGTCACGACGAAGTGAAAAAATCTTAATACTAATTATTAAATATTATGAGTACCTTATTCTAAAAATCGGTTTGTTGAAATAAAACTTGCTATTAAATAACTGCATTTTTAACGAAGGTATTACATCGATCACTATGTGGGAACGAGGAGATACAAATCGTAACATTTACCAAGAAGCAAACAAACGTTAATATTTCAAATAAATAAATAAATCACAACAAAAAGCTATTGATATGCTCCGAAGGCAACAAACGTACGCATTTTAAGTCAGCAATAAAGTATTGCGTGGTGATAATTGATTTATCGCTGAATCGGGAGTGTGTGGAGTCCCGGTGCCCACATTATTTACTAAAATATCCATGAAACCTCAGCGTGTTGAACAGGAAATTGGAATCTATACCTTCACTGGGTAGATACGCGAGTACCACAGAGAGTGATTACAAATTAAATAGGCTTCCTTGAGAGCGTACTGTGAACGACGCTTGAAAAATCTTTGTACAATTTAAACGATTTTGTACGGAAAGTCTCAGGAGTGTTCATGAAAACGAAGTAGAGTTATCACTTTAGTACTAAATAAAAAACCACTGGCTGGAGAGACAATACGACTGAATATAGCACAAGAAAATGCGCATAAAATCCACAATTTTAATAATATTTTTCATACATCATGGTAACTGGAAAGTTAAAACGTCGACTTGTCTTTAAAATAATAATTTGTATCCGTACTTTCAAACAAATAATTACTATTCCACCAATAAAACACGATTACTACCTGCTACTACGTACTACCAGTTCGCTTCGTTTTAGTTACGACTCCTGAGACATCCTGTATAAACGAAATTACAGTTCGTCTGTTCGTATTCTATTAAGATATAAATAGGATCGGCCGTTAGGTCCTTTATATCCAATTGAAGCGGCTGCTCGTTCACACAGCTCTTCGGTTGCAGGAAGATCGTCGATTCTCGCCAGAGCGTAGGCAGTCAAATCTTCGCAACACATCATTCCTATGTATTCATCAACCAGTTTCATACGAACGTCTGCAAACTTTATAAGAGGTGGTGGTTGAGGTCGCGCTGCAAAAATACCAATTGTAAGATTACTATATTATACCATATAAATATAAATATCTACCCCTTGTTATATTCATTTATACTATGTGTATATACCATCCATTTAAAAATGTCTGGAAGAGATCGCACGACGCGATGAGACGGCCTATTATAATAGCAAATAATATTCGTAATTTTTCTTGAGTGTTTCTTGATACAAAGAGTTTTGTATTGTTCTATGAACCTAAATGTAATTTTTGAGTCCTTACACCTCACGTAATAAAGATGCTAATCTACGTTTGTACCGTAACATTATTTTCGATGCTTAAGAAAAAATGTTACAAGTCATTAGCAGGGAACTGTGAAAAATAAGAAAAGTGTTGGTTAAAATGCGACCTGTTTATTATCATTATGAGTCAAGTCGGGCGGGAAAAGTTAGGAGCGGAAATGGCGTCGTCGAGGGAATGTGCGGAGGGGAGCAATATTGACGCACCTTTTTTACGCTGTTCTTGTTTGACTAGAGCGCGGAAGGCACCTGGCGTGCTCGCGTGCAGCATCAGGACCTCGGTGCCAGCGCGCGGCTGCATGAAGAACGTCGCCTTGTCCCACTCCACGCCTAGATCGGGGTATACAGCATCGATGGCGTCTTTAAATTTATCCAATCTCTGAAAAACAATATCCGCTTATCTGTGTTTACGTGCTTACGCTGAAAGGGTGGGTGATAGGGATCATTGCCGCACGGAAAGCATCGTACACGATGGCGGAAATTCCGTCATCGGTATCCATGAATGTTTGTTACGTTTCGGGCTTAGGATATCCGGATCCGCACACATTGTGTCGACCAACGACAGATGAACATGTCTCTCAGTCGACTCAATTTCTATTGCTTTGCACTAACTATTAGTTGTCCTGTAGTAACTTTGTCGTGCCAGTACAAAAACAAATACCAAAATTCAAACTTACTTTTTTGGCAGGCAGTGAAAAAATGATAGGATAAATTTCCGTCGTGTTTGCCCAAAAGTAAAATATTTTCCACACCGAATCCATAATCGAATAGGGATTGAACTCGGCACTTCGTTCGAACTCCTCACAGGTTGTAAGGTTCCGAGCCTGACCCAGTACACAAGTTAGTTCCGTTGTTGTGCTAACCAAAACTATTCCAAACATCCACGACCAGGTAAACATTCTGTTCACGTTCGACTAGTAATTTTACTGTTTGCACATGCACACATGCCTTTATATATCATTGTTTTGTTCACAGAATCAATTTTCACAGACAGGACTAATTAATCATTTTGAAGTATGGTTTAAACCACGTATTTGCCTCAATTATATGAATTAATATAAAATTGTGACAAATATTAATGAATTTTACAGGTGCTGGGGTTCCGTAAACGATGTAAATATTTAATATTAAAGTGTAAACTACTTTATTGTGTCTACTACCGTTTTGTGTGATTGGTAAACTAAACTAGTCTCGTGATCAACTTCAACCATAGGAATTCCACTGTTGAAAACAGCTCGGTTTCAAGTCTTCAATTATAATGGTTTTGAGGGTGTGGCCAAAATTCAAAGCGCAGGACATTGTTTTTCGAGCTAATGACGCTGCGGGCCGCCATAGGCAAGTCATTTAACTACGCCATCTCTACGAAATTTATTCTGCCTTCGGTCGTCCAAGCTTACTAGCTACCAGGGTGCACTGCGAATAAGTGAAGTTGGCATGGGCTCCCGAACTTTTAATTAACAACGGATTTGTATTTATTTCAAATCCTTGCAACATTCATAATTCTGATGACGACATTAATGAAATTTGCAAAGAGCTAATACAAATATTAGGTTACTTACAGCTGCAGTTATTAGTAAGTTTCAAATGATTTGTTGTATTTTATCTCATTTCTAAAGTATCTATATTTTACTAGTGTTCTGTAGGGTAAAAAGATTGCAGCGTTCAGTGTCATCGAGTAATCCTGAATAGTGTCGCAGAAAATGTATTGTGAAATTCAAAACTTTTCAAATGGATTAACATGAATGTATCTCAAAGCTTTCAGATTATCCATCTGGCGCATCGCAACTACTTCAAAAACCCTGTGTCGTCGGGATCTGGTCTATATTCAGTTTCACAAAGTAACGCAATCACTACGCAGGCCTTTGTTCCCATTTTGAATTTCGAACGTACGTTTGGCCGCCTGTGGTTTTAAATTACGCCATACTACCCGCCACTTCCAGACTAATGGCCATATCACAGTCACAACTTAATTATTATTATCGGCATACTAAATACCAGAATTTATGTTTATCTCTCAATTTTGAATGATAAATTTTCCAAGGTCTTTCTTAAACTGAAATATTATAATTACCTTTTGAGAACGTGCTGTGGTTGTTTCGAAGGAATGGCGTAAAAGCTCTTAGCAACATGAAATGGAAATATAAAAAAATATAATTTTTTCACAGATCTTTTAGTGGTATATTTATAAATTTACCGGTTTTTATTTGTAGTATCGTCACGCAATACTGCAAGTATTGGATCAAATAAATAATGCCACATACCTAGACGTAGAACATAACACAAGATAAAAGTATAAAGTCTGTTTAAACAAATATCACACTTTTATAGACAAGGGCGACTTTACCAAATAAACACATTGACAAAATAAAAAATAGCTATCATTGTAAGACTATCTTTTATTTTATCATCACAAAGTACAAACAATAAACATAATTAATTATACATTATTCAACAGAATACAACACATTTGTAACACTAATAAATCTTCTCTCTGTTGAAATATGGATAGCATTAAAATAATTCACTTATAGGCAGATTTATATTGTTGTGGAAAAGTTCAATGAATTGCGAGTACTCTTCGCTTATTTATTCTATGGAGTATTTACAAATTAAATATTCATTACAAATACCGGTATAATTCGAAACCATCTCAAATAGCTTCAAACATTTTAATAACAAAATTCTGAAACATACAATATGACATCTGTTTATCATACTGGAGCTATATTTATTACGAGGTTTAGTAAAAATATTCATCGAAATTCAAGCAAAGTAAGTATGCTTTCACAACTCAAAGTCGTAAATCAAGTCAGCTTAATGTACTTGTCTCGTTTAACCCAGTAGTACGGGACAAAGTGAGTCCGAATTACCTGGCCATACATATCTGAGTACATGTGTAACGGCCAATCAATACTGCGTGATAGTTGAATAGCATCGACGGTCGACCTGCGGAGAAAATTTGCTACCCCGGTTTCTCCAAATGTACCCACTTAAATGTACGACGATGAGACATTTGCATTGTCAGTGCTAAGTAGAATGAAGCATAGAAGGAATATGGGAGAAATGGTATATCGAGATGCAACTATTAATTTTTATTACACATGTAATAAAAATCGTCCTCATTCTTGGCGAATGTAAAATTCGCGTAATTTTTGATAAATCCACATAACAGGAGCTGGAGAACTAATAGCGCTTCCGTTTAATTTATGGAACCATTTGCCATTACGAAGATTCATGATATTTGTAGGCATTTGGTTCTTCGCGTATTAGGTATACGCGAAGAACCAAACCTAGTGAGATATTATGAGATTTGCCTAATTTTGTCCTTAGATTACGGATGAAAGTACCGAAATTATAAAGCAATTAAGATGTACGAAAGCTCAATTTAGTGTGCCTAATGCAACATGCAAGCAGAATTTCTTTGAAACGCATTCATGTATTAAAACTGAAAGTGGAATGTCGGAATGGCGGGGCGTCGTAACGTGTAGTGTTGTAGTTGTAGTGTAATATCGCAGCGCTGGGCACCGGCTGCAGTAAGCGCAGTACTTTGGGAATTGCTAGATATATAACTTTCAATCACCGTCGAAAAAATAAGCTTACTCACCTACTCTGTGTTACGGCGTATAGCCTACATTTTCTCAGAGGCTTTTGCAGCGCTTTCTCAATATTCAATTTCATTGTTTAAACAAAGAAATTGGATTGTAGGCATGATAATACTTGAGCGGCCAATTTTTCAACTTGCTTTTTGCAATATCTATCTTATGGATGCTTACTTTGTAATATTTTTTTTAATAACATAGTTTGTTAATAAAGTTATTCTATATACTAAATTATGTAATATTTGATTGTGATCTACATTTTACGATAAGACACTTGTTATCAACATGGTTACGTAAACATTATAGTATACTTGTATACCTACACAACTAAAAATATATTTTAATAGAGGACGAAATAATTTGGGAATTTAAACAAAATTTGAGTTTTGATAGGGAGATCGACCAATAAAAGCACATAATATATTTTATCGAAATTATTTTCGACTTTAGATATGATTAAAGTTAAGCGTGTCATCATACAACTTATATAAAATTTGTCAAATTGATAATAGAACCCAGACCCTCACAATTCACCGCCCGCCCCATATTGCGCTTACCAATCTCGGATTGCAGGATTCGCACCCTTGATAACCTGATGAAGTTGATGAACCGTCAATTAGTATAGTTTAATAACTAATCTTGTTGTATTTAAACAAGTGGCCACGAAAATTTGAGCTCATCATCCGCTACTGAGGGATTCTAATATCAGCCCGACTCTCGTAGGAATTTGATAACTTTAGGGGAATAATTTTGCAGCCAGCCTTTAACGTAACATATGAACATTTTTGTAGACTCAAATTCATCAGCTTGTTTATATAACCGCCCATACTTTGTACCGTCGACTCCAGATAGCTAAATTGTATTTTAATTCAATTTTACCACGATATAATCGTGTTTCACAGTTTTGGCCAAACCGTAGCTAACTTGCTCCGCCCGTAGTGTATTCATATTGTATCAGTGGCTTCAGATAACTAACCAGGCGGCAGATAGACATAATTGACTTGCATGAGACGGCTATTGTGATTTGGCAAGACGGCGAATTGTGTACATGCATGTAGTTATTTATATTATTAATTAAAGAAAGAATAACAAATGCAGAAGGGCGATAATTATTATAAATTCTACACAATTATCACCTTACGCAACTTATTATGAATGTTGCATGCTGGGCGACTTAAATACAGATAAGACATTATTTACGAAATTTAGTAAATGCATACATAAGCTCACTCTAATATCCCAAACTGGTGGGCAGAGGTGACACTAATGCCACCCTCATTCCCTAGAGCTTATCTCCGTATCAAGATGTGATAGTAAACTCTAGTCCCATACAATGTATAGTAGCACATTTTTTTAATTGAAAAACACACATCGAATGCCGAACCCGGGATCGAATAAGTAGGTAAGCTACTCTACCTATGAGGCTGCGTTATGAAGTATGTGTTTGCAATAGCTTATTTATACATGTATAGGGCTTTAATTAAGGAATAAAACATCTAAATAAAATAGATATTCATCGTCAATAAGCACGGGAATGCTTCGCACATTTTAGCGTTATTCCCTGATGCCGTATTACGATAGACTACGTTTTAATATCAAGGTTTGGATTTAATCAATATGCCAACATTATCGATTAACCGATGTGGTTTTGGTGTCATGCGATACATGCACGTAAAATATAGTCATTGAAATGTGGTAGAACTACTCTGTAGATATTTTGAACTTCTGTAGAGTCGGCTCTACCAGAACATTGTCTAATAAAAACTCGACTTGTCGACCGTTGCGGGTTTGCTGTCATGTTTCGTTTGATAAGTGAAATTGCCAAAGTCCTCTCTCTGTCCTTTTATCATCTATTTCTCCTCCAATTCTAAGCCTGCAGTGCATTTAAAATCAAACCGGCTCGGCGCGGCGCGGCGAAGCCATTCAAGGGTAGCGGTCATAATTTACGTTCAGGTCGGCCGTTTGCTCGTTTGCCGGAACTATCTAAGAATGAAAACAATTTCTATATGCCATAGGAAGTAGGGGTCAAGATTAACAGTTTTGTTTCTGTGTTGTGTTGTTAATGTATTATGTACGGAATTACAAATATATTATGCTCTGTGTAAAAATCTTTAAAATATGATCTGTAGGCACGTATAGTCCAATATAATATAGTAATTGTAATGTACCAATTTTTTTTTTTTTTGTGTCCAAGAGGAAAAGCTATTAAGCTCCCCTTTCGGTACCCCGGGGGAGGCCGAAAGGGGTATGTCAGTGTCTCTGGCCTTCCAACCCGTCACATTGCGGATTGTGGTCGGGCTGGGACCCTAACAAAACCTATGCCAGCATACTGACTAAAAACCCCTCGGTGACCTTCACACGCATTTTGGGCGGCACCGGACATCCCAGGGCAACAATCGCCCCGATATACGTCCGCGTAACCGCCCAGCGCAAAACTGTTGCTGGTCCTTCCGTAGTGGGGGCCTGAATGCCCCACATTTGCTACTAGTTTGGACGCCCGTTTAGGATGTTGTGGGCGTCCACGACAGAGTTTGACCCATGCACTCTATCACACATCTCGAGGTCGTTATGAGTGAGGGCGCACCGCCCCCGCAGTTTGCCCAACGACCCCGATGGCCCCTTTAAGTCGCCTCTTACGACAGGCAGGAGGTACCGTGGCGGAATTCTTGCACCCCCGAACCACTGGGCGAAGGCGCCGGTTCAGCCGTTTATCACCCGGCGCCTTCTTCTTTGCAGACGGCGGCGAGCGGGATCGTTCCGCTCCCGATCCCGGTCCGCGCTCTCCTTCTGCGACATCGTAATCTCGCAGAAGGAGAGCATTGCCTGCCACGACCTCCGACTCTCGACCATGGAGGGAATCACGGCCGAGAGCGAGAGGTCAACTCCGACGGCTGCACGGAGTGTTCTTCGCTCATCACTCCAGGCTGGGCACTCCGAGAGAGTGTGCTGGGCTGTGTCCTCCGGGCAGTTGTCACAGTGGTGACACACGGGAGTGTCTTCCTTTCTCGCCACCCGCCACAGGTATCTACCGAAGCAGCCGTGCCCCGATAGGACCTGTGTCAGGCGGAACGTCATCCCGCCGTGGCGCCTGTTCAGCCACTGGTCAAGAACAGGTCGCACTGCCGCAATAGTCCACTCACCAGCACTGGGATTGTACAGCCTGGAGTAATGTACCTATTGCACGCACTCTGTGCTCTAGCTTATTGTAAGTTTTTTTGACACTGAGTTTATCCATATCAACTAATAGATTACATAAAACTGGTGCAAATATATTGAAAAATGCAAATATGATTTTATACCCACACTGGTGCCAAACTACAAGTGCTTACTTTAAAAGATATTTAAAATTGTAAATGAGAAAAGGATTGCTAGTTGGGAATGAAAAACGTAGGTTTGAAAATTTGTATAATGAAATTGGCGTTCTCAAATAAAAGGGCACTACTCGTAATTATTGAAATTGAAACGATACAGCTACTGTTGAGGGCAATAAAATTTAGCTTAATTTTCATGTGGAATATTGCATTGTCAATTTTGTGTATTATCGATTACCGAAAGCGTGCCAACAAATTTGTTATTGCAAAGGAGATAATCTCGAATGTGTGTATGTATATTTCAAATGATTATAATATGGGCGACTAAGGTGAATGACAGATAGTGGGTCAATACCGGTTGCAGACAACTCCGTTGTGCTGCCTTCCTTTATCATAATATAAATCCATGTAATTTTTATTTTATCAGAACGATGGTGCTCGGAATATTGCCTGTAGCACTCGTGCGTTTTTATATCGTCATGATGGAATAACATTCATTGGTCTCTACGTGCTCGTGCAATTAGTAATCACACGCGAACGAGAGCCTACTCTATCTTATTTTAATAATAAAAAACGTAATAAATGCAGAGCTGCTAACTGCTATCTGCCGTGGTTAATAAACTAAAAATATAGATATTGCAGTAATATGACCAGCGCTAACAAGCTTGCGGGAACATTTAGCGATGTGGTAATAAAAAATAGTAGTTAGTAAATAATTAATTTGTTAACACAGAGTTGTGATCATGAGGATTAAAAGTTGAAATTATATTTTCAAAGTCAATGACATTGTGTTATTTTAACGTGATAATGTTGTAGTTTTCCACGCATTTAATTTATAACTCTGTAAAATATTCTTCAATAGTATTTTGGCGGTGATGGCGCTCGCGAGTCGCGAGTACATTGCTCCACGCTGATAAACTCTATTTATATCAATCTTGTGTCTCGTAATGCGGTTCGTGAGCCAATCACGACCCGTCTAGTCGTCTAGTGTGCTGTCGAGTGAAATAGCGGTTAATTTTTTTACTAGATTAAAATTCTAAATATTAAAGCAGAATGTAAATAAGAAATGGTTCCATGAGCTTCAACAATCGGGACCAGATATGACTCGTTTTATGTAACGCACTACATAGTTAAAAAGGTAGTGAATGGTATGACAATGAGAAACATAAGCTAATTTTTCAATAATACAGAATAATCGAATAGGAAAATAAGCCCAAATATCACGTAGGAATATATTTTGGTTTTTAGGTGCCTTAGCTTCTTGTTTCGTGTACCTAATCTCGTTTAGAAGGTTTTGCCATTTTATCAAAACTATCTGCTCGTTGAATATATTGTTGTATAATTAAAAAATCTCATAGTAAAATATTCCTTACTTGCCTATCCAATCTATGCCTATCTCAAGCATTTAGTGAAATCTATCATGAAACATAAAAAAAATATTAAAAAGGAACGTATTTCATAAATATATTTAGGTGTGATATGAGATACGGTAGAAAAGACACACGAGGTCTGTAATTTTTAAATATATTTCCCTCTGTTTAAAAAAAAAAAACCGTAATGGTAAAATAGATCTACTTCTTATCTTCTTCTTATATTAAAATAATTTCTGATAATAATTGAAAATTGAGTCTTTTTAAAACCATATAATAGTAGGACTTCATTTTATGGCAATACAAATATATAGGTACCTATAGTCTACACATATATGTTCACACATATCTTTTATCTTTCCGGCTAACGCTAACATTTCATGTAAATAGAAGATTACTGCTATTTGACATAATTATATCAGCTTAAATGACCTTTGGTATTTAATATCTACACATTGTAGGTACGTAGAATAAACAATATTAAATGATTGGTAAACAATGACACTCCGATAACTTTATTTAATTAGCAAATATTCATTTGTGATAATACAGTTTTCACGTTCTGTAGAACGGGTAATGTTTTATATTCTGTGTTCGTCATTGAGACAAATCGTGTGTTGCCCACAAACTATATTTTTTTTTTTTTTTTTGTCCCTGACTGTGTTTGAGAGCGGTCCACTGTGCGGTTCGTAGTAGATACCGCCGATACGCATGTGTTTGCGATATTGCTTGTTTGCGCGTCGCTTTATAATCATGTTTTTTTGAACAGCTGAACATTTGTTTTATTTTCTAGTTATATTTTACTGTCGTTGAATTATTTGGATTCGTTCTATAAAGGTGCGTATTTACTTTGAATATTTAGATTTATTTTTTTACTTTTGGAATTTAGTCTCGACTTTTTAGGAATAGTTAGGTTTTAACTCAAAAATAATAATATAAAATACGATTAAATTATGTTAAATAGTTATTTTTACGACTACTTCATTAATTTTTATCAGATAGTATTGCGCAAATTGTTCGTTTGTAAATCATTTTAATCGATGACAATTACAATGATTTCTTTATATTCTTTATTCAGTCTAGATAGAGTATGCGATGCGAGATGTTCGATGTTGAATGATGATGTCAGAAAACTTTGAAATATTTAATATACGATTATCATTGATTTAGCAAAACGTTTGGCAAAAACTTTAGTAGTTTAATTTCTATCTCTCTCTCTCTTCGGCCACAAGTCCATTGCTGAACAAAGGCATCCCCCATGGATCGCCATATAGACCAATAATTAATTCTGTCTATTTGAGTTTAAATACTTTTAGTTTAAACGACGCGCACCTACGAATTGTTTTCATGAAGGTTGATTTCAAGGTACCAAACACTCGAAATAGGTGTCTTAAAAAACAACACAACAATCCGCGGAATTCTTAGACTCGTTTTAAGAGTCTTCATTATACTGATAATAAAAGTTTAGGTAAATGTTTGTTTACGATAGTTGGACGGGATTTTTGTTAAGAAAACTACATTAGGTACTTGCACATATTTGTTTATATTATACATATTTTCATTTCACTTTATGACTCCCGTATATTTCAGTTGTTGATATATCAAAGCCACGAAGAAATAAAAACTTAAACTATTTTGGCTTATTCCAATTTATTAATTGTGTGTATATTTAACGTATTGATAATATGATTTGTTTTTATTTAAAATATTTACAATTCATTGGAAACATTGTTATATTTACTTATTGCTTCTATTATTATCCTCGTATATTAGCGTACCGCATACTGCAGTAACTCATTTCAACACCCATTGAGCTCAGGTGTATGTCAAGGCACTTAAAATATTGTTGTCACCGAAAACGATATTTCTTTAGCTACAAAAATGTCTCAACCGCCTTTGCTACCCGGCTTGGAAGTTTTTCTACAGTGATTTATGTTTAATTACAATGTCTTTCACATTTGCAAGCGAATTTTAAAAAATAATACGCGAACTTCGTAACTGCCGGTGCTGTCAAGAAATAAATGTAACGTATTAAAAGTTTTTCTTGTGTTTGTATGTATATGAAAGGAAAGTTTGTATCGATTTTAATTGAATATTGTTATAATAAATGTAACGGCAATATTTAATGATAGTGCACATCTGCTTTTCCCAGAAGCGATTCGATAATATTTCGTAGAGCGTTTACCACGCTTTTCGTATCATTAAAATGATAGGTACAATATTATACATATATGATGTTGCTATGTTAATTATCCTCATCACAATAATTGGTTTCGGTAAATAATTAAAAGTTGTACATGATGGAATTTTACATTGTAATCAATAATTTGTATAAATACATGCATTGTGCGAGTTATTGTTATACAAGTGATAAGAGAATAAGTCTCAGCAGTGAACGCTGTGACCTCCCTTTCGACTTCGAGTCACATACCTACCGAGTACTGATAGGTGGCAGGTCGGAGAGATTAATCGTTTATTACAGATGCTGTAATGTAGACAGTAATAAAAGTACTATGATATAAATATGTAAATATATAAACGTCTTGCAATCTCAATGGGTTATTGCATGACAACATGTGTTGCAGAAAAGGTTTGCGGAGAATTCTGTAGATGCATTAGTTAATTGGATTGGATTCAGAGTAGGTACTGTAACATAACATAGCTGTCTCTGATAGTAATAACATTACACTATACGAAGATTTTGTTTAGATTATTAAAGTGTCTTAACGGCAAATAGTTTTGTTTTCCATATTAGTTGTTTTGGAAATTATACCTACCTATTTTGAAGTGATACTTACACCCCATTTTCTGCATAAGTGATATACGCCATTCCAGGATATGAGACGAGTTGAAATCAAAGTGAGGCGTTGTTGTTGTTAATTTGCAGCAATTTCTCAATTATTTATTTTATTCGTGCGATTGTGTTTGTAGTCAGTTAAAATTAATTAATTCTCAACTCCGCGCTACGAATTAATCGAATTCCCAAATTTGTTGTACTTGTACATAATAACAAAAAAATAATATAATTCCGAGGGATTTTAAATATTTTAAGTGTTAATTACACATGTTTAATTTATCAAATTAGTTGGTATGCATTATTACTAAACGAATATTATATACTATGAATAAAATGCATTTCAATAACAGCCATGCATAATATAATCTGAAATTAAATCTATAAAAGCTGTTTCATTTTATATAAATACCTATGATTATAAAACAAGTAAAGTGGCATTATAGTTCAGTGTTATAATGAGGTGTATGCGATTAGTAGGTAAATTAATTTCCATTTATTGGAAATATACCCTCATAGTTTCACTTCGAAAGTTTAATACCTTTTGATCGCATCAGGTAAATTACCGAGACACAGCACCGATCCCTGTAATACCTTGCATATAATTAATTTTCTAGATAAATAAGATAAAAATATCGGTTCATAGACATATGTACCTATAGGATTTATTCATTTGCAAACATGAAAAAATCTATCTGCTTATTGATGTTCAATTTTTTGTTACGTATAAAATACACTGCGACTGCCTCGGTGGCGTAGTTGTATTACGGTACGGTTACAAAGCTGAGGTCTCGGGTTCGAGTCCCGGGTCGGGCAAAGTGATATTGGATTTTTCTATTCATTATCAGCCCGGAGTCAGGAATTTGTGCCCGATATGGCGATAGGCTCGCCCCCTATCACATCATGGGACGAAACATACAAGGCGAAATGTGGGTGTCCTGGTGGCGCCTGTAATGTATGTATGTATGTATGTATGTATAAAATACAACTGCCGCCAACCCGCACTAGGCCAGCGTGGTGAACTATATGGCCTAACCCCCTTCAATATCTCTCTCAATTGTAGAGGAGGGTCGTGTCCTGCAGTGGGACGTATGTATATGGCCGATACATATACAGATACAGATAAAATATAAATTCTGGGAACGTTTTTTATTAATATAGAACGGCATCCACATTTATAAGGAAGGTGTAGGTACCTACAGCATTAACATAGTATGCGATACCTACTAGCGTCCAATGCTCAAAAATATTGTGTCGTCATCGAAATGATAAGACATTTTTATCTAGTGCAAGTTAAGTGGTACTTATGAAGTTATATCTTCGGTTATTTTCAGGCAGTCGAGACGCAGCGTGACGATGACTCCGGACAACGGCGAGGGCACGGAGCGGCCCCACATCGTGGTGCTGGATGGTGGATTCTCCTCGCAATTATCTTGCCATGTGGGACATGTAATCGACGGTGATCCCCTATGGAGTGCACGGTTTCTCCACACTCACCCAAACGAAATCGTTAACACCCATTTAGACTTCTTGAGAGGTAGAAACTACTATAATTTACAAGTGATGGTGGCCTTTGCGATGTTTATCAACATTTACATACATAGACAGCCTCCGTGGCGCAGTTGGTTTGACGCCGCCTGTGAAACGAGAGGCCGCGGGTTCGATCCCCGCACCGAGACAAATATTTGTGTGATCCACAGGTATTTGTTTCGGGTCTGGGTGTTTGTGAGACCGAAAAGTCTCTCGTAGCTTCTGATACCCACGACACAAGACTCGATCTTAGTGTGGGGTCAGGACTATGTATGTGACTGTTGGGTGTATTTATTTATTTATTTATTTTAATAATGCATATTATTAATGCTCCGCTGAGTAATTCCTGAGATTAACAAACAAACAAACTCATCAGATTTATTTGTTAATATATGTAAATTCAGATGTGTTTTTATTGTGAGGAAACTCTCAATTTCCTAGGAAATGAATAATAAATACCCCAGTTGCTTAGAAACGTTACGCAAAACTAACCCCTTCAAAGAGCCAAATAATTGCGTTGTTCCCCCGTCCGTTTCGAGTTTGAATCAATTTCAGACATAGATACACAAACAACGACTACAAATGCGTCGATGGCGCAGTTTTACTACGGTATAATTGCAATTCTCGGGTTCGAGTCCTGCGTCGGGCAAAGTGATATTGGATTATTCTATTCGTTATTAACATAGAGTCAGGAATTTCTGCCCGATATATAGGTTCGACCCCTATTACATCGTGGGATGGCACATACAAGCTGAAATGTGGGTGTTCTGGTAGCACCTCTGCATGTATGTAAATGTATACACAAAGCTAAATAAATGCGCGCTATCGTACTCAGTTAGGCTGAAAATGTACAAAATATAATAATGTGTGTAAGCGTAACCGTCGGTAAGAATGCATGCAAATGTATAGTGTACGTGTTTTGACGAATTACACGTTAGGTCGCTTTTAGCTCGTCATTTTCATGCATCTGACAGCGAGAGTGCGACCTCGTCTCGTGTCATCGTCCTCTGAAAGCGCTTTTCTTCACCACAAAACGGACCGTTTCTTTTCATAAGGAAAAGCTGAAAAGTGTCTGCAAGCAAATAACTCCCTGGAGGGAAAAGCCTACTGCCTTGCTTTGCTGCCTCTTATAGGAGACCATATATGAAAAAATTATATATTATCACATTCTTTGCGGAATTGCTCGTAGGTAGTTTGTAGATCCGACAGTTGTAATATGCAAATATGCTTAGATTAATGGAACGCCTTAGAATAGATGAGTTATGAGTAGCAAAACATAGCTGAGTATTTAGTTAGCTAGTTCGTCTAGCTCGTAACTAAGATTCGTCAGATGTAACATTATGATTGACGTTGTAGGTTTCAAGTGATGTTGCAATTTCCCCTTCATTTGATGGCTAATATTTTACATTTGCATAATACAAGCGCGGCATGCGGCGGGGGAGCTAAGTACCCGGTGTAATACCGGCGTGTCGTATAGAAACTAGAGCCCCGGATGTATACAACGTTGTTGCCATTAATCACCTTGTCTGTCTAATACCTTTCCATTCGCAGGCCTTGCGCCGTCTTCTATTTATTACATAATTATTTTCTTCGACAGAAAACGCCTTTTCTCGCGCTCGCTTCCTTATTATTGACCGGGTCGAGTCCGTACTCTGTGTTGCATTGCTAAGTTTTAATAACATTAATTGTTTATGCCTCTTAGCCGCACCCTGCTCGCTCCTGGTATACTAACAATATAGAACTTTACTAATATTTATAGACGAAGTTTTACATTTCATGATATTACATACTTAGCTTGTGCAAGAATTGCGCAGAAAGACATTTGCACAGCTAATCCTGAGATTAATTTACTCTTTTTAGACATACCTTAGGTATACCTATCTTGTGGAAATATATTCATTAATCATAAGATCTTAGCGAGTTGCGATAGTAATTTTAATACACTTTTTACAGCGGGAGCGGATTTAATAATAACGAACACATACCAGGCTTCGGCAGAAGGTTTCATGGAGCACCTCGGGGTGACTCGAGAACAGGGCTATGACCTTATAGTTCGTGCGGTGGAACTCGCAAAGCGGGCACGGTCTCTGTACTTAGAAGAATACCAGCACTATGTTCAAAACGGTCAGTAGTATATTCATGGATCAAAAACTAATATATGTGATATATTTCAACGACGTACCTATAATAAATAAATATATTTGTTTAAATAGGTAGATGTGCAAAAAATATTGCCCTCGGGCTTCAGGTAAATCAAAGAGTAAGTAGATATGTATGCAGGAATGTATGCACATACAGAATTGTTATAGGATCCACAAAAGTTCCTTGAATAAGCATAAATCATGTTATGCTTTTATAATATTTAAAAACCGCAAAGCTTGTATTTGATCATACAAAATGTTAAGAATGTTTGCATTTTGCTGTAAACAAAGATCCTGGGGATCTCACCCGCAAGGGTCGGGTGCAAGCACGCATTAATTACACTTTGCAAGGGTTGAAAGGTATTTTGTATAGATAACTATGTACTGTGTAACATATTGTCGGCGGCTACATTAATATTAGTTTAATATTTCGATAACTTGTGCACTTCTCGTTACTTTAGATAACGTGCCCCTGGTGGTCGGTTCAGTTGGTCCTTACGGGGCTCACTTACATGATGGCTCCGAATATGATGGCAGTTACGCCGACACCACATCTGTTGAGGTAAAATTAATCTCTATTTTTACACGCCACTCAGACATGTATTATTAATTATAAATGAGCGCGACGCTGTCTAATCGGATCTTTGTCTATTTTCATTTATAATTGTTTTAGCCACAGTCGACCTGATCACGTTAAAATACTAAAGGTTATCGCCGTCATTTATACATGAGTTAAGAAATGGTATGATCAATTAAATATTTATTAAATTACTATAATATAGGCACTCCATAGTTATTGCGGCGATCCCAATTCATTGCGTTTATATTTTTATTTGCAATAGCAAATTTTAATTTATTGAGGAACAATTACGGCATGTACGTACGTCTACTGAGAACCATTTAAAAGCCATGAATGCATAGTCAAATAAAAGCCATTGAGAGAGGCTCATCTAAATCGTAAAGAGGACCGTAAAGTCGCCTGCAAATTAAAATTTACATCGACAATATGAAAATGTCCCACTCCATTTCTCATGTTTTTTTTTATATGACTGCATTTGACTGGGTGGACAGTTAATTAACAGGACCTAGAACAAACGGCTAACAGGGACGATATAACGTGTAGCAATAATTAAATTTGGAGCTTGTTTATTAAATTGTAGACATGCAGTTGTGTTTTATGTGGAATAATATTCTGTAATAGGATTATTAATGAAGTTAGTTAAAGTTATTAAATGTCACGTTTATTTAGAAATTAATAATTATGGATAAAATGATAATGAAAATGAATGTTTTAGACGATGCGGGAATGGCATCGACCCCGTATGCAAGCTCTTGTAGAAGCGGGTGTAGACCTTCTGGCTCTGGAGACAATTCCATGTCAAGAGGAAGCCGAGATGCTGTGCGATCTTCTCCGGGAGTTCCCAGGCACGAAAGCTTGGCTCGCCTTCAGTTGTAAAGTAGGTATATTCATATAAATTGTAACTTTAAAATATTTGATGAGTATTAATATAAGCCTGGAGTGTAGTGAATAGCCGATGTTCACGTTACATACCTTTAAAAAGTTCGATACATATAGGGGAATTGTGCTTAAGATGACATACTCAGATAAGATGACACACCAGCAGTATCTTTTAAATAATTCGCGGTCTATGCAAACCCGTGACGTTTTTGGGAAGCGTTATAGATGTCGCTAGTACCGAAATTCAGTATGGCGGACAGCAAATGCATATCGCAAAGTAGTAAACGTTTTCGTGATTTTAATGTGAAAAAAATTTTGTTTACTCTTTTGTTTGGTGGTGAAAATACACTTAAGGTAAGAATGTTACGTTTGAAATAATTTAAATTGTTAACAGGGATTATTATACGACTCAAATATTGATAAAAACGTATTCAAACAAAAAAGGTTTTGTCATTACATTTAAATAATTTTTTTATCATCTATTGGGTAAGATGACATAGTAAACGTCGGTGTAAGATGGCATACTATGCCATCTTTCCCTTATTTTATTTTTTCTTGTTTTATTACAGAATGCCTGGCAATTACAAAAGAACATCGACTCGGAAGAGTTGGTCACAAGAAGACATGAACAAGGCCATCGAAGCTGTAAAAGGAAATAGGATGGGTTGGCTCTTAGCATCCAAACATTTTAATGTGCCACAAGCAACTCTTCGTCGTCATTTTTATAGTGTTCCGGTAAATCTTGGTCGTTTTAAACCAACTTTTAACGCAGATATGGAAAAAGCACTAGTGGATCATATGCTCGAGTTCGAAGGTCGACTATTTGGATTTAATACAACCGATATAAGAAAATTAGCTTTTCAATTTGCTGAAAGATTAGGGCTGGATCACAGATTTGATAAGCATGAAAAAATAGCTGGGTGGGATTGGTTAAAAGGATTTAGAGAACGCAATCCTCAAATCTCACTCAGAGCTCCAGAGCCGACGTCTGCAGCGAGGGCAAAGGCATTTAATAAGCCTCAGGTAATTAAGTTTTTTTCTCTTTTGGAAAAAGCAGTGACAGACAATGACATTCAGGCACATAGAATTTACAATATGGACGAGTCTGGACTGACTACTGTTCAAAAGCCCCCAAAAGTCTTTGCATCCAAAGGAAAAAAACAAGTTGGGTCTGTCACTAGTGATGAACGGGGTCAACATTTCACAGTTGTTATCTGTGCTAATGCCATCGGAAATTTCGTTCCACCAGCAATAATAATTCCCAGAAAAAATCACAAAGCCGAATATTTTGACGGTGCTCCACCTGGCACTTTACAGCTGTGCAGCCCCTCTGGGTATATGATTGGTGACTTATTTGTGAGGTGGATGCGCCACTTCGTTACTTTTGTTAATTCTACTGTAACTAACAAGGTGCTGCTAATCCTAGATGGTCATTCCAGCCACAAAAATCTGGAGGCACTTGAATTTGCCAAGGCCAACGGCGTGATATTGCTTTGTCTTCCGCCACATTGCACTCACCGAATGCAGCCGACTGATGTATCATTTTTTGGACCACTGAAAGCGTATTATGACCGTGAAATGGCAACCTGGATGAAGAACCATCCTGGCAGAACCGTAGGCCTTTACCAAGTTGCTCAGATATTTGGAAGAGCTTACGAAAATGCAGCTACTGTTAGAAATATAACAAGTGGTTTTGAGAAAACTGGAATTCATCCCTTCAACCCACACATTTTCCCAGATGACATGTATTTACCTAGCGAAGTTACCGAAAACGAATTAAACAGTGACGAGCCGATTGCTAGTAGTTCGTCACAGACCCAGCAAAATCAGGATGAATCAAATTCTGGTGAATCTGACAGCCAAATAAATTTGGATGCTGATACTACTTTTAGGGAAATAGAAACTCGTCACTCGTCTGCTACAGTTTTGTCACTAAATGTAGCTACGCATTTGGTCACAAAATTAGAGGTCACCGCTGCTCCGAACAAAGACGCTTTTCCTCAAGAAGCTGAAAATATTCCACTATCTCTTAAACAGTTGTCAGAAAATGTTATTATAAATTTGCAACCAGAATTACTTTCCACAAGTAACGATTTTGCCATACTCAAAGAAATTTCACCACTACCAAAAGCTGCTTCTACGGGAAAGTTGAGAGTAATAAGGAAAGTAGGTGGATCGCAAGTTTTTACGTCCAGTCCTTTTATAAATAAGATTAAAGCAGCAGCACAACAGAAAAGGGAAAAGGAAAATCGCAAAACCCTTAAAAAACATAAGCAAACAAAGCGAAAAATGTTTAATGATAGTGTGGAGTCTAAACCTGCAGTTAAAAAATCTAAAGTCAAGAGAGGTCCAAAGAATACGAAGCCTATCATTTTGGACAATGACAAGAACCCAGAAAAAGGTAACAGTGAAGAACCTAAGGCCGCGCCTAAAAAACGCAGGTCTACGAGGAGTCAAAACCAAAAGCAGCGTGTTATGTTTGACGATGACGAAAGCCTCGATGACCCTTACGCTAGCTGCGATGAGGGAGAAGATGATGCAGCTTGCATATACTGCAATGAACTATTTAGCCAATCTAGGCCAAAAGAACATTGGGTGAAGTGTCAACTGTGTTCCAATTGGTGTCATACACTTTGCGCAGGCATACCTTCAAAAACAAAACAATTTATCTGCGAAATGTGCATGTAAAAAAATTATTTTCAATTTGTAGGTATACTACTACAAAAGTGTGCTTTTTGTTACTTGTGAAAGATGACATACCAATGAAGTCTAAGATGGCATAGTGTGTCATCTTACACTATTGATATGTCATCATACACAAGTAGACTTAAGTGCTATTAATAGTAATTTTTTAATTTTCCATTATGTTGATTGTTCCGAAACTCTAGTAATGTCGTTTATTATGAAACATTCATAAATATACGCAAGTTGCTGATCTGACATGGCCTCATTATTTTCAATATTGGTCTTAAAACCAAAAGTGTGTCATCTTAAGCACAATTCCCCTACACATATTTATATGGATGGTGATACATTGATTTTACAGAATCCGTGAACACAGATTTTATTGTTCGTACTTATTTTTGCTATACTTGTGTGATTACGTAAAATGGAACATTAATACCTAGATGCAATCTATAATACCTACAACATTTTGCAACTTTATTGTTTTGGTGGCATCTCTACTGAATGTTGTCTACAGAAGCGAATTCTAAAAGTTACATGGTGGGTTCTTTAAAATTCGTTTCGAAGTCAATGACCACAGTTCATACCCTTGTCTACAAAACCACGGTAGGGAAAACATGATTTATGAACTGAAACCCTGCGCGAAATATGATGGTAAGCATGGAAACTAAATAAATAATAAAACAAAAGCGTAACTTTATGTAAAAAAGTCCTTAATAGTTGGTAGGCTATATACTAAGAATATAAATATAGTAATACCATTATTTTAAAATATCTCGAATAACGTGTCGTGTCATTTAAAATAGAACCGTTCTGGCTAACACATTAGTCAGCTATTTTTGTAGATTATACAACATTCTATTAGCTAATAGTTCGTACAGTATATTTCCACTATTGGTAGAATATTTGGATTGGTCTGTCAACATGACCATTCTCCATCAGGTGTATATCCCGGAATAGTGATCCAGGCAAATATGTTGCGTTTTACGATCAATCACCGGACATTTTTAGTTAGACCTTCATATCACATCAGTTCTTTGAATTTTGATTTTAACTTTAACCAATACCCAAGTGTGAACTTCTGAGGCACCTTCTATCCTATCTAATATTTAAACCCATGCGAAAAACAATGAACTTAATCCCGGCGTCCTGAATTTCTGACGCTCTGGGTGGACGCCCAGCGGCCCACGGCCCAACCCTAATGCAGCTAGTTATTGCATATTATATATACCACTATTATTTACCTACTATTTTATAATGCCATCATTTGTCCATATTATAATAGGTTAACAATTAGAAGGTACTACCTTGGTTTACAATTTTTAAATACCTAATGTATTTTCTCGTAATTTAAAAATATCTGAAAGAAATTTATTAATGTTATTAATTTATTCCAGGACGACCAAAGCATAGCACACGGAGAAAGTTTCCAAAAGGTTGCCAAGAAGTGTTGGGAGTCAAACCCGGATCAATTGGTCGCTGTGGGTGTTAACTGTTGTGCTCCGTCCTTCGTGGCAAATCTACTGAAAGGCTTCAATGATGATCGACCGCTCGCTCCCATACCGCTAATCGTATATCCCAATTCCGGGGAAAAATACAATCCTCAAATAGGGTAAGATTACTACAGTACGAACTGTTAAGTAAGTGATTAGATGTTACTTATGGACCCGAACTCAATTAACTGGGATTACTTACGTATTGTCAGCTGGCAACCGTGTAAAAAAACAGCCATGTTTAAGTGGGACTCACGAATTGAGCGTTCGGTATCCACATATACATAAATAATAAGCAACGAAAATTGGATACGATTTTTCATTTTTACCTCCGAATAATTTCATGGTAAGCAATTGTTCTATAGAAAAACTAGGGTTTTTTTTTCAATAGACGAGGTTTATCAAAATGCATATTCCTGAATGCTAAAATTATTAAATATTCTGCAATATTAGACTCTTATATAATTTATTTTCATTCTATATGGTTCCTTAATAATTTTTCATATAATATTGGACATAAATAATGAATTTGCCAGGAGTTTAGTATAATATACGAGCCAACTTATTTCATAGTTTCGTGCTAAATGCTAGTGATAGACTGATGTGCGATTACAATACCTATAATTATTGCTTAGTTTCGTTTAGGCTAAACTAGAAAAGAATAGGTATATTGACTGGGTATTTATTCAGTGGCAGCGCAAGGCGTTTTGATGTGGAAAACATTAATTTGGACCTTATCTTTATAAAAATGAATATATTGCGTTGTTAAATGCGCGATTCTTGCTATGTGGTGCAATTTATCATTTGATGAGGAAAATCTGTAGACATTTTCACGATTTTTTTATGATCATGGCTAAATAAGTACCTATTACCTATTCACGAGTTAAACGAGGTTCTAAAACCTAAGCATAAAGCCTTTCGGAAACCTGGGTTATGACTTTGGGTAATCGCCCATGTCGCCCCTTCTGAAGCCGTTTCTATATCTACTTAATTTATGTACCTTTTTAAAATAGGTATATTATCATATCACAGCCGAAAAAAACTGATTGCTAGATTTCGTCAAGTTTATCAATGTTGCTTATCATAAATTGCCTACTCGGCCTAGTTAACCAGCTGATCTATCGACAGGGATATACATACAATCCTGTTTAATCCTTTGGAGAGGTTTAGTTTGGGCAAATATTTCCTCAAGGCAGACACGGAGCGAGCTGAATTTGTGTCTGTTCTGACACACATCCTACATGTTTGTGGTGTCCACGCTAGACGATGCAGAATTACTATAATCTTGATACTAGTTGTATATATTTATTCGTGTATTTTAAGGTTCTTAAGTGTTTTCAGTTTATTAAATGGAATATTTTTTGCAGCTGGATAGATCGTGACAAATGCGAGCCAGTAGAGATGTTCATACATGAGTGGTTGGAGCTGGGCGTGCGGTACGTCGGCGGCTGTTGTCGCACGTACGCCTCCGATGTCTCCCGCATCAGGAACCAGGTGCACTGCTGGCGGGACAAATACCGCTTCAACGCCAAGTACCAACCACGAAACGACAATACCAAAAACATCCAGGCAAAATAACTCATGAGGCAGCAATCTCCAATAACTAATATGAATTTTTAAACATGTAAATAAACACAACAGGTACGATCATGTTACGATTATATATTCCGTAACATCAAATATGTGCCATATTATATGTTATGTACAATTGTTATATCGGTAATCGTGTTGAAAATTTATAAAAAATTACTCACAGATGATGTATAAAAAATAAAAATAATAACCAATTATAAATAAAGAGCAACTATGTTTAATGAAAACAAATCTTACGTACAAAAAGTTAAAATTATATCTTTATAAATAAATCGATGATATAAAAAACAAGTTGTTTTATTTCTACTATGGATACAAAATAATTTGTTTGAGAACGAAGAATAACCAAAAAGCGACGAAAATGGTATCCAAATTTTTAGCTTGTACGCTTCTTTTAGAAGTTTATGTATACTTAGGTAGAATTTCTGCTATCAATTAGCATCAAAGCATTAAAGAAGATATTTAACGTAAGTGATATCATCGGTAATATTAACATAGCCATGATACCTAGTATTTACCAATTTGTTAATCAACGTGGCTAAACCAAACTAACATGTTTCTTCATAATGTTTTCATGATCAGCTCTAATAGTGTTTAATACATATTATGAAACATTGACATATTTTACGTTTAATATCGAGATATGCACGTGTAAGCTTCGGAATGAAATCCCTGAGAGCCACTCTTCTTAAGCCAAGGCTTAAAGCGTTTTCTCCAAGCGATGGGCAAGTGTTTCGCTGTGGGCCGGGCATTGACAAAGTTCACGAGTGGCGATGGCCGCTTACCATCAGACGAGTCGTTAGCTCGTTTGCATTCGCAACCAGGAAAAAATGTATTTAAATGTTAGCATTGAATACATTAATCTGATCATCTATCCATTCCCCTTTTTGTTTTATATTTTGTACCGCTCCAGCAGAATCTCTTTATATTACATATAAAAGCTCGCCTCATTAGGTAACATTTCAAAGGTAAATGATCAGGTACATTTGTGAGCGGTCGCGTTAATGGCCGACGTGGCGAATCGAAATGTTCCCAATTTCAATTGCCTTAGTAGAAATAAAAACATTCCGGCATTTTTATCAAATGGAGCGAGAGAAATGACCGGCCGACCGAGAATCGACAGCGTTTTATCTCGCAAGTTTGCAGGTGTGTAGTGGGATATCATATCGTCTGTCGAAATCAGGTCACTTAATGACAGCAGCTCAATATTTCATCGAATTGATCTTCATAAGTCCACGTGTTATAAAACACAGCGTTATAATTTTATCAAGAATCTCCGCAGTGTGTTAATTAAATTAAAACTACTTGGGCGCGAAACAATGGTTATTCTAGCTGTAGGGTATTGTTAATTGCACGCCTGTTCAGCTCTGGTTAACAATGTTTTGTGCTATAATTACTTAGTACCAAATATAAGAGCGCAGAGCTCTGATCTGTTTTGTACATTTCAATCGCACAGAGTTCATTTCCATCTTCATAAACAATGCTAGAGCATAGCACATAATTGCATTATGATGGAATATGTTGCTACAAATACAAGCGTGCGTCATCTCAGAAGACTAAAGTAATGCGCGATAAACGTGGGTCTAAAAATTATAAGTTATTTTAATGTCAGTGTTGTCCCGCGGCCCTTTGCTTTACACCTACGTGGTGTAGTGGTGATTCGTCTGAATAAGCACTCACTGAACCGAACTGTCTGCCGGCCCTACACATACACACCTACGCTAGTTTCGCGTTATTCATCTACCTAGTTTCGTACACGACGCAAATGCAATTATAACTTATTTATTTCCATTAAAATACTAGAACATTCAGGAAACAGTAAGTCCGTTTTAATACATGCTAAAAGTCATATTATAATAACTTATATTAATTACGACTTTATTTGTAAAGTTTAAAAACTTATTTTAGTTACGTATCGTTTTCTCTCTTTCGAAGGACTTTTGAATTCAGTTAGAGCGAAGAAGACAAAACATTCGATAACTAAAATATATTTTAAAACTGTCTGTGAATAAGGCACTATTGTTTCTATACTGAGGCTTCCTTTTATTATAAATATACACCTTATAAAACTGTGAATATTTCTTTGTGTACTTTAGAATGTGTTCTGGGAGACAGTTTAACTCTGTTTACTGACTTTAGCTAATTATTTACATAATGTCAGGTTCAAAAATTAGCGTGTTTCAAACAATATGTTGGGCGATCCTGGGTGTTATGAGAGCGTAAAATACCCTTGTAGTTCACGAAAGTAGTAATTGTAGTTCTTTAGTGCGATGGGAACAATGTGTGTGAATCTTATATTTAATAATTCTTTCATTAAATTGGAAGATTCGTGTAATAAAAATGAAAGACATTTATAAAAGTCAATAAATTTATTACAATACCTATAAAATACTAACATTTACTTTCTTTAGCGTCCATTAATATACTTTTCGTTTGTAAAGCGGCAATGGCAAGCGTCCGGTCGTGTTTTTCTTCGTTCAATTGTAGCTGCAAATTTTTTACTTCTAACTTCAGTGTTTTCATTTCGTTTTGTAAACGCATAACAATAGTCCACAAACTTGGCGAGCCGTGACTCGATGTTGGGTGAATAGGTAACGATGGCGATCTAACTAAAGCTTCTATAGACGGCGTCTCGTCATCACATTCTGTAAATAAAATTTTACCACCACATCAAAGAACACGTTTACTTTTCATCACAAGTTTTGCACGATACCCACCTTCGTGTACTGAATGAGAAAATTTTAACAATTTAAAGTGTAGACTACATTTTGAGGGTTCATATTTTATTACGAAAGTAATACACTAAATTGCGAAATTTACGAATGCAAGATTAAAAATATCATGCTTAAAGCAATGATAAATTTTAACTACTGGCTTTAGCGAGTTCAATGTGCAGGTATGGTCGGTTGCGCAAAACGTATTCGTTTATACTTTTGGGTTTATTTTAACAAAAAGAGTTCATTTAAAACTAACCCCCGAGGGAAACAAACATTCAGAGACAATAAAAGAAAATTTATTTCGAAATGTTAGCATCTGAAACTACAATAACTTTTATAAAAAAATAAATATAACACACAGCAATACCATACCATATGGTTAATTAACGTATGATACGCGTTCAAATTCTAGTAAATAATGTATAGCACACTATGAAAACAATGCTTGCGTTTGCACTCTACTATAAAACGTGTACAATACAAAATGAATAGAATATGACTAGGTAAATGTAATAAATTACTTTTGTATTTCGACTTGTCAATGTTTCTTTTTAATCACATGATACATAGGCACGCTAAATAATACTACGTGATAAAATACAATAAATATACAATACATAAATGTACAAAACGTACCTAGCCACATGATTCTAAAACCGCAGTCGAATTGCTTCATTTTTAATACATACATATCTAATAAAATATAAGCAGATGTTTTCAACATAAAACGTACAACTGCATATTAATGGTAATACAACTATAAGTTAAAATGATAAAATATCTTCTAGGCATCTTCCTTATTTCAGTAATTTGCAAATATCACAAACTTAATAAACTTACGATGAAAATGCACCGAGCGACTCTATAGAAGTTATAATAACACTTTGTACTTTCTCAAAGCCGATGCAAGCTTTAAAACAATTTCATTTCGTATACTTAGCAACATTAGTAAGACATTTCTTAAAAATAAAGAATGGAGTCCGATAGACTGCTCACATTTTGCCCCGTGTTTCGCGCTGCCAACAACAAATCAATAGTTGCATGTCAATGATCTGGCAACGCGGCTTGCCTATTCAAAACATTTTTCCCCACTATTTTCTTTGCAAACACAGTTTGAATTTACTTTAAATCCAATTTATGTGTTAATAAAATACCAGTAGCTTGAATATTGTGATTTTTAACTAAATACTTTAACAAAACATCATAAACAAAGCGTAGAAACGGCTCAAATGAATTATTGTTTTCCAACGCAATTAGTCCGCGAAACAGTTCTCGTTTTTTGAACCCTCCCCGGTGTGTAATGGGAGACGAGGCGTGCGCATTACCGAATTTGTTGCAATGATTATTTCGCTTGTCAGCCCATTCAATTTATTGCGCTAAAAATCTGTGTCGGTCGTTATTAGCGCAGCGGTATTAGCTTTAGATTTATTAATGCTGTTACGACGTCATAAAGCCCGTTCATAAAGGAAAAGTCGATACGATTTCCACATTACATAAAATTCTTTTAATTTCGTTGCGCGTTTGGAAGAGTAATAATTAACATACGACGCTACAATAAAGTTACCATGGCAAAGTTCGGAGCAGACCTAGGATCGGTAAAAGTAAATAAGTTAATTTGGCACTAGTGCCGCATTTTGTTTGGCACTTAGATAAGTTATATAAACACATTGCATATGTTAATATATACAGAGCATTGCGCTATCCTGTTCAATATTAAATGAGTGTGACGCGCCATGGCCGCGTTGTCCGCTGTGATTACACCGCGCCGTCTAATAATTTGCCGTCTGTGTCTCGATTGCATTTTAGGACGGAGAGCGAATAACTACACTCTCGTATGTGCACTTTGATTGAAATCCCTGACTGAGCTTTATTAAACGGCTTCAATTTTGATCAAAATACCAAATATCACAATTAATGCGCATTTTTAATGCCGTAAATAGTTCAATTTTTATAATACTTAAGCTTACATAGCACTGGTAATCAAAAAATGCTGGTATAAACAATTATTTAATTTTTCGATTCAATAAATAATAATTTGGTTATCATATTTGGTAGGTACTTTCAATAAATCAAAAATATACATGCAGATTTAGAAGGGTGAAGATAAAATACATAAATATAACGTAGTTTTTACAGGAATATCTGATTGCAATACTACGCTCACATAGTTCCCCACTCTCTGGACATGAAATATGTCCTTCCCTAAGGGGAACCAGTAGTTGGAAAGTATATCGAAGCCGAGTGTGAGTGCATTATGGCGTCTCATAAATCATTTATAAAATCAATGTAGCCATATAAAAGTTAGGATTTCTTGTGAAGTGCTAGGCCAATATTCAAGACACGCCACTTTAAGCCGAGATTTTGTGGCAATTGCTAGCACTACATTACGCGTCTGAAATATTAATTAACAATTCTATAATAATGTATAAAATGCGTGCAGTCGATTCTGAAAGTCAGACGTGTGCCTCCATTCTAACAGTTAATAAAGTAGATAAAAATATAGCGATAATATTTAAAGCTATCTTTAAATTATTCGACTGGAATATAAGCAGACAATGTTGATATTCCAATAATGAACGATAAACTACATAAATATGTTATTAATTGTATACATACAGGAACAATAGGTATGAATATACAAGCACCATGTTCTGTTGCGAACAAATGGATTCAATTTATAAAATTGCTATTACACGTTGATGTATTATGCTAGATTTGAGATGAACAAAATGTGTGCACTAGGCGCGCGGGAGTCAGCGGAGCTCTCTCACCTTTCAAAACGGTTCCCGTTATTAATTTTGAGTTATGTTACTTAATTTATTTTGTATAATCCCTGATTTTCTTATGCTATGTGCTGTTATTAGAGCTTAATTAGTAATTTAAACTTTCAGGACTGAATGTACAGTGGGCTGGAATCCTCAGTTTTGTTCACAAACATTTTGTTCGAGATCCACTCCGGCATCATACCTCAATGCTAGTATATGTAAGTGGCATGGGCGTATACAGTTCTCCTCATCGAACGTGTATTGCATCTAATATTAAAAGTTAGTACTATTGAACAGACAGAAACTTTTACTAAATGGCATCAAGGTAAAGACCATTTTCTGTTAAAAAAAATACCTCCCAAATACAAAGATCTGAGTACGCCCATGCTCACAATGAGACTATTTTAAATATATTTTGCATTTAAAATGATGCTTTTATAGTATTTATGTAAATAAGTTTATTTTTGTTGGTCCGTTAAGGTAACAATATAAATATGAGCTGAGATTGAAAGAAGTCAAGTGGACAAGAAAACAGTATATCTGGCGAAGACGTACTCTCGTGATGATAAATTGAGCAGTCACGCTGGCCGGATGACCAGGCGATCCTCGAGTGTGCGTCAGTAGTTTCACTTCATGTGATAAATTGTTACTTCCCTTATAAATGTACAATACGTTGCCGGAAAATGAAATGAAATAAACCTCACTACACATTCGACTAAGTGGAGTCAAATACGATATAAATTGTGTGATGAAATATTCTATGTACAATGGTACATTTTTAGTCCAAGCACACAGTTATGAAAATTTAAAATCTCATTGTGATGTGCTGCAATAGGCTATGAATTTGACGTACAATGAGATTATAGTTCAATTTTTTTTGGTATATTTTTTTATGTCCGTTAAATTATCAAAAATTATAATGTAGTAAAACATGTTAAAACTTGCAACTGTTAATTTTAAAATAGTCTCACTTAAGCGCACTACACACCAAAGCCGGCGACCCGTTCGCCTATGTCGGCAACTTTTTGTTGGCGGCTTCACTCATTGCAAATCGGAAAGCTTTGTTGGCGACATGACAGCGGCTCGGCATGATAATATTAGGATCATTATTATGACGTTGTTGACGATATGTCGAGCAGAGCGCTTGCGTCGCTAACTTGTAAAATGTCGGCGGGCAACACGTGCGGGCGCTTGTTGCCGACTTGATTATTTTCTTATTGGCCACCGGGTTGCGTCGGCAGGTTGTGTCGCTGGTTTGGTGTGTAGTGCGCTTTATAAAACAAAACCATTCATATAATCCCGAACTCTTAAAATATTCATATTCTCAATATCACACTTATTATCTAACACCAATTAAGACCCGATTAAAATATGTATAACACTTCAAATATATAAAATATATAACTAATGTTACATTAATATAATCTTTATATACGTGATTCTAAGAGATTTCTTTGCTCAAAGCAAACCATGCGTAATGCCAGATCCAGAGTACCATATTTATAATCTATACAAGCAATAACTTAAATATATCCAATCTATTTTCTAAATTCTAAATAATACTGCACACATGCACTATACAAAATCTATGTTAACATAGATAACACGCATAAATGTTAAAATTGTTCAATGGCACTTGCACTAGATTTAAATATAACATGGGTAGCATTTGGTAGGCGCTGAAAATATTTATGTCACACATTTGTACAAAACGTTAGGGATAAAAATTAAACCAATAACGTATTAGAGGAAACATTAAACAGCACAGGAATCAGTTTGGATAAAAACAACAACAATGTCGTGACTCGTGTGTTCGCCGCCCACTTCATAATGTATAAGATAAGAATGGTCAAAAATCCCTGAGCGATCAGTGAGACGTGATCGGATGATATGTAGGTTTCATACTGGGTATGATGAGAGATTGAGCAGTCCGCGGGGACAAGGTTACTTGTTGTGTCAGTCGAAGTGGTGCGACTTGGTGAGTTGTTTGACGAAGGTGCCGCAGCACCAGGTGGAGGAGCGCGCGGAGCGGGCGGGGAGCGCGGCGGGTGTGGGGTGTGTGGGGGGTGCGGGGTGCGCGGGGCGCGGCGGCAGCGCCAGGCTGGGGTGCGAGCCGCTGCGGCGCTCGCGGCCGCACAGCAGGCGAGGCGCGCGCTCGTCCGAGCACTGCCACAGGTTGGGGTTGGACCGGTTCATATCGAACTTCCTCTCGGCCAGGAGCCTCCTGGTCTCCGGGCCGCGGTACAGGTACGCGTCGGCCGCCGACGAACTTTTGTTGCGTTTCACTTTCGACACCTTGTTAACCGCAGACGACTCGGGGGTGTTACTTCGTTGGACGGTCGGCAATTTAGTATAGTTATAGTGAGGTATGTTAGTAGCGGGTGCGTGATATTGTACTTTACCGAAAGATAAGTGGCCGCAGTCCACTGCAGGTGCGATATAAAGGCAGCCGCATGTAACAAAATAGAAAGATTCAGACTGTCGTGTCAGAGAACAAGCCAGTTAATCACGTTCACATTCACGGACAAGTTTGCTGAGTACTGCGTGGTGTTGGTCGGTGCGGCGGCTGCGGAGCGTTGCTCCTCGCGACGCAGTCGTCATACAATTGTTAGTGACGCATGTTTATATGAAGTGCGTGTTATCTTACACATACAATAGGTGTTTAGAAATTTGTATACTATAGAATTCGGACCCTAACAAATATTATAATTGAAATTTTCTGGATTGTCTTATTTCGACATGGCATGTCATAAATTTTTTAGTAAATAAATACTACACTACTACGACTAGCTACTTTGTACTGAAATCAGCTAAAATATATAAAATAAACTAATATATTTCCAAATACGTCATGATGTTTCAGATCTAAGAAGAAGAATTCTAAAGATACAAGGTACGATAGACGGGAGATTATTAAGCATGCTTGTTCATGCATTTAGAGACATGTGCCCACATATATACCGGCATAAATATGCGAATATACTGAGTATTATAATGAGAGACAGACGATGTGCTCAATATAATTGTTACATCGACAACAGCAATCTGAATATATATTATTTTCAAGCTCTACGTTATATGACTAGCGATAATTTTGCTTTCATGGGTAATACGTTTTCATTCTAAGAACCAACTAATAATGCGGTTTCTTGACTTCACATGTCTCCTCCTTGTCGACTCGAATATCTCCAGTGGTATATTGGGTACTGCATAATAAATACAGTCGTGTTAGTGGAAACTGTTAGCTATATGTCATACATTTCATACAATATTCGTGTGTTGTATGCCTTTATCAATATTACTTGTTCATTCATTGAAATTATTTTAAATGCATTGCGTGAGATAATTTTAATCAATTAAAGTTAGCGCTACCTAATAGTGTTGCTTTATATTTGAGCTGGGCATTCATATAGTTTGCAAAATTAGCCATACTTTATTTTCAAAAAGATGAAAAGATCTTAAAATTCTGTGACCGCAGGACATCACAACATTAATTTATGTGTGTTATAATAAATTTCAATTAGGCTATGGTGCTATATCTAAGGTATAGAGTAGATACTCACCCGAACTTACAGCATTTCGGCATCTCGCTGAAGTGCAATAAGCCTCAATAACTTTTAATATGAGAGCGTCTTCCTCATATGAATTTGATTTTCTTTGATGGGGAGCGTAAGGATGTGTGGGCCCAATGTTTTCGTCCGATCCAATAGTGAATGACTGTGGCCTCAGCGGTGGCGCAGGCCGCAAGCATGTTATACTCCACCCTAAAATATAATAAACTTTTTACATTTGCACACATAAAATGTACCTATAAACATTTTTTAAAGTCATTAGTTTGATGGTTGTATGTTAAATCGCCCTAGATAGCAAACATCGAAGACGATAGCAGTGAACCCGTCATAGCGACAAGTATGTCCTGTCGTAGTTGTAGTATGTTTTGTTTTCTTCTCTCAGACTAAATTCAAAAGTCCTTCGAAAGGAACAAAAAATTCGATAACTAAAATAGGTTTTAAAATTGTTTATGAATAAGGCCGTAAATGTTTAGATAAATATTTATTACTGGTAATACTCTAATTAGATAGCATTTTACTTACCATCAGGAGTATTTAGCTACTTTATTAGTATAAAAAGTGAGGTTACCTTTACTGCTGTAGTTCGACCCCGCAGTGTCAATAAAATCGACAGAAGAGAATTTCTTGCCAATAGGGCTCTTGTTCGGTTTGGCGGGCGATTGGTCGAGCGAGTCGCACGAGTTCTGCAGCCAGCGCGCGGACTGATTCTTTTGTTTATTTTTCTGTGTTTGCGTATGTTGTGTGTAGCTTTGATGATTGTTGAATGAGTGTGATCTTTTGTGGTTGGTTAGACCGGATGATAAATCAGAGCCATTACTGTCGCTCACGGCCATCTGCAAGTGTAAACAGTAAACACAAAACAATTATTCAACCCTTTCAAAATATGTTGACTGAAGATATTTTTTTATTTAGCGGGCATGTAGACATTTCAATCGTAGTAACATTATGTCCAAAGGTATAAGTTGTACTTTTGGTTCCAATTTCATGTAAAAAAATATTTTTCATGATTTTTTATCGGACCTTTTCGGTCTACAAAAAATACGTATACAATTAGCTTCCATATATTTTTATAACGCTATTTAATAGATAACCATTTACAAATGGGTTTTATGTAGTGAAACAACGATTATTATATCGTCAACTATGCGGCTCCTACATACTCTCGGGAAGAAGAGGTAATAAGCCTTTCCATGCAATATATGTACTGGACTTTTTAATTTGTTAGTATAATAACATGATGTCTACTTGCAGTGATTGTTTTACAGTTAGTATAATGAATAAACACAGGCAAGGATGATCAAGTAAAGCACTGCAACACTGGGGGTAATACTAATGACAGCATTAATCTAATGGTTATAAAACTTCAAGGCAATATTATCATCAAACCAGTGATACACAAAACAGTATCTCTTTACAAAAGAATGATCCTTGCCTGAGTCGGTGACCACGGTAATGGGTAATTTTGCTTTCATCCACCAGTGTGCGTATAAATCCGAACGATACACCACGAAACCGGATTGGGGGTCAGCTAAACCCTTCTGCAACTTCGTTAAATCCTCGCTTCGAGATCTCACTTTACGCAGTTGCGCATAGTCGGCATCCACACTTTGTTTTTTGTCTTTAGTAAAAACATCACGATTGCGTGGTGCGTTTGCACGAGACCTTCTTTCGTTGTTGTTTTCAGGCGTTTCTCTGTATATACGCATGTGGTAATGCAAACTGGGCTTTGTGCGTTCCGTTATATTCAGTGTGCTCCATTGACAAGGCAAAGGCTGACGGACATTCTTTGGTATATCCAAGTGCGTACTCGGTTTTCTGTATATCCTTGGTGGTGGTTCAGGTTTTAGTTTAATTTCAGGTACGTAACGTTCGATGTTCCTTCTTATGGAGGTTCGCTTTATCTGCGATGTTGACAGGGGAGTGGCTGCGTATGTCGAAGTGACATGAGTGTTCGACAAATCCATTACGTCGAGGCTGTTTTCAGAGGTGACGCTAGTAACGCACGAAGTTCTAGCTGTTGAACCAAAAGGTGACGTGCACCTGCATTGGTCTTCAAATCTCTCCGCTTCTATTTCTGATAAGGTTAGTTTTTTACGGCGGTCCGTATCATAATCTCTTTGAGATAGATTTGTGAGAGAGTCCTTCATAGTATCCGTAACTTTATCATGACTGTCGGAATCGTTTCCTGCATTACCAGTACTTGAATACTCTTGCATGTCTGGTGATGCTAAATTACAGCTTCCGACAACTCCAGAATCTGATGACCTCGGACTTGGACACAAGGATCTATTGCAACATTCACATTTTGCGTGAATTTTATCATTTTCCGACTGAGAGCTCATTCTTTGAATGCGGGATCCAGAGTTCTTGCTCACATTGTCTGTCTCAACTAGCGATCTAGAAACAGACCTTCTTATTCTTTTGTCAGAATTAAGAGAATGTTTTCGGAAAGGAACGTTGGTGTTAAGATTTACGTTGATAACTTTCATACTATCATCCTCATCGTTCCGAAACATTGGTGGTGGATCAATAATAATAGATTCAATCGAGTGCTGGTGACCATACGGTTTCGGTGAAGGAGGCGGTAGTTCTTGCAAAACATCTGTTGTTAATATTTCCTCTTGGTCTGTCTCTACTGGAGTATAACTTTCTTCTTGTGATTTCCACAGTTTGGGTAAGGGTTCAATTTTTACTGCGCAGTTTGGAAAGCTTTGCCTTGTTGATATGTATTCGGTATCGATATTTCCAAGGGTTTCTATTTGTGTGTTTTGATCTATGTTCACTAAATCTTCGCACGCCATGTAAGGCCTCACCTCGAAACTAGAAGTTTCATTACTTTCGGAATGTGGAAAAACGGACTGCATATTGGGTAAAATGCGGGGTTGGCATTGCGCTTGTTGGTCTGTGTTCATTGTTGTGACAGTATTCATCCTTTCGTTATTACCCTTAAATAAATTTCTTGTGCAATCTGCAGTAAATGACGTCTGGGCTTGTGATTCATCCAAATGCATATCTGGGGAATTATCAAAATATCGCACGTAGCCAAAATTACTGCCCCAACTGCTGCAGGATGACGAAATTGTTCTAGGGCTGTCCAAAGCGTCCTGTCGCAACATTTTCGAGCAGCTGAGTGCTTCAGCATCGGTGCAACTAGAACTAGCGTATGATTCGGTATCGTCCGTCTCCTTGTCGCTCTCATCACTGTCCGAGTTTTCAGTGTCTGCACCGACAGTGCCATCGTTTTCGATTTTTAATTTAATGTGATTCTTATGCCTCCGCCTGACAGGCAGTCCCGTCAATTCGAAAGCTTTTGCCCATGTCCTTTCATGTAACAATTTACGCAACATCTGTTTCGTTATGACTTTCTTTTTTACGAGTCTCGCGAAATATTTAGTTAATGAATAATAAGGCGAAGCAGAAGGGTAGCTAGCGGGCGGTAGCGTCACGTGATAAAGACTCCGGCGGCTAGAGTTGATGCTAGACAACGCCCCTTCGGAAGGAGAGCGGGTCAGCTATGTAACAACATTACAAAATACCTTAGTAACAAGTTTCTGACAATATAAATATACAATATTCTTATATTTAGACGACTTAAATTAGGATCATTAATTAAAATACTTACATGAGGCAAGGATTGCGGCTGGCCTGGCTCATGTGCGGGGCTGCTCGTGTTAGAGTGCTTTTGCAACAAGCTTACCCAGTTATCAGCCTCTGCTTTTGTCTGGCATACTGCTACAATAGTGTCTATCATTGGTCCGCTAATTTCAAATGCATTTTTTCGGATATCTGTATCCTCTAATTTACAAACAGTAATGCCAGTCAATGGTAGACAACCCTGAAAACAATACAACATATGTACGATACTATTATTAACAAAAATAAAACAAGGTCTTCAGTTATATAATGGAATTTCTTGTCGCCATATCATTTACGATCGTAGAATATAATTATAGAGTAAAATTTTAACACATTCGTGATTGGATATTGCAATATAAAGACAGTAAACAGAACAATAATAATCCACAATGACAACCGCGAACTACTCCTACTTCAAGGGTAATCACATTCTAGTTTACAAAGTATTTGGATATTTACAAGGTGACCACGAACCACGACTCACGGACATATTATTCAGCCCATTATTGGTATTTTAGTATTTTTAATATTTTGTGTGCTTAAACGAAACAGACGAATAACCACTTTAGAGTCCTGTTTTGCTTGCTAATATTGGTAAATTGAAAATGACTTTAATCAACACTACCGCCATGATTTTTCGTATAAAGTAGGCCTATATTGTACAATATGTATTTTATAGCATGGAAAATTGAGTTACCTCATAAACAAATGCCGACACTCTCTTGCTCACAGACAAGAGCAGTAGCGCTGAAGGAAATAGTACAAGGTATCGGTCCTGATGCGAGGGCCCCACCGCCACGCTGCCCATGTGAAGGACATCACCCAGAGACGTGAGCTCACCGCCCGGCCACCCGCGAACTTCGCCCGTCACTACTTGTAACTCTAACTCTTTTTGCCGGCGCAGGGCAGCGCAGCCACTCTGAGAAAGAAAACATAACATTATATACTCATTTTTTATTTGAACAAGTGGAGGAAAAGCATGGTATGTTTGAGAACCTATAAATCGTAAAATTGTGACCAAATCGTTATGCAACATGGAGAAATCAAGTCATGTTTCGCTCACAAAATTGTCAGCTTAGCTCACATTCCATGGTGTATGTTTTAAGGGTGTAATATTTATTGTTCATATAAAAAGAATATGTCGAGTATGTTACAAAAATCAGGAATATTAAAATGTGCCTACGTAAAAGAAACACTGTTCTTTTGCCAATTACAACTGAGACTAAAAAACCACATTGATGCATGTTTCATATACATACAGCAATATCCTTGTAAACAACAGATGCGCGGTGTGTGTCGCCTCTGTCTGGGTGAGCTTCATGGACGTGCCTCGCTAATTCTTGTAACATCGCTGGATATTTGCCAAGCCGACGGAACGGCTTCGACAGCCCTGCTGTTAATACTAGCACCCCAGGACTGACAGCACCTGCATTCTCCATCCACGTGTTTAATTCCTCCCTGAGATAAATATACAGCCCAAATTAATTCGGGTCTTTTTACTTATCTTATCCAACTACTTTAGTTAAGCAGAGAGATAAGTAGCTTGTCGATCTTTAGATCATTCTCGAAAATTCCATAGGCCATAAATCTTTAACCCAATAGGTCTATTTTCAGGGTTGATCTTTAGATGGCTAACAGCTATTAAGATGATTTATTAATTTCGGTGGTTATTGTTCAGTTTTATAATTTCAGCTGACTGTGGGTGATTTTATTGGTCATTAATTATAAAATTATTTATTGCTCAATTAATTTTCTTCATAAAATGTATATAATGACATTAATATAAGTTCAAATAACTGATTGTGGATTAATGTGGTTAACAAAACAAAGTTGTTTTGAAAATCCTTATTAACAATATTGTATTTAGAGAAAACAATACAGCCTGAAAATAAGTACATAATATGTAAATGCTCCCTAAGTAAAAAAATTATTGCCTCAATGCTAGAGGTCTGTACTCAGCTGGGGTGTACATAAATGGAAGTATATTAATTTTAACTTACTTGTATTTATCAAGAATACACACAGCTTTAGGATGGCCAGAGCAATATGTTTGGTGTACAGCTTTAATTTTAGGAGCCCATTGTAAAAATAATCCTCCTACTCTTTGGTCTGGACCTGTCTTTGTAGCACACTCTTCAAGCAATGTGAGGAACTGTTCATGAGTCTGTAGCACTTCATTTATATTACCCGTCAATTGCTTGAACTCGTCTTTTGTAAGCCTAAAATTAAAAAGAAATCTTGTAAGGTTATCAGCAATTTAAGTTTTTATATAATTTTTTAATAAGCCATCTATTGATAGATCTGAAATGTGTAAATGAATATTACTGGATTTGAACTGTTAAACCCTTGTTAATCAGGTATTATTTATGTATTTTAATATCCCAGCAGTAATAGGCACAATGTTTGTGTTCCCCCATTACATTGTCACAGGAAAAAATACTGAAATAAAGGAAATCTAGTCATATTTCATAATATCTTTATTTTTTATTTACCTGTATCATATTTAATCATTAAAACCAAACTGTTTATTTACAAATATCTATTAGCTAGATGGTAAATTATAGAGATAAGTACTTACATCTCACTTTTTTCTAAGGGCTGTAGGAAGTTGGCAACCAGACCCTGCATTTCAGCAACATGAGCCTTTTCAGAGTCAATAATATCTTTGAGCACAACATTTCTAAAGGCCTGTATCTCTGATGCTGCCCTGATTGGAGAAGTTGTCACTGATCCAGTGGGATCTGTTGAAAGTGAAAAAAAATATGTATTTAATGTGTGTATTCATTGTTAACTATTTATGATAAATTATAATTGTCTTAGACAGTCAATTACTGAGAATATCCCTTAAATGTAGGAACTTATTTCTCAGTTTTTTCATTATGTACTTAAAGCTATATTATATTATCCAAGATACAATAATTATTCTATATTTTAGCAGAATTCCTTATGGTATTTTTTTTCTGATCTGTCAGACCATATCCAATAGGAATAATAGAAAAATGTGGAGATATTTGTTTACATTTAAGTTGTATATTGAATATTATTATTTAATTTTGTTATTTTTAAACTAATTGTATACAACATTATTAAAAAATTTTAAAAAGGTTTCCAATTTTTTTAACACCAAAGTAATTAAATTGTATAATATCTTAAAGATCAAAACTGTCCAGCTAATATTTAACTGGCCAATAGGAATGCTATATAGCACATATTAAAATATATTGGTATTTGATAGTAACAATATACATATGTATAGGCCATATAAAAAACATTAATGTGTCCACCAGATCATTTAAAAATACACCTTACCTTTATATTCCGTCACATAATTGCTCGGAAACCAGCCCGTGGTTTCGCCTAGAGTGCCTTCCCACCATCCTCCCTCCTCTTTTTGAGTAACAGTGATAATGTCACCTTTCTTGAAACACAGTTCGTCATTGTTTTTGCCTTTGAACGAATATATTGCTTTCACCAAGCAATGTTCGGTTGACATTTTACTTAAATTCTAGCACCATGTTATTATCTACGACATAAAAGGAGAAACCATGATTTATTAGATAAATGTATCCTAAGACATGATGTTATAGCTGTATCTGTAATGTATTTACGCAGAACAGCTTCTACATAGAAACGTATTACACAAAATATGTATCACTTTCTGTAAATTCACTAAATTTTCATAATATTACGTAGGCATTCAGGAATTTTCGACAATTACTCACAAATACCTCCAGCGAAGGTATACAGGAAGATGAGTTCCTGTTTGTCCAATCGTTCTAATGAGTTGTAGCCTAATTCTATCACAGGAAGACTCTTTATAAAAGTGTACTGAAGTAAAATGTTCAAGGATATTATAAATTTGTAAAGAAATAATAAAAATTCACCTACAAAAATAATAAAATAATAAAGAATTCTACTTCATGGACTTCCAAAAATAAATATACCATAAATACGACATACTCCTATATGGTGTGACCGTTTTTTTCGATACCATAAACAAAACGTTATTATATCGCTTTGTGGTTTGTACTATTTTATTAATATTATTTTTTATTACCTTTACAAATATATTTATTATCAAAAGAACTCGGTTATTTTGACCAAATTATGTCATTTTTTTAATTAGTTGAATTTATTATTACGTACATCGTTTAATAGAAAGTAAAATGTATTTTTAGGCAACATTGTTTTCAAAACTTCAATTTAAAATTCAATCGATTCTGTGATCTGTCAAAGATAAAAAATAATTTTGCAATTTGCATAGTACGGCTATTTTATGTGTAAGAAATAAAAAAGTTAAATGAGTTCTGGAGAAAGATGTTTGTATTTAAGCTTAATTGAGTTACTTCGACTCTGCGACGTAATGCATTAAGCGTACAGAGAAATTCATCTCGTCTCCATCGTTTAAATAGACCCTAGTGTTATTTGGAGGAGCTAGTTTTATTGAATTCTAATAATGTATTAAGCTGTATTTAAAATGGAAAAGTCCTTAGAAGAAAATTTATTCCAAGCAATTCAAATAGAAGATCAAAGCTCTATTTCAAATTTTTTATCTCAAGGTACTTTTTTATTTATACTACATTTCTATTATTTTATTCAACTCAATAGTCCATACACTTAGCCTACAAGCCGACTTAAAGCCAGATAAATTTTCTATCAATCTATTTTAATGGCAGAGAGAGCTAAAGGTATATTATTATTACTTGTATTACTTTTTTTAGGTGCTAATCCTAATAAGACCGTTAGTCATGGGAAAACTTGCCTTGGAGAAGCGGCATTTGTGGGAAACATTGCTATATTGAAGTTGCTTATTGCTGCAAGTATGACAAGTAAAACTCAAAATAAAACACCATGTATTAATCCACGAAAACGCGTTATAAAATGTCACAAAAGAAAGCTTAAACAGGAGTCTTCTAATGGAGAAAGTGCTGTGAAGTTCAAGAATGTGAGTGATAAAAAATTCAAAGATTATTGTGTGGGTCAGTATGAAGCAATTGGTATTGTGGAGGATAATGTGAAATCAGATAAAAATCAAGGATATTTTGTGTTTATACATAGTGATGGGTCAAGTAGTGATGAAAGTAGATTTCCAAGTTTAAGGTCACCAATAAGCCCTTCGTCGCTTACACCATCACCTCAAGCAGACTTGGAGTGGGATGAGGATATTGTTAATGTTGCCCCAACTACTAGTGAAGATGAGACATGGTCATCCATGTATAAGTAAGTTATAGTCTGTTTTCTATTTTCTTTAATTCTAATTTTTGTATGAATATTAGATTCGAAGATTATTAATTTGTTCACTTCTTGAACTGTAAAACTACCTGTCAATAGCAAATACTTTATTATTTACAGGTGGTATGCAGCTATATTAGAATGTACAGGGGCAGCAATAGCGTCAGCATCAGTGGTTAGCAATGGCATAGATCAGCAGGATGCTTTCATGAGGACTGCCCTACATTATGCTGCAGAACAGGGACATCTTAGTATTGTTAAATTATTAATAGAAGCTGGTAAATTGTTCTGTTGTTATTTATAAATATTTAAGATTTCTAGTTATTTGTGTATGATAGAATGTAGAGCGTTCTATTTAGTCAACCCAATATTTAAATTTAGAAAATACCTATTTTTTTTTGCTAAGTTAAAATAAATATTCCATTACATTATCCATCCGTCAGCCAAAAGAAGTCCACTGCTGAACAAAGGCCTTCCCCTGATGATTTCCACAGTGACCTGTTGTTACCATTACAATATGACTGCTTTAAATACAATAATAATGTTTAATATATTAATATTTTTTGAACATCATTACAGGATGCAAAGTTGATATAACTGCAGGAGATGGATTGACTCCCCTGCATGTCGCAGTTGTTAAAAATCATGCAGATATTGTCAGAGCTCTACTGTCTGCAGGAAGTAATGTCAACTATAAAACACACGAGAAGATGACACCACTACATTTTGCAGCATCGAGGGGCTACTTAGATTTGGTTGGTTTATTTTAAAAATAGCTAAAAAGTTTATATGAGCTTATCTGAACATTTTGACCATATTTAAAAAAGTAAGTCATTATGTAATTTGGCAGATTTTTTAATTCTGCAGGTAAGAATTCTAGTCAATAATGGTGCATATTTAGAAGCAAGAGACACAAATGAGAGGACTGCATTATATTTGGCTGCTGGAAGAGGCCATGATGATGTTGTTAAATATCTTATTACTAGTGGAGCCAATGTCAATGGGGAAGAAATACATGGTATGATATCTTAGTAAAAAATATAATCTTCTTTAAAGTATAATTATGTGATCATATAATTTTAGAATAAGTGAATCAAATATTAATATTGTAGTGTCTTGTTTTTTGTTTATAATTAAAATGTTATTACTCACATAGATTTATATGTGTCTATCTTTCAGCAGTACCTGATGGTAACTTATTTTCTACCATTCATTTTATAATTGTATTGAATCATTCATCATTATTGCAGGCTACACTCCATTATGTGAAGCAGTTTGGCAAAGATATGCTGCAGTTGTAGAAATATTACTTACGTCAGGTGCTAGAATTACCCATTCTCATAGACTATTACACAATGCAATCATACAGCGTCAGGTACGACCAATTGACTTCGAAACTATGTGTAGAATTTACTATGTGTGCGGTGTGTAATGTTAACAACTGATTCTAGGAAGAAATTGTTAAAATGCTCACTAATTATGGTGGAGGAATAAATTTACATAATGATAATGGTGATACACCCTTACTGCTTGCGGTTCGTCTCTCACAACCAACAGTTGCTAAACTCTTACTCGAAAAAGGTAATAACTCTTAGATTCAAACTTACGTTTTATTGCTTTGTAATACTTTCAGTACCGAAATTACAGTAGAAGGCGGTTATTTGTTCATTTATAAAGATTGTAATATTATGCCTCCCAGTATTATGTAAAATAAAACAGTTCTGTGAGTCATGTTACATCCTAACCAATGCATTACAACTCCTAACGACCCGTCGGCGTCGCGCCTGCGTTGTGTCGCTATCCCGTCCCGTCTGCTATCTGGCGAAACCAAACAGTTTGTTAATTGCATTCCAAGTAGGGCAAAAACAATAAAATGTATGGAACCAACAATACACTTATTAATAGTTCTTTAATCTTTTTATATTATTTCAGGTGCAAATGCGAACTCCTGTAATAGTATAACGGGAGCCAGCGCTCTTCATGTGGCAGTGGAAAGTGTAGAATGCCCAGTTGACTTCGAGATATTATTAAAATGCTTACTAGAACATAAGATTGACATGAATACTACTGCACTTACTGGAGATACTCCTTTAATAAGAGCATTATTATTGCAAAAGTAAGAATTTTACCAATAGTTAAAATTATATACCACCCAAAATACATAAATCTCACATTATTTCTTTATAAAACTCTATAAAATGCCATTACATAGCACTAGATAATTGAAGTATTATATTTGTGCTCCAGCTAAATCTCAATATTGAGAATAGAAAGCACAAATTCACACCCAAATATGTTTTCAGGGACCATGCAGCTGTTTTACTTATAAGGTATGGTGCAGATGTGAATACCTGTGATTTGCACTCATGTGGATTAGACAATATGTCCATAGCCAGTAGGAGACGCTCCCACACTCTAGCCCGCATGCTACTAAAAGCTGGTCACCATGTTTCTGTACCAGATCCAAATGCAGCTATACCGAAACCTGGATGTACAGCAAATTGGTTATATTACGCTTGCAAGCAACCATTGAGGCTTTCAGATTTATGTAGAATTAAAATTAGAAGACTGAGTAAAAACAAGATTTTGTTTTGCTATGTATCATCCCTACCTCTGCCAAAGAGTTTAAAGAATTTTTTAATGATGGAAGATGAAGGTCAATGATATGTGAATTATGTATAAACAAATTATAATTCTAATAAAACAAACGTAATAGCGAATTATGTAAAAAATATAGCCAGTATACAACTGACATTATAACGAATTATAACCATCCATTTATTATGAGTGAAATCATAAATAAAAATGGTTCATAACAAATAAAACACCATTAAAACAATCTACTTTTTATTTACTTGGTAGTAATATGTAGTACAAAGGTATGTAAGTGAAACATATAAAATTATTTGTTGATTTTGAGTATACTTATGTGATAATAATGGTTCCATATAAAATGTCATAATGGATGTCTAATTTCAAATAAATAATACAAACTACAAACAATTTCTTTTTGAATAACAAGTATATGTATTATCTCTGAATGAATTCTTATGAATTAGAATACATATTTAGTGAAATACGTGAAATATAGATCCCATTTTCAAACAGTAAGAATGACTAAAGACATAGTGTAGTTAATTAGTATTTAATAAGAAGATAATCTTAGTTTTTAAGATGGAATATTATAAACTTTAAATACTAAAATATATGATATGAATTTATTTTTAGTTATAAAAACGTTGAATTTACAGCTATAAATAACAGGGTGAATAAATTATAATGTATAATGGGTCCGAAAAATAATCTAATAATTTCCAAAATTTATGTAATGCATAAATAACTTCCCGAAACACATGTACTGTTTTTTAAAATAAGAAATACATAGATGTTACAATATAAAAGTTTCATTAATAGCTTTTGTTTAATAAAATTTATGAGTAATCAATCAGGCAGAATATTAATGCTGGACCCCACGGTTAGACAAACCTTCAATTACCCTGCAGAAGAGATGCTATGCGGTGAAAAAACGTGTACCAGACTACTCCATAATATGCCCTCACTGGCTTCACATATAGTTTACATTTACAACTAAACTATACCAAGATATTGAACATCAAAATGTTTACCAAATGGAATTTAATATTATCATTATAAATTAATGTTCACACAGACATTTATCTACAAATGACACATTACCTTCGTGAAAAGAACATAAATCAAATACATAACACATACATATTGCCTAATAAGTCTGCCACATTATTTGTCTGCAAATTTAAATAATAATTGATGCTCTAATATATCTACGAAGAATAATTATATTCATGACCACTGGTGACAGAAGTTATTGCTTGTTATATTTTTATTCTGTACATGATGGGCAATCTCCATTTAACTTTGACATGCATGGTGAATAAAATATTTATGGTATTTTGGCAGTTCCAATAAACACAAAAAAATAATGTATTTACATAATTAGAAAAAAATACCGCACACTACTTAATATATTGGGCCCATCTTTGCATCAATAATAACACTACTTTTAGACATACACATGAAGTCAGCTGATTAATGTTACAGGATTGCCAAATGACTACATATATAATTAAGATATTTATACTTAAATTGCAACATTGCATTAAAACACCTTGTCAACATAATATTAAATCCAGGGATAAATAATGCTATGGGTAGGCAATTTATATTCTTACATTCCTATTAGCCTGCAACATAAACAATGTTACAATTTATTATGATTTATGGGAGTAAATGAAAAATACATTCCTATATTATTCTATATAAAGCACCTAAAAACAAATGAAAAGAAAGTAACACTCATAAACTTTTTATAATAAATAAAATTTGATGAAACATCAATAAATATACAACATGTATATTGACAATAAACTATTTAAGCATCTTTTAACCAAGCAAAACAATGAACTTTATGTATGTTTGACACTATGTAACATCTATAAACCCTTATGAAACACTGTGTATTATAAATATAATCACATTTTGACTATGGTATCTCTGTCCCATTTAGAAATAAGATGACTTTAAAATCTTTGTGTGCACAACATTCCAAGCTTAATTAAGCTTCTGAAGTTAGTTACAAAACCAAATGCAAACTATTGTCCATTGTAGCATTTTTTTTTAGGTTCACAGCCCACATTCTGTCACACATGAGACTAGTAAAATAATTAAAAAGTATGTGCATCACAAAATGGCAAAACTATATAAGAGTATCATGGGAGACCAAACAACCCTGAATATTTCTATATTGAAATACATAGTTCATTTCCATTGTGAGAATACGAAAATTGCTATAATTATATACTCTTAATCAATTGTAAATAAAGAAATATTTTGAAATAGTGAAGATTAACATGTGGTAGGTAAGTGCCTTGATGATCAATGTGTTAGATCTAAAGTGTGATAGGTATACAATAATTACATTGCTAGGAAGGTTTATCCTCTTAATTGTCAATTCCACAATGACCTTTATTGTCCTTGATCGTGTTTAATTTTGGGCATGCATGTAATAGAATATCCACCAAATCCAATTTATTGTTTCCCACTGCCTTATGTAGTGCTGTTTGACCATCAACATCTTGCAGTTCAACATTTGCTCCTGACTGTATTAACAATTTCGCTGCCTCCACTTTACCTATGATGGAAACAAAAAATATAATTTAAAAATAAATAAATAGTACATAATTTGGTTATTATTTTGTTGGATGAGGACTGGACTGCCAAACTAGTTTTCAAACCTAAGGCACACACTACTGTCTTTTCAAGTTATATAAGTATATATTCTTAGTTGATAGTCATGTGTTAATAATCTGGTAAGGTGGAGGAAACATTATTATAAAACTGCATATCTGAAACTTCACATGAATTTTGAAGGTATATGTAGTCTACTTACTGTATTAGATGTGCATGGTGGACTTAATAATCATGTCCCAGACATTGGACAGACAACTGATCATAAAACTATATTAGCCAAATAGTTCTATGAGATGGCTAAAATAATGTTTCCCAGTGGAAATATAAGATGAAGGCCAGGGAAAGAAAATCTATCTTTTTGTTAATTTTCTACTTTATCTAGAATATTTGTAGGATGTTTTTAAACTTTCATCAACAATATTCCTAAATGTTTTACCTGCAGCTGCAGCTTTGTGTAAAGGAGTAGCTTGGCCAGTCCTTGTAAATGCATCAATATTTGCTCCATTACTCAAAAGCATTTTGCAAATATCAATATGTCCATTACGTGCAGCATAGTGGAGTGCAGTGTAACCAGAATTGTCCGGCATGTTTACAGTATCTTTCACATTTCTACTTTTGTCAATTAGGATTTGAACTCTGTCCTTATCACCATTGAAAGCTGTGGAGGCAATGGCTGCATGTTAATATCCATGTAAATTTATTCATTTCATTTTAAATTGATGTAGTTGCAGAGATATGATGCAAGATTCTATTTAGGAGATTACACCTGCAAGCTGTGATTAGATAATATTTGATTTATTATGACATCTCACTATGATTGAGAGAAATATGAGAATTTCTTTATAAAAAAAAAATGTGTGTGTGTATTAGTGTACACACGTAAGAAGTGAAACTTCTTTATGACATCATTTTTCGAAAAATGATCTACTATTTACAAATTTACAGAATTGGTAAAATAAAGCTAAATTAAATAAAGTTTAAGTTTAGGAGGGGGGAATTTTTTGAGGGAATTTGGGATTTCTATCGGGGCCAATTTGTAGCCCTCACCGAGACGGTTCCGAGGATACCAAGCTCGGTGGGTCCACGACCTTTATTGGCCGAGATAGGTTTAGGGGGGGTGAGGTAAAAATTTTAGGTGGGGGTAAGGGCGGGGGGGGGGGGGGGTTAGGTTTCGTGGGGGGGCTATTGGGCACCTTAAAATATTTTTGGGTGGGGAAAGTTGTGGAGGGGGAATTCGGGAATTCTGATGGGGCAGGATTGTAGGCCTCACCGAGCCGGTTCTAATGAACCCAGGGTCGATGGGTCTACGATGGATAATGCCGGAGATATGAGTAGGGGGGGTGAGGTAAAATTTTTAGGGTGGGGGTAAGCGGGGGGGGGAGGTTTCGTGGGGAGGCTATTGGGCACTGTTTTGGATTTAGGGTGGGGGAAGGCCAGAGGGGGGGTAAGGATCAAATTACAAAAAAGTGGGTGGGACTTAAAATTTTGGGTGGGGCTTGGAAACGGTTGGGGGTGTGGCTTACTGAAGTGGGTACTAATTTACTAAATAAAAAAAGATGGCGCGTAACGGAAGAATGTGACGCGTAACGAAAAATTTTTTACAACCCCGATAAAGAAGTTTCACTTCAAAAATAATTACATAATTTTACTGTCTTTATATGCACAAATCAAGTATTTGCTAACAAACAATAATAAATTAAGTTACATAATATTTACCTGCATACCATAGTCCCCTTTCCCAATCCATCTCTGATATAGTTTGACATACTGAAGAATTTGCAGAAGCAGTTGCACAATTAGAATGATCACAGTGATTATGTTCCATTTTATAAAGAGGAGTATACAATTTATGAAGTAATGATTAGTATTTTAAATATCTCTTTGCAAAGTCCAAGTGATTTCAGTTTCGCCAGTGCTTGAAATAATCTTGTATCCCAGTTGTGCCAAGGAATTCATGGCTACAAGAACATTTGCTTTAATTGCAACTCCATTGACAACTACACCTGTACCAGGAAACTTCTTGGAAAGAGCTCGTACTTCTTCACCACCAAGTCCAAATACTGAGCAATCATTAGCGTGCAAAGATCCCTTGATGGCTATGTAGACAACTCCTTCTTCTGGTAAGGGATCATTCACCAAATTGCATGTCTGTAAATTCTGGCTACCCTTTGTGTCCATCATAAAAAATCAGCCAAATAAGTAAGTAAATATAAGTATATGTAGTTTATGTAAATTTTTAAACTTCGTCGTCTTTACCAGTGTGTTGATAGTTACCCAAATGCATAGCCTCCTTGCTAAAATTTGTTATATTATCTTGCTCAACAATAATTGAAGGTTCTGGCTCCGAGAATTCTTTTCTCATAGTCCACATATACTCATTGTAATCTTGTTTCACCGCCGTCGAACTGGATGCAACTACTTTGTAACCTAATACCTGCAATGTCGATCAATTAGCACAGTATGACTCACCATGCAATATCAGAAAATGGCTTAGTTACATCGCTAAACTTACTTCAAGAGCACTGAGGATAACGCAAGGGTGTTGTAAGTATACAATAGTGGAGTCGTCACAGTATCCACCACACGCAAATCTCTTCAGCTGCTCTATATCACCAGCTAAAACGTTCGATTCTTAATAACTTTGTTACACTAAATAAGGCAAGCCAGAAAATAAAACGAGAAGAAGAAAATACACAAAAATACGGCAATCACTTATTATCTTATCACTCCCTTTCTCATTTTACTTTGCGAACATGTTGTCAACATCTACCTTTCAGACCAGACACCAATACTCTCCACGGGTTTTTATGTCCATATGATGCCAGATTACCTCTGATCAAAATGTATGGCATTGATTACAGATGATATTAATCCTATTTTTTTATATTTAGTTCAAAACTGCGATGAAATAAATACAACAAAACACAATGCAAGTAGCACAAATGACAAATTCACATTAACTGACATAGGGACGTGACAAAATCATCGGTGACGGAAAACATCGATTATTGATGTAAGAAATAAAATCGATTTGAATATGTAATATATTATATTATTTAAAAAACACTTATGATTATTTTTTTCCGATATCATTTATATCAAAACCCTTCCATGATTTAAAAATTATGTATAATAATTAAATCATTCAATAAACGGCATCAACATTTAGATTAAAGTTACCAATTTAATTTTATTAAACTATGGTTATGCGATTTTGCATAAGCCAGTTTAAGAATCCTAAAAATATTGATTTAAATATAATATTAAACCTTAAGTCTGTTGAACTATTTTGAAGAAATTAAGATTTATTTATTAAATTCGAAAATAGTTCTTATGTGGAATATTGGAAGTTTTTGACCTACACATTTCAAGAAGGAAAACAAAAAACATCGGTACCTAAATTATGTTACAATAATCGATTAATTTTAATCCATTTAAATACAAAATAAAATCGCTATTATTTAGCAATCGATTTTTTGCATAGAGCACTCCCTAAGTAAATTATTATGGCATGACAAGATTTAAGTATGTTTAAGTAACGGCTATTACTAATATATTAATCTATGGAAACGGCACGACGCGATGTTATGAACAAGAACGCCGAACGTGCCACAAGTCATGTTTCATGGATTTGTCATTTCGATGACTAGTTCTAGGTTTCTGTCTAAAGTACGGAAAGTGGTAACGCGCAAACGGCTCGCATGACGGTACCTTAGTCATTATACCCGTTCATGAACGTATTATTTCTGTGCGTTACTGACCTCCCAATTTGAAAGGGGGAAAGAAAGAAAACACGACAGGAAGCGAAATCGGGTATTAGATATTCGGATACCTGAATGGTCTCTGACAATCTTAGTAACTGGTCGAATCATGATAGCAAAGGCCAAAGCTGTTGATTAAAAGTCGTTGTTCTGTAAGAAAGTAGTAACCCCGGTGAAGCCAGTCCATCCCAACAGTCGTTGGTTGAAAGTGGTGGTTGTGAGTAGCTCTTTACAATTAAATTGCTTAAAAGTAAGTTTTAACTTTTAAGCAATTGTTTTAAGTTTTATGTTTGACAAATTCCTTAAAAGCCAAGCTCAAGGTTTAGCGTGAGATCGAATGCAGCATTAATACTTGCGCACACAACCTGAAATCATATCATCAGCTTCGACAGCTGCCACCATAGCTGCCACGTTGAAGTGAGAGTGGACCGGTCACGTCTGCTGCTTGCAAGCACAGCACAGGGCAAGAATCTCCACGAAGTTGCGTCTTGACCATCTAAAAACACAGAGCAGATCTAGGTGTAGGTGGAGAGACTTAATCGAAAGATTTCTTCAGGATTGGTCGCAAATGGCACAGAAGTGGGACATTAGGTGCCTTACAGCGGAAATAAATACAATCTTAGATTATATAAAATATCTAAATGAGTAACCCATCTATTGGAGGTATATAGATATTTCTGTTTTCATATATTATTCGTGTAAACTACATGTTAGGTAGACAGTACCTAGGGTAGACAGTGAAGTAATCTTTTTATTTATGCTTTCAAGAATGTTAAAATCATCTGAAGACAAGAATCAAGAACGTGTAAAAATGATGTCTTATTTGGTGTCGACAAGTTCGCTGTGTGTAGGATAGATGGCATTAGTTGATGAATAACGGATCAAATCTGCGAGATATCGATAAGAATCTTAACAGAATAATACGCGATTTGGGTAATAATTAAAATTAAACAGTTCTTTTTATGGATTTTATCGATGATTTGGTTGAATTTTTACGTTTTTTAACTTCATTACCTTGCAGTTTTCGTGGTCACAGGGCGGACTGAGGTGTAAGTCATCCGCACAGTTTTCACGCACAGTCACTGTTACAAATATAAAAAAGTTAATTAAAAAGGTAAGGTGGTTTTTGCGTTCCGATCTACGCAGAAGGGGCTCACTGTATCTTGAGGTCTTGTAGTTGGTCTAAAAAATAGATTTATTTCAATGATTAACATTGGTGTTAATCTTAGAAACCAGTATACCTCGATAATTTATTAATTTCAAATAGTTTCCCAACTGATTTAGCTCTCAGCTTTGTCCATGATACCTACTGTAGTTTTTATTTAGTCGGAAGAATAATTTTATTTTAAAGACATTTGTTTATTACAAAACAAAAAAAGGTTGTTTACTAGACCCGAAACAAATATCTGTGGATCACACTAGTAATTGTCTCTGTGCGGGGATCAAACCCGCGGCCTCATGTTTCACAGCCGGCGTCTATCAAACTGCGGCACGGAGGCTGGTATGTCAAAAACAAGAACTACGTGCACACGTCGCTAGGTGGCTTCAGCAGGGCTAAGCTTCCGTTCTTAAATATAAAAGAGCTTTGTGTCTCCGTGTGCACGTCGCATGCTTTGGGAAATATAGAAAGCTCCTGTCTTGCCTGGCCTTTCTATCTTGCACGTCCTTACCCTATATGCAAATTCTGCGTAAATCACTGCTGACTTAAGGATGAGAACACCTAAATCATCATAACTGACTTATTACAAGACTAATAATGTATTCCATTGGTTGTAATAAAATAAAAGCCACCGGCTGGCTTTCAACCTAAATTGGACTTTGAAGCCGCCGAGTTAGGTAGCGCAGCGGCTCTAAACCGCAAACACGTGTCGCGTTGGTGTAAATTGATCATTAGAATTGAAGTTACAAATTATATTCGCTCTCATTAAACCCCAGGCTCTCCTAATCGCTCATTTGTGGAGAATAAACATGGTTTCAAGTATTTTGGAACTGTAATAAGTGGTAGGAGATATTACCTTAACGCCTACCCAATTAATTGTAACGTGATAAACGTAAAAAATAAGTAGGTTATGCCACCTGGATAGTTACTATATTATTATGCCTAGAATATTAGATTTAAATATCTAACCATTATTAAATTAATTCAGTCGGCATTTTGGGAGGTTTTAATTCTAGAGTTAAATAAAATTTACATCTAGATACAAATTATAACAGAATGAAATTATAGATCTTTACTTTTCTAATAAATATTGTGATTGTTACCGTTTTCATTGAAGAAAAGCGCACTGGGAGAGGCCGCGAATTCAAAAGTACGTACATCTGTATCGTACATTTTGAAAGCTTCTTTCACTTCAAGTTGGACTCCCACGTTGAAGAGAGGACTCTTTGGCATACATAGCAGTGTTCGTGTACTAAAATACTTGCTTTTTTGTCGTTTATGTATGTCATTGCGATAATAAATAAATACATCCACAAGTCACATACATAGTCCTGACCCCACATTAACATCATAGTCTTGTGTCGCAGGTATCAGAACTACGAGAGACTTTTCAGTCTCACAAATATCCTGACCCGAAAGAAATATTTGTGGGCCGCACAAACATATCTCTTGGTGCGGGGATCGAATCGGGCCGCTCGTTTCACAGCCCTTTTTTAACTTCCCGACGTTTCGATGGTACAAGTGGTTAAAAGATTAATATATTTGTTTAATTTAAATGTATGTTAATGAGGTTTTAAGATCATCAATCAATCTTTAGCAAGTCCACAACTGGACATAAGTCTACTCCCTGGCGTTTGGGAATTTTTCCTGACCATGCTATTTAAAGATAATTTTATAAATGAATTGAAATTATATTTAGTGGACGTACGTCCGTTTATGTGCCATAAATAATATCAGAATATATTTGATGAACACGGATGGAATATAAAGAAATATGAAAGTAATTAAATTAATAACTGAAACAGCGTTTTTCACACCACGTGGTTTTCAGTTATGTTGTAAATTTGGTCTGCGAGATGCGACAGGATAATTAAATGATTTATACATCAAAAAGCATGTATTAAAATATTGTATTTAATGTATGGAAAAGTTATTTACAGACAGATATTTTAATAGACATTTATAGTCCGCATAATAAAATGAGTTTGACACAAAACGGAAAAAAAAGTTGGCTAGTATTAGCACTTGATTTATTTTTAGTATGAACGGACAGTGTTCACAAAACAGCCTCGGGCTGCTGAACCGTTCTGCGGAAACCATACCTAGCTGTAGTGCAGCAAACATAAACACAAGTGTAGTTTTATAACCAAACCATAACAATTAATGTCAAATGTGAAAACACTTCGCATTATGAAGCCCACGTCCACCCACTGCGTTCATAAATTACATTAGAAACCAGTCGAATAAAGATATTGACATGAATCAGATTTTTGTGGTATATCTTTTCATACTCATCAAGGTACTTATGTTGAAATATATGAAAGGGAAGTAAAAAGTAAATATTTTCGTCTTCATCTCCGTTGAAATGGAACGGCTTGATATAGAAAGTCAGAAGCGAAACTAAACGTCTCGTTGAGAGCTTTTGTTATAATTGCACACAGTTGGTACGCGCGTTCCGAATGCTAACACACTGGTTCATATAGGTAAGTGTTACGTTAAAAGCTTTTTTTTACATTCGCTTTTAACCACCACTTGTAACTTGTCATAAATTACTTGTAACTTGTTATAAATTTGATTTTGTAGATATTGACCCTACAGAATTGGGTCAAATAAAAATAAAGTTATAATTTAATTACGTATTAATTAAAAACAACAAAATCAAAGTAGAAAATTGAATAAAAGTTCGTTAAAAGGACTATCGCTTTGTTTTAATGGACCATTACTTCTTCAGAAACTAATATCAATTTTATTAACAGGGCTATCTATAATTACTCGACAATGTTTTAGATAAAAAAAAACTGTAACCCTTCTTTTCTAACCCTTTCTTGCTTCTTCTTCTTGCTCTCTACCTACAATATGTCCTTACTCTCTAGATACCCTTGCCATATTTTGAAGACATACATTATTTATTTATTTATTTATTTATATATTCTTTATTGTACACCACGGAAAAAAGACAGAGATAATAACAAAACTAAACAATAAGTACAATCGGCGGCCTTATTGCACAAGGCAATCTCACATTTTTGAGTTTTCACCCAAAAAAAATTATTTTAGTTGTACTATAAACTTAAAAAATTTCTACGATACACTGACAGATTTTGCGCAGTTCCTTCATAAAAGATATAATTAATCTTTCAGCATAATGTTCGTGTTATATTAAAGTAACAAACCTTACACGTACTTTTACCCTTTACTGGTGTTTACGTTACAAAGGGTGCTGCTTGTTCTTAGTGTGACTAAAATATACATTGCACCACAAATACTTATTTTGTGAATCCTTTGTTGAAGATTTACATATGTACGAAACTTCACCTGAAGCCCTAACAGGGAAGGCAGAGGTGCATTAGCAATGCAATTCGCCGAGTTCTTCCGTCCTATTATAGTTGTATAAACATGTCTGTAAGACATTGCTTTATGCGATAAGACCGCTATTTGTACTTACGTTATTTTTGTTTTTTTTTTCTGTTTCTCTGTGTTATTTTTCTGTGTACAATAACGATTTGAATAAATAAATAAATATGTCACCGCACTGTTGTGACTTACAAATATAATAATGATTCCATTGGAGCTTAATAATAATCTGCTGAAGTACGAGTAGTTGATTCGGTTTCGATACGAGACGTTTACATTAAGCCCATAAAACTTTATAGCAGGTTAAATATGTTTAGATTTTAGAAGGTTACTAAAAGTATTTTTAAATTAGGTAATAGAAAGTTTTACGTAGGTACATGATTTTCTGTTAGGTAATTGAATTAGCCTACGTTTTGTATTCTTTTGTGAATTCTTTTCTACGTGTACGATTTAGACGGAATTATAACTATTTTACCTAAGTAATTGCAGGTATAATATTCTTATCCAGCCAGATAACGACCGACATAGATAAAGACGGGAAACTCTTCATTGAGATTTAGGAAAATGTGTCGCGTTTCAGGTTTAGCCTCTTTACCATTATTGAGCAAAGCGGCATAATTATGTTGTGCCCAGACACAACCATCACTGGTGGAAGCAATATTTAATACATACATGTACATAAACACACGCATTTTTTCCAGAAGGGGTAGGCAAAGGTGCTACCAGGACAGCCCCATTTTGCCTTGTATGTTCTGTCCCACGATGTCATAGGGGGTGAGCCTATCGCCATATCGGGCAAAAAACCCTGATTCAGGGCTGATAATGAATAGAAAAATCCGATATTACTTCGCCTGTCCCAGGATTCGAACCCGAGAACTCAACTTAGTACAACAACGCCACCGAGGCAGTCAAGCAATATTTCACTATTAGTAATTTTAAAGATCATAAAAACTCTTAAACAATATAAATTTGTATAGTACACGTCATAGACCTTGTTCTTCCCACCTTAGCGACGTATTTAACACGTGACATGATCTATTTTCACGCTAATCACTAACCGTGGTTAGGTATGGCGTCGATTCTTTGAAACGTGCTGTTTGTTGTTCCACTAATTATCCTCATCTATTTTCTCCTCCGCATAGACCGGAATGTTACACAAAAAAATGTATCGTAATTGAATTACTTCGCATAACCTTCATTCATACAGGAATCTTCAAGTAGTCAAGTAGTTTTTTATATAAATTTCAATGTATATAATTCCAAAAAGTACAAAGTAATAAGAGCCACCTTTCCGCTTATTTACGACGTTTTATCCACCTGTCTGTCACTTGTTGCTGTTGTTATTATGAAGATGAATCCATTTGTCTTCCCAAGGTAGCTTAATTTTAAATCTAATAACGCATTACTTAGCGACTAGACATTTCTTTTCCTTTGTCTACCGAAGTATCTGAATGATAAGCTTTTAATGGAGTAGTCAATTAGAAATGTTTTAATGAATATCTCATGTAAGTGTTGTAGGATTAGATGAAAAGTACAAAGATGGATCTGGGGACACAGTAGTTCTCACTCCAAGACGAGCCAAGCGAAGCGCAAGGGCTCTACCTACCTTTTCTCGCAGCGCTTTGTCGTTCTTTGAACTCTCATAACTTGGGTTTCAATTACCTATGCTAGATAAACAAAATTATCGGGATATATTGTCAATAGCGGACTTATGAAACATATAAAGTTTGGATTGCATAGCTGTTATAATTTCGATTTTATTGATATCTAAAAAACTGTCATCGTCACTGACTCACTGATGATCATCAAAATTCTTAGGGTTATTACTTATATTCTAGAAAGGTGAAATATAGAATTTAAGCTAGTATTAGGACACAAACAACAAACATAATATATTAACTAAGACATAGAGTTTGTAAAGTTAGGACGTGTAGAGTAAGGGCGTAAAGAGTAAGAAGTTTGGCTCTACATAAGATCTGATAACTTTTTGACAGTGCGAGTCATATGTTCTTGTCTTGGCAACATTTTACATGAAAATGTTTGTGGGGAAATTATTTTTAATCTTTTATTTTAAAGATGTGTTTTTGTTTAAAATAAGCTCCAGGGTAAACCTCTTGAAGTCATTTATTTATTGATAGTCAATTTCCGCGCTCTTTAAAATCAATAAAAACCGTGCTTGCATTGGCATAGATATGAGCTGGATTATTATTACATGGAAAATTACTTCTACCTCCACAAAGTTATGCTCATATTTGTATCGATATCAATAAAGCATGCGTGAATTCGCGCACATTCGGCGGATAAAGCGCGTCTACGACAGCCCAGCGCTTTTTAACCGTATTAGAAATATGTATGTGCAACAAGCTGTGGAGATAAGGGCAAAAGGAATTGGCCAGTTTGCATGGTATTTAGGCTTAATTTGAACAAGTGTTTTAATTGCACATGAGTTGTGATTTTATATTTAACACCTAAAATACTCGACTTTTAACTATAATAAGTTTGTAGGAATTTATATATCTCAGGGATTGGAGTATGAAAGAAAATGAAAATTTTGGAAGGATGTCAAGATGCCCACTAAATCTACACATTTTGTGATTCACTACATGGAAGGCCGCAGATGATGTATTATTTCTATTTGAAAAACCACATGATGACATTTAAGCCAAACCGCTCGTCCAAATTGACCTCTAAATTGATTGATCGCCTAAAATGACTTTCCTTTGCAGCTTTAATTTTAAAAAAATAGCACGTTGACTGTGCGATTTGTATAAATAAGCCATACAATTATATTACTATTAATACTTTTTATTTATTCAGTTTTCGCAGTAATATTGTTCGCAATTCACATTCTTGAAACAAGTCGGGATGCTTTTGTTTCAGTGCGACACGGCGATAACCAGTTATTGAATTACACGTGTCGGTAGAGTTGCGCAGTTTGTAAGAGAGAATAAAGCTCATTGTAGCTAACTTGACATCATTCGGATGATAAGCAGAATGCTAAAATCATGACGACATTAAATCACAATACGATTGTTTCGACTCTGTAAAAATATCTTAAACTTAGATATTAAGAGGTACATCAACAATCAAGTTATATTTGCACACTATCTTAATGAGAGAAAAATCTATTACTTAATAATTTAACGTAGAAACAAACGTATTGGTAACGATTATCACGGTTATACCTACTTTTGAATAAAATATAATGATGTCCGTTGTACGAACTACGAACTAGTAACTGCTGATAACTACGTTAACTTAAATGTGGTTTCGTTTAATTCCGTCATATAACCACCAACAGGTGTATCTAGTTTGGTATAAATATCATTTCGTACTAGCCACACGCAGACGTGGGATTAGAGAGCGTATAAAACAATTAATGTTGCTATGAAGGGGAACATAATCGAAGCAACATTTTCTGCCGATAAATTTAGCGTGACTCAACATGAATTTTACATATAATTAGAATTAAACGATTAAATTTACCTACTTTATTAATATAAAGGAAATATAAGTTGTTATATGTATAAAAATATAGGAAAAAAAAGATTTTGATGTTTTTTTAAAGACTTGTTGGCGGATAGCTGATCAGTTAAATAATGGTTTCTTAGCTCAAATTTGGCACATTGAAATAAATCAGTTTTTTACGGATTTTATCGCATGCGCCAGGTGACCACGAAAGCTGAAAAGCAATCGAAACGTTGGGAAGTTAAAAATGTAGTATTAAACCAAATCCGCGATAAATTAGTAAAAAATAGTATAATTCAGTTAAAATGGTTATTGACGGTTCGGGCTTCTTATCTGTGTTTATAGACATAAATACATGAAATTAAAATAGTCAAATAGAATTATAATTCGTTTTTAGATGGACAATTCATGTTTAATATTTAATTAAATAACAAAGTCAAACAAGTCAAACAAATTACGACAATAACTCGTCCACTAAGTGTTTTGTATAACAATTCGAATAAATATTAATTCTACTCAATTTCAAATTTAAAAATAAGAGTAAGAGTTGAAACTAAAAAAAAAATTCGTAAAGATTAATAAACAGCAGATTAAAGACCGCTAGTGGGTTGCTGGTCTTAAATTAAAATAGTTTTATCGGGAAAGCCGAAAGAATGTAATAAGATTACCAATCTTGGGTGCCTGGAAACCTAAAAAAAAGTAAGCACAAATATTTTAATCTAAATTGTATCTATGAAATAGAACTATTACAAACGTTATTTGTTTATTTAAAAAATACTTTCCATTCTCCAATATACATAATATACGAAAATGGCAGAAGACTAATGACTTATAAATTCATAACAGAACTTTTGTATCCATTCTGAATATGATTTTATATTATGTTACTAGTCATTGATGAAAAAGTCAATATAGAAACAGATAAAAGTGGCAGATAACATAACCCCAATACTATAGTTAATTTTAGAAAATATTAAGGAACTAAGTATATATTTTATATACCTAATGATAACTTATGTACATGAAATAAATAAATCCTGATTCGGATCATATTTAAAACTTCTTATCCGACTGGTGCGTTTTAAATTAACTAAACCCTTCTCTTTATTTTAATTTTATCGAATTTTTATTGGATTATTCTCAGCGATATTGATACTGAGATAGGCGTTTGAGTGGTAGTAGGAGCCTCGCTGAAACTCGACTACATCGTTTATTAGCTCTTCTATTTCCTATCGTTAATTATCAAGAAAAAAAATTGAACATTTTTAAAATGTTTGCACAAAGAAAACCTTAAAAACTGATCTTAGCTACTTGAAATGCTTCAGAGAATGGACCAATGAAAAAAATATTAAGAAAGTTAACTCGCACTTAAAGAACGCAAAAAGAGTAGTTTTAAAGTAACCTTTCCTGTTATCTATAATAAGTGGCCCTATAGTAGGTTTTATAACGAGGGTATTCTTGCGTCAAAACATTTAATTCAAAGCCTGTCATTCCTAGTGAATATGGACAAAGAATATATATATATATATATATATAGAATATATATATATTTATATAAGCTTCAAATTCTGCTTTTTTAAGGTTTTTGTACTGGTACCCCAAGACATAAGCCTAGCTTACTTTGGAGACTCCCGTCAAACTGTTTATAACTTTTTTTTTTTAAGCATACTTTTATTATATTTATTATATATATTTTATACAAATCTATATTTATATTTGTATTAATTTAGTAAGATATATTTTTTAAAGTTAAGTTATTAAAACGATTTGTCCATTAATTAATACAACTAATAAAGTAATGGTAGCCACATATATGATGCACTTAGTGGTAGTAGTTCATAATTAATTTTAATTATTAATTCTACAATCAAACTTACATTATCATTGATGCAATATATTAAATGATGTAGTTTGTAATAGCTAACGTATAATTTATTGACTTTGATCGTACATTTTACGCCAATGTCTGCATTTTATCACATCACTACCCAACACGAAAAATGCAAAGAAATATGAAACAGGATTTTTTAAAGATAGTACATATTTCGATAATGTTTCCAGGAATAAATTGACTGATTTATGATTATTTGTAATTTTTCGCCAACACGAAGAGCAGATCTTTTAACGCGCTCATTAAAGAAAGAAAGAAGAAGGAAGCGTTGGTTTGGTAGTAATTTATTTTCATTCGACATGTTTGACGTAGTTGAAATTGGTTATATTCAGCGCATCTATGAAAGGGCTGCGCTTTCATTCTCGGCTCTCATTCAGTGTTCGTTTAGGCTGGCCCCAGATCGGTCGCAAGGTTTTCTCCGTCGCCGCCTAAAGCCGCGTACGGGTCGCGCCGCCCGCCCGCCGCCTAACTCAAATACGCACTGATTTCCGTAAATATTGCCAACACCGGTAATTTATTTCTTTTAATTGCTAAAATATCCCGTGTCAAATAAATCATATTATTTCTGATAAGTTGTGAGTGTTAAAAGTTTATATTTACGAGAAAGCTCTTGATGGTAAGCGTTTTAAGTTTTTGAAATTTATTTTAATATTTATTTTTAAGAGATCTAATTAACATACTTTTCATAAATTAATTCTTAATCCATTTAATACATAATAGTTTTTAAAATATCGAGTATGGAACATTGTTAATTTATTGTAAAGATAACAAAATGTGATATATACAGGGTAAATCAAGACCGCGACCGAAAACGAAGTCAGTTGGTAGTATTAGTGACTTCAGACACAATGCAAGTAAAAATTTCACCAAAATAAATCGTCGTATTTGGGTGATTAAAACACAGTTTTCCTAAAATAATGATGTAGACCTCTTTAGTTTTAAACACTCAACGGTACGTAAGGGTTTAAATTATTATTTTCGCAACAACAGGGTATTTACAACCCAAACAAGATGATTTTTAAAAAACTCTAAAAATATATGTGTTCCTGCTTGGGTGAAATTTTTATTTGCATCGTGTCTGTAACCACTAAAACTACCACCTGGCTTCGTTTTCGGTCGCAGTCTTGATATACCTTGTTTATGGCTTCTGTAACAAAATGTATTCAATTTAAAGTTACGTGACAACGGGAATGTCCTTGACCATAACTACAATTACACCTATTATTTTATTATTCCATGAATCCCAATAAAAATGTTAACACGCAAACATTTTGTCCGATAAAATTGTTTAATATCAAACATGCTGCACGAGCCGCGGTTATCTAAGTGTTTACTTAGGTCAGTGAAAATTGCTTACGAGGTATTAATTTTCTTGTTCATCTCACGAGATACAAAATATACAGCTTATTATTTTTCAAATAAGAGAAACTGAGTAGTATTTTTAAATTATTTTACGACGCTTTTAAATTTGTCATTGATTACGAATGAGTTAGCGATATTTAAAACAACAGCACAATTTTAAATTCAAAATACCTAATTAGATAATTTTAAGGACAGAACTAATGATATAAAAAGACTAAAATAAAAAGACTAAAAGTAAAATAGCTCTCGACAAATTCCTAAGCCTGAATAGCTTTAAACTAAAGTTTTTTCAGCGACCACGCTTTAAACTGGTTGAATACGTAATTAGTTCACATGAAATAGGATTAGTTACATCATCAGTAAAAATAGAATAAAGTACATATTTTCATTTTAATTTTGGTTGATATAAACAATTTACGTTTGTAGCGGCGTTAAAAATGGCTATTTTCAACGGGCTATTTCACATTTTTTTCAGATTGTTCAGCTTTTTATTTTATATATATATTTGTGAATTCAACTTCAATTGTAAGGTATATCACGTCCGTGTCGCGAAAACGAAACTAATTCAGTGTCGAATGGAATGTAGTCCATATACGGAATCGATGAATGGCTTTTGACGTTTTTTTCCGGTATTTTTATGTGCAACGTGACCTGTGATTTGTGTGATTTTTTTGTTAGTTTATTTTACCTAGCTCTATATTCAAATACTGCGATCTAGAAGTGAATAGAGAACATACATTTACATACTACCGATTTGACTAACTGCAATAAATTGTTTATCGAGGTTTCAAACTTATCACTCTTTTTCAATGTGAGCGAAGAAGTGTCAACCGAATACTCGTTCATCATAAGCTTAGCTTTAAGGAGTGTATAAAATCCTTTGTGTCAGATAAAAACATTCAAATGATATGTAGACTTACGATGTCTTCAAAACCGAAGTCTTAACGCTTCGTTAACGCTTAAACCGTCTAGAACAAAAATAGGAACGGTAATCTTGAATACGTGTATTCGATTTATAGTACCTGTAAATTATTCAAATCGCAATAGAATTTTTTTTGCTATTGTTTTTCTTTACATTGGACATTGGTATAGACACGAATTTCAATACACACAGGAAGACTTAAAGTGATTACAATAGTTAGACATGAAACAGCAATAATTTCTAGCAGGATTTTTTTATTGAATTATTTATCCGTTACAAGTATTAATTGTATGAGTTTAATATTATGGATGGCTAATCTAGATGTATACCTATATTAGACAAAAGAGTTAGTAACAAAGACTTATCTTTAATTTTCTGTTTCATTAAATACAATTACATTAGGCTTTCGGCTAGTAAGCCAGCAATTGAAGGCAGTTCTATTATTGTTACAAAGAATGTTTTACTTTACAAAATCGTGGTATTACTTGTATTCCTAAATAAAGGACTTGTGCGTATAAATGTTGTTACTTTTTTATTTCCACACGAAATAGTGTGACTGTGAATCGATAAGCCGTGCGTTCGGTTCAGGAAGACAAATGTTTTTGGTATTCAAAAATATTTGTTTCTTGTCTGTGTAATGTGAGACCGAAAAGTCTCTAGTGGTTTTTGATATAGGTATCAGAAAGGCGTTAAAAGACTTTTATCGTAGCGCGTTGTGTCTGAGTTTTTAGTAATTAAAAAATTATATTATTTCGTTTGTAGTCACAACAAGGTGACCGTTAAGGTCTCATAAATAAATAAATGTCAACCAAACTTTGCACAAGGAATTTGGTTAAAAAATCGGATATCAAAAATGTATAAAACAAAGCCAAAGGGATATACGACTTGTAATATCTTATAGTATATCATATGAATATATACACACAACTGATAATAGTGTAACACTCGATGTGCAAAACCGCATTATGGATCGCTTTTGAGTTATTGGTTAGGTCGATGTCGCATCGCTCGAATATGAAAAGTACTTTACTCGAGGTTAGCGCATACAACTTGGTTCTGCAACTTAGCTGCGACTGAAACTTGTCATACTCAATATTCCTTGCTTCGACCCCTCATGTGGATGGGTTAAGGAAAGATAGAAAACTAGAAATCATAGTAGATATTTTGTGTATCTGTATTGGCCTATATTCGTTCCACCGCAGGGCTCCTTTACAATCGGGATGACGATTCAGGGGGGTTAGGCCATATAGTCTAACACGCTGGCCAGATGTGGGCAGATAATATATCACATTCAATTATATGTGTTTGTAAGGAAATTGATTCAATTACCTATATTATAATTGAATCAATTTGAAACCCTGCTTGAATCGTAAACTCGATTGTAGAGGAGGCCCGTGCCCTGCAGTGGGACGTATATAGGCTAATACAGATACACAAATTATCTACTAGGTATTATTGCTCGTGTTCTATCTGTCACAACATGAGGGTTCGAGCCCAATATGACTCATTCAGTCATGTTACAGATTGTTTTGGCTTACATTATTTCTGTCTAGAATATGTTTTTTTACTATCTCACTGGTCTATTATTATAGGTTATATACTTCCCATATTTGCGAATATATCGTGGCCGGTTATCATCTAAACAAACTGAGAAGTTATGCAAGTTCGCTCACGATTCTCATGCACTCTTAAAACAAAACTTAAAATACAATGAAAAACTAATTATATTGTGGTCATCGCACCGAATATATTTCGATATTGTGCTCAAATAAAGATAAGAACGTAAGCCTGTGGACCAATTTAAATGGATTTAGAAATAAACCTGTTCATGTCTGTGGAAAATTACGGAGTATACGCACTAGATCTTTAACAATTACGAAATATAGTACTTGCCTACAATAATATATTAAATTGAAAAGTTTATTGGGTACACTAATCTCTGGGACCACTCATCGGATTAGAAAAGTTCTTACTGCATTCGATAACTCAATTATAGAGAAAGGTCAACATGAAGCCCTGACTCTTCTAGAGGTGCTCTGGGGTGTTCATTTTGAGATATGGAACTTTCTTTATAGTGTAGATGTAGTCCAACACGAGATTTTTACCTCACGTAGAAATTATGATTTTCCACGTGAAACAAGACCATGACCTTTAGAACCCAGCAAAAGAAACATTATAATAGGGAATGTGGTTCTTGTCAGATGAATTCAAAACCTGGTGTTAATGAGCGTGGAGGAGAATGGAGTAATTGCACCCCGGGAAATCCGGGACAGTTATTAACGTTATAACTAAGAGTAAATATGACTTCAAAGCTTGTATGGGTGGATCGACTCTTCACTTCTTTAATTATTATCCATTTAAACACATTCATTTGGGTAAGTTTTTTTTAATATATAATGCGATCTTGCAAATTAATTTATTTCTTGTAAAACACTTTCGAGTGGTGGTAAATTAATTCGCAATCCAATTTCTTTAATATGTTAAAAAATTACCAGGTGGTGAAGACGTGATGACATTGAAATCAAATATTAAATGGCGGTTCCATTCGTACACCAAATAATAAATAGCAGTATATTATAACCAAGGGCATTGGCATTTTTTTGTAGAAATATTATAATGGGATACAATAATGTTTAAATTTTAATAAATTTAAAGAATTTTGATGTACTCGTAACGATTGTGTTGCACTTTAATGTAATATCTCCACTACCTCGTCCTTTGTTCTAAATCTAAACAGTGCTATAAAAGGATGGACAGAAAAAATTCTACATCCACCTGTTATAATTATATTTATTCTACTGCTGGATAAACGTCTCGTCCGCTTTATTGGAAGGAATTGGTTCAGTCCCTCACGACGCTCCAATCCGGATCGATCCCGGTGTCGTTATTTAGTGGCTAATTTTTCAAATACAGAATGGGTCGACGTCGAGATCTCACACGGAATAACAATTACTGTTTTTTTATAACAGGCAACTAGCGGTACTAACGTCTGAACGTGCTCTACCTTGCTCTCGAGCTGTGCCATTAACACTATTCGCTCTCATCCTGGACTGAATCCAATTTTCCCACTGTGTACAAATATCACTTATCCAACTCCAAATACGAGATATTCTAGACAAACGTAATTAATTAAATTTTCGATAGTTACCCCAATTAACGCGTTCCGGGTCCGCTTATATTACGAGCGGGCACCGGGCCGTATTACGTATGGACATATATTACCATTTAGTACGATCCTATTTCTTGTTGTATATTCGCAGGGACAGCCCCACAAAGATTAACTAAGATGTTTGTTATGATCGCATCAAGTAGAAAGTTTACGGTAAGGACCACTGCCTGCGGACATTTGGTTTCTACTTGCTTGAACAATCCATTAGACACATTGTATGAAATCTAATTTATAACGGCATTAATCAACTCGAAACTGGACATTGTTTAAGATTTATTTCGTTCTAAGCATCTGTTTGCTTTGATTACAATGAAGTTTGCAAACTGGTAATCCTTAATCTAATTAAGTTTCGTTTGATCGTGACAGCTGTGCCTTAATATAAACCTTTACGTATTAGGATGTACCATTACATACATACACACATTAACTCACGCCTTGTTCCCAGAAAGGGTAGGCAGAGGTGTTATCAGGACACCCACGTTTCGCCTTGTGTGTTCCGTCCCACGATGTGATGGAACAACAACAACTGGCACAAATATCTGATTCGGGCTGATAATGAATAGAAAAATCCAATATCACTATGCCCGACACGGGATTCGAACCCCAGACCTCAGTGTGGTAGCCGTACCGAAGTACAACTATGCAACCAAGGTGCTCACTATTACTATTGGATCCTTAAAGGGAAAATGTAGAAACAACGAGTGCACTTACAGTTTGCCTGTAGCATTCCTCGCTCTGAATGTGGGAAATAGAGAGATTTTTGTTATATCGAGTGCAAAGCCTCGGGCAAATCATGTGTATCACTGTCTCACGGAAAATCGACGTAAAGAAACAAAGTTTATGACCGTGACTAGGTCATTCTTAGTTTAACTTTTGCGGTGAGTGGACGTATCGTTTGTTGCGCTGGACATCCTGGGTATTTTGTTTTTGTGAGTTTGTCATGGTTGATTGTGCAAACATCGGATCCTCTCTTACTATCTTGCGAGAGGCTTCATAAGACTCGGCGTCCATCTTTGAATTTGGTGATTGCTGTTTCTTTTTCCCACGCCTGCTGATAAGATTGCCCAAGAGAACATCGGACCCTCTCTTACTATCTTGCAAGGAATCACCTAAGTTCCAGTGGCCATATTGAAATTTGGTGTCGCTGTCTCGTTCCTGCGTCGACGACTGGCATATGTGTGAGTACGTGATTGTTCTCATTGTCAACAATTAATTCACAAAAAGCGCTTGAAATCGAGCGGGATTTGAACCTGCTTCGGAGAATTGCGAGGCGTTGGCTGTCCCAGCAGCGCTACAATAGCACAGGCGCTATTTGCCGAAATTATAGTATCTATTATTCCAAACAACGCTCGCTACGGTAGTAAGACAGTTAGACAAAATTTAGCAAAATATCGCAGCCAGAATGCCATTAAAAAGAACACCACCAAAGCAACAACAACAAATTGCTTCGGGGACCGACTCCGAAAGTGTAACTGGTAGCGTTTCCGATGCACAAAATGTGGAAACAGTTCAGGTTATTACAGGGCGAACTAAAAGAAAAAGAGAAAACGAACTATCAAATTTCATGGATGAAGTTCGTGGTTTGTTTTCAAACTTTGTTGCTGAACAAAATACTAAGCTCAATACATTAGAATCATCTTTGACTGAAATAAAAATGCAAAATAACGAAATACAACTAGCTTTGGATACAATCTCATCCAAATACGATGAAATGTACGCAGAGTTAGAAAAACTTAAACAAGAAAGGAAAAAGCAGTCCGTGTATATTACATCCCTTGAAAACAAAATAGAAAACCTAGATCGACAGACATGCTCATCAAAGATTGAAATCCGGAATATTCCGAAATTGCCTAATGAGTCTAAGTATGATCTATGTGACATAATAAAAAAAATTGGTACTGTATTAGATGTAAATATACACACCAACGATATAAAAGATGTATACAGGGCTCCCGCCAAAAATAACTTATTAAAACCGTTAGTTCTGGAATTCTCATCGGTTCTTATGAAAGAACGACTGATTAACAGCGTTAAAAAACTCACCCATACTCAGAAAGAGGAGAAGCTTAATACCACAATACTATGTAATGAAACTCCACAGAAACCAATTTTTATCTCAGAAGGATTAACTCACAAAGGACGACGATTACTATTCTTAGCACGAGACTTTGCAAAATCAAATGGCTACAAGTATTGTTGGACTTCATATGGAAAAGTCTATATAAGAGAAAAAGAAGGAGCACCCCAATATAGAATCGACGATGAGACTGACCTAACCAAAATTAAAAACAGAACAATATGACTAAAATATCTTAATTCCATGTCTACGTCCTACATTTACTTATTAAAATCTAAATATAATTATAAATACGATATCATAACCTTTAGTATAAGTGTTCCGATATATCATAGTACACAATTATCTTCGATTATACTTTGTTATAAATTATGCGTAAACAGACTACAGCGATACATATGCACCATATACACATCAGAAATAAACATAACGGCATACAAACAACAAATAAAAATGCATTTAAATGTAAATATAAATCACACAAACGTCACATATTCTAACTGCACAATAATTAAGATAACACACTATACACCAAAATATATACTTGCAATGTACTCACCGACCAAAGCATATCATAAAATATACGGTAATCCCATAATAAAAAAGATATACTTTAAAAATAGCGAAAATGTAACTTGCTACAGGGGCAAATGCAAAATACAGAACACAAATTCAATCCAGTAGAAGCACAAATTGCGACAGAGCTAGATGAGATAAATGAGCCAAATTGTCACGGGCTTGATGATCCTACGAACTGCAATGACCTCCTAATGATGGATAACAAAACACACGCCTTGACGGTCCTGTCAATAAACATACGCAGTATAAAATGTAATTTGGATGCATTCTTAATATTTATGTCAAAATTAAACGTCGATATTGACGTTGTAGTACTAACCGAGTGTTGGTTATGTGATAAAGATCCCATTCCAAGCATAGACAACTATGTAGCGTACAACACAAAGCATAATATAAATCAAAACGATGGAGTTGTAGCCTACGTAAAAAGAGATCTAACTTCATCAGCATATGAATGCAAATTTGACGAAGCGAATTTTTTGATAATTTCTCTAGGCTTTGACTGTACTATAATATGCTGCTATAGACCACCATGTTTTAGAAACCCAAATAAATTTATTGACTTTCTAGATACAACTCTTCAGAAAATTCAAACTACCACAATAATTTTCACTGGAGACATAAATATCGATACAATTCCAGGAAACAACTCACCTTATGCATGTGATTATGTATGTATGCTCATATCACACGGCCTACGACAACTTATAAACCGACCTACAAGAGAAAAAACATGTTTGGATCACTTTATGGTTAAATCTAACTGTTCAAGCACTACAATCGTATTTGAGAAATTTACAGACCATTGTCCAATCCTACTTCGATTAGCGACAAATAAAAAAATAAAGAAATCACACCATCAGGAATACTCGAAAGTAAATGTGGAACGAATCGCTCAAAACTTAAAATCACATGACTGGAGCACATATTACTCTATCAGAGACTCAGATTTCGCAGCTAGCACCCTAACGAATTTAATAAAGGGAATGATTGATTCTAATACCACCACCACCAGGAAAAAGAATAGATATAAAGCACTCAAGCCATGGATCACCTCCTCCATTCTCAAATCAATCCGAAAACGGGACAAAATTAACATGAAAGTTAAAAAATTTCTCAACGACACGCAACTTAAATCATACTATATAGCGTATAGAAATACCTGCAATAAAGTAATTAAAACCATGAAAATAGACTACTACAAAAACAAACTTGCACTATCCAATAGAGATATGAAAGAAACATGGAAAATTATAAAAGACTATTGTGAAATAAACAAAACTAAAACAAGCTCTACAGAGCTTTTAAACATATCTAGTTCACCAGTAGAAGCGCTAAATATTGTAAACAATTATTTTACCAAAATCGGCAGTGAATTAGCGCAAAAGACACTACAGAAAATCAATAAAACGGAAACAGAACTGGCCAGTGACGCCTCTACCACAGGTCCGTGTAACTCGATGTATTTTCCCCCTACAGATATTGAAGAAGTTGTAAAGAGTATAAAAAGTTTAAAAAGTAATAGTGCTCCTGGTCACGACAGTGTAACAGCGAAGTTACTGAAACATTGCATAGTTGACCTATCCTCACCCATTAAACATTTATGCAATCTCAGCTTCGAATTAAGCACTTTCCCAAAAATATTCAAGTTAGCAACTGTAATACCAATCCACAAGGCTGGTGACAAACTCAATCCATCCAATTATAGACCAATATCGTTGTTATCATCGATATCTAAAATAATTGAAAAAATTGTCAACCAAAGATTGATTAAGTACTTGGAAAGCAACAGCCTTCTTGCATCAAATCAGTACGGATTTAGAACGGGACGATCAACGAATGACGCAGTGCTTGACCTTACAACCCATATAGTTACAGCACTTGAGGAAGGAGATGAGTGTGTTGGAGTATTTTTAGATCTCCAAAAAGCCTTCGATACCGTTTCTATTCCAATCCTTACTTCTCGTTTACAAAATATGGGCATAAGAGACGTACCATTAAGATGGTTCTCCGATTACCTGCGAGATAGGAATCAACAAGTCCGAATTAATACCCACATCAGTGATAAGGCGAAATGCTCATTCGGAATACCGCAAGGAAGCACAATCTCGTCAACACTGTTTCTTGTTTATATCAATGAGCTGTGTAAATTGAACATCAAAGGCGCCAAAATTATTATGTTTGCGGATGACACGGTCATACTCTTTCGTGGGAATGACTGGGACTCGATTAAAACACTCATGGAAAACGGTTTAAGGACAGTTACTAATTGGCTAGAAAACAGTCTCCTAACAATTAATGCCACCAAGACTAAATACATGTGCTTTAGCAAATCCAAAGCATCAGGACGCAAAGCAAATTTCAATGTAGCTCTGCACACCGGCGCATGTAAAACGATACATACGCAAAATAAATGTGAGTGTGCCACTCTGGAGAGAGTCTCGAATATAAAATATTTAGGAGTTACAATTGACGAAAACTTAACTTGGAACATGCATATATCAAATACATCCAAAAGAATTAGAAGACTCGCCTTTATTTTCAGGAACCTAAGAGAAATCGCCACTCGTCCACTTCTAGTTCAGACATACAACGCATTATGCCATTGTATTATCACCTATTGCATATGTTCATGGGGTGGAGCTTCCAAATCACATCTATTAGAATTAGAAAGAGCTCAGAGATTAATTCTTAAGGTTATGCTTCATTTACCATACCGCTTCCCCACAGATATCCTGTATAATGACATAGAAGTCCTCTCTATTCGAAAAACCTTCGTGAAACAGTGTATTCAACGGTATCACCGAAAAACGGTTCCATTTACGACAGTGCCTAACAAGAGAACGGGAAAATTTCCAGTTCCCAATTTTAAAAGTTCATTAGGTAGAAAGCATTATACCTACTTAGCACCCCGATTATACAATAATTTTAATGAGACGAAGCGGATGCAAAACCTAAATAATTACAAAATAAAAAAGTTACTACAAGATTGGTTAAAACGTAAAAATTACAACACGGTTGAAAAACTTATTATCACATCAAGCTTTTAGTATGGATTTATTCCTTAATGAAGAAAAAATTATGTACATATCCACTCACACACATACACACCCACACACACACACACACACACACACACACACACACACACACACACACACACGAATACACACACACATTCACAGTCGAGAACTCATAACTCTACGCATAATTAGTTTTTAATTGTTTTTTGTGTCTTTTTTTTGTTTTTTGTATAAACTCATCTAACATATCACTAATCATATTTTAATTTTTAATTATAAATATTTTGCTTTCAATTGTTAACTATTGTAAAATCTTCATAAAATCCTGAGAAATAATGTATGTGAAGTCACTGGTTTCCTAAGATACAGGATATCTCCTAGTTTAGGAACCAGCGATCTATAAAATTGTACAAAGAAATTTTTAATAAATAAACTAAACATAAATAACATCAAATTGCTCTATTTCCATACACTCGCACGACAAATTTACTACTGTGTATAAAACCTCAATGGCCAGAGTACGAAATACAAATATGTACTAATCATTTATTAGTTGTGTCGGCCTGGTTGAGACTGAATAAAGGCGGAAACACAACACACTTACGTGGACACTATGACCAGATTTTTACTTTTGTTATCCGTGTGGATCGTGTTATTTATGCAGACACGAATATTCTATCATCATAATTTTATATGATTTCAATTGTCTTAAAATTTGACTTTTGATTTAGTATAAATGGAGAACTTCAATACATTAGTGAAAAAGAAATTGTACTACTAAAATAGGCATTTTCTTAATTGCTTTTCGGACTGTACAAAAAATACTAATCTAGGGAAAACAATGTTGTACTTAAAACAATACAATTATCCTAAATAATAAATTTTGGAGCACTGTTTACATAATTCGAATCTTTAAGAACACGCCATTAGTTTCTGTTTTCAGGTCATTTCATCAAGTAATTGTTATCATAGTTTCCTTTAACAAGCTATTTCTCCATTTGGATGAAAGTAGTCTCAATCGATTTGGCTCTTCAGGCATTGTGTATCCTAGCTTTAAATGATAATGTATGTATTGATTATAGTGCCACCCACAGTTCGCCGAATTTATTTCCGTTCCATATGTGTCAGTAGGCGAGAATGTCGCCATGCATTAATTCACACAAAGTGGATAATCCTTTCCGGGATTAAAACTCAAGATCTTGCGGTTCACAGACTGCCAATAAACCAGTAAAGAGACTTATAACTCATATAAAATTAGATATACATAAAAATAAATATGATAAATTCAATAATACATAATGCTTATAATAGATGTTTCCTAATAGGTGTCAGATACCGGCCTTGAACATTTTTTACAACTTCTCCGGACAGAGCTTTCAATACAGTTTGTGTAAATATTTATAGATTTTCGAGCGTTTAAGTCAACCGCTAGTGAGGCAATGAAAATTCTAATGCCACCATTGCCTCTAACAACTACCGTACCGAATTGTTATGTTTTCATTTGGCTATTCCGGGTTGGTTAATCGTAATAGGATATCAAATTCCACCAGATTAACCTGACATACATCTTTATTATACTATATTTATTTTACTTTAATAAGAAATTTATTAGATAAACACAATTAGATGAAGAACCTTTTATATAGAAATATTGTAGCATTAATTGAATACACATTAATTCATAGAATATCGTGTCATGCTCATACATAAAAAAATGAAATAATTATCCCTCTGCATATTTTTAGTAAAGGTCTAAAAAATCAATATTTAGTTTGGATTATTAATGTGACACATATTATAACAATTTGAAACAATTGATTCGTTGCAATAATTTCTACGGTATGTAAGTCCGCCAACCCACACTAGGCCAGCGTGGTGGACTATATGGCCTAACCACTCTCAATCGATTGTCTCGATTGTAGAGTAGGCCCGTGCCCTGCAGTGGGACGTACATATATGGGCTGATATAGATAGATGATATAGAGATTCGTTGCAATCGTGTTACAAAATAATAACATTATGTTCCCACGAGCTATAATGAAATACTAATTCAGAAAAAGCCTTAATAAATCTGAAAACGATTATTCTGGTTTGTTTTAACTTTGCAACTTTACATCGCAATATTGAATAAGTTTTCTCTCGGAGTTAAATTCAGTAAGCGGAGTTTACCTTGTACCTTGTGTTTACATACATATAATAGGCATAGGCAAATTATGCGACAATATTGGGTTACGTTGTTTTGTAAATTGAGTACGGTAAAGGTTGCCAATAATGACATCTACCTCCATTTCCAATGCTAAATAGTCTAATTTAAATAAAAAGCTAATGTCTAAGTTCCTAAACATGTTTCGGAATTAGGTATACGAAATTTTGAAGAGAAATATGGAAGTATTTTAGCAAAATATTCTTACTCGTGATATGCCATATTCGGTGACCGAAAAATATACACCACGTATTCTTCCCGATCACAGAATAGGAAATTTACGTAGGCAAAACATTTTAACATATTTATCGAAACTGTCGGTCTTCGGCATTTGAGGAAAATGAAATAAAAATATTCTTTATTTAAATAGTTTCTGACTATTTAGTCAAAACATCTGTTTTGATTCGTTAAATGATACCTACCACCACTCGAGATCGCAGCCACTAACTGTTTTCTTTTCTGTTCTCTTAAAACTTTTTCTTTTCTTCATCTTTCTTTTTAATCTGTGCTCTTTTGTAGGTACCTACAAACGTACGTAAATAACAAAGATAACAAAAATGTAAACGCGGTCTATTTGGAATATATCATTCCGAACTTCAAATAAGTACCTTATAGCTAATTCGGAAAAGTTTCGCTTCCAGAAAAAGAACACGATTTTCTGTAAAAAATGCTATAATTCAAGTCGGATATAACTTACTTGTTCAGCGCTTTTCGTGGTTCACGCTGAATAAAACTCTCAAGTTGCTATAAAGTGGGATGGAATTGACTACCAAGAGTAAAGAGGATGTTTAAAAATTTTAGATAGGAAGTAAGAATTTCTAATGTTTGCGGTAAGCAGAAATCTTTATTTATTATACTTTTTTCTATAATACACAGAACGGCGCTTAGAACTAGAGACAGCATATATGGCATCATGATCATGAAGCATCATGATTTGTAATTTCGTATTAGCGGCAGAAACTACGGATAGCTCTACCTACCCCTTCGTAGATGCACTCAACCTATGTATGTATCTAAATATATAGAAAAATTTGGTTGTTATAACCACTACTTATTTTGCGACTACAACTTTCAGTTCAGATCTTAAAAAGTTTCATGTTGACTATGTTTTTTAAGAGTACTTAGAACGTGACTTATATCTAGAATTACTCTATTCTCATTATATGGCTTTCAAGTCTGTAATTGTACTTTATTGTATTATCTAGGTCGTTATGACTTTAAAAGCTCACAAGTTGGTATAGTTGTGCATTAATCTGCGAAATAGCAATTACAGTCACGTTTTGTCTTGGGTCATTAATCCGGTCCGGTATAGTAATTTGTGCGATAATATTTTAAGAATATTTCGTCGTTCTTTTTTTTAAGAAATAATTTGTCTACTACGATAGTACCGTCTTAATAATTCAGTTTTATGGCAGCGTTAGCCTTTTAAGACTGGGTACGAAAGTGCACGCAGAAAACACTAAGCCTTAGGATACATATAGTAATGTATTTCATTCGCCTTGGTAAAACGAGATTTTTCTAAATAGATACACTCAATATAACTCACGCAATTTTCACCTTCCATTAATCTTAGTATAGTTTTAGGCCATTAGTATTAGAAACTACGAAACTTTTTTTAGTTTCACAACACTCAGGGTGTGAAACAATTTTTTTTTTGGGGAAATCCACACATTTTTCGCAGTGGTGTATAATATGGTAACCTTATTTTAAACTCACACCTTAATCATTTGTACCTATTTCACACTAAATAGAAAAGCCCTATGTTTTTTCCGGCTATCTGTCCTTTTTAAATGATAATACAGCCAATTAGCCGCAACAGAAAAACATCTAAACAGAAAAAAAAAACTGCGCCACTGAAAATGTTACTGAATAGACCCACAAGTGTGCAAATCTCTCAACATTTAAATAAAACTGGTGCGATAACTTCGTACGCTGATAAATATTGTAAATTTGCATTAATATTAAATTCGAGAGATAGGCGTCGAAGCCTAAAATTGCAATTACGTGACTTGGCACCGGAACTCAACCATAACTAAAATAGGCATTTTCTTAATTGCTTTTCGGACTGTACAAAAAATACTAATCTAGGGAAAACAATGTTGTACTTAAAACAATACAATTATCCTAAATAATAAATTTTGGAGCACTGTTTACATAATTCGAATCTTTAAGAACACGCCATTAGTTTCTGTTTTCAGGTCATTTCATCAAGTAATTGTTATCATAGTTTCCTTTAACAAGCTATTTCTCCATTTGGATGAAAGTAGTCTCAATCGATTTGGCTCTTCAGGCATTGTGTATCCTAGCTTTAAATGATAATGTATGTATTGATTATAGTGCCACCCACAGTTCGCCGAATTTATTTCCGTTCCATATGTGTCAGTAGGCGAGAATGTCGCCATGCATTAATTCACACAAAGTGGATAATCCTTTCCGGGATTAAAACTCAAGATCTTGCGGTTCACAGACTGCCAATAAACCAGTAAAGAGACTTATAACTCATATAAAATTAGATATACATAAAAATAAATATGATAAATTCAATAATACATAATGCTTATAATAGATGTTTCCTAATAGGTGTCAGATACCGGCCTTGAACATTTTTTACAACTTCTCCGGACAGAGCTTTCAATACAGTTTGTGTAAATATTTATAGATTTTCGAGCGTTTAAGTCAACCGCTAGTGAGGCAATGAAAATTCTAATGCCACCATTGCCTCTAACAACTACCGTACCGAATTGTTATGTTTTCATTTGGCTATTCCGGGTTGGTTAATCGTAATAGGATATCAAATTCCACCAGATTAACCTGACATACATCTTTATTATACTATATTTATTTTACTTTAATAAGAAATTTATTAGATAAACACAATTAGATGAAGAACCTTTTATATAGAAATATTGTAGCATTAATTGAATACACATTAATTCATAGAATATCGTGTCATGCTCATACATAAAAAAATGAAATAATTATCCCTCTGCATATTTTTAGTAAAGGTCTAAAAAATCAATATTTAGTTTGGATTATTAATGTGACACATATTATAACAATTTGAAACAATTGATTCGTTGCAATAATTTCTACGGTATGTAAGTCCGCCAACCCACACTAGGCCAGCGTGGTGGACTATATGGCCTAACCACTCTCAATCGATTGTCTCGATTGTAGAGTAGGCCCGTGCCCTGCAGTGGGACGTACATATATGGGCTGATATAGATAGATGATATAGAGATTCGTTGCAATCGTGTTACAAAATAATAACATTATGTTCCCACGAGCTATAATGAAATACTAATTCAGAAAAAGCCTTAATAAATCTGAAAACGATTATTCTGGTTTGTTTTAACTTTGCAACTTTACATCGCAATATTGAATAAGTTTTCTCTCGGAGTTAAATTCAGTAAGCGGAGTTTACCTTGTACCTTGTGTTTACATACATATAATAGGCATAGGCAAATTATGCGACAATATTGGGTTACGTTGTTTTGTAAATTGAGTACGGTAAAGGTTGCCAATAATGACATCTACCTCCATTTCCAATGCTAAATAGTCTAATTTAAATAAAAAGCTAATGTCTAAGTTCCTAAACATGTTTCGGAATTAGGTATACGAAATTTTGAAGAGAAATATGGAAGTATTTTAGCAAAATATTCTTACTCGTGATATGCCATATTCGGTGACCGAAAAATATACACCACGTATTCTTCCCGATCACAGAATAGGAAATTTACGTAGGCAAAACATTTTAACATATTTATCGAAACTGTCGGTCTTCGGCATTTGAGGAAAATGAAATAAAAATATTCTTTATTTAAATAGTTTCTGACTATTTAGTCAAAACATCTGTTTTGATTCGTTAAATGATACCTACCACCACTCGAGATCGCAGCCACTAACTGTTTTCTTTTCTGTTCTCTTAAAACTTTTTCTTTTCTTCATCTTTCTTTTTAATCTGTGCTCTTTTGTAGGTACCTACAAACGTACGTAAATAACAAAGATAACAAAAATGTAAACGCGGTCTATTTGGAATATATCATTCCGAACTTCAAATAAGTACCTTATAGCTAATTCGGAAAAGTTTCGCTTCCAGAAAAAGAACACGATTTTCTGTAAAAAATGCTATAATTCAAGTCGGATATAACTTACTTGTTCAGCGCTTTTCGTGGTTCACGCTGAATAAAACTCTCAAGTTGCTATAAAGTGGGATGGAATTGACTACCAAGAGTAAAGAGGATGTTTAAAAATTTTAGATAGGAAGTAAGAATTTCTAATGTTTGCGGTAAGCAGAAATCTTTATTTATTATACTTTTTTCTATAATACACAGAACGGCGCTTAGAACTAGAGACAGCATATATGGCATCATGATCATGAAGCATCATGATTTGTAATTTCGTATTAGCGGCAGAAACTACGGATAGCTCTACCTACCCCTTCGTAGATGCACTCAACCTATGTATGTATCTAAATATATAGAAAAATTTGGTTGTTATAACCACTACTTATTTTGCGACTACAACTTTCAGTTCAGATCTTAAAAAGTTTCATGTTGACTATGTTTTTTAAGAGTACTTAGAACGTGACTTATATCTAGAATTACTCTATTCTCATTATATGGCTTTCAAGTCTGTAATTGTACTTTATTGTATTATCTAGGTCGTTATGACTTTAAAAGCTCACAAGTTGGTATAGTTGTGCATTAATCTGCGAAATAGCAATTACAGTCACGTTTTGTCTTGGGTCATTAATCCGGTCCGGTATAGTAATTTGTGCGATAATATTTTAAGAATATTTCGTCGTTCTTTTTTTTAAGAAATAATTTGTCTACTACGATAGTACCGTCTTAATAATTCAGTTTTATGGCAGCGTTAGCCTTTTAAGACTGGGTACGAAAGTGCACGCAGAAAACACTAAGCCTTAGGATACATATAGTAATGTATTTCATTCGCCTTGGTAAAACGAGATTTTTCTAAATAGATACACTCAATATAACTCACGCAATTTTCACCTTCCATTAATCTTAGTATAGTTTTAGGCCATTAGTATTAGAAACTACGAAACTTTTTTTAGTTTCACAACACTCAGGGTGTGAAACAATTTTTTTTTGGGGAAATCCACACATTTTTCGCAGTGGTGTATAATATGGTAACCTTATTTTAAACTCACACCTTAATCATTTGTACCTATTTCACACTAAATAGAAAAGCCCTATGTTTTTTCCGGCTATCTGTCCTTTTTAAATGATAATACAGCCAATTAGCCGCAACAGAAAAACATCTAAACAGAAAAAAAAAACTGCGCCACTGAAAATGTTACTGAATAGACCCACAAGTGTGCAAATCTCTCAACATTTAAATAAAACTGGTGCAATAACTTCGTACGCTGATAAATATTGTAAATTTGCATTAATATTAAATTCGAGAGATAGGCGTCGAAGCCTAAAATTGCAATTACGTGACTTGGCACCGGAACTCAACCATAACTAAAATAGGCATTTTCTTAATTGCTTTTCGGACTGTACAAAAAATACTAATCTAGGGAAAACAATGTTGTACTTAAAACAATACAATTATCCTAAATAATAAATTTTGGAGCACTGTTTACATAATTCGAATCTTTAAGAACACGCCATTAGTTTCTGTTTTCAGGTCATTTCATCAAGTAATTGTTATCATAGTTTCCTTTAACAAGCTATTTCTCCATTTGGATGAAAGTAGTCTCAATCGATTTGGCTCTTCAGGCATTGTGTATCCTAGCTTTAAATGATAATGTATGTATTGATTATAGTGCCACCCACAGTTCGCCGAATTTATTTCCGTTCCATATGTGTCAGTAGGCGAGAATGTCGCCATGCATTAATTCACACAAAGTGGATAATCCTTTCCGGGATTAAAACTCAAGATCTTGCGGTTCACAGACTGCCAATAAACCAGTAAAGAGACTTATAACTCATATAAAATTAGATATACATAAAAATAAATATGATAAATTCAATAATACATAATGCTTATAATAGATGTTTCCTAATAGGTGTCAGATACCGGCCTTGAACATTTTTTACAACTTCTCCGGACAGAGCTTTCAATACAGTTTGTGTAAATATTTATAGATTTTCGAGCGTTTAAGTCAACCGCTAGTGAGGCAATGAAAATTCTAATGCCACCATTGCCTCTAACAACTACCGTACCGAATTGTTATGTTTTCATTTGGCTATTCCGGGTTGGTTAATCGTAATAGGATATCAAATTCCACCAGATTAACCTGACATACATCTTTATTATACTATATTTATTTTACTTTAATAAGAAATTTATTAGATAAACACAATTAGATGAAGAACCTTTTATATAGAAATATTGTAGCATTAATTGAATACACATTAATTCATAGAATATCGTGTCATGCTCATACATAAAAAAATGAAATAATTATCCCTCTGCATATTTTTAGTAAAGGTCTAAAAAATCAATATTTAGTTTGGATTATTAATGTGACACATATTATAACAATTTGAAACAATTGATTCGTTGCAATAATTTCTACGGTATGTAAGTCCGCCAACCCACACTAGGCCAGCGTGGTGGACTATATGGCCTAACCACTCTCAATCGATTGTCTCGATTGTAGAGTAGGCCCGTGCCCTGCAGTGGGACGTACATATATGGGCTGATATAGATAGATGATATAGAGATTCGTTGCAATCGTGTTACAAAATAATAACATTATGTTCCCACGAGCTATAATGAAATACTAATTCAGAAAAAGCCTTAATAAATCTGAAAACGATTATTCTGGTTTGTTTTAACTTTGCAACTTTACATCGCAATATTGAATAAGTTTTCTCTCGGAGTTAAATTCAGTAAGCGGAGTTTACCTTGTACCTTGTGTTTACATACATATAATAGGCATAGGCAAATTATGCGACAATATTGGGTTACGTTGTTTTGTAAATTGAGTACGGTAAAGGTTGCCAATAATGACATCTACCTCCATTTCCAATGCTAAATAGTCTAATTTAAATAAAAAGCTAATGTCTAAGTTCCTAAACATGTTTCGGAATTAGGTATACGAAATTTTGAAGAGAAATATGGAAGTATTTTAGCAAAATATTCTTACTCGTGATATGCCATATTCGGTGACCGAAAAATATACACCACGTATTCTTCCCGATCACAGAATAGGAAATTTACGTAGGCAAAACATTTTAACATATTTATCGAAACTGTCGGTCTTCGGCATTTGAGGAAAATGAAATAAAAATATTCTTTATTTAAATAGTTTCTGACTATTTAGTCAAAACATCTGTTTTGATTCGTTAAATGATACCTACCACCACTCGAGATCGCAGCCACTAACTGTTTTCTTTTCTGTTCTCTTAAAACTTTTTCTTTTCTTCATCTTTCTTTTTAATCTGTGCTCTTTTGTAGGTACCTACAAACGTACGTAAATAACAAAGATAACAAAAATGTAAACGCGGTCTATTTGGAATATATCATTCCGAACTTCAAATAAGTACCTTATAGCTAATTCGGAAAAGTTTCGCTTCCAGAAAAAGAACACGATTTTCTGTAAAAAATGCTATAATTCAAGTCGGATATAACTTACTTGTTCAGCGCTTTTCGTGGTTCACGCTGAATAAAACTCTCAAGTTGCTATAAAGTGGGATGGAATTGACTACCAAGAGTAAAGAGGATGTTTAAAAATTTTAGATAGGAAGTAAGAATTTCTAATGTTTGCGGTAAGCAGAAATCTTTATTTATTATACTTTTTTCTATAATACACAGAACGGCGCTTAGAACTAGAGACAGCATATATGGCATCATGATCATGAAGCATCATGATTTGTAATTTCGTATTAGCGGCAGAAACTACGGATAGCTCTACCTACCCCTTCGTAGATGCACTCAACCTATGTATGTATCTAAATATATAGAAAAATTTGGTTGTTATAACCACTACTTATTTTGCGACTACAACTTTCAGTTCAGATCTTAAAAAGTTTCATGTTGACTATGTTTTTTAAGAGTACTTAGAACGTGACTTATATCTAGAATTACTCTATTCTCATTATATGGCTTTCAAGTCTGTAATTGTACTTTATTGTATTATCTAGGTCGTTATGACTTTAAAAGCTCACAAGTTGGTATAGTTGTGCATTAATCTGCGAAATAGCAATTACAGTCACGTTTTGTCTTGGGTCATTAATCCGGTCCGGTATAGTAATTTGTGCGATAATATTTTAAGAATATTTCGTCGTTCTTTTTTTTAAGAAATAATTTGTCTACTACGATAGTACCGTCTTAATAATTCAGTTTTATGGCAGCGTTAGCCTTTTAAGACTGGGTACGAAAGTGCACGCAGAAAACACTAAGCCTTAGGATACATATAGTAATGTATTTCATTCGCCTTGGTAAAACGAGATTTTTCTAAATAGATACACTCAATATAACTCACGCAATTTTCACCTTCCATTAATCTTAGTATAGTTTTAGGCCATTAGTATTAGAAACTACGAAACTTTTTTTAGTTTCACAACACTCAGGGTGTGAAACAATTTTTTTTTGGGGAAATCCACACATTTTTCGCAGTGGTGTATAATATGGTAACCTTATTTTAAACTCACACCTTAATCATTTGTACCTATTTCACACTAAATAGAAAAGCCCTATGTTTTTTCCGGCTATCTGTCCTTTTTAAATGATAATACAGCCAATTAGCCGCAACAGAAAAACATCTAAACAGAAAAAAAAACTGCGCCACTGAAAATGTTACTGAATAGACCCACAAGTGTGCAAATCTCTCAACATTTAAATAAAACTGGTGCGATAACTTCGTACGCTGATAAATATTGTAAATTTGCATTAATATTAAATTCGAGAGATAGGCGTCGAAGCCTAAAATTGCAATTACGTGACTTGGCACCGGAACTCAACCACATTTACACTTTAACTTTGTGTTGGTAATATCGCACTGAGTTTTTGCTAACTGCTTGCGGTATATTAATCTGCTGTGTTTGAATTATGACTGAGTTTTAAATAAATAATGTTTATGATTGATATGATTTTACTTTGGAATAAATAAACATTGTACGCAATAATGTAGCTGTGTATTTTATAAGTGACGTTTTATGTCATAATAACAGATTTGGTGGCGATTTGCTTGAATACGCTTGCGAATCGAAAGGCTATACCTACCTACGTCCGCTTGTTTCTATTGTTGCTGAATCTATTGAATTTTCTTATAACCGCGAAATAATATTGTTCCGAAATGTATTAGATTTTCTTATGACCGCGACATAATATGTTATTATGGTGTTTGTGTGCTCTTTCAAACAATGAATAAAAAAAAGAGTGCGTGTAACGTTCACACGCGATTGAAGTAAAACTTCTTTGGCATAACAGCTCACGCCTATAAAGTTAGTTAGGCATTCTTTTTGTTACGATGTCATACAGATAAATACCGTACTTCATGGATGGGAACCGCCCCCTTAGAGATGTGCCACGCATAACGAATAACCGTAGACTATCAATAATCGGTTTTGAAATGAAGACAATACATAAAAATATAAATAATTTTATTCTTGATTGCCGAAGTATGTTCCATTAACAGTACTGATTAAATGTTAAAATATGTGCATTGAATAAAAGTTACCCAGTCATATTTTTTGGTGTTATACTAGAAAATGGATATAAAAAATAGTATATATTGACTCCACGATTGTAACAATAATATTTCTGGTCCGGTTAATAATAAATAAAGAATAAAATAAATAAAGAAGTTTAAAGAAATTATTTTATAAAATCCATACCTTAATCACGCGATTATCGATTACAAGTCCCAAAAAATAATAATCGAATAGATTCATTAACGATTATACACAACCCTCATCCCTACTGCGAGCTGTCAAAATCATAAATATTTGAAAACCGGATGGTACAGAAACGTGACGTCATATTGGTGTAACGGACTTCCGTTGCATTGTCGTCCATTTACCTCCTAGTCGCGCCTAAAGAAGTTTTACTTCAAAAATAGATTACGGTTCCAAAAACAATGGCAGTAGTATCTGTCTACGTAATAGAGTGTAGTTGTGAAATTGCAGGCACAAGCCTAGCGAGTAAAATGGTCACTTTTCATCCGGTGTGCGCAGCGTTCGCTGTTCCGCCAGAAGTGAATCCGCTTCAATTGTTTTGCTAATCCAAGCAGGGATTTAAATACTAATCTTCTGTTATTTCAGTTATATTCTCTCACTTAAATATTAAATGACCGTTGCGACCACTCCACATGCATCGGACTGACATACAAGTTAATAAATTCTTAACCAAAAAACGAAAATGGTTCAAAGATAATTACTTTTTTATTATTACGGGAAAAATAATAATCATCGGCGTGTCTAATAAATGTTGATACAGCAATGATGAATGTATTCCATACCCAAATAAGACCTTTGAGAAGAAATAATATTATGGATTTAATCAGTTGTCAATAAAATGTATTCGTATAGTAGTTAATTGGTTTGCTATTGGTATAATAAACTGGAGAAAAATATTACGTTCGTGTTTACAAGAAAAACCTGTTGAGTCGGTAGAAGTTTGCCTATACAAAACATAGTTTAGCAAAGTTCTAACTCACAGCTTTTTGAACAAGTTTGTTTTCTATGGCTTCAATATAAAATTAATTAGAAATTTTACCGCTTCAACTATTATTGCAGCTGTATAATATTAAACATTTAATATCTGTGTACGCCTGAATGGATTTATTCAGCCAGACGGTTCATTCAGTTAGAAAATAAGAAGCAATTTTCTACACGTATAACAATATAATGTTTAAATAAACCCTACGTGGGTTTATTGTTTACAAATAAATATATAATACCTATTGTAGTGTATTGTATTGTAGACTACATCCTGTAGTCCAATATAAGTTATAACTACGGTCTGACTTTACTACTTTAGTGTAGGTTATACAAAGAAAGGCATATTACGTTTTTATCTTCACCTTCTGCCTGACACAACATGACTTTTCGCCCATGATACAGCAGGGCCTTTGTTGGCCCGTTGTTCTTTAATTTACTTCGAAATCATTGTGGAGAAGTCTCAGATATGCAAGATTCCTCACGTTGTTTTCCACCATTAATAATTAATTGAGAATACACAAGTTATTTCATAAAATCAATGTTTTCCCTGTGTTTGATACAGTGACCCCTGGTTTGGCAATCCTGTACTAACCCAACTGAGCTTTAGCTCGTTAAACTCCAAAGTAGGTATTGCCGGTAAATTATTTATTTCATTGGGCGTCTCCTTTTATTTATAATATTAAACAAAATAGCTTCAATGAAATTTCGAGTAAGCGCAAAGTACCTAAAATTACAGATAAAATGTTTAACAAAATGATAGTGATAAGGGCCCTAAACATAATTCAATGTACCCTCTGTGATGCTGCTGGATAAGAGCTTCACTTTAATGGCTTTGTCTTCAGGCACAAAGGTGTTTGACCTTCTTGAAATTGGCTTATAAATTAAATATATAACAAAATAAATTTATGATTGGACGAATTCTAGCAGCGTAATGACTTAATAGAATATATTAATTATTTTGTCGTGTAAATTGACAATGTTGAAATTGCAAAGTAATTTTAAAAAATACATAGAAATTATTTTTGTAATTTGCAGTTATAATTTATTAATGAAGCTTGTGTATAATTGAGGTTGTGAATTCCGATTTCCAGTATGAAAGTCTTTAAACAAAACATTGGATCGATTTAGCTTTCAATGGAAATAATAAAGTAAGATTTTATTACGCAAACAAATGTTTTAGTGTTCCCGTTTACTAAGAAACAACACGATGAAAACTGTATTTTTTATAAACAAACATCTCTGCGCAAATTTACAGGTTATTGTGGAAAATTCTTTATAAATATTATAATAAAACGAATGTGCAAAAAGTTGGTGGGTGGAGGTATACGGTTGATTGTGCAATAAAATTGGGATAATATACGGCGCTGATGCAATGCATTTTGCAAGCCAAAATATCATCTTGTTATTATACAACAGCCACCTTCCATGTTTTAAGTCATTTTTCAGGAATTTACTTATTCTCGTCGCATAATGTTCACTATTGTGGAGAACATTCCATTAAAATTCCGGCGGATCTTGGTGATTTGGTTCCTCACTGATTTTTTGAATTCGTGGGAGGATATGGACCGGAATTATTGCTAAGCCGAGAATCTTGCGGGCTGTGTGGTGCCTTACCGAACTTAAATTGAAAATGTGACTCACATTTTTGGAATATTCGTTTCATTTACATTTTTTGCCAGGTGCAGTAAAGTTAGTCGTGCCAAAAAGTGAAATCACGTAACCGACATCATTCGAAACCTGTGAGGTAGATAAATTTTCTATATCTCCTAGATATTAAATAAAATTCTCAATATTTAATTAGTGCGTCACTCAAGCGTGGGCAATAACATAGGTGTCTTTGTGGCAGATCGTATTGGCTATAATTGTAAATAGCTCTGGCAAACTAGTAAGATTTCAAGGTCAAACGTTGGTGTCCTGGTTGCACCTCTGCCTCCAGCTTCAGGGTAAAAGAAATGAATTATGTATATATCTTTTCAACACGGCCGGCTTCACGAAACCACTTCTTGTGAAGTCGTATCATTATTTGTGTTATATTTTAGCCGTTTATTTTTTAGGGTGTAAGTTCTTGCGGTAAAAACGACGAAGCCTGCTCAACTTACAATTAAATTAGCAGAGACTTTTGCTAAACAAAAAGTTTTTTCCTTTATCGTGATTTTTATATTTAAATATTATTGTTAAATGTTGATTGAATTTTGGTTTTGCTTATATTAGTGTTACTCAATAATTAATAATGAAAATAATGTTATTAGTAACATAAACCTAATTATTGCGAGACACGCGAGGACTTCACACTAAGATTGAGTCTTGTATTGTGGCTCATTAAGTAAAATGTTTATTAGCTATTATACAGGGTATATCTAGACTACCACCGAAAGCGAAGACAGATGGTAGTTTTCGTGACTTCAGACAGAGAAATATGTCTTTTTTTAAAATGGTCGTTTTTAGTTGCTTTATGTCTGTAGTCACTAAAACTACCACCTGGCTTTGTTCTCAGTCGCAGTTTGGATATACCCTGTAGATCAAATGTAGATAGGTGAGTACCGAAGGTCAGACAAATAAACGAAGAAGTTTTCATTTTGTTTTTGCTTTTTACCCCATACCTATTTAACGATGTACAAACTTAAATATTTTGTAGAGCTATTACGGTATGTTTTTATATTAATGAGAGGTTGGCCAAAAAGCGCTGCCTTAAAATCATGAAGGAGATATAAGAGCCAATACTCTCGCAGTCGAGGATGCTAACCGGGCGAAATGGCGACAATTGAAAGAAACAATGGAATTCAAAAATTGTCGACAAAGCGGACACAAATAACACTTGTAAGAAAGCAATAAAGAATATAGTACAAAAAAACATTCTGTTTTTGCAGTGCACGTCATGTTCCTTGTGAGTATAAATTAAAGTTCTATAATTATAGACGGATATAAATTAAAGACTTGCGACACTGGATTACAGTGCAGCAACATTAGAAGTAAAGTGGAAACGTTTTGCATTGCCAGCTCTAGGGCATTCCTATTGCCTAGACAATGAATTCAGGATCAATTCCAGGTAGTAAACAGATCTTTTCATAATGATTCTGTCTTATATAGCTCGGGTAAAACCCCGTGTCTTCAGATGGGAGTCTAAAGATGTATACATTATAGATATTATGACTAAGTAAATGATAAATAAATGCATATAACTGTGACCCCAAAATAAAATACAAAATTTGTCTTGTTTTCTTAAAATAACGTTAGATTGTTGGGTTTTGTCTTGGAGTGGCGATTGAACCCGTCATCTATCTATCTATATCAGCCCATATACGTCCCACTGCAGGGCACGGGCCTACTCTACGATCGAGAGAATTGATTGAGAGTGGTTAGGCCATATAGTCCATCACGCTGGCCTAGTGCGGGTTGGCGGACTTTCATACCGTAGAAATTCTTTAAAATCGCTACGGTATGCAGGTTTCCTCACGATGTTTTCCTTCACCGTTAAAGTGCGACTATCAATACACACATAACTCCGAAAAGTCAGAGGTGTGCCCTGGGATTTGAACCCGCGACCACCGTGAACATGTAGGCAGCCGCGTCTGGTCCGTTACCAACAGGCCACCACGCACTTTTATAGGTTATCTATTTTTAATCGACTGCATGATAGGGGCTTACTAAATTTAATATTTTCTATGAGACTGTCCCATACTTAGACGGGGCCGCCGATACATCACTTTCTAGTAAGATTTGGCTTATAATTTTACGGTTGACCGCCTGCCGGTAACCCTTCTGGGAAAGTATCCAATTGAGGGTTATATCCAATATCACATTTTTGTAGGACATCATTCTTACAATACCTCAGGATTAGTAGTATAACCACTCTCAATCGATTCTCTCGATTGTAGAGTAGGCCCGTGCCCTGCAGTGGGACGTATATGGGCTGATATAGATAGATAGATAGATAGTAGTATAGAGGGATATTACTGGTGTTATTAATCTCGAATGGACGCAAAATTCATTCATTAATAAATAACTCATGTGAAATCCCGCATGGCTTGAAAATTTTGACACTGTAATGCTTACGGGCCTACCATTAATAAAGTTTATGAATCCATTTTGTACGATTACAGAATCGAAATGGAATGTCTATAAACTATGAAGACTGTTTCTTCGAGTAAGTCATTTAAAAGATGCTTTAAACATAGCTAATAATACTAGGGTTGAGTTGGCCCAAAAGTTCTTGAGCGGAGGTCACACATAGAGTGAGCAAACGAAGTAATAAAGCTCGCAGGAAGTCGCTGGATGCAGACCAATTCTAACTGGTCACTAACGAAATCCTTAAGGGAGACAGAAGGATTTCCTGTACCGAAGACGAAAAATAATTGACCGAACACATAATCTGTTTAAAACTCATGTATGTTGTCACTAAATCGGCGATATTATGAATTTACGCAATCAAAGTAGGTAGGTATATTTTTTTATTTATTCTCCGCCAGACCTTTGACTCAACATTTGTCACGTCTGAAGCCAATACGGGTCGGTGAAAGTAAATTAGTTGTTATTAGTTGAGCACATTGCGAATGATTGATTCGAGAGACAAGAAGTGAACCGTGTGCGCTTGAATACCCTTTTCAATATACCAGATAAATTACTTCAGTGGTGAAGTATGTGCTATCAATTTAAATGCCTAATTGTATTTAAAATATTAATCTTGGCTCGTTTGGAAAATTTGACAGCACAAAATTGAAAATGTAAGCGTAGTTGTAGTGGAATAACCGTGAATGATTAATTTCGTTCATGAAGACTCGCAAGGGTGTAGTTGGCACATTCACGATGTTGTAAGTGAAATTCAATACCGTTTCAATAAAATTCAATCAAACTAGTAAAATATACGACCTATAACACGACCTATCCTATTCTTTATACTCCTAGAATGTCGGTAGGAGCTAGTTTTAAAATAGATCTTAAAATGGAATTCTACGTCGTACAAAAGGAATTTATATCTATTAATGAAAAGGTAAACGTGTTTTATACCGTAAATTAAAGCTGGTTATATATAGATTTTATGGAAATAAATCTTAGATTTGATTAAAATGTACTTATCCAACCACTACCACATCCAAATCGGTTCAGTATTTAGTTTAAAAATTTAGTGTAAAAATCGCGGATATACGTATACACATACGAACCGCGTACAGCTAGAATACAGAATCTCATTTTTTTTTCTCCTATTATACCACGCAACAAATAGCTGTAGATACGGTTAGATGCGTCTGCCTGAAATGCCTATTTGACGATCGATACACGAGATGCAATTACTGTGTTGAGTGTTCACAAATACGCATCAAGAATGGTAAAAGGGCTACTAAAATATATTGTGAACCTTTGACCCACACTTATAGCAAAAGAAAGAATTACATTGTATTGTGTTTGGTCAAAGAATTTATACATTTCATCAATTAAACAATACTGTGCTTGTCAAATGACCATCAATGTCGGAGTTAAATTTTCCTTGTTTTTATTTTTTGATTATATGTAGCCAATTAAAAGTTTGTATTTAAGACTGTTAGTCTTATTTTTAACATTTTGTATGATTTCATTAATTAAAATATAATTTGGCATAAGCTTAAGTAGTTTTTGAAATGCGAAACGTTTTTAAAAGCTCTGAAACTTTCAAAAATATAACAAGCTTTAGGCCACTGCTATTGTAAATCTATATTCATTTTATTTTGTGTGATTGGGAATCATAATAAAATATATGTATATTTGTGAAACTTGTCTCATGAGAGCTTAATATAATTAATTTAGTACGAGACTGTGGTAAATAGTTTTACGTCATATTGATATATTTGAGCCTTCTTTTGGGACAAGTAGATTATTGTATGGCTTATGCAATTATAGAGTTACAATATACACGATACATAGTGCATGAATGATCCGATTAATAATTAAAAGAAATAGTTAACAATCAGATATAAACACTTTAATTAAATTTTCTGTATCATAATATTCCCAGTCCAACAATCCCTTTTGAATTTTAGATTGAGCCTGTCTCGCCGATAGCTCTTTGACATTAAATAATCTATTGATGTGGTTGTAAATAAAAGGTTTCACATAGGAGAAGAACTACTTAGCGAGACTTGTCCTCACATGATAAACTAGTATCTTTAAGATACGTTTTTTTTAAGAATATATGTAATCATCCTCTTTCATTGTTTCTTTGTGTGTTTCAAGAGCAAATTCATGATTTTTTTAAGCTCCTATTTTTATGATAAATACAGCAAACATGAAACAATGATACTGAATTCGTCACAATTCGGTTTACAGTACGATTAATTAACTGTGTAATTTTGGGTGTCTTATTAATTTAACCCACTTAAGACTCTTTGAAATCGTTCAATTCTAAGATTTTATATCCGTTAATTGTCAATATACATTAAGATACACGGGGCTATAGTTGAATGGCAATTAAGTCGACCGACGCAACGGTTTGGTGTCCTCTTAAGTACGGCACTACGCGTTACACGTAACCACTAAACGATCGTTGAACTACCCATGTTGGGAACTATTGCAGCGTAGTGGTAGGACGAAAACACTATCTATTTATTAGCTGAGGTGTGAGGTTCCTGTCCTCTAGTAAATGTATTTAATAAATTGATACAGCTAACAGTTACATCGTCTTGAGCTCACACTAAATTAGTCTTGTATCGTGGGCATCAGAAAGTTTTTCGCACGAGAGTTTGTTTCAGATTCAGCAACACCCAGGCTCAATTTTTTTATTGTGAAAATCCTCCGAGAATATTTGTGGGTAACACTAACATTTATGAAAAATAGGTAAATAGAAGAACAAAACTAACACAAGATAATTATTAGACGTGTTTTTTAAACGTTGACCGAATATAAGTAATTTTATGAATATTATTTACGTCATTATACATAATCAATCAGAAAAGATTAGAAAGCTACGACGGAAATTTCATTTATTACATTACATTTGTTTATCACAATCCCAATTTACTCTTTGTGGCAACATTTACATCGTCGTTAAACTGGAAACCACGTATGCTTACAGAATTATAAAATTAGGTTAATATTGTCACGTGAATGTCTTATTTCTCTTTAAATATGGACTCAAAATCGCATTAAATGTGTAGTCTGACACATAGATGCACTGAACTTGTAGATCGTCTAATCCTGGCGTGTTTGAGTGGTTTGTGTTATTTCAACTTGTAGTGTTTCCTACATAGTTGCATAAACTTGTAGTTGCTCAAACGGCATGTTCGAGAGGTTTCTGTTATTACAATATTAAGCGCTGGCATCCCTACCGGAAATATTAATTTGTTTTAGATTTAATTTATATATAATGGCAGTTATAAGTACCTAGGGTAGGGGCATTATGATTTTTTAAATATAGAAGTAACCCTCTTTTTCCTTATCTTTCCCTTCCCGTATTGAGTACACGGCAACGTACCTGCGATTCGTGAAACGTGTTGTACGTACTACAAATGATACATTGAACAAGGTTGTCACGAGTGAAAAACCCTGCTAAGTTTTCAAATGAGCGTCACGCTACTCTATTTACAAGATCATCAATAGAAATATTTAACTTCACTTACCAATACGTAATCTAGACATTTTTATTTGGAGTGTTACTTGTAGGTATATCTCTAGAGATTACTAAATATCGCCTAATTTCAGTCCAAACTATTGGATTTTTTTTAGTATGAATTTGCTATAATATATTGTATTATATTTTGTTTTCAAATGTCTAACTGCTAACTGAAGTAGAAGCGGTTTGGACGGCAGCTAAAGTAGAGATTTTACTCAGCTTTACTATAGTAACTGAATCATTTGTCGCATATTAAGCATAGGTAATTATATATCTTTAGTTATTACACGTGTACAAAAATGAAATAAAATATAAAAAAATATAGGTACTTATAATAATAATACACTGCTCAACAAAGTTTAGGGAACAAGCCAAGTAAATTAACTTATTTATGAACCTTCTTTACAAAAGTACTGGCCACTAAACGTTTAAAATGTTAGTGCATTTAATAAATGTTCTTAATTTAAAAAAATATAATCATGGACCAAGCATTGACCCAAATCTTTTCGAAATATGTAAGAAAAAAATAATTGGGTCGCGGGATTTTCTTACTTTAAAAGTTGAGAGAATATTGTAAGTGTTCAATTTTTTCTTATGAAAAACAAATATCTCTACTTCCTTGTCATTTTTGTAAATCTTGAGCTTTATGTCACGTCGTCATTTAACAAGGTAAGATATGATTAGGGCTGTGGGTATCTTGGAAGCTGGGCGCAGTAAAAGCGAAGCCGCGGAGGCTGTTAACACGCAACCAAGCGTAATTTGCCGATCATGGGCACGGTACAGAGCTATAGATGTAGCCAAACGTCACCGACAAAGATACAGGGTTACTAACGAGAGACAAGACCGTTTTCTGCAAAACGCTAATAGGAGGCAGCCCCAGATTACAGCTCGTCAGTTGGTAGGAAGACTCCAGTCCCAGCACCAAGTGGTTATCAGTGACCAAACAGCCAGAAGAAGGTTACCTGAAGGTTCCAGCCCTACGATATGGAAATCGAGGGCGTCGTTTATCGAGGTAACATACATTTGCGATAGAACGACAATCAGTGGGCACGTGTTCTGTTTTCGGATGAGTCTCGATTCGGATATCATCCTGATTCAAGGAGAGTGAATGTTTGGCGTGTATCTGGTCGCCAGAGCCGACTCCAGAATCCTCAAGCAGTTCATCCTTACCAAGGCGTAACAATAATGGTGTGGCCTGGAATTCGCCTCGGTGAAAGAACAGATCTCGTTTAGAAACGAGGAAATTTAGATGCAAAGCAATACCCCGATGAAAATGTGCAACCAATGGCCATGCTTTTTCATGCATGATAGTGTTCGTGCACACACCACAAGGCTGGTGAAGAATGTGATCCGCGAATACAATATCATCGTATTAGAGTCGCCTGCACAGTCCGCCGATCTCAATCATATTGAGCATGTGTGGGGTTTGCTCGGCAAAAGAGCTTTCAGTAATTTTCTCCAAAATTTTATCACGAAAGAAGAACTTTTTTCATACCTAATTCCAGAGTATGGAACCTTATTCCACAAGCGAAAACTTTTACTTATGCTTTACATATTTTTTTTATATGAACTTTTTTTGGTTCTAGCACTATATTAGTGTTTTGTAATGTTTTTTATTTTTTCACTAACAAGCCTTTTTTTAATTGCAAAAATAACATACATACATACATAAACTCACGCCTGTATCCCCGAAGGGGTAGGCAGAGGCGCCACTAGGACACCCACTTTTCGCCATGCATGTTCCGTTCCACGATGTGATAGGGGGCGAGCCTATCGCCATATCGGGCACAAATTCCTGACTCCGGGCTGATAATGAATAGAAAAATCCAATATCACTTTGCCCGACCCGGGACTCGAACCCGAGACCTCAGCTTTGTAACCGTACCGTAATACAACTACGCCACCGAGGCAGTTGCAAAAATAAGTGAATATTAAATTACGCATGAATAGGAATGTATAACATCGAAGACAAAAAATATTAAATTTAAAATAAACCTTATTTGGTTCTCTAGACTTTGTTTAGCAGTTTAAATAATATGTATATTCTCACGAAAAAGCGAATGTGTGTGCCAGTCAGTTACTGACAAAATATCTTATAGCTGGATAAAGCAGCGCTGTCTAATATATCTCATCTTTCATGCTCTTGTTCTTTGTAGTAAAGGTGTCTTTCAAAGCGTCATTGCTCGGGGAAGGCAAATGCTTAAGGCGTTCTATTTAAAGCGGGTTCCACTAAATCAAAATCTGTAGTTTAAGCACGATGCTACTTTAATATACGGAGGTGTAACACGAGAAACACGCAACAACACTCAATCTTACCGAAAGCAGAAAATGGTAAAGACAGTCTCATTATTACTGTATTTGCTTGTAATTTTCAGACAGATTAAGGCAGCTCTAATAAGTCTCATTATGTCTCTGCCTCAAAGGATAGCGAAGTAAATAATAGCTGAATATTGCGTTTCCCGTAGAGAACGGGATTGAAGAAGAACATACATACTTACATAAACTCACGCCTTTATCCCAGAAGGGGTAGGCAGAGGCGCCACTAGGACACCCACATTTCGCCTTGTATGTTCCGTCCCATGATGTAGTAGGGGGCAAGCCTATCGCCATATCGGGCACAAATTCCTGACTTCGGGCTGATAATGAATAGAAAAACCCAATATCACTTTGCCCGACCCGGGATTCGAACCCGAGACATCAGCTTTGTAGTCGTACCGTAGTACAACTACGCCACCGAGGCAGTTGAAGAAGTTGGATTGAAGAAGAAACAATCTGTAGAAGTGCAATGAGTGTGGTATCCGGAATCACCATCAACACTTACCTTGAACTACTTACCTTGTACTATTAAATAGTTTGTACTCGAACAAACCCATTCAATTTGTGGAAATTGGCATGATAATACGTAATGGAGCTCGAAATTTATTCTCAACAATGTTAGAAATATTCAAACTTTTATAATTCAAAATAGCTGTTAGGGATCTTTGTATTTTCTATTCGCCTACTGTTTTTCTATTAACAATTAGTTAAAAGGGCTTTGTCGATGTAAATACTTGAACATCTTATTTGCTCTCTAAGAACCAAACAATAAGATAAACGTGACAGATCAAAATTACATTTTCTGAAATTCACATCCTTTTGTAACGTTGTCCTTTCAAGTAAGAAAATTAGATGCTTATAACAACTTCGAGCAAAAATTATTAGAATTATGTTTTGTTAAAATATTACATATTTTTTGCAACGAGTGGAGGTGAAACGATCTGCTGCGAGTACGACATCCATTTTGAGACAAATGTTTAAATTTTATGAATTATTATTTGTTTCTGACACCTATGATTCGTATTTTTCTGGGAGCTTTGGACTATTTGCCCGAATTAATTATTCAATTTGTTGGCGTATCTGCAAATTGGAGAGTCAATTACAATACCGTTCGTGATTTAAAAGCACTATCGAGTTGAATGGCTACGATAACTTTAATTAAAATCGATTGAGCGAAATCCCAGATATAAGTTGACCTTTCCTATATACGGAGCACTATACACAAACGAGTTCAGTTTGTGCTGTGATACCGCCGGGATTTGAAATGAATCTAGAGTGAGTTAGTAACTAAAAAAATATTAAATAACGATTGTTTATGTTTAAATTGTTACAAATGTATCAATAATACCGCAGACCCAACAAACAAATTAGTAAACATGCAATATAAACAAATGAATTATGGGCGAACGTACGTAAAACACGCATATTCACTGAATAACATCTTTCTTTTATTTGTAATATCATTGGAAACTATTTTAAATGGTCGAGCCACATTAACCAGCATATCTTAACAAAATCATCAATAGACCGTCTCGACCGGTAGGTGGCTAACAATGTCTGAAATACAAAAAAATCAGTATCAACATTTTATCGTTTAAATAAAGGGGCAATGCACAATGACGTCCTGGATTTATTCAACAACGTCTTGTATCCAATCTTTATAAGTATTTTTGCGAGGGTTAATATGGGCACAAATTGTCTATTTGAAGCCTTCATCAAATTCTTTTTGCGACAAAAATGTAGTTGCGCCAACATCGCGTAAGTATCGGATAAGAGCTACATATTTGAAGATAACTTATGTTGAATGCTGGCTAGTATTCCTTTTCTTCCCTTTTGGACGATCTGAAGAACACAACTTACCATCCAGTAAACTCCCGTAACTAGCTGAATAACGATAATTCGACTCGAAAATCCTTTGAGATTAGAATAAAATTAAACTAAGTATGCAAAATAGTATTCATAAATAAAACCAACTTAAAACTTTAAAATGTAAAACAGTTCTTAAAATGTAAATTTGAAGGTAAAAATTACTATTTTTAATGATGTACTTTTTAAGTGTGTCTGGGTCAAGTAAAGAATCACGAAGCTCTAGAAGGTGTAAAAACGATATTTATTTTCTGCTTTTAAATATATTCATTTCTTCTGAAGATAGTTTCGTTTTATTTACATTTTATTTTTTATCAGATTTGAACATCTTGTTTGCCTTAACATTTTAAGATTCAGCTTGTTTAGCTATCTAAATATAGAAGTAAGGTTACTTAACTTGTTTAAAGGGCGTGAAATGGAACGACAAAATGAAACCCTTACTTGGCTTTTCGATCGGTAAAAACGACATAAAAATAAACACACAAAATCTACAATATTTTGATCGTCAAAAGGACATCCATCAAAGCATAGATACATGTTATGTTTTGTTGGTAAATTGGGAGCAACTAAATGTAGTCCAATGAATAATAATTGAAATGTAGCGTGGATTTGGTTATTTCAACAGATCAAATTAAAGTATCTGCCAATGTATAAGCCATATCGAAATTACTATCAGAACGCAATGCATTATTTAATCAAACCAATCAAATTGTGTATTTGAATACTTTCCGCATTTTATTTTATTTTATCATGTGTAATGTGTTTAAAGTCATATTTTGAAATGCAAAACTAAATAAAACTTAAAATAAGAAAGTTATTGTGATAGATTTGTTCTTCAAATACCTTTGAATTTGTAGTACAATGTACATTTATTCAACCCTCTTTGTAAACTTCATTAACTTTATTCCGGTCGTGTTAGATTCTAGCAAAGGCAATCCTATCGGACAATTATTCACTTAGTCTATGTCCTAAGATAATTTATTCAACTGATTTTGTTAGAATTTGGAGTGAGTACTCAGTATAAATTAAGCTTAATGTAATAATAAAAGATTCATGCAAAATGATTACATGTGTTCTAAGTTGATTTAATGTGGGTTAAACATTGCGAAATAGAATAACATGCCCTATATTATATCGTTTTATTGAACAAACAGGACTTTGTTCCTGGGCGTCAAATTCGTTTTTGATCTCATCTTGCGAAGAAATAGCAATATATTTTTTATTGTTACTTCCATACCTGACCGTTGCGATAGAGCCTTATTTTCGTTGTTTTTATATGCGCGATATTATCAAACAATTTTATAAAATTTATTATACTGTCAAGAAATGCGCTAAGTGGTAATTGAATACCATGCTAGTTCTGCAAAGAAGCTTTAACGCTGGCCGCAGCCCGACATCCTACGCTATTTCACGCTAGCTCCTTGCATATTGCTCTAGAAAATCTGCATCGGCAAAAAATATATAAAGTTTAAAACTCCGTCACTTCATTATCGCTTGCGATCGCAACTTTTAAAACTGTTTCTTTTGTTCTTGTTACTTATCCTCCTTTAATATTTAATGGATTTAACTCGCACTCAGTATGCGGATTACATTGAGGTTGCTTACGGAATTGTTATTTGTACTTCCGTTGGTAATGTTGTGGGCGCGTTGCCTGCCTCACGCAAATATTTGTGTGCGTTAGACAACTATTTGAATGAGTGCGTTTTATTGTTTAGACGGTTGAGAAAAGCGTTTACCTCGGAACTCGTGAATATTTCATCAATCATCGCCATATGTTGCTGATCTATTATTACTCTACGTTTACATTTTCTGTTACCTGTTAAAATTGTTTGTTTTTACTTAGTTTTCTTTATTATTTTTGAATATGATACATGACTCTTTCGATATAATTGTGTTATTAATCTTTAAATATGACGTCTACTTTGACGAAATTTATTTGTTTTGAGTGATTTCGATGTACGTCCATTATGTGATTACGAACGCGGCGTGGAGGTCGACTACGATCATAATTGATGGCAATAATATTGAGCTCTACCGGTATTAGCATTTTAGGCAGACGGCACACAAAGGAAGTTGCTACGACGTAGGCGAGTCTTCTACGACACTCTGTAGAAACAAATGCCAACATATGTAATTATAAAACTAGATTTCTATGTTTGGCGCTTTATTCGATGGCTCTATAAAGCCATAACGCGCAGTGGCATAATATGCTTATGCTTGGGAGTAGACGCTAAACTTTACTTCTCAGTGGATGAAATTTGCTGGCTTCAATTTTTAAGTTACGCCAGAAACCTGCATGGAAAATCCATCCTTGACTAGGCTTGTTGTGTTAAAGAATTATAAACCGTATTGAACCAACTATAGTCAATATCTTTTTTTTTTTTTTTTTTTTTTTTTTTCATTTATTTATTAACAACAAAGGTACAATAATTATTGTTAGTATATGCATTAAAAACCACTGAGGTTTATCCAAATGCTATATAAATTTACAAGTTCGCATCAGGCCAACAATATAATAGGTTAGTCTAAATTACATTATTTTACATTAAAATAAGTAATTACGTTAATTAGATATAAGTGCACCGTACGAGAAACTAGGCAAGCGCAACATTAATCTATTTATTATTGTTCCCTTTAATCGTTTTAAAATAATATTCCTTTAATTTTGTTTTTATATTAATTGGTGTAATACAGTCTCGTACGTTGGTAGGTAGGTCATTTAATAATCGTGGAATCAAGTAGGAGGTAGTTCGTTCACCGTACACATTGTAAGCGCTAGTTGTACAAAGCCGATTACTTGCAACTGCGCGTGTATACAAAGGATGTTTAATTTCGTGTTGGAGTGTTTTATTAAAGAATTGTTCTTTAAGTAGCATGTAATTAAATTTGGTATGTATCGGTAGGATTTTACAATGATCAAACAGTGCCAAAGGGTCATTATGAAAACGGATAAATTTTTTTTGACACTATGTTTTTTATAATTTTTAATTGGAGTTTTTGTATTTGATTTAAATACGTTTTGAATGTTCTTCCATAGCTGGTTAGGCCATATTGTATATAGGAATCAGCCAATGAGTAATATAACATTAATTTTACATTAAAAGGAATGCGGTCTTTTAGTACAGTAATATTCGCTAAAAATTGTCTGAGTTTGTTACAAATATTTTCAATGTGATAACTCCAGTTAAGTTTATTGTCAATTATTAAGCCTAGGTAAGTGTGCTTATTAACAAGTTCGATACTAGCGCAGTTACAAGTGAAAAAGCTTTGAGTATGCAAGCAGTGGTGATCATGTGCCACAATATTTGCTTTGGTAGATCGTTTTAGATGTGGCGATTTAATAGTGAGTAGTTTAGTTTTCTCAGCATTTAAAACTAACCCCGCGTCATGGCACCATTTATTTAAATTATTAAAATCATCCTGCAACAAGGCGCTAGCCTTTAGTGGATCATCATCAGCTACTATAATACACGTATCGTCTGCAAACTGGAAACATGTGCTGTGTTTCAAACAGTTACACATATCATTTACATATGTTAGGAAATGTAATGGGCCTAGGACTGAGCCTTGTGCCGTACCTTCCGTGACGTTTATCGGCCTACTATGTATGTTATTAATTTTTACTGTATAAATTCGGTTTTTCTGGTAATTCGCACACCATCTAAGTAATGGACCACGCACTCCACAATTTTCCAATTTGTCTATTAATTGTTTATGATCTAAGGTATCAAAAGCACGAGAGAAGTCAATAAATAAGGCTAGTACTACTTTTTTTTTATTTAAGTTTTCATTTACTATGTCACTAAATTTAGATAACAGGTCACACGACCCTTTCCCTTTTTGAAAACCATATTGGTTAGAGGTAATAACATTATGTTTATTATAGAAGTCATGAATTTGTTCGCAGATATATCTTTCCACTATTTTATCGATTGACGGAAGTAATGTAATTGGTCTATAATTCGCGTAGTCGTCATGTTTCCCTTTTTTGTATATAGGTCTGACACATCCTACTTTTAGCAGGTCGGGATATACCCCTGATTTAACGCTACAATTTATTAAATGAGAGATAGCCGATGATAGCTTTTTACCTCCTAATTTAATCCCTGAAACTGTCACATTATCGGCTCCAGGGGCTTTCCTAGAATTAAGTTTTTGTATAATTCTGTGTACTTTATTGACACAGGCTTTTTGGAAGAATATACTTGATTCCGTTTGTTTGTGGCAGTTATCGAAATCAACCAACTTAATTGCACATTTTGGGACAATATCCTTCACTGCTCTGTCAAAGCTTGAGGCAAAATTATCTGCAATAGTTTTAACACCGAGTCCTTGCTTATCAAACGATTTTAATATTGTATCATCAAGAGATAATGATAGACGTCCTAACATTCTATTAACTATTTGGTAGATTTTCTTTGTGTTTTTAAAGTTGTCATTTATTTCATTTAAATAGTATGTATTTCTTTTGTACTCCAATATTTTATGTATTTTATTCCGAGTTTTGTTGTAGTATAGTCTAAGTTTAAAATTATTTGTATTTTTTCTCCACAGGCTAAATAATTTATCACGTTTTTTACATAATTTGGAAACTTGTTCGTCTACCCATGGTACCTTAGTTTCACTATTTTTCGTTACTTTATATATTTTAGTTTTGGTTGCCAACTTATTAGCGTTATTAAAAGCATTGTCGATAAAGTTATAAATGTTTACAGGGCAATTTGCTTTCATAATATCTTTCCAGTTCACTTTTGATAGTTCCTGGTACAATATTTTGTAATCGATTATTTGTTTTGAAACACGCTGTGCAAGCATTCGGCTTGGTGTGTCATTACTAACGCAGGTAAACATAATTGCTCGGTGGTCTGCCAGTACAACATCCAGCACCGCTGAGTATTGATAGTGCGTAGGGAAGCGCGCAAAAATATGGTCTATACAAGTTTTAGTGACGACGTTAAGTCTTGTTTCGATTCTAGTAAAGTCGGATATACCACACGTGAACCCGCGTTCACTCAGTGTGTCTAGATATAGGTCTTTGTATGTTGAGATGGATTTCAGGTCTATGTTCGTGTCACCAATTAAAATTAGATTGGACTTAGAATCAAATAAGGAGGTGTGCTTGTCTAGCTCCGTAATAAAACTATGTTTATTTGTTGATGGTGGTCTATAAACGGCTAATAGGGTTACATCACAGGTACTAAATTTCAATTTTCCGGTCAAACTTTCAAATGTGGTTGTTTCGTATTGTAGTGTAGTAAATTTAATATGATTTTTAACATAAATAACAATACCACCTCCCCGTCTATGAGAGCGGAGTTTGGAATACATATTATAACCAGGTATTGTGTATAGATGTGCAGTACTGCTAAAAATCCCTACTTCAGTGATTATAATTACATCAAGTGAAAATACACAGTTATGGATTATTTCTAGTAGCTTAACAAAATTTTTTTTTAACGATCGTATGTTAAAATGTAAGTAAGACATATTCAGGTTACATCTATTTGGTATTTGTTTTAGAAAACATTTTATAGAGGTACAATTAAATAATTCTGTAATTTGATTATCCATATTTATATTAAATATAATATATATTGAAGGGTAAAAAATAGGCATTTAATTTATAATGGAGTAGAAGTAAGGGTTTTGTTCTGCAGTTCTTTAATATCTTGGACATTGTGAATATAATAAATTTTACTAGTGCCGTTTTTTCTAACGCAGATTTTGCCATTTTTACACCAAATAAATTCAAAGGACTTACGCAGGGTAGATTTAGTGTTGAACAATAGCGTTTTTAAGGTTTTTGTTAGGGCTTCTCTAATGAATATACGATTTTCGATATATTCCTTAGTTGCGTTTGGTAGTATTTGTCCCACGGTGAGACATTTCTCTTTTCCAGCAGTAATCCATTGGTCTCGAGCAGATTTCGTTTTCATCTCCACAAGAATTGTAGTTGATTTATCCTTCGGTCCGGGTAAGCGTTTTGATGACTGGACGTCTTCTATATTCATATCAAGCGTTAGAGCTACTGACCTTAGAAATGTTTCTAGTTCTTTAGGGGGAATCTCGGGCAAGCCAGCTACCTCCATTGAAGTGGATAAGGACTTCTGCTCCATGCTTTCTGCCCCTCGTTCCAGGACACTAACTCTCAGTTCTAGGTTCTTATTTTTGTTAAGTAGGTCTAAATTTTTCCTTTCAAGGTCTCTAATGATATTTTCGTGACTCTTTATTGATTGTCCCATTGAACAAACTTGATCACTTAGAAACTGAAGCGAGGACTCGAGGTGTCCTATCTCCTCTCGAAAGGTTTTTTTGATTTCTCGACTGATGTCCTGTACGAGTTTTCGAGAATCTACAGTTTGGATGTTAGCATTGGTACCAATCTCGAATTCTTCTTCATCCTCTTCGTCCGGGATAACAAACGAAGTCCTGCGGTTGATGTTTTTTAGACATTCTTCACAGCTCCATTCAATGCCCGGAGAATTACGAAGAGTATTTAATTGCTTATTGGAGAGTTTAGCACACACTGGATCCGCGTGAACTATTCTTTCACACCTGCTACACTCTAGGCCGGGTGTTTTCTTGGTAATATTCTTGTTACAATTTGCACATTTCTTAAGAGCCATAGTGGGTAGTATTATTTTTTTTTTTTTTACTTTTTGAGTAACTTAAACACAACCTGCTTATACGATAGTCTGACGTGAACTGATCTCCATTTGCTAGTTGCAATGTAGATATGTCTGTTCCGAGTAGCGACACAGCAGTTGCTGTTTAAATTCGTCCGTGTTAGAGAGCCTGCCATAGTGATCCACGTACGTGTTTTGGATTCAGCTTGTGTGTATCCAGTTTCAAGTTAGACGGAATAATTGTGACGATCGATGAGAGCTTTACATTTTTTACTGTTGCACCTCCATCATACTGCACTTTACAATATCAGGTACATTAATAATTAAATACACCGAACAGTCACGTACATAGTCCTGATCCCACACTAAGATCGAGTCGTGTTTATCAGAATCTACGACAGACTTTTCGGTGACACAAACACCCAGAGATACGAAAGAATGCGCGGGGATTGAAACCGCGGCCTAACGTTTCACGGCGGCTAACAAACTACGCCACGGAGGCTGTCAATTGAACATTGAAATCACTTTTTCGTAAAAGTATAATAAAAACATAACATGGGTTAATACCCACCTAATGGTGCAGAGTGAGTAGTATTTCCAAAATATACAAATCAAAAACTGTACTTAAAAAGCATTATAACGCACATAAAACGATTTGAATTACAAAATAAACGGTACAATATATCTGTCCTTTCAACTTGCGTGTTTTCTGTCGGGGATTGAAATTCATTTTAGGCATAGATTCAATTTTGCGCTCGTGTAATCTATTCTTTCCTTTCCATTCGGTCTGTACACGTCTGCGATATAAAGGGTTATTCAGATATGTTAAATATAACACGGCTTTACAATAGACGCACAAATTGTTCTCACATAACAGCTTGACGGTATACAAATCAAATTAATGGCGTGTACAATACAAACGAGTTATTTTTATTTCATGTTAATTCGCATTTTAGTATTTCTGCTGTCACGACTCGCTGTGCGACGTTTAATGTGTTTTAAGTCTCCCCTATTTTCTATCTTACTTTCGGCAATATTACAATGCTAGTGGCGTTTATAAATGATTATGTGCCTGGGTTTATTACTAGTATAATATCTAAGCAAATATAAATAAAGAGAAAAGGTTAAGAAGTCTTACTAACCACTTTTATATTTATAAATTATAAAGGCTATTTTAGCAGCATATTTAATTTAATGTTATAAATTAAAAATAGCGGCGCATGAAGCAGAATTTATATTTTAATGCAGATACATTAAAAGTTATTATTATAATGAGTTAACATCGAAATGTACTTTGATTATGAGCTTTAATGATTGCATTTTGTGTTAGATTATAATAGAAACCCTGTACTCTTGTACTTTGCTAATGAACATTATAAAATAAATTTAAGAAATATCTTAACATTTTTATTTATCATGGTATAATAATTATTATAATATATGTAGTTATTGAGCTCTACCCTCAATTAGATGTCTATTCGTAGTAACATATCTTGACACTCAGACCAATAACATGCATTAAATTCTGCTATGAAAAAGACCAGGTTCAGAGCTATCGCCGTGATATGGAAGAATGCGGGTTCGTTTTTTGTATTGAGACAAATGTTTGTGTAGCCAACAAACATCTCTTTCAGACCTGAGTATTAAGGGACCGAAACGACCATAGTATTTTATACCCACTGATGAGGGATATTTTTAGTATAGTGTCAGGCGTGACTTTTAATCAATAACGTTGTAATTGCTCTCTTGGCAGCATCTATACTTTAAACCCTGGTTAACTTGCTATGTCCGATATTGATTTACCTTTTAGATTTTTGTACGAAAGCAAGTAACGTCTGATCTTCCTCATTGCATGCGGTCTCTGTCTATCCCAATACGATAAATTCGTTAGTCTGTATATGTATGTATGTGATAATAACGTGGCATATATTTTTGTGCTCCTCATTTGTCATGCTGCAATTTTTTCTCATTTTCTGCTATATTCGTCCCATTGTTGTAAGTAAGAGCGATAAGACCGCTATTTCTGATTATTTTCGCTTTACTTTCTACTACTATCTGCATATGACTAGTGTACAATGAAGTTTATAAATAATATAAGTTACCAAACTTAAGAGTGATCTTTGAGAATAGTTGCTTGGATGCTCTTCATATTAATGCGGAGTAAATTGTTTTAGTTTTGACGGTAAATATCTAGAAGCGGCCATGTAGATAATCCCTTTGTGATCTTGCTTTAGTCATTTGCGAATGTCTATAGTCATTATGTTGCGCAAGAAACCTTTGAATGGATTAACAAATTCGCAGAAGATTGGCACTACAGTAATGAAACCCATGTGTCCCGGATTAATGGACATTGTACGATGTTGTCTTCAAACACGAAATCTCCTTACAGTGGGGACGGAAAGCTCGGCAGTGGATTATTATCTAATGCTAATGTATTCATTAGCATAGGTACTGTTGCCACGGAGATTAATTAGGTTATTTTAATTTATGGGGTATAGGTAAAAATGTTTAGCAGATGTTTTGTACTCACCACGGCAATTTTTTAACCCGTCTTAGGAATTTGCTAGAGTGGTGTTTAGACTTAAATAGACTTTCCAAACGTTGTTATTTTTTAGAACTATTTAAAGGAATTAGTAGATTGATTGGGATAATAAAAAAATATTAATATATAAATAATTACGTTATCAGCATCACAAAAACTACTAAGGTTAAATACTAAAGCTGCAACGTACTTAAAAAGTACTTAAATAACGTATAGGCATACAACGGCGCCAAATTTCGTACCAGTTCCGCTCGTAAAAGACTCATCGCGTCATTCAATAATAAATATTATTATCATTTTAGATCTTACAATTAAGATAATACAATAATATAATAAATATTCAAGAGTAGGTACATTTATTTTGTTCATCTTTTACTCGTAGTACGTATAGCATTACATCAAGACGCTGAAGCAGTACCGTTTTATCAGTAGCAGGGCGATATTTTCCGGCTCCTTGATCCGCTACACCAATTTATACGATAGCCGATTTGCAGAAAGATCATTTCTGTGGCGCCCGTAACGGACGTTTGAATGTGCCCTACCCTTACGTTTTTACTGCGTGGAACCTTCATGGACCATGCTTTTTCTATGGCAGTAGGAAGTGACTACAATAACCTGGGGGTCAGGTCAGTGCAATCCAATTAATATAAACACCAGTTACAGACAATCATCTCGTTTAGTCGAAACCTAATCTCCGAATAATGGTGAATCTGAAACGCGACACACTAGCAACATAGTGATGGGATTTCCTCCATCGCGTACGTTGGTGGCTCTCCGGGTTGATGTGAATATTTAGAACCAGGTATATATTTTTACTGGTGGTAGGTTTCTCATATGTGAGAGGTCGCCTTGGTAAGTATCTCGCAATGTCTATTTATCCTGCCAAGCAGCAGTGTAAATGCACTGTTATTTTTCGGTTTGAGGGGCATTGTAGCCAGAGTAACTACTGGACATAATGCGAATTAACATCTTACGTCTCTAGATGGCGAGCGCAGTGGAATGCAAAGCAATCCTTTGTAATTCATGGTGATGTTTGGTTTCCCACTGTCCATGAACGTTCGTATCGCTTACCATCAGGCGAATGATATGCTTGTCTCGCCATTCATTTCAATTTAAAAAAAACACCGTTTTTAGATCTCTGGTCAACTCGCTCATTGAAAGAAACGCAACTGATGCACTATTCCGGTCGAGCTCCATTTGTACTGTAGCTTTAAGGCGCTTTGGGCTCTATCATTTGTCTCTATTTCTCTATTATTCGCGTGGATATCTAATTCTCTACCTTTAGCATTGAAGCCAGTCGCTTATCCGTTACGCTAATCTGACGTGAAATGGATTATGTGTCTGCTGGATGATTCATGCGTGGGTAGGCGGCTATCACTGTCTATAACATATGGCTAATTAATGGTGTGGTATATATCTCCTTCGATCGTAAGCAGTATGTTTATGTTAATAATATTAATAATGAGAAAGTGCTTTTGGATTTTATCCTTTTTTTATTTACGCATTTTACAAATATACCGTTAATGACCAGACCAATTTATATCGGTCGAAACTAATGAGAAACAGTTCATGACTGACTTTTTCTACGAACGTTCATTACGTAGGTAAGAATAATTGGTTACTGGAAATCCTGGACCCTGGAAAAATATAGAACTCCTGAGGGATACATTTGAAGCATAATTCCAGACAGATGAGATCGCAGGGATAAAGCTTCTGTATTACAATTACGTAATTGTACTGGCCGTTTTTTTTGTGTGTGGAATGTTTTTATCACGTGTATTTTGTTTATGTACACATGATGTTGAAATATTAGTCTTCGTTAAGCTTACATAAATCTTGCTTGCTACGAAATTAAAATGTCAAACAATTCCTGTCTGAATGTAAAAATTAAAATAAAGAAGACAAAGATTGATAGAGATGTAGATCTATTTTGTAAAACGTAAATTGTTCATTCATGTTGTCTATGCGTTCATGCTTCTTTTGCCTAATTTGAAAAATATGTTTAGGTACGAAATATGAATGATTTGTACATACATAAAAGAGATTCATTTTCCTGTAAAACATCGGTTGACAAAGTTTATCTCATAAACATCAAAACCATTCAAAAAATTCAACGCTCATCTTTAAAAATGTTTAGTTCGTGATAGAACACCGCAACCTGACAGTGTCGTTCCTTCACAAAAGACACCAATAACTGTTTTAAAAGGAAGAGTTAATAACTCCAAATGTACCGTTTATGTAGTTGTCAAATACGAGGATGAAAACATTTAGCGCAAATAAAGTTCTACGAAATCTTGTCTGTACCTTCTTTAGGTATCGTCGTCGAGTGTTTCAAAAGTTTTACTATACGAAATTACTAACATAGGTTATTATTTGCTTTGTTCTCGAGTGCTAACATGTTGTCGCTTTTATCAAGTTAGCATTTAACGTACTTTGTTTACGTTGGATTCGGGAAATTTTATTCGCCAACTATTTGTGATGAGGCACATATTTAGGGTGGTATTGTTGTGTTTAATAATAGGAGATAGCTGTCGCTAATCTATGCGCTGTCTAGACAGCATTGTACTTACTTTCAGGTGTTATTTAGTCCCTTAGCCGAGCAAGAATAAAAAATCTAACATTACTTAACATTATTGATATCTCAACAACAACAGCAATATTGACTACCTATTCATTTTCCTACACAAAACAAATTACATTTGGGTTCATTACTAATAACTCAATAATTGTGTTAATAATGAATCCTTCATAAAGGAAATTCGATTATAAAACTCCTTAAATAATAAAACGTGATTGTAAAAGATGTACTTCTGATCTAGAACAAAACAACGTGGATAAGATTAATTATCAACAAATAATAGGTCTGGAGCGAGGGATAGAAATATCGTTTTTCAATTTATAGCCTTACTTACTGTGTCCCGGGGGTCTATCGGTGGTAAATACGTATTGACGTCTATTTTCCGTGCATTTCTATACGATATAAAGTAGCCTGTGTCACTCTGCGATCCCCGAACCGTTTTATTAAAGTGGCTCTCCGTTACTCCGCTGCTTCGTGAAAGAAGGACACACCAGCAGATTTTTACACGTATTACTATGATTTATGGCAATAGACACGCCTCTATGACATCTTGAGACGGAAATAGGCTTGGTAAGTTATAGGATACAAGTGGTCTGTGGTAGATCTGCTTATCCCTTCGAGGATGCAGTCGTGAGTGTGATTTATTATTTGGTTCGGAAGGGTCGTAAAACAAACCCAATATCTTAAACTCGCCCGATTGACATGGGTTCGAATCAAGAAATAGGGATCGAGTGCGTATAGTGGAGAAACCTCGCGTCCATCTTAGCCTCGGGTAGGTTTAAACCTTTAATTTATTATTTGCTGTCCGTTAATGATAGCAATCATTCAACAACATCGGTAACTATTAATGACTTGTAATATACCGGGTATATCAAGACCGCGACCGAAAACGAAGCCGGGTGGTAGTTTTAGTGGCTATAGACACAATGCAACAAAAAAAATCGCAAAATAAGCTTTAGATTATTCTTTAAAATTTTTTAAAGTCATAGTTTTTAGGTGGTAAATCCTTAGCTTTTGCGAAAATAGTAATTTAAACCCTTACGTATCATTGCGTCTTTAAAAATAAAAAGGTGTACATCATTATTTTGGAAAAAATATGTATTTATCACCCAAATACGACGATAAGTAAAAAAAATACCAAAAAAAAATGACGACTTATTTTGCGGAATTTTTAGTTGCATTGTGTCTGAAGTCACTGATACTACCCCCTGGCTTCGTTTTCGGTCGCAGTCTTGATATACCCTGTATAACCCTTAGTGGGTTTCAAGTGGTTGGTTTTAAGTTTAAAATATCTGCCTAAAACAACTGTTACGTTTTTTGGGCTACGACTTGAGAGAGAGAGAGAGAGATTTCTTAAATATTGTCTGGGTAAACCTTGCTTTACAGTTTACAGTGTGTATATGGGTTCATGTAGCCATATATTTTTATTCAATTTAGTCTGTGGTAAGTCTGAATAAGAAACATATGGCCAATAACCTAAACTTCAGTTTGTTACCTCGACACATGTCGAGATAAGACGATATCTACGTTTTTACGGTCGGCACGATACCCACAATTGTAACTTTTCAGTACGAACAATCTATTTTTTCTCATTTGGCTTCACACGCACGCGCACATCCCCGGCCTCAACGACTGCGCCACTGATTTATTTTCCCTATTTTAACATGGTCACGTATTGGAATTTTTATTTATATTCCACTCCAGCAAAAAGTGAAACTGAAACCTTTAGTGAAATACGTGTATTTTAGGGTTTCGTAGAAAACAAAGAACTCACCGTTTCACTAGATGTTAAACCGTCTATTTTAGCGTCTTTTTAGCTTATAATATCAGGCTAAGTCGTAGAAAGCTGTAATTTGGCATGGCTATACCAATTAATCAAGCTGATAAATTGGTGAAATACTTTTTTTCAATTAACCCCTCGACACCTGAAGTGGAAATGATTATTTCGAACATATCATAAACGTTTTCACATTTACAGGCAAATACGGGTTAACAAAAGTCCTCCAATCTACATCAGCGTCTACCGTTATTTTCATACTGTTACAGTAGTTCAGTAAAGGCTTGTTAATGTATTTAAATGATACTTCAGTGGCGCTGTCCAGACAAGCTATTACCCGTTACTGGCATTCGACGAGTTTCCAATAAAACGGTCGTTTTAACGTGCGCGAGCTAAAACGATCCTGTTAATAACACGGCATTGAACGATTGAACTTTGTTTTAACGTAATTTAGGGTTTCACACCTGAGTAGTTGAAATATGTTTTGTGGTACTTTAACGGATGATGTTATATTTGCCATAAATGTTTGTAACGCTTCGTTTAGGTGTATTCTAAAGAGCTCAGAATTTTTTAATAGTAGTAAAAAAAGAGACCATTTTGCTCAGGGGGTATGGTGCTTTTCGTTTATTTATTTTATTCGTTTATTCGTTTATTGGTCACGTAGGCAATTAAATAGCTCTTATGACAAGTCAATACACATAGTACTTATTTTCTATTTACAAGATATTCGTTGTAATTTTTATATTAATTTTATTATATTAAGTATTATATTACTTATTAGTATTTTATGGTAATTTTTTTTCCCTTAGGAAATACATTATTTACGATAATCGATGTCTAAGTGGACCATAAGTATTAAATTAAAGCGGTGCGTAGCGGTTTAATGTTACCACCGGATCTAACGCGGCCCTGGCTGAGAAGACCCGGCGAAACAAACTCAGTGGGCTTCCATTACCACTGGAAACTACGCGACGCGACCCAATTCTGAGTATATCCTGCGAATAGTACTCAGTGGGCTTGTTTTGGGTCCAATTGATTAAATAACGACCATGAGTATTTCCGCAACGTCCCGTTATTTTAGGCTTACTGCCGGATCCAACGCGACCCGACTGAGAAGACCCGGCGAACAAACTCAGCGGGCTTAACTTTACCACTGGATACTACGCGGCGCGACCCAGTTCTGAACAGATCCAGCGAGTCAAACTCAGTGGGCTTGGTTTAGTGCTGCTAGTCTTGATAGACTATTATAATAATCTATCTATTTAGCCACAGGAAGTCCACGGCTGAACATAGGCCTTGCCCAAGGATCTTCACCTGTCGAAAGACATTCATCATCGACCTGCCGAAAGCGGCCTGCGTCCAGCGATTTCCTGTAACCTTAACCTTATCCTTAATAATAATAATGTGAAATAATAATTGTGTCCCAGTTCAAATAGTTGTGCAGGATTACTTCGGGACTCTGCGTGGACCGCTAGCGAGTTGTATGTCTGCATAATATTATGAAAGGTGAATGCTATCCGTGCAGGTGTTTATTTTTGTTTTATTTATTAAAAAAAGTAATAAATAAAAAAATATAAATGTTGTGAATATTCTGCAATTAGTATTTAAATATTAAATAAACATAGTACATATAGTTACGTCAGATTGCATACATAAGCTTTAAAGGAGCCCCAGCGGCCTTTTAAGGTCACACTTAGTATGTAAAAGTGCCATCCGTGAATATAAAGTGTGGGAGATAGACCATTCTTTCGTGCACGATACACTCGTTAAAACAGTGCTTTTGAGTAAAAATATTTTTACATAATTCTGTAATTATGAATTATGGAATTTTATTTACATATTGTAAAGGACAGGAGCGCGAGGCCGTTACAGCGGATTCTTTGTTACTCTTGCGGTGAGCGCGCGCTACGTTTGATGTGTACCGCATTTGATAAACGCGGAGTTTGCTGGCCGTCCTGGGTGCGCGTCATTGTTTTTTACAGAGATAGTCAACCCTCATAAATTTTACGAACACGAAATAATTAATCATAAATCATTTTGAAATTTGTGCGTATTTGCTGCCGGTTGCTATAGGTTTTTAAGTTTAATACAGCAGTCAACATTCCTATTGTGCAATTTTAAAACTTTGTATATTATAATTATGCTTTCTTATCTTATTCCTATAATGTAAGCCAAAACCAACCTATTCCAAGCTAAAACAGGCATCAACCTTTAACCTCAAAAAATAACCTTATTTAAAAAACTCGGAGTGAAATGAGCAATGCAAAAATATTCGGTATTTATTGATTTATGACCTATATTAAGCCACGGAGACAAACTTTTCAATAGGACTAGACTCAGGTATATTTTTTTATTTTATTTTGTTACAATTATTCCCAGTGCCCTATTCTAAATTAATAAGTCCGCACAGGTTGCGAATGCCAGTGGAATGTAGTCACTGGTATAGGATTTTACGAAAGTCTTCCTGTCTGACGCAAATCCTTATGGGCAATAATCTTTCCGTGAGAAAATGTTGCAGAGAATCGAATACTCACTCGACTCTATATTCAAATATAAGAAGAATATAGAAGTCTATTTTTCTTGCCGATTAACATAACCTGTTTCCATAAATCTTATTTTGTCGTTGATATGCCGATCCGAGTTTTTTTGTTAAAATTGTATAGGGATGTACATTACATTTACAGTATTTTATTTTAAGGTTTTTTTAGAGATTATTTGTATTAACATGTAATTCACTTAAGTTATTTTATTTTCCAATTGCAATTTAGTATTAATGGAACAGATTTGTGTCGATGTGTTTCTATACAGTATTCTAAGCTGCGTTACTTTTCGTTTTTCACAGACGACAAGCATAATGAACAAGAACAATATACAATTTGATATTTAAATCCAAATACTATTGACTTGTTCGGGATTGGTGTTAGTATCCCGTTTGGCAACAGGCTCCCCCGTTTCATACAACGTGTAACAGGATTAATTCACAACCTCAGACACCCCAACTTAAAAATATTATTGGAATCATAGTGGAAGTTTGAAATTGTACTCCGAAGATTACAAATATTACTTATTTATGAAATTAGTTATACCAAATATAGGCGCGCAACATGGTCATCTTACGAATAAAGTGCACTACTGTATAATACACACGCGCGCGGACACGCACACATGTTCACAAGGCCTATTCCCACGAGTACCTACGCGACTGGCCCGAACGCCGCGCCGCGCCGGCGGAAACAGCCGACAATAAACGAAATACAAATTTCGTACGTAACTGATTACCGGGTAGTTTTGTAAACCAATTATTGAAGTGAAACTTCTTTATCGGGGTTGGAAAAAATTTTTCGTTACGCGTCACATTCTTCCGTTACGCGCCATCTTTTTTTATTTAGTAAATTAGTACCCACTTCAGTAAGCCACACCCCCAACCGTTTCCAAGCCCCACCCAAAATTTTAAGTCCCACCCACTTTTTTGTAATTTGATCCTTACCCCCCCTCTGGCCTTCCCCCACCCTAAATCCAAAACAGTGCCCAATAGCCTCCCCACGAAACCCCCCCCCCGCTTATCCCCACCCTAAAAATTTTACCTCACCCCCCTACTCATATCTCCGGCATTATCCATCGTAGACCCACCGACCTTGGGTTCATTGGAACCGGCTCGGTGAGGGCTACAATCCTGCCCCAACAGAATTCCCGAATTCCCCCTCCACAACTTTCCCCACCCAAAAATATTTTAAGGTGCCCAATAGCCCCACGAAACCTAACCCTCCCCCCCCCCGCCCCTACCCCCACCTAAAAGTTTTACCTCACCCCCCTAAACCTATCTCGGCCAATAAAGGTCGTGGACCCACCGAGCTTGGTATCCTCGGAACCGTCTCGGTGAGGGCTACATATTGGCCCCGATAGAAATCCCAAAATCCCTCAAAAATTTCCCCCCTCCTAAACTTAAACTTTATTTAATTTAGCTTTATTTTACCAATTCTGTAAATTTGTAAATAGTAGATCATTTTTCGAAAAATGATGTCATAAAGAAGTTTCACTTCTTACGTGTGTACACTAATACACACACACACATTTTTTTATTTATTTACTGTGTAAGCTTATCATTATTATTTGAGCTACAAAACGAAATATTTTAACTTACATTGTAATGGGCACGAAGACAACACAAGACTTTTCTTGCATTCATCGGTTATTAAATATTATTAATTAAACTTCTGTTTAACCTAGTCCATAGAGGCAGACATGATACAGGCGTTATTTATTTTGCATTGCTGATGAATTACATGACGCAATATCATACAACGAAGACTAGATTATTAATAATTACAAAAAAATAAAAACAAAATTAACTTACATGATAAATGGCACTCATATGGCGACTTCTTGTTAAAATATGTTCCAAATGTCCACCACCTTACTCAATACATCTCAATGCACGTTTGGGTAATTAGTCACGTAATTTATCTAAAACTTCAGTGTCACTCTTAACTTTTTGGAACGCTGCCACTATCCTACGTTTTAGATCCTCCACACTAGTAGTTTCACTGAAGTATACCAAAGATTTAATACGTCCCCACAAAAAAAAGTCAAGAGGCGTCAAGTCAGGTGACCTAGGAGGCCATTGCACGGGCCCGCCGCGACCGATCCAATTCTAAGATAGCCACTCTTATCGTGGTGCGTAATCACGTGGAATTAGGTCCTGACAGCTTCTCAGGTGGAAACAACGCTCGCCGTCACCGTGAAGCGTTCGCCACACGTTTTTCGCGGAAATACCCTACACCGACCGCCCAAACCTTTTAAGATTCCGCCGCGCGCGCCATCGTTTATCGGATGATTCAAATTTCATTAAATAATAGCTGCGTCTTGCTCTGTCTAAACGTTGTTAAATATGCGGAAAAGAGAACATGGTAATTATTTATTTTGGTAGGTTATTAAGTTTATTCAGGCCTATCGTTGTGTGCGTTTGTTTAATGCTAGATTGCTTGTGAATTTGAAAGGACCTATAAGACTGTCGAAATAAAGTTCATATTTGTTTATTATTTGATTTATTAAAGTATTCGTTTATTATGTCATTTAGAAAAGACCTTATACTCTGGAGTTACGTTTCAATTTCGTTTGTTCGGTGCATTAAAGGAAAGGGTGTCTATTATTTACTAAGTTTTAATTAATTATTTAAAAAAAAAGAACCTATAGAAAAAAGTGTTGATATCGATTCAGTAGCTGATTCTGAACCTACAACTTTCGGCTTTTACATTTAATTCTGTTACTCGTTGTATATTTGGACTGAAATAAGCTCGGCGAAATATGGTTGGCATTAAGCTCACGTATACCTACATACGTTAGAAATAGTTCTAAAATAATCATATTAAAAAAATAAAATTAGAAACATTACTTATTGAAGAGTTTGATGAAAGTGGATGAAGCGAAAAAAATAAGTCAGTATGGAACAAACTGGCGTTCTATAGTTTATATCTGACTACATCGTGATTATGTCTGTATGTAGGTTATACATAAAATTACGAAATTCTACATCATTAATATACTATTTTCCATTCCGTCCTCATGCAATTTTCCAGGTGGCGCGGAAATGGCATAGCTTGCAAGATCTACTTGCATTTGCCGCTTGTTTCAAATGACGCCGGCTATCGTCTGCACAGCAGTAGAGTAAGCTGATTATATGGTTAGTGAAGTTTTTATCGACAAAGTAGTAAAATACCTTCATTTGCGACTCCTTCTTACTTTACAGTTTGCTATTCAAGTTGGTACAAGTTGCGCTACAGCGCAGCGCATCTACTATAAGTTAGCGTGTCGAAATTAGGAACTACAAATAAAAGTAATAAATACCTATATATACGTTTATCGCATTGTTTAACATAAGTATTATGCTTTCATAATATAAACAACGAACACGTATATTCGTAACCTAATAATATGTCCAATGTATTAATGTATGAAGGGAAAAAATATTCTTATTACTTTTCACATCAGCGCTTTCGGGCGCCAGAAAATCGTAGACGATCTTTACGTTATTATCTACATTAAGTTAAACATATAATATAAAATATTAGGGCAAAAATACCTTCAATATGATGATTGTATTTATGTAAGTATGTGATTTTAATTGTGTTTGTATTTTTGAGTGTGTGTGTGCAATAAAGTGTATATTTAAATTGTGTATCAAAGTCGTTACTTGGTACTAGAGGGTCGAAATACATAAACTCTCAGCTGTTTCTCCTAGGGTTCAGCAATGTATCTACGTATGTAGGTAATAAATATTGTGGTTTATTGTAACGTCGAGTGGTTTAGGTTTTTATTGTGATCACGTCATACAAAAATACATACATACATGAACCCACGCCTTCATCCCAGGGGGGAGCCTATCGCTATGGGGGGGGGGGGAGCCTATCGCTATATCGGGCACAAATTTCTGAATTCGGGCTGATAATGAATAGTAAAACCCAATATCACTTACCCGACCCGGGATTCGAACCCGAGACCTCAGCTTTGTAGTAGTACCGTAGTACAACTACGCCACAAGCAGAGGCAACCATACAAAAATGTATTATATTATGACAAAACGTATTTGTTAATCTGTAGAAATTAATATTTTCCAGATTTACTATATTTTTATTCTTGTGGCCAATTTGTAAAGCTAATACATAATAAATTAAATTTTGCAGGAATTACAAATCTATTTTTTTTCGTTTTTATTAAAACTACTTACATATTATGTTGATTTATTTCGATAAATAATAACATATGGTTCAAAGGTACGGATTAGCCTCGGTAACAATACGTACAAAGGTACAAAAGAAGACAGGCCTAATCGAAAACCGACATTAGCGGAAAATACCGAATTGTCAGAGAGTATTCAAAGCGAACTACGTGTTTTTATGGGATTAATATTTTATTGTTCATATTTTATGCTTAGCTGTTTATTTTCCTTTAGATAATATTTTATTGGAGTATTATTTATGTAATAATTTTATCCGCAAGATTAATGAGATGAACGGTTCTCTAGATTGATGGTACGGCTTTCGTATCAGCCTATTTAAACAGGTTAAGTCACCTCAAAAGTTATAATTAGGTTCTAAGCGCTGCACCACACCACAGCGCTCGTCAAACCGAGATAGTACGACTTAAGTCTAATCCACACAACACAATTGGATTCCCAATTATATTATTGTGGCTCAAACTGCATTTTGGCAGATTATAAGTGGCTGGGAGCAACTACTCTCCAGACAGTTGGATTGCCGATATGAATAAATTGCCAATGAAATCGCGTCGAGTGGAATGGACTCTAAGTATCTTAATGCACAGTAACTTTCTAGCTACAATGACCTTCTAATCCGAACACGATGCTACTTCATATTAGGTTGATGAAATAATCAATCACCACGCACTATAATGAAGGAAAACAACGTGAGGAAACCTGTATACTACAGCAATTTCTAATAAATTGTATGGTATGTAAAGTCCGCTAACCCGCACAAGACCAGCGTGGTGGACTATATGGCCTAACCTCTCTTAATCGTACGTATCAGTTGACGTATAAGGGCTAATAGGTACAGTACAGTGCAGATGAAATAGACAAAGCTGTGGTAGTTGTCCAGACGACCTCTCGTAGGTATACAATGGACCTACCACCAATTTTAGTTGGCAAGCGCATCTTCCGAAGTCTATCTGCAAACATGGACGACCTACTGAAAATTGTACGACGCGTCGTGCTAAATGCAGGTTTCTTGCAAGTTGTTTGGAACTACTGTTGGAGGAGGGCTATCTTCAGCAGATGAATTTCTGCCTCAGGAAAATGATGAAGTTACATTGCATTCGAATTTTATAGGTTTTATGGTTGAGGAGAAAATCAAGAAGCCTACTTAACTTATGAGAAGACAACGTTGCCCGAAAAATTATCTAATAAAGGGAGTTAGCAGTGCTTTCACCGATATTGGGGAAACGATTTCGTTTTTCCTCGAAAGCATAAAAGTAGTTTCAGTTCGGAAGTAGCGCGGAGTAAAACTAATTTCATTAGATAGTCGTGCGAGAACATTCTGCACTAAACGTACCATTATAAACTGCCATTCAGCCTCGCGGTGAAAATAATTTAAAGTTGGCTGCTACGTTTACATTTCAACCAGACTCTTCCTGCTATTTGCGTGTTAATAGTCAGAGAGCGATAATTATTGGGGATATTTAGGGTGTTAGGGTTATTTCCGGTTTTTTAGGGTTGCAATTTTGTGACTTGTTTTTGGGTATTTACGCCCATCAGTTTCACTTTTATTTTGAGACATTGACTATGCGCGATGTCCGAATTAACCCAATTAAATTAGAAGAATTCAAAAATTCAAAATTGTCAATAATCGGGAAAGAGCTCTCAATCCGCAAAATATTTCTTTTATTCATTTCCATAGGACCAATAACCCGTACATTATCGAGTTGTATCTCCTTTTACCGAAAAAATATCTGCGAATCCCAAGTGCCACGGGTGTTTATGAGCGGTGATCAGTCATAATAGGGTGTCCCGATCGCTCGTCACATGTATGTAAGCCATAAAAATGATAAGTTAATACCTTTTGATGGATATGGGGTCGAGGAAGTTCACGATACGCTGTTTTCAGGTCTGACAAACCAGAGGTCGGAGGTTTGAAATATGATTTCAAATGACGTGTGTATCTGTAGTTATTTATTAGCGACATTAACGGTTAATTAAAACCTCGTGAGTAACGTCTACTTGTGAAAACTCTATAAGGATTTTAAATGTAATTTTAAAGGTAAGCAAAGTCCACCAACCCGCACTAGGTTAGCGTGATGGGTTAGTATCTCATGCCCTCTCAATTGTACGTGGGTTAATGTCTTATATATTTTTATATTGCTTATTTTATAGACACGAAACTTGTTTTGTTTGAAAATGTTTTTTGTTACTCTTCGAAAATAAAGCAAATACGTAAGTCGATCTACGATAATTCCATACGGATCTCGTATGAATGTTATATACATAAAAGGATTTATATTATGAGTGTCTCGTAATGTTTCTGATATTTTGGAAACAAATGAAATATTACTGTTTTGTTTATTGAAACCGACACTGACTTTATAACAATAGTATTAATGGGTCGGTAAATCTCAGAGGAAAATATTATAAAAATGGTGCCCAATCCTCCTTGCTCTCCTACATTGTTCCCTTAACTTCTGCTCGGCATTTCATTTATTTTTCTTATTGCGAAAATTATTTTCTAATAAAACTGTGATCTGAAAATCTTCTGAGATGTTTTGTTCGTCCCGTACCTTTGTAGCCGGAGGAATGAACAAGTCGAAGCGTTTCCAGTGCTGACAACTTTTAAGTTGCTTTATTGAAAATGTATTCCTTAGTATTTATATTAAAAAGATGAATTTGAAGGCGCAGAGACTATATTCCAAATCACTTCTGTTTGACACTTATGCTGTTTTTTATTGTGAGCCGTAATAAATTTACTTAACATCACATTTGTTTAGGAAACATACATTTAATAATAGTTTGTAAGTGCTTAAATGAGCAGTTCTGAATCAACCAAATTCGGGTTTCTGTTATAATGTACATATTTGAGCGAAGGATAGTACGGTAAATAGGTTTTGAAAGAGCAGCACGGCTTCCGAGCCGGATAGTAAAGTAGAAAATTCTATACCTAAATAATGTATGACATTTTTATAGATACAATACATTATTTTTATTTTCGAGGATACAATATTTTACGATCTTAACTCACCATTATAGATGCACAACACGTTTTATCGATTTCGCATAAATTACATTTTTTTTGCACGCTACAATAATGTTGTTATAGAATGCAAGTAAAAAGCAATTTCATAAGTTATTTGACAAGTTACATCCTGCGCAATTCCATTTGGAATGTCAATAATTTGTGCGATATTTTCGTTTACGTAGGTAGAAACGGTAAGGTGATTAATCACCAGGAAACCATGGCTATTGAAGGTGAAGCCCAATGATTTTTAGATTAAATTCCTTTATGTCAGCAGGTGGATTGTATATTGAATTGACGAAATATATATATAACAACAAATTTATTTGACGATCAATTGCAGTAGCGTAGAAAAAATGCGCTTTTGCAGAGAAGGTTGCGGATTCGGTGTCTGCAGGGATAAATATTTGCGTAGTCTAAATGTCAGGGTCTGTTTATCAAATGTGTGGCGTAAATTATGCCCTATCTAGAGAAATTTCCTTTCCATCGGAATGGCGATCTAAGTACACTATGATATAAAATCCCTCAGTGTCCCACGTAAACGTGTTGCCTTTTGGAGTCAATCTGCGCAAATACGATAACCAGACACCGATTTTGAGCAGGCCCGCAAAATTCTGCCAACCAGGGGGAACTATTTTGATTTTACTGTATTTACCATTAGGTGCGATTACTTTGCCGTGCCAGTTAAAAAAAAATCACTATGTAGAAGTTAACCTTCTGTATTTTTAAAAAGACTTTTTCTTTTTAACCGGAACTAAGTGGAGGGGAAAATTGACATGAGATTTCGACGAGTTTTATGAGCTGTTTGGAAATGAACTACGGCGCGGCATACCTGTGCACGCTCATTAGAGTTTTTATGTTGTTTCATTAATACTTTGCGAGTGTGCAGCTTTAAGGCGGATATTGCTTAGCTGAGGAACTCTGTGAATAGACTTATTAAAAGATAAAACTAAATTATTTTCCTTTGTGGTTTCTGCCACAGGAAGTCCACAGCTGAAGTTAGGCCTTGCGCAAGAGTAGTTTTGATAGGTGTTAACAATACTCGCCACAATTGACAGGATCGTTGGCAAGCGCTGGATGTTGTTTTTCGCGGCGATGACGCTTTTTTTCGTTATCAGCCTTTTTTTTTGAGTCCAAGCAAAGGTGTGAAAGCTTTCGGTATATATCGTCTACGATGTTTTGGTGTCCAAATTCGTTGTTGTCATGCTGTTTATAAACTCTCTTCATACTTTATTATATTGGACCTTTTTTTTTTTTTTTTTATTGCTTTGAATGGCGAGGCGAGCATGCCATTCGCCTGATGATAAGCGATACGACCGCTCATGGACAGTAGCAAAATCAAACAACACCATGAATTACAAGGTAATGCTTGGAATTCCACTGCGCTCGCCATCCTGAGACATAAGATGTTAAGTCTCAATATGTCCAGTAGTTACTCTGGCTACAATGTCCTTCGAACCGGAACACAACAGCGCACTTACACTGCTGTTTGGCGGGGGAAATAGACATTGCGGTGGTACCTACCCAGGCGGCCTCTCACATATGAGAGACCTACCACCGGTAAAAACCTGTTAATATTGTTAGATTACGTGTATAAATTATTATTGTTTATGTTAAGTAAGCATATCTCAAACCATGTGTAGAATATTTTAAACTTTATTTGTAGTTCCAAATTTCGCCACACGCCAATAGAAGAGAGATGAGTTATACCCCGGACTGATATCTGGTTGAACACAAAGAGATCAGCAGCCAGAGCTCAGTGCCAAAACCCGAAAATAAAAGAGATATATTTTAGAAACTTAATGATAGCTATTATATTAAAAACTAATAAGTCTTAATGGTTCTGTGTCGGTAAGGTCTTAAGGTTTCTGTGTCGTAAACACACGTTTCCATTTCTACAATACCTGAAAAGCCATACAGAGGCCGTATGTCTAGTTAGAGCCTTGAATAACGTATTCCTGTAATTAAGACCATTCACACGCAAGCCGAGTAAATACGCACTTCGTGATGAGAATTTTAGATATATACTAAGAAAGAGTCTTATTATCACTGTTCATACAGAATACGCCTACTTATTACGTACTTGCACAGTACTGGTTGTGCAGATGTTGCCTATAAATGAGACCATATTAAGGTTTGGTGTTCAACACAGACTAATAAAAAAAAATACTCCGCATCAGACAAACAACTGTCTTATAATACAATACACAATAAATACACAATATATTTATAATACATACATTAACCCACGTCTATTTCCCAGAAGGGGTAGGCAGAGGTGTTACCAGAACACCCACGTTTCACCTTCTATGTTCCTTCCCCCGATGTGATAGGGGGCTAGCTTATCGCCATATCGGGCACAAATTCTTGACTCCGGACTGATAATGAATAGAAAAATTTAATATAACTGCCCGATCTGGGATTAGAACTTGAAAACTCAGCTTTATTATAATACCGTAATACAACTGCGCTACTGAGGCAGTCATTTATAACAGACCGTACGAATTTGCAGAAGAGTTGACGCAGAGAAGAGTGGTTATACAGCTTATTTTTTAAACAGACACATTACATCATACGTTTGGCTAGATTTATTTGTAAAAAGACGGCAAAATAAAAATTGATATTATAGATAATCGCATGCGATAATCGCATAAGATTCTCGTCCAAAATCGGACGAGAAACGCTTTCCGTATAAATGGGCTGTAAATCGCACATTGTCAGAACTCAGATATAGCCATAAATAATCCAAAATATCGAACAAAAAATAGCTGCTATTAAGAAAAAAGTTTGTTAAACGAATAAAAAATGACGTTGAAGATACAGAACCATGACTGTTCCTAGGAAAATTCACACAAAGTAGGTATTACGAGCTAGGAATCCGACCCAGAACTTCTTATTTGTCTGTACATACTACCACAACGAGAAACACGATTTATCGAGTATAATTAATTGAAACCCTTATTTAATATTATAAATTCACTTATTAACATAATTTAACCGCCGACTAACATTCACAACACCTACTAGGAAGATTATTGATACCTCGCTCTCCTTTGAAGATGGGATATTTGAAGGATTTTGGTTAGAGCGAAATTTAATTAAATGTTTTATTAATAGGAGATACATTTATGCGTATACAGATTTTACGATAACTCAAGAAATTACCACGAAATATTAATGGCCTTTATTATTGAAAAAAAATCTAGTTCTACAAAAATATCTTATTATACAGGGTATATCAAGACTGCGACCGAAAACGAAGCCGGGTGGTAGTTTTAGTGGTTACAGACACAATGCAAATAACAATTTCGCAAAATAAGCGACAGATTACTTTTTGCAATTTTTTGAAAATCATTGTTTTTGGGTAGTACTAGGTATTTACTACCCAAAAACAATTGATTTGCGAAAATAGTAATTTAAACCCTATCGTACCATTGCGTCTTAAAAAATAAAAAGGTGTACATCATTATTTTAGGAAAACTATGTATTTATCACCCAAATACGACGATAAGTAGAAAATTACCAAAAAAAAGTTGACGATTTTTTTTGCGAAATTTTTAGTTGCATTATGTCTGAAGTCACTAATACTACCACTTGGCTTCGTTTTCGGTCGCAGTCTTGATATACCCGGTATAATACGGATTAAATCATGTACATACGGAAAATATAGCCTGTATTCCCGAGAGGGTAAGCAGAGGAGCCGTTAGTGCCACCCACAGCTCTCCTATCTTATTTCCGTCCCAAGATGTGATGAGAAATCTATCGCAATAATTCAGCAATATTGAATACAGACTATTTCCGTGGTGTGATCTAATGGTAATCCAATGCAGTTACATAATATTAGAAAAACAAGTATAAATTGTTAGTCAGTTACACAAAGAGCGTCTGAAACAAGGTACATGAATTTGTATGGTATGTGAAGTACGCCAATCCGCAATAGGCCAGCGCGGTGGACTGAACTCTACTCTACAAACGATGCCAATAGGTACCTGATTTATTTCATATATTTTAAAGAAAAGATACGATATAAATAATTGATCATTGATTCAGCAAATTTATGTCTTTAAATTAACTCATTTGATCTTTATTTAATGTTTATTTGCGTTTTTAATTATAATATTCCCACTGGCGATCATGAATCGGCTGTATTTTCAGATCGTTCTGTACCTAATTACCGCCCGGTCCAATTAGTGACATTTTTGAGTTGCGTTGGTGTTCTGGCAAACGAGCGATTTTTGCCGACATGGACTTTAAGCCGGCTTGCTAACAATCGGGTATACACAAGCTGAACCTGAAACTCGACACACTTGCGTAAATCACCACGACGATGTAACTGGCGGATATGATACCCTACCATCAGCATTTAACCACTGTTTTCAGTAATCTCACGTACAGAACGAAACGCAACAATAGTCGGTTTTTGTAAGACAGTGGTACGACGATCGAGCCGACCTATTGTTACAACTTTTACGTGCTACAATAAAGCTCTAACAACTTCTAAAGTAAATATTTGTGTAATCGAATCTGTTTTATAGATACCTATTACGGAAACGAAAATATCGCCTTTGGCTCCTGATTTGCTTGGCGGAACGTGGTTCTATGCGGCCGTTGTTGGTAGCTTGAACAATAATAACAAACTTGGCACCATTCCGGCCTCCCTTTGAAGTTTCATTTGCCACCGGGGTGTGCCTTTTAATATTTGGAGAGTCTTGAGGGTCTTCCTACAAATGTAATCATTCTTCAAGTTGGTCTGGTGACCTCGATATTAAACTGTCTCTCATTAAGGCAAAGCCTTGCGTTCTAAAAATTATATTAGTGCAATAAAGACTCATTGGTTGATACCTTAATTTCTGGTCTCATGTTACAAACACACTTGAAATTATTCGTATTTGATTCGAGAGAGATGTTCATAACAAGCAATTGTACTTGTTATAGGAACTTATTGATAGATCTTCCGAATTGTAATACGAAATTTTGAAATGGAGGAAATTGACTGTATATTGTAACTGACTGGAAAGATAAGTTAATGTTATTACAATGTTGGGTTCACTTCCTCATATTTACAAATGAAGTAAAATATTATTCTTTCTCGTTGAATGTTGTTGCTAACCTGATGAAAGAAGTATACACTCACACACATACATTTACGCACACATAAACACGAATGTATTAACCATCAATTATACAATACTTTGCACACAGATACGCAAACCTACTAAAAGAAAAAAATTAACTGGTAAATTAAAAACATGAAATATTGGTATAAGAGTAATTTGTAACCTGTAAGCAAAGTTAATGAATTTATATTTGTATTGTAAGTAAATACCTGCGATATAATCGCGATTCGGAACGTATGATATTTTTATACAAATACGTGAAGCTAACAGGCGACCCGCATAGCGACAAATATTTATTGTCGACCATGGGTACTTGCATCACACGAACATTTAAAAACGCCTACTGTGTACAGCCCTTTTATCCCCATTCTAGAACAATAGGTTTCAGAGATTTATCACGCTTACTGCACACTGTGTTGGGTATAAAACAATTAGAATGCCAACTGGCGCCAAAACCCCGCACAATCCCTCCAAACTCCTACATACACGACGAAAAACGTCAATATTCCACACGGAGATATTGCTGACGGGATGTAGCTAGATGGACTGCTTTTCATATCCTGTTCATTTTTAGTAAACGCATTGCTTGGCATTCGCACGTTGCCTTCAAAATACTGTAGACGTTTTCGTCTCATAAAAACGTGTGTGAAATCTACATACTATATTGTAAATATCATATATTTTTCATCCAACCTAACACTATGGATGTGATGATATTCGTATTATCTTGAATAGCTACTACTCGTATAATACACGATGATAGAAAACTCATAATAGTGACCCTTGCACGTGTATCGCGCTTCAGGATCAGTCGGTTTCGAACAAATTACTATAATTGGGTATTTGACTATCATCGAATTTTTGTATTATTTAACAGACAAACAGAAGTGCCATTAAAACAAAACGTTTTTGTGAAAACAGTGATAAAGTAGCGTGTAATATGAGGCAAATATTAGTATTTTAAATGAAAGAGTGGGGACGTAGTGGGGACATCTTGCCGTCTCTTTCACACCCGCATACTATAATGCATATATTAAGAATAGTGACGTCACTAATTTTGTTTTGCATCCCTTTTCTTTTACCCCCACTACAAGATTTAAAACGTTTCTAACTTTTTAAATTCTGAACGGATTTACAAAATTCTTTGTTTGTTAGATTTTGGTTATGGATATCTTTTGACGAATACAATAAAAAAAAATGAGTCAAATACCCAATTGTGTTGATCGGCGAGTGATACGGCCAGTTTGCCAGTTAAAATAAAAGGGCTTTGATCCACCAGGGACGTTACCTAATTAAAAAAGGCCTTCTATAGACTAAACTCATAAATACGCTTTTTCAACGGATCTTTATAAAAATCGGATTTAATTCTAATCCCTATATTTCGGGCAAACCGACCAGAAGTCTGTAGTTGATCGCTTCAAGCAAAATTGTTTTGAAAGCTCCGCTAGGAAAGTACCGCTTCTAACTAGACAATATAGACCAAATCGTTTTGCCTTTCCGACACAAATAGTTGGACAGTTTTCCAATAGAACATTTTTTGCGTTCTCATGAATATAATTTATATAAAATGTTGATGACCGAAAATATATAATACGTCACTCGTCAGCTATTTATCGGGGCATTATATAAATGTTTAGGGAAAAGACGGTTATCGATTTTTGTAGAATTATTACATAAGGCGTAACATTATTTTATTAAATTTTGGTTTAGAAATTATATTAGATAAGGTCGCTCGATAATCTTAATACTAGAAGTCGACTACAGTGCGTCAATTTGAATTCAGTGTCGCGTGGATGGGTAGTATCATTTATTATAATGAGTAAAGGAAATAAATCTATTTGAATAACGAGGTCAAATGAAATAATCCATTGACCGACAGCAAGTATGTAAAATTCGCACAGAAGTCTCTTGCATAATCTTCCCGCCGCTGAAAATAAAAAATTGTGCAAATGTGACGTGTCTGAAGTTTGAAGGTTTTTATATTTCCAATTTTTTCTGAATTGGAAATTTTGTCGGCCCCACGGCTCATTAAACAGTGCCTAAATCTGGAATCGCTTATAGAAATTTTCTTTATTGTAAAGAACTGTAACTTATAACTATTATTGTGAAGTTTTTCAATGTGGTGCAAATTTATTGTGTGTATCCAAAAATAAGAAAATATTCAATGTGATTCAATATTCATTAATACATACATAAACTTATGCTTTTTTCCTGGAAGGGTAGTGGAGGTGCTACCAGGACACCCACTTCTCGCCTAATGTTCGGTCCCACGATGTGATAGGTGGTGAGCCATATCGAGCAGAAAATCCCGTTTCCGGGCTGATGCTGAATAGAAAAATTCAATATCACTTACCCCAACCCAGCATTCGAACCCGAGACCTTAGCGTCGTAATTGTACCGTAGTACAACTGCGCCACGGCAGTGATACAATACACAATTTGTCGACTGGCTTCACATTTGAAGACAACAATGAAAGCACCCACATGCTGTATACGGTAAAGGATTCCGAAGAGAGTAAGCTTTTTGTGTTGAAGTGAACCACAAATATGCTAGAATTGAATTGAATTAACAATTTGATGTATACCGTGTCGGCGAGATTGACACGTTGACGTACCAAACGTATTCACACATTTTAAGTAGGCAGTTAAAATACTTTTACTGGTGGTGGGTCTTTTACGAGTACTTGTGGCCGCCTGGGTACGTACCACTGCAATGTCTATTTCTCCCGTCTAACAGTAATGTAAATGCACTGTTGTGTTACGGATAGGAGGACTTTGCAGCCAAAGAAACTACTGGACATAATGAGACTTAACATCTTAAGTCTCAGGACGGTGAGCGCAGTGAAATACCAAGCATTGCTGTGTAAGTCATGGCGTTGTTTGGTTCTGCTACTGTCCATGTGCGGTCATACCACTTACCATCAGACGAATGGTGTGCTCGTCTCGCCATTCATCAAAATAAAAAAAAGCGTGGCCATAAATCATTAATATGATATGAAAATACAGAACCCTTATCGATGGTATATTCACATGCCCGCATGGCGATTACGGTAGGCAATGGTGCTAAACCTCTCACAGAAACCCACTCATGTATGTGATATTCCGGGAACACACCGAGAATATCTTCGTTGTCATACCAATATCTGCTATGATCTATTCTTTGAGATTTCAACATTTTGACTAGTTTGCCACCCAAACTTTGATATATGAAAACCGCTATGTGATTGTAATCAATACATGGCAAACTATAAGCAATGAGTACAGGACTCCATCATCGTTACCAATTTATACCAGTCTGCTGGCACAGTACAGCTTTTATTGATTAAAAAACTTCTCATGGTGTAGTTTTCTGATGCTTTGTTATTGCAATTGCCCTATATATTTAACAATTAACATACTACACAAGTATGTCATTGCTATGGCTGTGTGAGCAGTCACCATTCATGTGAATCAATACACCGTGCCACACGACCCATTAGTTCATCGACAAAAATTGTTTGCGACACGGCCTAATTTGTTATCAATACGCTGTCTGGTTTGACGAAACATTACACTATTTATTTATTAGTTCAGATTAAATATTATCGTAGCTTGTAATCAGAACTATCCAATATCATAGATAGTTTGTTCAATATTGACAAACACAACAAACTCCGTGAGGAATAAACAGTTAATTATGTTGCTAAGTAATAAAAGAGGCTTATTGTGTTCTAAAATAAGATTAGGTATATTGTAAAATTAATCGGAGGAGTTTCGATGCAATAAATATAATACGTAACAAAAATATCCAGGGTTAACGGTCTTAATAAACGAAAAAGGAGATCGGTCGATTTGGTCCAACTGTGGACAAGAAATTCATTACTACCAAAAAATTTGGCGTATTTTTTTAGATTTATTTCTCTATTTACTTTTATCCTACACCATTGGAATTAGATTTACAAAAAAATGAGGATATCATGAAATATATCTACCATTTTTGTATTTGTCAACAACACTAATAGAGTTGACATCTGTCACGAGACTATTAACTGTCAAATTGCATTGTTTATTTCGTCGTGTACTAATGTGTATTTAAAATTGAATTAATTTGAAAATCATATAATTTCGTTTTGTGGCTGGGTGTTGTGTTTATTCTCTACGGCGTCCCTTGCAGTCAATTGCTTACCTCGATTCAACAATACTATAGCATATAAATAAGTTAAAATGTTTATTATCGTCATGTAAGCAAAAACTACGGGAAATCATTGATGCGCGCCTGAAGCCAACAACTAAGAGACACCGATCGTAAAGGCGCAAAGGCTTACATGATCTGTAATGTCTGAATGGATTCATCCTCAATCAATGTTTTATTTTTTCATTATTGTGTACGGTAGCTTCAGATATTTTTTAAACTAGCGCATGACAAAGTGACTAACTACATACAATAAACCTGATATCAAAATAATATACTTTTAAATATTCAAATGTGTTTTTCTGTCTTCCTTGATAAGCTTACGTACTTTATAATAATGTATATTCATATTTCATACTCATCCCAAACTTAAAATATAAGCCAACTATGACATTACGTATTCAGATAGCAGAAAATGGTAGATTTTGTAAAACTTTAAGAGGATAAATCTTAAAAACCCCGTATCCTAGCTCAAGAAGACTATGTTATATTTGAAGGGTAAAAAATCCTTATTATTTAATTCTATGTCTCATTTCTCTCCACCATGTTTCCACTACTAGGCCCAATATTCATAGGAAAACGACCGATCTCCTTTGATACTTTTAGTAAAATTAAAGTTATATATTTTCCTTTAATGATAAAACGTGCCATACATCAAATGTGGTGTTATGCGTCAAAGAGAGCGCGTGGGCACACCGCAAATATTAACTGGGGCCGTTTAACGCGATTTTGAGGTTTTACAAGTATTTAAAGTTGTTAACAAATTTTCTAAATGCATTTATCATTAAAATAAAAGTAATTATATAGATTTTATTGAGGTTTTTGGTATATTATAACTTTCCCCCGTTTCGGAGAGTTTAGACTTTGTGGTCACAGGGCGGACTGGGGTATTAGGTAGTTAGGAAGTTAAACTAAATCAGTAACCATGAATCCGTTAAATTAGTGTTATTTCTATTGTAGCATTAGTTTGTGTTACAAGGCATTCTATAATAAATAAGAAACTGTTAAGCATTATTATTGCTGGCTCAGATTACAGATAATAAATTGGCCTCTGGCGATTATAATTGACTTATAAATGGTATAATAAAATGTTGGTAATATATGATAATAGAAGTGTTTGAGAAAATGTTGGAGAATATATATGTCATGTCATATTTGTTAAGAAAACTTGATGAGTAGGTTTCGATAGGTCACAATAGTTGAAATATGAATATTCCATGTTTACAACATTACATACCTATGGGGGTAACGTTGGAAGTTTGAGAGAGATATAACGTTTTAGGGAAAATATTAACCGTAGGCACCTTAATTTTTGTCTAAATTATTATCTTCATATAAAAATGTATTCATAGAAAACGAGCGCTTGTAAAAGTAAAGGTAATTTACAAAGATAATGACAATAGATAGGTTAAACAAGTCCTTATCATAAGAGTGCTCATTAGATTATGTGATTTTTGCGACAACATTGTTAAGTTGTTCTTTGTTGTTTATTTTTTTTTCGTGAATATTTGTTTTATACATCAGGTCCGGGAAACGAGAAAACAGGTCACCTGATGGTAAATGATCACTGCCGCTCATGAACATCCACAAAGTTTAGATCATAGATATGTCGCTGGCCTATCAAATCGGGAAGGGGGCGGGAAGGAAAAGGGGTCGGAAGAGGGAAGGGGCATTGAGCATCCGGCAATCTCACTTACCGCGACAGCAAAGCTGCCGTTACGTCGATCTCCTGTAAGACAGTTATACCGCCCCAGACGTGCCTTGCTATTCATGCTGGGTCCTGGCTGACAACAGCGTGGCTCTACTACTTACAATTTTATTAGCAACATGATATTGTAATTATGTATTGTTGTATGAATATGTTCTTCGTTTATCCATATGTCTTTACATAAAAATCCACATGATTTTCAAACATAAAGTTGCTGTTTCATCATAGGTAATCGATCTAGAAAGTACTTGGTGCGCATATTTTGAAGGCCACGTGTCCAAACTCTGCTGGAACGAAGTGTTTCAAACTTATAAGATTTAATAAGTTATTAATTCCGAGGATAGTCGAGAAAGACGAGAAGGATTTCTGATGTACCTGATTTTGTTTGAAACTTTGGAAATATGTCGAAGATAATTAATTATCTTGGCATAAAATAAATCCCCTGAACTATAGAAATATGTATATGCATAATTTAAAATAAATTTGTCGTAATGATTATACGCACGAGTCTTTACGTTCAAGGTGGTTTCTAAAAGTAAATATCAAATAAAACTTAATGAGAGCGGAACAATCGCGCATTTCATTGTGACGCAATATTCCGTAATTGCGTTATTTGTGATTGGTTCAACGTCTAACGCATCTGGGACGTTAATGAATAGCGTCGAAAAGTGGAAGCCATCAATCGGGTTCGGTTCTATTTAACTTTTCGCGGAATTACTACGGAGGTATTAGAAATTGAAAATGTTGGTATATTTAATACCCGCCTCGTTTAACGTTTCTGTATGAAGTGATTATTTATCTAATTAATGGGATACGGGAGCAAATTAATTAACAAAAACTGTAAGTTTATTCGGTACTATAAATCATACACGGGCCAAATTTCGGATGTGCAATGCCAAAATAATCTTTTAATTGGTTTATCGAGTACCTGCTTCTATTGCAGCATGCTCTATATTCCGCAGATAGCAATTCCGCAATGCGGTTGTCAACTTGGACTAACTTCTTTCAGCTCGGATTCTACCAAGAAGAAACAACGAGGTAACAACAAAGACACGACTTCGACACTTACAAGTATATGAGCTTCGTACTTTTAACTAGAAGCATTCAGAACAAGTGAAGGTTTTATTTCACCGTCTTCTTTAACACTTAGTTGACATGCAAACATACTTACATACTCGTATAAGGTTCTCTGGGTATCTGATGTGTTACGGAATAAAGGATATTCACTGAGGGAGATAATAAAGTTAAACGCGGCAGAACTCGTTTTCAACTTTTCACATAAGTGTTGTTCAGCAATGACTAAGGAATCAATGATGTTATTTTTTAGGTACATATTACAATATGAGGTAAGCCCTTAATGGAAAATTGAAACCCCCATGTATATGTATCCTTTCTTTATGATTGTCAAGAGCAGTTGTATTCGTTGATAGCGATTCATAACAAAACACAAAGAGAACAATTGGCCTACATCGCAATGTAATTAGTTTGCCACAAAAGATTACATTAAGTGGAAATCGCTTACCGTTTGATAAATACAGAGCGCAAATTATTTTGTAATGGAATGGAGCGGCATAAAGACAGCGATACCTATCAGAGAGTAAAGCAGGAGATTCGCGGTTTTGAAATCCTTTGAGCGCTGCTCCACTGCCAGAATGCGTACGTTTTGTAGCTATAGAACATCTGGTAATGCTTGATTGCTCTGCGCTAGAACTGTTTCAAATGTATCCAAATGCTTAACAATTCTCTCAGAATTTGAATAATTGTAAGTGGTTATATCCTTACACACTAAGTTCTTGAAATGGATAACCGGTATTTAATAACAAGCTTCCTGGGAGTTGCAAAAGTTTCGCACGAGGTGAATGTCGTGACGTTTGTAATTTACAAAGCAAATACGATCGAGGGCGATGTAGCAGGCAAGCCAACGCAACTGACTCGGTAATTACGTAAAACGGCGGTAGAAAATTACCACGAGAACTTTTCAGACAAGCACGTTGCTATTAATAGCATATTTAATGCATCCATGCGGACACCAACTGGTGTAGCAGCGCATAACGAATTATGCAAGAGTACATTCTGCTTACAAAAGATGCATGCCAGCTCCACTACGCCGCTTGTTTTTGAGGCGACAGCATTGTAATTGGTCCGGTTAAAACGAGCGTGAAATCTAGAAAAAAATATTACGCAATCATTTTGTTTACAACATTGCTCTGAGCATTAAATTACACATAAAATTACACTGTTTGGACATTTAATTACGCTCCCAAAATCATGTTTAATCAAATGCCAAGTACTGGGAAGCGTGATTATGTCTTGAAAATTATGATATGAATAATTAAGAAATAACCTAGTCGTTGACGCGACGCGTTTAATGATGCAAAATGGCGCCGAGACAAAAATTAAACGGTTCTTTATAACGATATATTTTTATTTTTCTTTCTTGGTGTACAGTTCAGTTACTACGCCCGTTTGTTAAAAATCTGGTCTGCGAGTGTTATCGTGCCAATTTCGCGCGAATGCCGCATGTCATACTTAATGTGGAGATGTCGCCTGATTCATTACGGAATTCATAATATTCAGGTGCTATTTCAGTGTTAGGGCTTGGGTATGTCATTCGATTTGTCTTCATTCTCAGAATTACGAGTAAAAGTGGTATAAATGGCTTGGATTTTTCAAAAAGGTTTACATAATTCATTTGTGGAAATTGGTTATGAAACTGATAATACTTGGTGGTTTACGGATATGCAAATGATTCTAATACCGTTAGTTAACATAATATTATGTTTCTGGAGAGGATCGAAGTCAGTAGTGGCATAAGAGGATAAATTCATAGTCAAATATTGAATTGTTCAATACAATTCACGCACTGTCGTATTTATAAATAATTTGAGATATTCTTCAACTTTCCACGTTTCTGCAATACTTCTGTAGAGACAGCGCAACGTGTTATATTATGTATATCACAGATTGAATTCGGCTCAGGAATTGGCTATCGGTTTCCCGTCTGATATTTATCGTCTTCTTTTTTATTCCCGTACGATAAAATTACTACGAGATACCTGGAGACAAATGCAGTCAATTCAAATCAAACATTTATCGGTGGGAGATGGTAATTTTTCGTTGGTCGACACGGCTATGCCAGTCTGATCGAAACCATAAATAACCATAACTGCGATGAACTAGAAACACGCTAAGCGTATATTATGTGTTATGGCGAATTTTCCATCGACGTGTACGGTGGTATTCGAGCGATAACTAACATTCTATCACTTTGTCTATCATCATAATATAAAATAATCCGGCCCGCGTTTATTTAAACGAATCTCAGAACTTAGAGATTACTTCGTAACATGCACGCTTTAAAGGGACAAGGCGACTAATTCGCTGACGGACCGCTCGCTCGTTTGCCTCCTGTGCAATATTCTTTTTACGCCGGCACAAATTGACTACACTTCATCCGATTTGAAGTATGGAGCTTTGGATGTAGAGTGTCCACTGCAGAATCTGACCTCTTAACCCTGTCTGACCTGTCAATAAAATTTAACGAGACTAACTACAATGGTTGCTATATGCTACAAATATGCTATTAATAGAAAAATCTTGGAGCAATTACTCTTTGGGACAGATTAATAAAATTTCTTATTAAAAAGAATAATAAAATGTTTTATCATTCTTATCAACCCTATTATAGATTGAGTTTTATGCCTGGATTTTGTATTAAACCGATGACAGAAGTTATTATAACGGTCATTTATTCAATTTTTAAATAGCGTTATGTACCTTTAAGCAACCTTTTTCGGTGGTCTCAGAACGGGATTTAATTAATTACCACCAGAGAACACCAATTAATTAATCTGTATAAATAGGAATATTTTAATTTTAAAATAATTATCTGTTATGATCATTACATACACTTGGTAACGATTGCGTTTCTTTTTTGACGTACAAAATGTTTTTCCTCGTCTCTCGACTAAAACATTTTAATCTGCCGGACCTCACTTGAATTAATTGTGGGGCTCTGCTGTATTTTATAGGCATCGAATGGTATAAGATTAATTTAATCAACGAAGGAAAGTTTTGGACACTGTGCCAAGTCACAATTTTGTTATTAATTCATATAAAATTAATGGATTGCGAACCTTATATTTTCAGAAGTTTAACTTTTTAGAAAACTGTTATGTATACCAAAAGGTTTAATTTAATTGATTTTTATACAACGTTTTAATTTTTTATTCTAAAAAATAGAGACAAGTGTATTAATAAGAAGTTATTTATTTATAGTCCATCTCAAATTATCTGTGTATTAAATTTATACAATAATTTACAAGTAGCGTATTTGAGTTTCTACATACATACATACATAAACTCACGCCTTTATCCCCGAAGGGGTAGGCAGAGGCGCCACCAGGACACCCACATTTCGCCTTGTATGTTTCGTCCCATGATGTGATAGGGGGCGAGCCTATCGCCATATCGGGCACAAATTCCTGACTCCGGGCTGATAATGAATAGAAAAATCCAATATCACTTTGCCCGACCCGGGACTCGAACCCGAGACCTCAGCTTTGTAACTGTACCGTAATACAACTACGCCACCGTGGCAGTCAATATTTGAGTTTCTCTTAATTGTAAATGAACTGGCAAATCAGCCGGGCTGTTATACTTTAGTAATAATTGAATTATAGTTTAATACTCCGTATATAATTATTTTATTAAATAACTCTCCTTTGTTTTAAGCTACGTTAAATTTTATCCTGTATTCCTCGAAATAACAATATAAATTAATATCGTTTAATGAAAGTTTGTTTAGGAGGAAGCTGGGAGCAAATATTCTGATTAACAGCACTTCTGCAAGAATTACGTCGAAATCCTTACATTCATTAATCGACTATAACGTGCTGAAAGCTTACTGCTATTTAAAAAGGAAGTTATGTTTATATTTTGACTTATCCTACTAATACTATAAAGGCGAAAGTTTGTGTGTTTGTTACTTCGTCATGATCAAACGGCTGGACCAATTTCGATTAAATTTGGTATGAAAGTAGCTGATACCCTGGATTAATGAATAGGCTATTTTTATCGAAAAAAATGTTAGGGATGAGCAAGGACTTTAAATATGTATATTTGCTACTCTTTCAAACTTATAGGGATAGTTCGGGATGGAATATAGTGCGAATGAAATGGGATATATGAGGACAGGTTGGCATGCCTTGAGTCATGGAACCGATTGAGACCTGACAGGATGGGATGTAATGGGTGATGATGGGACGGCAAGAGAAAAGCATTACAAAGGAAGACAATCACTTTGAGTTTAAATATAGAATACGCGAAACAACATGTGTTTGAGTGGACTGGATTCAAAAAGTGTTTGCACCCGAGTGAAGCCGGGCCGGGCCGATAGTATTTTTTTAAATAAAAAACTTTTGTTTTTTATTCCATTCGTTTATATCGCCTGTTTAACGTCACAACTTTTAAAAGTAAATGTTGACGTTTATTTTGTATTTATGCCCACTCACTAGAACTAGTTCTAAATCAGCTAGTAAAAGGGTTTTGACGTAAATACTATAGCGGATTTCCTAACTGCCAGGTTCATTGTATAGTTTCAGCTCTTAAACTAAACCTTTTCGCCTCTGCTAATAAGCAAAACGTGAAATTTATGCCATCATTACCCGACAGGTAAAATCGAAATACTTCGGTGGTTGGACGCTCGGGTGTCGCAGGTGTTTATAGTTATTTGCTAGTCTAAACTCATCCCTCAACAGACAGTTTGAAACAATTGTTTATTTATATCATTAAAGCCGATATTATAATCTTCAGGTATCCGCTATCTCGAGAATAACATCAACATTTCGAAGGACACACTTTAGAAAATATGTCACATTTGCAACGTAATTGATTCAATCAATTTTATCTGGAGATGGAAAAATTGGTTTCGAATTGGCCTAATTAGCAACTTTTCTTTCCTTATTCCTTTATACCTGTGCCAGAAAGTGTACGGTCACCCGCATGCTTGCCAACAAATCTCTTGATTAGTTACCCACGCGGGTAACATAATAATACTAGCCCACACTTGACCGTATTTTAGTATGGGATTAGGATTATGTATGTAACTATTGGGTATATTCATTTATTTATTTACATTCAGCACATGATTGGCTACGCATAGCCACTACTATTGCGAGGTTTTAAAGCCTTTGACTGTCGAACTTGCGTAGTGAGACGTAGAAGAATACCTGCGTATAAATTATTTAAAATACTTACAGGTATTTATGTCTCCAATAATATTTACTTTATCTTTAAAATGACTGATAATTATAATTTTTTGCTTAAGTATAATATTTATCTATAACTTCGAAAAGTAGATATGTTTTTACAAATGTAAAACTTATGATTGAGACTAGGGTATGGTAATTTGTAAACTACTACTAGGTCTATAATATAATTTTTGACATAATATTATTTTATATATGTTACCAATGAATATGTATTTTCACCAATAATATTTTTCATAAGTAGGTATTTAAAAATAACAAACCATATAGGCATAAGATATCATATAAAAACTATCATATTATATATTTTTTTTTTAATTTCAGGGTGAAATATTGATATTACTTTATTCATGAAAAAGTATCTTCGCATTCTCGCCTTCTCGGAAGTTACGGAGTCGAAAACATTAATAATTTCGAATGGTAGATATTATCGTATCTTGTGCAGGAAATAATACCAAGTTCCAAACAATAATGCGTGCGAAAAAACCTTCGCATTTTGTTTCCTGAATATTTAAGCAACAAACCTAAATGTTTATAAAGGTTGACCTTGTTAATATGTATACGACGCCTCTTATTATTTACCCATTTTAGCATTCAGTGACATTGTGCTAACATAAGAGAGAGGTTAAAGAAAGTTAAGAAAACTTCTTCAAATTAAGGGTCAAATAAATAATACACCGAACAGTCATAAAATATCCAAACAAACTTTAAAGGTTCTCAATACAAAAAAGGCCCTTTTCTATATAGATAAAACTTTTGCACACAAAGAATCGATTCGTGAAACTCGCCGTATCACATGGAAAATTGAATTTTACTCCTCCAGTGGTTTTATACGAACATAAAAATAAACTCTGAAGATAGGTCGCTCTAAATAATTTATTCTCTTTATAAAATTCATGGTTGTTCGTTGTTATATTCCTTGTTAAGTATCTATCCCGTGCACAACTTAATATGTCAAAATATATAATAAATATAATATAATAAAAATGTAAATGGTCGATGTCTGTACATGGAAGATATTTAAGAAATTTCAACGCGGGGGGTCTATAACAGCAGCAGAATCCAAAACAATTTTTTTTGAATTTTTGTCTGTCTGTCTGTCTGTCTGTATGTTTGCTTGCGCATCACGCAAAAACTACTGCACCAAATGAGATGCGGTTTTCACAGTGGTATTGCTGCAGGTTCAACTTAAAAACTGGTATATGTTGCATTTACATACAGGGTGTTTCTTTTCGTTTGCTTGCACATTACTCAAAACCTACCATACGAAATGAGATGCAGTTTTCACAGTAATATTGGTGCACGTCCAATTTGAAAACTGGTAAATATCTTATTTACATACAGGGTGTTTCTTTGTATTATGGAAGATAAATGAGAAAAACTAATATTCCCCATATTAACACTGGATTAACACTTAGGCTACATTTTATCCAGATAAATTAAGTCTTCCCGTGGGATGAGGACGGAAATCCAATATATTTGTTACTTTTTATACTCAAAGGGATGCGATGGGTGTGGATTACATACCTTGAGTGAGAATGAGATAGGACGGGCGGGATATAACGGGACGGGACGGGATGGGATGAGAAATACCAAATAATCTATACATGTATATTTTTTTAAACAAAGTTAATCACGCAGACGAAGTTAGCGGGCAGAAGCTAGTATAATAATAAATTAGGTAAAATAGTGTCACTTAGATGACTGCGTAATATCTGATATATTTTTATGTAGCTCTCGAATTATAATATTATTCCTAGGTTAGTTCACGTTTTTAGTTGAAAATAATAAGTTAAGAATTTGAATATAGTTTATATCTGTTTCTGTGCATATTCGCAAACAATAGATTATAGTATTTTATCATCATCATCATCATCATCATCATCATCAGCCCGTTGCAGTCCACTGCTGGACAAAGGCCTCTCCCAAGGTACGCCACAGAGCCCGGTCTGCTGCTTTACGCAACCAGTCGCTGCCGGTCCTCTTGTAGTATTTACTTTCTAATTATTATATCATAAGAAATTGAAATATAGTACATTGTTATAACTCGTAGGGCTACCAGAAACTGAATTACTCGCGTATGAAATTATAATTAATATGTTATTTTGGAAACCTTTTCAAACTTGATTAAAACGCGGTAGAGAATGCTTATTTGTGTTCATTCTTTTACAAAGAAGTCTAGAAGAGATCAAAGTTTTCTTGTGTTATTTATTTCCAAGTTTTCAAGGAGAGTGTTACTATGCTACATGACATCCGGCTGCCGAGGCTCAGCGTGAAATATGTGTTTGCGCTTCAAACACATGGATGTCGTGAAGGGGGATGAATGTTTGACAGGGGCTGGGGACCCCAATTTATCTCCAACACCTAGTCATTTTACAATTTGATTAATTTCATTACGGGTTGTAGACAGATAAGATGGTCCAACCGACTTGTTGAATTCAGGCGCTGGATGTAATTAAAATGTGTACTATTGTTGGCTTACGGTCGGTCTCTATATCCTATCTATCTTACCTAGATCTTAACAAAGCAACCATTACTATGGCGATACAATTATACACTTCAATAAACAAACATAGACATGTATATTGTATATTCATCTTATCTAGCTAACTACAAATAAATACACCATATCTATATCTCTCTATTTTTTTTTACTGAAACATAAAATGCATCTAAATATGAAACGAAATGTCTTGTTAAAGATAGATAGATAGATAAAAGAAACTGGGCGTTACAAATTTCGACTTACGAAAGTTATGGTGCCGTGTGTTAGGGCGGGATAATCTTAATAAAAATATCTCTCCAAGGTGAGCAGATTTTGCATGCGTAATAATTCCAAATCAAGTCTTACGTGTGGATGAGTTGTGTGAAAATCTAATCACAAATATTGCTCTCATTCGTACCTAATTTTATTCCAATGTAATTTTATCTTCTACTGCTTCATCTTGTTATTGTTTATTTCTGTGGTATAAGACAAGAAAAATCATATCGTATTATTGTTCTTGTTAAAATATTGTTTTCCTATAATTGTTTACATACATACATAAACTCACGCCTTTATCCCCGAAGGGGTAGGCAGAGGCGCCACTAGGACACCCACATTTCGCCTTGCATGTTCCGTCCCATGATGTGATAGGGGGCGAGCCTATCGCCATATCGGGCACAAATTCCTGACTCCGGGCTGATAATGAACAGAAAAATCCAATATCACTTTGCCCGACCTGGGATTCGAACCCGAGACCTCAGCTTTGTAGTCGTACCGCAATACAACCACGCCACCGAGGCAGTCTATAATTGTTTATAAAGGAGGATTTTGTTTTGTTATACCTTATTTCTTAATATCTATATTAATACGTTACAATAACATTCATGTCATGTTTGATCAATAATGTTCAGTTTACCTATGGTTTATTAGAAATTATCTAATAATTGTGTTCACGATATATACGGGCTTGAAGTTGAACCGATTTATTAAACAGCGAAATGCAAAATTAACCGCGCGGGCACAAAGTGAGCTATGAACTCTGGCATTAGTTCACACATCATTTCTACATAAATAGACATAATATTTTTATTTTCTGTGCAAAGGTTTTTAAACATTTGCCAAATTGCCTTTACTGCAATCCAAATATACGAAATATGTTGCTGTTAAAATAAAATAATAAAATTTTATTATGTACATTTGCAATTCCAGCTAAAATATTTTTTAATGTATTCATTTTGAGATCAAACAAATATTTTTCACATTATAAATGCCATGTGTAGAGTATGAGTTCAAACGAGAACATTACCATTGATTTATTAATGAATAAAAGAATAAATTTATTTTTTTTTCTCAGTTTAATAGGAATTTCTGAAATGTTTCATTGTTTATGATTATATTACCTTTTATTGTTGCATGTTCTAGTAGCCTAACAAGATATTACTTTTAGTGTAAGTAAATTCGTAACCACCACTGGTTGTCCAAATAAATAAATAATACCTGTAGTATATAAGTACGTAATGTAAAGCTGTATACTAGTCGGTCAGCTTGATTTTCGACGGGAGGTGTTTGCACTATATTCCCGAGGTGTGGTTTATTAGCAGCGAATAGTTCAGAGCACTGTGAAACGTGGGCAGCTTTAATAATCGCTGCTTTAGCAGTAATCATCCGCATAATACGCTCGACCAAGTGTATTTTAACTTCGCGTCGCGTTAATTTTAATATAATAATTTTAATTAATTTTAATATAATCAGTTTCTAATAAAGAAATACAATTTGTTATTCTATTTCTTTGGTTACAAAGAAAAATCACAAAACTTATGGTATCCAAATTGTTAGTTAAAATTAAACTTGACTTAGTAGCTCATTGTCCGTAATACAAAGTAGCATTCGTAATGCCGTTTCACCTTGTCTCATTAATGCAGCAGTTTCCGAGCAGAACTTCGTGCATTTCAAGTGCAATGCGGACCGAATCTTGGTCATTTTCCGGGGTAACAATATAACACTACCAAATTCGCAATTACACGCTCTCCAGCGAGCCACAACGAGGAACTTTCCAGAAAATATGTTCAAACACAACGTGTCATTACAGCGGCTTAGTTTTTAAATTCTGCAACCTCGTGACATGTTTACAATAGGAAAAGTAGATACAGGATTTCACAATGCAAAAACCTCCTAGTTTTTATCTCTACCTTTCTTATAGACTGCCATTTTTACGTGGATAGATATTAAAATTGATTGGCTTCAAAGAAACAAATAATATACATATTTCCGCGGCATACATAAGAATACATTTACACTGATCCCGCATAAGTGGGACAAAGGAAAATCAAAGATGAAATTGTGAGTATAAAGTTTATAGACATTTATGAGAGCGATACACGTGTATCGAGAAGGTAAAGAAAAGAAAAGGTCGGAAGTCGCGAAGTGTGGAATTCAGAAATAGGGCACAATGATAAATTCGTATCCAAAGTAGTACAAAGGACACTTACCCCGCTACTGTACATTAATAAGAGGTCACGTAAACTTTATTTGTGTCCGCGTCCAAAGCTGCCATTTGTTTTTAGCCAAGAAATGTATGTGTAATTGTACAAAGGGATTCTGTGGGTTCTCATGTCGTTATTGGGTATATAAATATACTATTTATTTGTCCAAAAATAACTTGTATTTTTATATTTTGAGTTTTAAATAAACCTATTAGGATTTATTAAATACAAAGGCGTAATTGCGAGTATACGTAGGTTGTGAGCCATAATGTTCAAGATCAGACTCTTAGCGGCAACGGCGGCGACATTATGCGGGCTTTTTAAATTGCGAAATCTTTGATACATGGACTTGCATGTGTGTTCGACATGGTTGTAGCACGCGTTGGTTGGCGCACGTCGGCATGGTTGGCGCACGTCATCACATCTTGGTAATGGAACACTAATGGTACTACTGTCAATTTTCTCATGGATACTGATGTTAACATATACAGGGTATATCGAGACTGCGATCGAAAACGAAGCCAGGTGGTAGTATTAGTGACTTCAGACACAAAGCAAGTAAAAATTTCGCAAAAAATATCGACAACTTTTTTTTTGTGATTTTTTACTTATCGTCGTATTTGGGTGATAAATACATAGATTTCCTAAAATAAAGATGTACACCGCTTTATTTTTAAACACTCAGTGGTACGTAAGGGTTGAAATTAGTATTTTCGTAAAAACTAGGTATTTACCACCCAAACAAAATGATTTTAAAAAAATTCTAAAAAAGTATATGTCGCTGTTTTGGTGAAATTTTTTATTAGCATTGTGTCTGTAACCACTAAAACTACCACCTGGCTTCGTTTTCGGTCGCAGTCTTGATATACCCGGTATATTATGTATGCTATAGCTAAAATACAAATAGAAAAATGATAGAATAATTAAATTAATGCTCGAAAACCCTAACAATTAATAAATTAGCAATCATGGTTTACTCCGTAAGTTGATCAGTTGAATCAAAATTTGTTAAACTTTCCGCGTCAGAATTTCATAATATTGTATTAGATTAAAATATTGTGTTTAAAAATGATTGACCAAAATAAAAACGGATTTTACTAATGACTTAAATTTTAGGTAGATTTAAAACAAAAAAAACAATTAAATGATTATATTATGTAACCGCAGAGTTATAATAATATTAAATCTTATAAATTACAACCGAAAATGGATTTATTATTATAATTTACACAACACAAAGGGAAATGTTTACACAAGTTTAAATTCTTGGAAATTATAATTAAACAACGGCAAACACTTTGAGTCATCAATCAGTGTAAAGTATTTTCTTGCAGTTAGTGAACTTTTAAGCAGGTTTAATTGCTTACGTCGTAAGTTAAGATCAAAACGCGATTAAGTTAACATTCATCTTTACAGCTTTGTTGTCAAAAAACTAATGACTTTATTTAGATTTTTTTTTAATGCGATTGTTTTGATTATTTAGAATTGCTATAATAGAAAAATTCCATCTACGCTGTAGTGTAATGACTTAATTTTTTTTATCAATTCTATGGTTCACAGCAATAAAATAAATAAATAAATACACCCAACAGTCACATACATAGTCCTGAGCCCACACTAAGATACAGTCTTGTGTCGTGGGTATCAGAAACTACGAGAGACTTTTCGGTCTCACAAACACCCAGACTCTAAACAAATACCTGTGGATCACACAAATATTTGTTTTGGTGCGGGGATCGAACCCGCGGCCTCTCGTTTCACAGGCGGTGTCTAACCAACTGTGCCAAATCTGGAGGCTGTCTAAATCTAAATGAATCTAAACAAAGAATAAATAAATAAATTTTTGGTGACAACAGGAAACCTATTGTGAATCAATATGTATAATTTATGTACCTATCATAAAATGAAATCTGAATAAAAGTTCAATTACTAATACTACAACAAAGGAAAACATTTTGAAGGCATCCGTCAATTTAAATTTAAATTTAATTTTCTTGCAGTCAATGAACTTTTAAGCTGTTCAAAGTTTTGTTTGCATCGAAAGGAAAGGTGAGAACCTTTAAATTTTGTATTTTTGTTTACATTTTCATTTCCCAAATAAACGAAAGAGAAATTTGTTGGTGTTAATATTTCTTTATTTAGAATTTAAGCTGTTAAAACTGCATATTAATTATAAAAGATTTTATCAAATCCACAATCTCTTAACATTCAATTGAACCTAAGAAATAAACACATTGTTGGCAACAATAGAAAACCTAATTTAAATAAATCAATGTTGTAAGTCTGGGGACCCAGTATCCCGAGTGAATGTAAGAGATCTTGTGAACGAGCGTTAGAAATGTTCTATCGAATGTGCGGACTGCGGAGAAGATTGGATTCTAAATGACAAGTGCGCTTCCAACACGTGCCTAGTGCGGTACATGTCTGCTCGCGCATGTATAATAAAGGGATTGTATTGCAAATATTTAAATGGTCTTGTAACTATATCGTTAGCTAACAAGTTAATTAAAAACACAAAAAATAATTATTTTTGTGACAAACATATGTGGGCTAGGCCCCTCAGTCACTGTGGACGAAATCGTTGACGACAGTATCTTTTAAAAGTTAGGTACTGCAACGTTATTATATTTTATCTGATAGAAGGCAGTGTCGTTCAAATCAGCCATCGACTTCCCAAAGAAGTCTTACCCTGCCTTATCACAAATTTGCCGGTCCTTTCAAAACTGTATAGACAATTACGGAACCTTGAACTCAACACACTTATATCGGCTTCCATCCGGTTTAATGCCGTGTGGACAAAGCTGTTCGGGCGGATATAAGTTTTCTATGGCCAGTAAACAGCTGTTAAATTTCCAAGTCTCTTTTTAGACTTGCTATTCAAATAAAAAAATGATTCTACGGTACTTTTTCTACGGATAAATATTGGCAAGCAGTTACTATGCCCGTGCCAAATTTTAAGACGATGGCTACAGTAATACGTACATACATACATAAACCCACGCCTTTATCCCCGATGGGGTAGGCAGAGGCGCCACTAGGACACCCACATTTCGCCTTGCATGTTCCGTCCCACGAATCGATAGGGGGCGAGTCTATCGCCATATCGGGCACAAATTCCTGACTCCGAGCTGATAATGAAGAGAAAAATCCAATATCCTACAGCAATAAAAAAAGTATAATCCAAACATACGAATGCCGTAATACGCCTACAAAAAGTTCTTGAATTATTTACGCAACTTTGAAGGGATAATTGCGTCACGTTAGCAAAAATATTTAACTAATTAACAATTGCTATACATACAAATGCTTTTACATTCAATTAAAGTCCTATTCAAAAATCTGACTGATTGTTTTTTAGCAGCTTAATGACGACGCCATTATTTTGAACGCCACCCTTTACATTTATTTCAGCTGTTGTCTGTGAAAAAAGTGAATACAATTTGAGCCAACTTTTAATTCGTGATGTTGTCCGGCGCGTGTTTGAAGAGATTTATTTAAGTTCAACCATGCGTAATATTTATTAAGGTTAGAATTAAACATTTTAGGACGTGAATTTAGTACTTTAAATAAGTTAGTTAAAATATTCGCGGGTACGTACCGCCGTTTTTCAACACTCGTTAAGTTTCGCAAAAATATTTTTTTATCCAAACAATTGCTTTGTGAGCGATTTTTTATTTTAATGGGTTAGCTATTCTTAAATTATTTATAGCTATTCATCAAATTATTTAAAATACCTTAATAATATAATTTAAGCCAGTCATTGTTGCAGTGCTACAACAATCCTTCAAAATAGATACATTTTCTAAAAACAGAAATACAGAAGCTGTAAAAATAGACCTATAGTATTATTGTTCTGCGATATAAGTAGACATCTAAAGTTTCTAAAATAATGCAGTGCACGATTGGATTGTATTTGATTTGGAATTAATGAAAGGTTTATTTTTATACAATGACAACGCTAATCCATCTGCGATATCTCATGGACATGTCAAAACTATTTTTGACCGACCTGCGTCCCAAACTGAACACAAACAAAAGTTTGTGAAACTTCATTAAAATGTTATATATCGTTTAGGAGGAAGGCGTTTTTTGTTATTTGAAACGTTTCCAAAAATATTTTTTATTCAGACAAACTTCGATGATGCTACATATGTGCAGCGGTAAAATCGGATTCCAATAACATATTGAAAAGACGGAATGCTTCCATATTTTTAATGACAGGCCAGATTTGGCGACTGGTTTAATATAAAAATAGTGTAGCGTCCATTGATGCGTACTGTAACACGTTTTAATAAAATACATTAACCGCCCACGTGGAACGTAGCACTCCAGCTAGAGATTATTTTTCGTAACATTTTTAATATAAAATATCATTTTATTCACATTTGTCTCGAAGTAATTAATGCTCTAAGTGTTCCACTTACGCGCCTACACAGATTATTATTAATATTTAATACATTTTAGAACTTAGTTTATTATGAGTTAAGATATTCAGGGTGTAAATTTTTGAATATAACTTAACCTACTAATATTATAAAGGCGAAAGTTTGTGTGTTGTTACTTCTTCACGCTCAAACGGCTGGATCAATTTTGATGAAATTTGGTATGAATTTAGCTGATACCCTGGATAGGCTACCTACTTTTTATCCCAAAAAAAAAAATTGTGTTCCCGTGGGAGAATCAAGGAGTCTTCCCACTCAAAATGCTAAACCTATTTAAATGAAATTTAGTATACAGGTAGCTGATACTCTGGACCAAAGCATAAGCTACTTTTTATTCCGAAAATATAGTGTTCCCGTGGGATGAGAAAGGATTTCTAATATGTATTCTAATATGTATATATTTGCTAGACTTTCAGCCTCTAGGGGATGGCTTGGGATAGAATATAGGTTGGATGAAATGAGACATAAGAGGACGGGATTGCCTTGAGTCATGGAACAGATTAAGATGGAAACTGACGGGAAAATGGAAAATGTAACGGGACGGGACGATAATAGCAGTATTTATAGGAAGGCAGTCATGTTGAATTTAAATAATAAATAGGCTGAAATATCCGAAAACAAACTTTTACGCAGAAAAGTTGTTATAATCCGGCCGCTCAGAGAATGCGTTCCTGAAAGGTTGTAATCGAACGGACGACGTAACTTTGAAGTGTCGTTGCAAATGCAACGACAGCAAATGTAAATACATTATCGAACAATTTTATTTATTTACCCTACTTACGAAATAAAACATCATAAATAATTATATAATATGTAAATTTAGGTTAAATTTTATCACTTTGGACTAAATTTAACGGTTAATAAAAATAAAAATATTATATTTATAAGTTCATACCACGCCGTTACAAGGTTATTTCAACTGTTCATTTCTGGAGTGATGTGGCCAAAAAATAGCAGACTATTATAACGTTATTTTCCGTTATAATATAAAATAATACATTTGTGTTTTTAATAATGTATAACGTAATAATTAAACGGATCTAACTCTTTATTTCACCTGGCAGCAATATAATATCTTTCACATTTGTGAATTTTGTTTAAATTTGGCATTGAAGTTTACGTTTTTATTAAAATATTTCAAATAAGAACATTTAATATTAACTTATATTATTTACTTATAATTGATTTAATAATAAGATCATTCACCAATTGTAAAGTGTGACGTAAATTTTAAAAAGTCACGTGACCAACCGTTTTGGTGACAATATTTTTAGTAATAAAGAAAAACATGTTTATTCGTTATAAAGATCTCTTTAAAAATATAATAACGGTTGGAAGATTTAAAGAATGATTATACCTAGATTTTAAAACACTTTATAGAAAATAGTCAAGTATCCAATTATTCTAACTTGCTACTTTTACTGGGAATAATTCAAAAGTTTAGCAAAATGATAATTCTTTCCCATCACTACTCATGATCAACTGACATGTGTCAGGAACGCATTCTCTGAGCGGCCGGATTATAGTAAAATATCTACCGGGCTGTGAAATTTTCCTTTACTTGTTGTTCTCTTGTTTTCTGGCTATTTTTATTTAATAAATTACTCACTGGAGTTAGCCCAAAAAAGTTCAGTTGACTGTTCTAATATCAACTTTGAAACGAAAATAAACCCCTTTTGAAGTTATAGGTCTGAATCACAGTAAAACCTTATAATTCGTCACGTGTACTGAGTCCAAAAATTTGTTGATGTTAAATCAATTAAGTATTAAATTGAATTTTTATAAACGTACGTTCTTGAAAATATTGAAGTGAAACTTCTTTATCGGGGTTGGAAAAAATTTTTCGTTACGCGTCACATTCTTCCGTTACGCGCCATCTTTTTTTATTTAGTAAATTAGTACCCACTTCAGTAAGCCACACCCCCAACCGTTTCCAAGCCCCACCCAAAATTTTAAGTCCCACCCACTTTTTTGTAATTTGATCCTTACCCCCCCTCTGGCCTTCCCCCACCCTAAATCCAAAACAGTGCCCAATAGCCTCCCCACGAAACCTCTCCCCCCCCCCCGCTTACCCCCACCCTAAAAATTTTACCTCACCCCCCCTACTCATATCTCCGGCATTATCCATCGTAGACCCACCGACCTTGGGTTCATTGGAACCGGCTCGGTGAGGGCTACAATCCTGCCCGAACAGAATTCCCGAATTCCCCCTCCACAACTTTCCCCACCCAAAAATATTTTAAGGTGCCCAATAGCCTCCCCACGAAACCTACCCCCCCCCCCCGCCCCTACCCCCACCTAAAATTTTTACCTCACCCCCCCTATTCCTATCTCCGCCAATATCCATCGTAGACCCATCGACCCTGGGTTCATTAGAACCGGCTCGGTGAGGCCTACAATCCTGCCCCAACTGAATTCCCGAATTCCCCCTCCACAACTTTCCCCACCCAAAAATATTTTAAGGTGCCCAATAGCCCCCCCACGAAACCTAACCCGCCCCCCCCCGCCCCTACCCCCACCTAAAATTTTTACCTCACCCCCCCCTAAACCTATCTCGGCCAATAAAGGTCATGGACCCACCGAGCTTGGTATCCTCGGAACCGTCTCGGTGAGGGCTACAAATTGGCCCCGATAGAAATCCCAAATTCCCTCAAAAATTTCCCCCCTCCTAAACTTAAACTTTATTTAATTTAGCTTCATTTTACCAATTCTGTAAATTTGTAAATAGTAGATCATTTTTCGAAAAATGATGTCATAAAGAAGTTTCACTTCTTACGTGTGTACACTAATACACTCACACACATTTTTTTTCAATAAATTGTGATTGATTTGAAGTGCAAGCATACAAATAAACGAATTTGGCTTAATTAATACTTATCGAAACTATGTCTACAATAACTGCCAAAGTTTAATTAATAATTTCAAATTACGGAAACGCCGTTATGATCCAACTAATTGAAATACGACGATTTAGGTTACAAAGCAATTATATGTTGCTACTTGATACTACTAATGTATTTAAACAAGTAGATATCGAAGTAATATTTATTAATAAAACAACAAGATTGTTGTGTTTTTTTGTTTTCTTTCACAAGATAAAATGTGATGTTTGTGAGATGTTTTTTTTATTATCTTTATTTGTGTAGGCTTTAGTCACTTTGTGACTATGCCGGCCCTAACAGATAAAATAAAACCTATTTACCTGATTGTATTTCATTTCTCGACCTCCGTCCGGAATCGTTTCGTAGTCAATTGAACGTAATTTATCCAATTTTTGTGCCATTCGAGTTCGTGTTTTTTCCCTTAGTAATAAATCCGTGATTTTAGGTTCGTCCACAATATAATACTGTACAGGATCTAAGCAATTGATCCCAGATTGTTGCGTCGGCTGTCGTACAATGTGTATGACGAGGTGTAGCGACATCATCTACAAAGAATATTGTGAATGAATTCAAGTGGAGGACGGGGCGCATGCATCTTAGTAATTTGTCGTTGTGCCGTGAGTTGGTTTGTGTTGTTGAATTTTATCCACAGTTTTAACGTGAATTTTATGTTTTAAGAACCACAGTTTTAGTGTATGTGTTTTGCCAATATTTTAAACTGGAGGTGCTAAAGGTTGCTATGACCTTTTATCTGATGCGAGTTTAGAATTCGATGTACGTAGCCTCACCTGGCTAAACCGAGCGATCTTAATATAACTCAGCTGCTTTTAGGCGGAGTGGGAAATCTCATTAAAATAAACTTCTTTTCGGAATGTATTCAAACGAGATGCATATTTGCGATGGTTAAAATGTTGCCTCATTTTTGTTGCCCATGTTTAAAAGAAGATTATTTATTTAACTTGTAAGATTTGCCTTACGTCTAAGAACGCCATTAAAGCTCTAACATACAGAACAATTACGTATTTATAATATTAATTATTTGTCTTATATTTAACTTATGAAGGATTTGCACTGTTTGAACACCTTTTATCCAATTATGATAGTTCGATATTATTAATTCAAAGTTTCATAATAATTATGTAACACATAAACAGGCTCGTTTATATATTCCATGTACCTACGGCTATATTTTTATTTCAAAACGTTATAAATTTTATTAGCCATTTCTGTACAGCGTACCGGAAATTTCGAAGACCCCAAAGGCTGTGAAATGTTTAGGTAAATCCCTTTTGTAATTGTAGGCATGACTTTCTACTGGTTTGTTGTGACATAATAAAAATCACTGTTAAGCCTCCGGTTTCTAAAATAAATATTTATTCTAAAAAGAGGACAATGTAAATAAAAGTGAAGTTTAGAGGTAGACGTTCAATAGGTCTGAGCATGGAGCACTCTTCTTCGGACAAAGCGCGCTTGACAATAACACGCTACCTAACCATTGTCGAAAATATATAGATATAGGTGAATATGTATTACTCGTATAATCGATTACAATACTTAAATAAACGATTTATTAAAAAATGCTTAGCAATATACTAAATGAATTTCTAGAAATTTTGTAAATACGTAATAATATTATTATGTTTATCGTATACGCGAGGCCGTCTGAGTAGGAACTACTGCTTTGTTTATTTCTACCGCCAAGCATTAGTGTTTAAGCACTGTGTTCTAGTTTGAAGGACAGTGCATCCAGTGAAATTACTGGGCATAAAGCGACTTGTTGTCTAATGTCTCGGGGTAACGAGCAAAGTGCAGTGCTGTGCATTGTCATTAAAACCTCGGAATGGTGTTGCTTTTGTTTATGGTCAGGCGTGACGCTTACCTCTCAGATATGTTTTACTAGCAAAAAAAAAAACAAAGTTCATTTTTTTTAAGTTACTAATCAATATTTTGTAGGAGGCACTAGATTTTCATTATTTAGTTTGTTGAGAGTTGGGACTAAATAATGATTTAGTTTTATTTTATTATTTACTCATTTTAAACACTTTTTTTAAATATATATTAAATAAAAACTAAATTGTTGCGTAAAATCTAAGAGCTGTAGAAATGTAATTGATAAAACGAAAAAGGGGAAATGAAGCCCAGTTATTGAGACTGTATATTATTTTTACATTGGAACTGCTACATCATAATTTGGTTTCCGTGCCTGCGAGCGACGCACCATCTGCTCCATAAACAATGGCAGTTAAGACAAACACGAGGTTTGGACTCCCACCCAGGGCTTACCATGATTTACAATTTGTATCATTACGTACGAGGTACCAGAAAATATCCAATATTTAGTGTAAGCAGTATACGTCTAATAAACGAATACTGTGCCTCAATATTGCCTATAAATTACATGTTATTACATAATATTGCCAAAACCAAAGCATTCCGACGCGAATTAAACATAATATTATCCGTTAATTCTAGAACACTTCACCCGAAAGTTCTTCTTAAACATATTATTATTACACCCATGCGTCAACACAATTAATCACAAAGTGTTTCAGGATATTGAAAAAACCAGCACGATGCGCTGGAATTCATAATTTACCTGAAAGATAATTAATATTGTACTGTTTGTTCCAGATGACCGACAGGCAATTTAACAAAATAAAGGATGAACCATGATCGACGCCGCATACGAAAATATGCACGGCATCAAGCCGTTTATAAACACAGATGTTAAACAAAACGTTCTGGAGAGCGCTCTGAACAAGTCCGAGTCCCGTTATGTGGAGTTCGCAAACGCTTCCAGTGTGAATGATACCTCGTATTCCTTCGACGATGAAGAATACATATTCGACAGAACTGATGTCAGAGCTATTTTTATTACTTTATACACTCTCGTCTTCTGTTGCTGTTTTTTCGGTATGTATGTGCTTTCGTAAGCGTGTGTTTGTAAATATTAACACTAAGCGTGTGATTTGTTTGAAATCTGCTTATACAATTTTGGTGCGTGGAATTTGAAAATAATCAACTTTTTGTTTTACAAATGTGATTATCTCTAAACTCTGAGAATTATGCAATGCTCTCTGTACTATCAATGGCATAATATAATTCAAATAGAGAAATGGTTATGTTTCCGTTCAAAATAATTAAATCGGATATGTCATATGCATTGGCTGAGCCCGAAAATAGACACAATTGCGTGGTTCACTATGATGGGTTTTCCATTATCGGTATGGAGTATCACCCTAAGGAATCCTATGCCAGCTTATTAAAAACCTCCGGTGTTTGGCATATGCATTATGGGTGACACTATGTTTGAACGCTCTTCACAGGTGTTGTGGACCTGCACTACAGATACATGTGCTGGTTGTTAGAATTAATTTTTGCTAGACCTATTCAATATTCCTCCTATATCTATAAATTAGTTATTGCCATTCAATAGAGCTAAACAAATTCAGGGTATCGAACTCGTACAACAATGAAAATCCAAAGAATCTCGCTCGCTTAATATTTTTAGATTAAGATTTAATATTATTTTTTATAGACATTATTTACGAGAGTCAATTAAAAGTGAAAAAGAAAAATTGTTGGAATCTTAAAAAACTAATCTTAGTGCATTGGTTTGCGAAAACGTTAATATACTTAAAGCAAATTAAACTGATTTTTTTCTTTCTTTTCTACTTGAGGCAGAAGAGTTATTAAAGTTTATTTTACGATTTCTATCAAGATTTTATTTGTAAATCTATTTGAATTCAGCCTAGTGTTTACTAATATAATGGATATTATTGACAGCCTCCGTGGCGCAGTTGGTTAGACGCCTCACGCCGTCTATGAAACGAGAGGCCGTGGATTCGATCTTCGCACCGATTGTTTATGTGATCTACGAGTATTTGTTTCGGGTCTGGGTGTTTGTAAGACCAAAAAGTTTCTCGTAGTTTCTGATACCCCCGACACAAGAACCGATCTTAGTGTGGGGTCAGGAGTATGTTTGTGACTGTTTGGTAAATTTATTTAATTATTAAGATATTTTTTCGTTAACATAAACGTGATCATTTTCGGTACTTGAACGCCTCGGACTGAAACTATTTCAGTAGACGGTAATGGATGTGAGCCTAATTTCATAAATGAAATAAAGTTTTAGGATATTGCAGTAGTTTTAATTAAGGAATAGTATAATGACTATAAACCACATTTTAAATTCATTTCATCAAACCCAATGATTGAATTAGGTGAACAGCCCGAGACACGTTTCTGACGTAAAAGTTAATTAAACTTGTAGTTTCTCTCAATTGTACATGATTTTCGAGGCTTTTGAAATTCTGTACTAAGTTTTCGGGGCATATTTATTAACCTACAAGCTAATTTGTACGAACTAAATAGTTGTTGGAATATGTAGTAGGTATTTTGATTATGTAGTAAAGTATTGTTATTTATTAAATGTCTATTAAAACCAAGAAAGCTGCTTAGTTACGCTAATGGCGAGTATGCGCCACGAGATGGTTCAGGGCTCAATGATCAGATTGGGTTATGCAATTTGTGTGAGTTTTAATACATAAATGAAAATATATATTTTTATATGATTTGAAATTTATTCTTGAGAAGGCGACATAAGGTAAAGTGAAGCTCGATGCGACTAGTGGCACCTACGCCTTCGGGAATATTCTTGGAGTTTATGCATGTATGTAAAATAAATGAGATTAGGTATATTATTTGCACATAATTCAAATTTTTTAACGATTATTAACTTTTGTTTGATTATTACTTCGTGCCAATGTTTGCATAATTGTCACAGGTTTTGACGCATTGAATTTCAATATTGAAAGCGCCACAATGTGACGTTGCCGTGATACCAATTGTATTAAAACATTTTGTATTGGTTGAGTAATGTTAAACACAATAAAAACATTATTTGCTGAAACAATACGGTCATACGAAGTTTTATTGATCTGCTTCGGAACTCGATACAATGCGTGTTCAAATAAACAATTGTCCTTTTTTATTATACAAACTGATATGGTTTCGTATTTTGTCGCCATATTTTTAATATTAAATAGTATTTTTATCTTAATATTTTTTAAATAAAGTAATGAACATAACAGATTAATAAAAAAATGGAAAGCAATGAGGAGTGAAAATGGTATGAATCTATACAAGAACTCTAGTGAAAGGTAAATAAATGGATATAACCAACATAAGAATAAAAAAAAATAAGCCAACAAACATAAAAAAAACTAGAATTAAAAGAATTTTTGATAGAATTTAAAAAATGAAAGTAATATTTTTTGTATAAAATTTGTTATGGTAAAGATATTATTTTCATTAAAAAAAAACTCTCAACGCACCTAAACCACTTTCAGAACTTAATTGCTTGATGATAATAGGTAAAGCAAATTATTCGACCTTAGGTGGCAAAATGAAAAGTGTCCATTATGAAAAGATTTAGAGCTTTACTACTCCATAACTAAACTCATAATTCCATCATCGTGAAACTAGGTAAACAAAGTAATACACAAATAAACTAGAGAAGTTTATTGTCAGTAATACTTTATCAGTACGCTGCGATGTGAAAAATAAAAACATTACATAGTATATAAAAGCCTCAATTTTGTGACAAGTATAGAACTTCAAGTGTGTTTATGTAACGATACACACAATCTGTATTTGGGTGGGCCGTGGGTGGCTGCCAACATTACTAAAAATATCTAGGCATTTCTTGTCGTATTAGACCGTTCCTAAATATCAGTAGGAGAAAATTCTTTGAATAGTTATGTGGCCCGCAGTCTCCACGTAACCGACCAATACCCTCAATATAACCGTTAGAATGTCATTTAGTTGTTACTTATTTCACGGGAGGGAACGTTGTTATTGAAACGAAGCCACTCTTATAATAATAAGATATGTAGTGTTACTCTATTGGAATCAATGTAAGTCTTGGCGATGGCAACCTTTCATCCGAGCTGAATTAGGCATATTTTACTGCCCCAATGATTTACAATTTTTCTCGGAAATGTATTTGTTTTCGTGGTTGATTTACAACTACTTAATTTAAAACACCTCGATATATTTTTAATGGAAGGATCGCAGCTCAGAGCGTAAAACGCTATTCGTAAATAATTTTAACCTGGATTGGTGTGAGTGAGAATGAAATCAGGAATAATATAATGAAATAAGCTAATACTTAATACAATTTATTAGATCTTCGGATGGCATTAAGCTGGTGGGATCAGTTAAAGTATTTGTTTTTTTACATATCACTAGATAAGTAAACGCAATCCGTGTTTTAGAAAAGTATTCGACCGACCAGACGCTATTTGTGCAAACTGCGGCAAGCCAGGTTGATTCTTCTTGTAATTCAATTCCTAATCGAGGGCTCCGATATCAAAGCAAGTAACTTTACGTCGATTTTCTGTAGAACCGTAGTAAAACCCTAATTCAACCCGACCATTCGTGATCTAGTGACTAGTCTAACATGTCTACAATCTGGTTTTACCACTTTTCACGTGCATGAATTTTCTGGTACTACGTTGATGTTTCTCGTAGATACAGACTAAATTAATTACCGCTAGGGTATTGGATGTAACGTAATTATTTTTGGCTTTTGGCAGGATAGACTTTGTGGCGAAAAGGAGCCGGGTACGTTAGCAACGTATATAAGGAGGCCTAGAGTGTTGCTATGGAGATACAAAAGTCCCTTATACATTTTTATATACTGTCCGTAACCAAAATAGTATTATTAGCTTATTAACAATAGGTACTTCGTCGAATCTATGTACCAACCCAACCCAACCCAAAAGTAAACAGAGATGGAGAAGGAATGAAAAAGTGTATACTTTAATTTATGATTTAAATATTTTGCTAGAATTAATTACAATAGGGATTTCGGCTCACTACCGCAACGTCTATTTCTTCTGCCTGTGTAGATACTACCACAATGTCTATTTCTCCCGGCAAACAACAGTGTAAATGCACTGATGTGTTCCAGTTTGAAGGACATTATAGCCATAGTTACTACTGGACATAATGAGACTTGACTTCGTACTACTTACTTGACTTTTTATGTCTCAGAATGGCAAGTGCAGTGGAATGGCAAGCATTACTTTGTAAATCATGGTTTTGCTGTCCACGAGCGATCTTTTCGTTTACCATTTAGTGAACATCCTGGCATGCTCGTCTCTATTGTAAGACAGTTATAAAAAATTACTAACTTATAAGCAATTTACAAGGCGTGCGGCCTCCTCTATTAAACCAGTCTAGACAATCGAATTTGTGTGATCTGGGTGATTTTCTTAGGAGTCTCTAAACGACGTATGTTATTAAATGTAAGTGTCTACGTGAAGCCAAGCGGCAAAATTTTATGAAGGATCAGAAGGCCGAGGCCAGAAGGATTTTTAAGAAACTATTGTGGTTTTGTTCTTAGTTATTTTAAAGAATATTTTTATGCTAACGTCATGATTTTTTTGTGCCTCAGAAGGCACTTGGTCCTAAATGTAGCCATTCAACCGTGGCTAAGTGTCATTAAGCCGTATCAGACTCTCTTTAGACTCTGGAATATTAAATTAGATAAGGTCACTAGCAAAAAATGCAATCTAAGAAACAATTTGGTTGCTTAAATCCTGAATAATATGGGCGCTAAAACCTAGTATCGGGGCAATATTGACTGGTGAATAGTGATTATACGGAGAGTTGAGCATTCATTCATCCACAGGAACACTATTTGGAAATAACATTATCGCAAAATGCCATGATTTTGTGTTAATAGCACGGGTCTTGATGTACGTTCCGAAGCGATAAATTAACCCCCGAAATAGCGCCTGTAAATACATTCGTAAATTGTCACCTAGAATTTCGTTATTTACTCACATAATGCCACGCCCCAGTGAATTACTTACTACTTATTTGTCTTTCTAGTTAGTTAGATTTCTCACAAGCAAATTTTCTAGCACACGTTGATTCTCCTTCTCGATCTTACAATCTATATCAGCCCATATATTATGTCCCACTACAGGGCTCGGGCCTCCTCTACAATCGAGAGTACGATTGAGAGGGGTTAGACCATACGGTTTCCACTAAGCCACGTCCACCACCCTGGCCTAGTGCGGGTTGGCGGAATGACTCCGAAAAGTTAGAGATCTGGGATTTGAACCCGCGACCTCCGTTAACATGTTGGCAGTCCGTCTGGTCCGTTACCATTAGGCCACCACGCAACACGATTTTACGTTAAATGTTTTAGCAAAAAACTAATTTCCTCCCGAATTCTAGTTTTTTTAAACAACGGACGTGAAGTGATTGACGTCGTAACATATCTGTTAAAACAAAGGTTGGGAGTGGGAAAGCTTTCAAACATAGAGTTTGACCGACGAGTGTTTACAAATAAAAGCAGATTATACTTTGCTTTTATTGATGAAAAACCGACCACTGCTACAGAGGACTTCGCAAATCGCAATAGTTTACTGTGGTTCTATCTGAGCACCGCGCAGTTTATTGCCTTCGTACTGCGTCTGATAATAAGTGTAATGTAATACAGATGTAATAATAAAGTATTAATAACTATACAATTATAATTTTATCCTCACACAATACAATTGTGACATAATATATGTGATAGTGTAACCCACAAATATTTGTTTCGGCTTTGACTATTGAGACAAAAAAGTAAGAATTGTTTTCCGATACTCACGACATAAGGCTTGGTATCATAAAGTGAGACATATTATGTGTGTGTTTTTGGGTGTTTATTTACTCTCTCACACTTCCGCTCTAACTATTGCTTGGTAGATCTATAGCAGCGCATATTGCTTGGTAATCAACCGATGAACTTCTAATCATTAATCAAGACAATTTATCAACTGCATACGCAGAAAAGTTATAATGGAGAAACAATTGGTAATTTTTTAAATCATTGTTCAAACTTTTAAACACAGTAAAACAATCTGGTATAAAAAATGAAACTGTGTAACGAAGTTAATTTGAAATCTAGATGGTTTGCGCTATAATTTATAAGTATTAAATGCTTTTAATTTTCACAAAACATTAATGTCATTTCAAAAGACAACGCAGTACTTTAGTGACAATTAGCTCTCTCGAGACTTGTTTGAAATATTCAAGTTAAAGCTATGATTCATGTTCGTGGAGGTATTTAAAACAATACAGAAACAGTGAATTATTTTACAGCATCTCAGGTACACAATAAATTTGTATATTATTCAAGGCAAAATAATCTGTTCATTTCTCGGTGAACTACAGAATTATTAGTTTACATTTTCATCTTATGTAACATAAATTATATAATACTAAATATCTATCACGTTTTCTCCAATTTTCTAACAATCTAGTGTCGTAGGAACTACTAAAACATGAATGAGGCGGCTCGTCTATCAATCAGGGCGGTACCACAAGTTCGGAAAAAGCTGACGTGACCGAAACTCTTTATTGTATCGTTAGGGTTGTTCAGTAAGATTGAGACTAGTTTCTTTATTAATAAAGGTAATTGCACTTATGATTCCTCAGTAGTTGTGGTGTTCATGGGCAGTACTAAACAATTAAATGAATATTCGCGTCGTGGTTACGTATGTAAATTCCGTGTTTCAAGTTCAGCCTGTGCGTATCCGGTTTCGTGCAAGTCGATATAATATTATTGTAACGCCATTTTAAAGCTATCTCTCGATTGATACTCTATGTAATAACATCTCCAGTATTTATCACTGTATTTATCATCATGCTCTCCGCGGTCATTGTATCGTTTCAGTACAAATGCAAGCATACCGTGTAACCTGCTCACAGGGTTTAACTCCATATATTTCAATCCCTTCTAGCTATTGAAATTAGTCCTTACAAGACATGACGTAATTAAGACGTAATTTTTTTTTTGAAGTGAAACTTCTTTATCGGGGTTGGAAAAAATTTTTCGTTACGCGTCACATTCTTCCGTTACGCGCCATCTTTTTTTATTTAGTAAATTAGTACCCACTTCAGTAAGCCACACCCCCAACCGTTTCCAAGCCCCACCCAAAATTTTAAGTCCCACCCACTTTTTTGTAATTTGATCCTTACCCCCCCTCTGGCCTTCCCCCACCCTAAATCCAAAACAGTGCCCAATAGCCTCCCCACGAAACCTCTCCCCCCCCCCCGCTTACCCCCACCCTAAAAATTTTACCTCACCCCCCCTACTCATATCTCCGGCATTATCCATCGTAGACCCACCGACCTTGGGTTCATTGGAACCGGCTCGGTGAGGGCTACAATCCTGCCCGAACAGAATTCCCGAATTCCCCCTCCACAACTTTCCCCACCCAAAAATATTTTAAGGTGCCCAATAGCCTCCCCACGAAACCTACCCCCCCCCCCGCCCCTACCCCCACCTAAAATTTTTACCTCACCCCCCCTATTCCTATCTCCGCCAATATCCATCGTAGACCCATCGACCCTGGGTTCATTAGAACCGGCTCGGTGAGGCCTACAATCCTGCCCCAACTGAATTCCCGAATTCCCCCTCCACAACTTTCCCCACCCAAAAATATTTTAAGGTGCCCAATAGCCCCCCCACGAAACCTAACCCGCCCCCCCCCGCCCCTACCCCCACCTAAAATTTTTACCTCACCCCCCCCTAAACCTATCTCGGCCAATAAAGGTCATGGACCCACCGAGCTTGGTATCCTCGGAACCGTCTCGGTGAGGGCTACAAATTGGCCCCGATAGAAATCCCAAATTCCCTCAAAAATTTCCCCCCTCCTAAACTTAAACTTTATTTAATTTAGCTTCATTTTACCAATTCTGTAAATTTGTAAATAGTAGATCATTTTTCGAAAAATGATGTCATAAAGAAGTTTCACTTCTTACGTGTGTACACTAATACACTCACACACATTTTTTTTTTTGTTATCGCGGGGGAATACGATTTATCGCTACCGCTGCCTGGGGGGGGGGGGGGAGGCGGAGCGGTGATGTTGGTTTCACCGGTCTTACGACTCAACGTTGAGCCACCCGGTAAAGATATAATCATCCGGGTGATCGCTGTAGGTTTTCAACCTTGCTGTGTGTAGCTCTGCCCTTCTTCTTACCCGATACGACAGTCCACGGTGTTTCTGCAGGCTCTGACCCCGGCAACCCTGGATGGGGCACGCATAGTTGGGCCTGAAGTGTGTCACCACTTGCAGCTCTCCTGTTGGACTTTAAAACAGCTTTTTTCTGCTTGTTACTTTCCTGTACCGAACGCAAGGGCTCAATTACCGCTTGTGTCGACATATTGAATGGCCTCTGATTATTAGACACTGGTATTCTCCTGGCGGTTGCGAGATGGGGTAGCCCGTTACCCCTCCCCTTATTCTTACCGGAAGGTGGCGGCAGCTCCGGATATTCCCGTGACGCCCTCGATTCGTGAGCCAGAGGTGGCCTGTTTGTCGGACCCATAATGGCTGCCTCGAATTTAGCCGATAGACGAGCTTCAAGTCGCTCCATCGCTTCATCTATTGTATGAGAGCTTGACCCTGCCTCAAGTTGATCGAGGCGACGTCGAAGAGAGGCAATTTCTTCCGCCTGATCCGCCTTCTCTTTTTCGAGGCGAGTACTTGTGTCTTGCCACCGCTTAGCTTCCATCTCCAGTCGGGCCAAAACCATGGATTCTGGCTGGTTGACAAACTGAAGAAGAGTGTCATGCACGTAATTCAGTGTCTTCTTGTATGACCCTTTTAGGTTGCCTGTTTTGCTAGACACCATCTTGACTAGTTTTCCTGCCTCCCTCAGTTGATCAGGCAGGATAACTCGTCTCTCCTCATCCGCCTCACTTGTTACTATGTTTGGAGGGGGTGGCGATTTCAAAATGGAGCGGACCCGTTGTTCCAATATATCTTCGTCCATCCTCTGGCGGGTAGCATCCTGCTTAGCAATTGCTAATGATTTTTTAGCCGCAGCCAGTCCGACATATTTTCCCGTTGTGGGTGGGCGACCTCTTCCACGTGTTAGTCTAGTAGACTTGGCAGCTGGTTCTGCATCAGAGTCACTCGCGAGAGAAGACTGTGAGAGATCAGACTGGCCAGTTGATGCGCTCCAAAGGCGACCTTTTTGAGGACTGCTGCGCCGCGGTGACACACGACTATGTCCGAGCTCAGTAATGAGCTCCACCGGCTTCTCCATAGCTGCTATCTTTGTTGGCTCCAAGCCCATGCATTCCTCCGCTAACATCTCGACATCATCGGACTTGCGCCCTCCGTCCTCCGCCCGCACAGACCCAGCGTCGGGTACCGGTGCAGGCAACCTTTTCGTCTTGTTGGGTTTTTTGAATAAATGTTCAGTTTCCATTTGATTCCCACGAGTATGGGGGATATAAAAAGTCCACCCAGCCAGTGCCCCCTGTAGCTGGGTAAGCCTAGATGTAACCCACTAAGAGTTTCGGCCGGTTCTCTTGCGGGGGTCGCACTAGTAACCGAACTGCCCATCGGCCATGCATCCCTTCGCGGTGCGCCGCCGCTTGAGATTCGGGGTAACTTTTTATAGAGGTTTTCTCCCTCGCAGTCCGGGCAATTAAGCCAAGACCCTCGGTCCAATCGGAGCGCGAGACATAACCACAGACCTCCATATGACTGGATTACGATGATCCGACGGTGACAATGGGAAAGATATAATTCCCCCCATTGTCCACTCGGCGGCGGAATGAGCGCACACCGAGCCCGCCGACACCTCCAAAATATAACTGGAGGCTACCCGATGTTTGGGCCCACACAACCGTGCGGTGGCCGCCTCCAGTGAAGACGAGCACCGCCCACCGGTCTCTGTCAGGATATTGGCCGTCGGTTCCAAAGGACCGCCGTTGCCCAGGGTACACCGCGTGGAGGTTTCCTGACATAGCACCCCAATTAAGACGTAATTAATTAATCCAAGCATGACGTAATTAAGATGTCACACGTGGTACTATCACTGTGTTGGAGGATAAAAGCTCTACGATTTATTTGTTTTACGAAACATCCAGTATGAATAAGTAATTCCGGGTTAATGAGGACGATGACTGCGGCAAAGCGACCTAAGAGGATGTCTCTACTTTAATGTAATCGTGCTTAGTGACAAAAAGTTTACGGCCCTGACAACCATCGCAAAGATTTTAAGCCGTTAGATCCGGTTGTTGTTTTGTTCGACGAGCTCAATGCTTTTTGATCCATGGAAGTTATTTTTGACATAATATCACCGTTTTAAAGGATGTTCATGTGTTCCGTTTTAAAGGATATTGAAGCTAGTGACTACTTGGCATTAAAAAACTTAACTAATGTTTGTGACATATTTCATTGAAATAGGTGGACGATAATTTAGTAGCCGACGGCATTGAACTAATAAAAACAGGCACGCAGTCATAATAAAAAAATTGGCACCATTAAACGGATGTGAGCGTTATGTTAAAACATGTTTTTCCATGCCAAAATTCTAAATCTATATGTTATTAGTCGATTAATTTTGCATAACTGTAAAACAGGAACAAACTGAAAAGTAATATTGAAACTTTAATATAGTAATTTGCCGTATACATTAGCAGCCACATTACGCCTCCATACCGAACCGAGCGGTCTATTACGGGCCGTGCTGTAATTAATTATTGAGATAGCAGAATATTAATTATATTACAGCTCAATGATTCCCTTGGCTACAAAATCAATGATAAAGTGGAGATATCCACTTTGATTTCATACATATTTGACGTAATATCAATAGCAATTGGGGAGTATTTTAGATCGTAAACCAATCATCCTCTTCTAAATAACTCGATAAAAGGCAATTAACGGGAAGTGCATGGGTAAAGGCCGAAAGCAAAGCAGTCGCACGTAATTTGATGTGGTTACGGTCAATGGAGTGCTAATAAAATTCCGGAAAAAACCTGTTTTATCATGCATATTTCTGGGCATCAGGATAACGAGCACCACGGCGGTGGAAACCTTGTCATAATTCGTCATAGTGACCTACACTAGTGAGTCGCATTTCGGGTTCAGCAAATTTATAGCTGATTTCGACCAGGCCGGCATAAATGTGGCGATCAGCGAGAGATTTATAGGATAGAAAGATAATATTCGCATACCATCAAACGCATTGTAACCACTTTATTGTGCCAACTACCAGCATTAAAGAATGTAAATAATTCAGCAAATACAATGCTGGAAACTGTTTTGTTGAGATTTATTTGGAGTGTTCACGCAAATGCCTGCATCGTTTCACTGCTACTATATAACTTCTATTATTACAAGAATTCCCATTTCAGTGAAGTAGTATGTGTGGAATAGTTTAAATTGGTTCTCCAACTTAAGTGTATCTGTTTACCTTCATGGAGAGAATATGCCTTTAGAAAAGAAAAATAGAAAGTTGGTTAATATTCCTTTTGTTTTACTTACTTGGCGTTTCTATTTATGTTGGTACGGCAAAATGACTGCACTGTGAGATGGTATGTTATACATCATCGTGTCCAGACCCCAGATAGAGTATTAGGTCACGCGTATAAACACTGAATGTAATTGTACACTAGGAGATTCCGGGACGCCACAGAATATAGTTATTATAGTTTAAACATTTTTGTAAACTCCTTCATATTATACGCCGATGATATGAAGATTTATAAGGTCATTAAATCTGTTGATGACTGTTTACATTTGCAAATGGAACTGAATAAATTATCTGAATATTGTGATACTAATCAACTTTTCTTAAATGTTAATAAGTGTAACATAATTACTTATTCTCGTAAACAGTCAAATATTAATTATGGATACAACATCAATGGTGTATTGATTAATAGAGTTACAACTATCAGGGATCTGGGTGTCTACTTAGATTCTAAACTAACATTTAATATACATATTAATAATATTGTTACTAAATCTTATCGTCAATTAGGTTTTATTCTTAGAGTGGGCAGAGATTTTAAAAATGCCTCAACAATTGTACTCTTGTATAATGCTTTTGTGCTTTTGTTCGTTCTACCTTAGAATATGCTTCAGTTATTTGGAATCCGTACTACAATGTATATTTTAATCAAATCGAATATATTCAAAATAAATTTATTAAACATTTGCATTATCGCTTCAATTGTCCTACTGTACCGGAATCTTCTAGATTATCACTAGCGGATCGAAGGAATATACGAGATCAGATTTTCCTTTTCAGAGTTATCCATAATCTCATTGATTCTCCTTATATTATGAGCAAAATAATATTTAAATGTCCTCGAACAAACTCACGAAATAGATCAGTTTTTCAACCCTCAACAGCTCGCACCAATTATGGATATAATTCATTCATTCGAAGAGCCTGTAATAATTATAATAAAAACTTCTCCGATATCGACATATTCTTTTTATCGTGTAGTAAATTTAAGCATTCACTTGTTAATATAATTAAATCTAAATTGTAGTGTATTGCAATTGTCTCCTACATTAATCTTTCATTGTTTTGATTTTGTATTTTAATTTGAAATTTTATTGTTATTTTTTTTTGTCGTTATTGTAATTTTAATATTTCTTTGCCATTTTTTAATTTTTGTTTATATATTATTCACTGTAGCACAGCCCAAAACTTGTTGTGATTTTTAGTTTCTAAATTTTAACGTTTTTTTCGTACACTTACTTTGTTTATGTATAATTTGATTGTGGAAGCTTCACTGGATAGTGGATTATTAATTGTAATGTGTCTATATGCTTTATTGTTCTGTATGTTTCCCAAATATTAATAAAATAAAAAAATAAAATAAAAAAAAAAAAAAATTATTTTCCGAGCCTAATTAATAGCCCAAATATACAGATGGTAACAGACTATCGCACTTTCAGAAAACGGCGGTTAAAACACGTAGTTTCAAGTGCAAAGGTTAAAAGTGACACGTTTTCGGTTGTTTATTAACGCGTTAGTATTCTCTGCGATTTAATTGGAGGGTAGGTGGTGTTCAATTAGAGCTGCGACTCGTTTTACTCCAGCCGCGCTTCGAACGTGGACGATGACGTAACAAGACATTACTTTTTAAAATGATTCTGTATGTTATCGAGCATTTAAAATACAAGTAATATTGTGTTTAGGAAGATTATTAGATCTCGTACACTACGAAGCCCTTCTCGGCATTATGCATTATGTATTTATGTGGTTGTGTAATGTTATGCTTGAAGTGCAATAGACCGTTAGTTCATAATATATCGGCCCGTACACGCTCAATGCTCAGCACGGAGCTCCCCTACAATTGTGTTTGATCCCTTAATCCTCTCAATCGCATTAGTTATAAAATGGGAATTTACATTACAGTTTGGCTTAAGCTCGGAGTTAAATAACTTATAATTACACTTAAAAGTTATAATACCCATTATTAAATATGAAGATTAACAAAGCACTTCTCTAGAATAAAATAAAGGAATTTTTCGGCCTTCACTAGTCAATATAAATATTAGATGCGTTTGACTTTGTAATATTTCATAACTAGTTTGTACTCAACAGCTTTATGTTATCAAATTCCATGATATAGACTGTAAATATATTAAGCCATAGTAAAAATAAAAATATTATTATTTTCATTACTTTATACGACAATTATGGCTTTAGCGTTGTAGTAAAGTTATATATAACTTTATTACCAGCTCTCTGCGCATCCTCTACCCTATTGGGAGGAGGCCTTTCAAGTCTGCGGCACTGGCCCGTAGGACTCACATACCGATGAAATTATTGTCAAGAAATCTCAAATATGTGGCTCTTAATAGCTTTATAAAATATCTGGTAGATGCCAAACTATACATTAAATATAATATAAATTACAATGTTATTGGGTTTGTATTAAAAATACTTTATTCATGTATGGGTCCAGCATACTATTATAAAACAAATAAATAATTAAATATACCCAACAGTCACATACATAGTCCTCATCCCACATTAAGATCAATTAAGTCTTGTGACGTGGGTATCAGAAACTACGAGAGACTTTTCGATCTAACAAACACCCAGATCTGAGACAAATACTTGTGGTCTCAGAAACATTTGTCTCGGTGCGGGGATCGAACCCGCGGCTTCTCGTTTCACAGCCATCCATTACCTTTGATACAAATGTTTTCCGCATGGTAATAATTTTGTTTGTTTTCAGGCAACTTACTGGTGATTCTCGTAGTCACGTTATCACGGCGGCTGCGTTCCATAACCAACTTCTTTCTGGCGAACCTCGCTGTGGCAGATTTATGTGTGGGCGTGTTCTGTGTGTTTCAAAACTTGTCTATATATCTTGTGCCGAGGTAAGTGCGTTGTAAAACTTTCTACATACGAGTATACTATATTTAAGTATTACGTCTTCTTCTTCATTCTAGACTTTAGCGGTTAGTTATAAGATGTTAAGACCTTATTTGTTTATTTCATTTGAAATAGATGAATAATCTTAATATTAATACGATTAAATAAAATGAACTTGAAATGAAACAAAACAAAATAAGAAATGTATTTTTTACAATACCCTAGTAAGAAAAATGTTTTTTTTTATTGTATTTTTATTTCTATCTCTTCAGTGAGAGTCACATTCACATTTTTACCTGGCTATGTTTGAATTAAAATAATATTAATGGAAACACTCATCTAGCACTCACGTAGCCCTGATCTTATTATAATATACCAAAGTCTTGTGTCATGCCTATTTACTTACGTTCTCACAACACCTAGACGCCAAACAGATATTCGTCAATCACAGAAATAGTTTCGTCGGTGCGGAACCGAAACCGCAAACTCTTTTCACGGCCGGCTTCTATCTAACTGCGACGCGGAGGCTACAAAAATGTATGCTCGTCCAATCGTTCACACAGATACAATAACCGTATTTAAAAAAAATAATCATTGTTAAGTTAGAAGCGTCATGCTGTTCAATGGGCTAGTTTATACACTGTAATATGACGTCATATCTGATAGGACATGAAATTCAACATGGCGTCAATTGGACATAAAGAGATATATTATAAATAAAATATCATGTTCAGTACCAAATAAAATTTCTGACCGAGTCCATTCGGAAAATGTATAGGTTGGTTTTACAATATTTATTTAAACTCCCAAATAATTTAAATAAAAACCAGATTTCAACACGAAACGTCCATTGAATAATATATTATGAACGTTCAATAATGTATGAACAAGACTTTTATGACGTTTTTTTTATTACGAATGAAAAATTATGTAGGAATAAATAAATAATAAGAAATACACCGCATGCATAGTCCTGCCCCATACTAAGATTTATTTAATATTAGAAATTATTTATTTATTATTCAGATTCAAGTTTTGTGTCGCGGATTTATAAACCATGTGAGACTTTTCGATCTCACAAACACCAAGACCCAAAGCAAATACTTGCGGATCACACAAACATTTATCGAACCCGCGGCCTTACGTTTCATTGCCGACGTATAACCTAAACTATGGAAGATTAGTAACATCAGACTTAGATTTTATTTAACAATTTCATTAATAAGTTAGGTACTAAATGAAAAAAAAAATATGATTACTATAAAACAAATTTTAATTTCGTTCAAATTACATACGCATATTAGTCTATTTCTAACTTTATTTACCATTTACAGCAAATTGTACCCAACCATTAACACAGTCAGACTTCTTTTTACCCGTAAAGAATTATGATTCGGGAATCTAAACAGCGTAAAAAGGTCCTTGTGTTTTTTTCTTTATTAATAAAGGGTAGAAAAACTCTGTGTAAAGATAAAGTGCCATAATTATCAACTTTTCAGTAGAAAACCTTTTTACTTTTTATGAAAGTGTACCATCAAAATGGTTAGCTTTTGACAAGAGTCCTTGGGAATGAATTTTACATGGCAGGGTTTTTTAAGGACAACTCAATACAAAATATTTTCGTCTTTGGTTAAAAAATAAATGGTATTTGTGTTAAATACCTTAATCTCTCCAAAGTACTTTCGAAGCTAGGGTGGTTTTTTCATAAAAAAGAAATAGTTCAAATACAAATAATTCCTCCGTATTTATTATAATGGTTTGTAACGTTGAATTAATTATAGTAAGCCATGTTGATAACTTATATGTATATGTTTTTTTAAGAAACATACATTAATAATTTATTTTAAAAACAAATATCAAAACATCAACAATATATAGTAATGGTGTTGTTATACAAAATAAATACAACATAGGTACATTATTAACTATTTCAAAAAAACCTCAAACAATGTATACTGGCCAAATTTTAGACAACAGTTGGCAGTATCTATATCTATATCTATATCTATATCAGCCCATATATCTCCCAGTATAGTATATATAGTCAGTTATATATATATATATATATATATATATATTTAAATATAGTTGGCAGTATAGTCGTAAAAACATTAATTATTAAATATTATTATAGTCTAACTACATGTAATACAGACACGCTATATTATGATCTCGTTTGGATTCCTGCCCCTTTCTCCATATAAAATTTAACTATGCCAGATCTCAACTCGCTCGTGCGCACAATATTCTTAAAAAGGGTTCCTATATTTTCGCTTTACGTATTAATGTGTAAATTATAGACCACATTCATAATTAACGTTCTTTTAGCACTTAAACGCCTAGGTAAAAATGGACGGAAAGGCTACAAATTATCACATATTTTCACATCTGAGTCGGCAGTAGTGATGTGGGCATTTTATCCACTGTCACATCACAAGTGGGCGGGTCTTAGTTAATCGTCAAACCCACTCGCACTAAACTGTTATGGCCATCCATTAATTTGGCGTGTGTGGTCGTACATCTACTGCCACAAATGCAGTTCCCGATTGAAAACATTTCCGAATATAAAATATTTTTAAAATTCGAAATTCAAATATTCAAATGTAAGTTCTACTGTAAGTTCTAATTTACACTATGTAATTTTAAAACAAACGTTTATTTAAAACTGGCTGAATAGGCTAATATTCCTCAGCTTCTTCATTGGTAACTAAAAAAGGCTATGACTATATCTTGGCGGGAAATTGGACGTTGCGAATTTGTTTTTCTATTACGAGTAAAACAACATAATTATAACTCGTCGGAAATATCTGTGGACCTGAATAATTAACGTCACTGGAACATAAGTTCAGCTAATTCAAAATATAGGTTAAACAAATTGAATTAAAACAGAAAAACGAACAAAAAATTGAATTCGCATCCATCTCAAATCGTTTTTAATGTAAAATAACATAGTAGATAGGGGAACACAAAAAAATCAAATGTGAACCGCATGACAGCTAGGTTCACAGATATTTCCGAAGAGTTATATATTTTTAAAGCTTAATTTATTCTGGAGGTCAGAAGTTGTCATGAAATATTTCCCGATCAATACGAATAGCAATTAATAAATAAATTATGCATACCATTTTGGTATTAAACTAGACCTGACATCATGGACAAAATCTGGCACCTGGAATCAACGAGGTGCGCTGGAAGATTGTGTGACTCGTAGGTGTAATAGAAAGAGAAAAAGAAAGGTACAGAAACGTTACTTTACCGCAGTCTACATAGATATATAGTATACATACTAAATAGAGAAACAGCAGTCTCCTAAAACATTTTATTTAAACATTGTATACGCTGTGTCCGCTTTAATTCAATATCTCATTGACTTACACATAATCGTATTAATTTCACGATAACCATCGTGCCCCGGTCTCGGTATGTTAGTCGATCAATTTAGCGACATTATGGTATCGACACACAGCGAGAGGTGGACTTGGTTTCCGCGTCGAGTTAAACGTCTATACGAACTGCAAATACTGTATAGCCAAAGCCCCTTTCTGATAACTGCGGATAGGAACCTAATGAAAAGTCAGTTTTGAATTTATTTGCCCCTATTTATTTAGGCCATCAGTATGTACCTACGGCAAAGTAAATGTAAACAATCCTAACATCGAACTCGTGTCCGTTTAATGAACTCGATTTAATGCTTTGTTCATATTAATCGAACTGTGTGATTCTTGGTAAAATGTCGGTGATGCTAATTGTATAGATATCCTTAACTTTGTCAGAATGTAGTAGAAATAAATATTAACTTTTTTTGTCATGATACTTAGGTACCTACTGTTTATATTTACATAAGCTCTTTGCAATCGCCATGCCAACTAATTGTACAGAATACGTTTTGTCACTTTTATAGACCAATCTTTATAGCTAATTTCTACTCCTATGTTTCAAGATACTTATTTAAGAACATTTTGTAATAACAATTGCTCGGCGCCCAAATACTATTTAATACTTGTAATCCAGGCCATATATGGCACGGCACGGCTGGCGCTGAGCTCTATTATCAATAATAATAGTTCGATCGAGAGGGGTTAGGCGATAGTCCCCTCAAACAACTCTACTTATTGTCACATATTTTTTCCTTCTGGTACAATTAGATAAATGATCTACTTCATAATACAAGGGTACTTTGCAATGTTCCCAACCGCCAACCCCTTACAATCGCCGTTTGCCGCAGCGTTTATTTTTATTGTACTGCCAGTGCGATCCATGTGTTTCAATTTGGTTGAACATTGCATGAAACATAATCAAATTATACACATATTTATTCTTCACAATTTAAAATAACACAAAGGACACATATACAAAAAAGAAACACGTAAATAAAAATACGTTTCTTAACTGGTAGACCCTTGCTATATAGATTGTTTTTGGGTTTTGCCTGCTTATTTCTGTATTTTTTCAAGCCTGCATAAATGTGTAGACTAGACCCCCGTAATATACTGTCGAAAACCGTCTTTTGTTAAACTTATATAATTTATAATACTGCACTTACTGACAACTGTAATTTGGCACCTTTGTTGTGCCGTGTAAAAAAATATTCTAAATGTCGCGTCGTCTTCAAATTCTGTAACACGTCGCAGCTCAGCGTCCAATATAAATTTCCATCAGTCGTTAATCTCGATTGTAAACAGAATTGTTAATTTAAATGTGAATAAATGAATAGACATAAGGCGTATTTTAGATGGGTCTGTTGGGTTTTGTCATCTGTGCATAGTTAATTCAATTACCCTTTAAATTTATTCGCTTGTAAAGTTTTATACCTAATCAATGACAGCTTTATGATTATTTAACTTTCTTTAACTGTAGCATTAATATGATTACACGCATTTATAAGAGTATAAAGAGTATGATGTTAACATTTTTCTACTCTAATCTATAAATTAATATTAATATCAGTAATTCTTATAATTATAATTTTGACCAAGAAAAATCTTGAACTTGGTGATTTTCATTCGTCTACTGTACAGCATTCGGGGTGCGGGAGGTTTTTATTTGCGAATTTCATATAGCCCGTATGGAACCTTTTACATTGGTCGATGCAACTCGTATGCGTGCGGAGAATGTTGTGCTTCCATGAAGTTGTGTCAGTTCCCGCCGCCCGCATGCTGTTTAACGACCGATTTATTAGCTACGTTACTTATGTTATAATCATCGATTAAAGCAACAAGGCAATTTCAATACCATTATAGCGTTAATCTTATTCAATTAAGAGGTCTGGAATATGTGACGGAATTTATTTGCAATGTTATATGATTTATAATATCCTCCAAGCCGATACAAGTAACAGACGTACTTACTGGCAAACTTTCCCATTTATCGACAGTAATTTAAGTTCCTTACAATGAGCTGCGTGTTGAAGTAACAGCGCGGAAAAGCTCTTTAGCTCTTTAGCATGCTAGTTTCATAGTACGTTGCACGTCGCCGCTGTTCTCGGACTATTCTGCATTTACGAGTACATCCAAATTTTTTATAGTCATGCAATGAATATTTTTAGCTATCATGGTATGGTATGGGATCAGCCCATCTACGACCCACTGCAGGACACGGACCTACTCTACAATCGAGATACGATTGAGAGTGGTTGGGCCATATAAGTAGACTATAGAATATAGACGCTGGCCCAGCGCAGGTTAGCGAACTTTACATACCATAGAAATTCTTATAAATCACTATGGTATGCAGGTTTTCTCACGATGTTTTACTTCGCCGTTATAGTGCGTGGTGATTGACTATCAATACGCACATGACTCCGAAAAGTCAGAGATGTGTTCTAGGATTTGAACCTGCGACCACTCTAAACATGTAGTCGCGTATGGTCCGTTACCAACAGACGCACTTTAGCTGTCATAGCCAATTTCAATTATTTCGCACATTGCGATAACAGTTTTATAAAGTAAATAGAAAATAGTCTGCAAACATCCGTATAGGGAACGCAGTCTGTTTCTAGGAACTTCGATAAACTCCAGGTAAATTAAATCAAGTGTTTCTTGTATGTTTCAGCTGGGTCTTCGGCAACTTTCTATGCAAAATGTACCAGTTCATCCACTCTTTGAGCTACACGGCATCTATATTCATCCTGGTTGTGATTTGCACGGAAAGATATTTCGCCATAATTCATCCTATTACATGCAAGCAAATCCTCACTTCGACGAGACTAAGGGTAAACATCTCTTTTATATTTCCTCTTAATATCTAAGACATCGCACACAGATTTGTTAAACAGTTCTTTTTACTAGAAAAATAGTTTTGACTCGCGAATAAACTGCCTACACGAAATGGGTCTATGATAATAAAACGAGCCATTAAACGCGCTTGGAGTGAGATATTTTGCTTAAACAGATGAACCAGGCTCAGAATGTAAAATATTATAATACTCTAGGGTCCGCAATATAGCGTACAACCTGTGCCTTATAACTCCACTTCGAGTCGTACGTTAATATTATCTGAATATAGCAAGTTTTGTGCGTGAATTTTGCGAAGGCTTAGACAGATAGATAAAATTCAGGAGCAAGCGGTACATACACACGAGTAAACACGCCGCTAGGGATCGGCTTTATTCGAAGTTATTTCCTCCGCTCATGCGAAACTGAGAGCGTAATATTGTATTATTGAAATTTTTTTCATGACAGATTTTAAGCAACTTGTTAACACTAAGAACGCTTCATATATAATATGCGAAACGTATGAAAAAAAAAGACAATAAGTATTCTTTGAAAGGAACTACGAGTATTTACCTTGAATACGACTGCTGTTAAAAGTCGGTCATGTTCAGCACCAATAAAATGTATTATTAATCGTTATACGAATTGCATACAATAGTCTGAATAAAGTTTTTTCACAATTCATGCTCTGCTACAATATATTCATAATACGTGCCATTGGTATCAGTATTGCCAAACTTTGAAACAATAATCTTAACAAATAAATTTACGCCATACAATATTCATGTACGATTTTACATATAAATGCCATGAAAAATTTAATTTATACCGTAGCAACTAGCAACCATTACGATGATGTATATTATAACGTGTAATTTATTTTCAGTTGGTAATACTGGGCGTATGGGTCACGAGCGCCGCTTACAGTGCCCCAAAGTTTATATGGGTGGAAACAATAACGAACAATCTGGGCGACGGCAACATGGAGACCATCTGCATAGCACACCGGAGGAAATTTAACTCGGAACTGTTCGATATGGTGAACTTCGGATTGCTTTACGTCGCACCGCTATCCATCATGACGGTGAGTATTAGAGAAACAATTAAGATCTTGTGGAGCTCCAAAGAGCGCTTGTGAGAGTCGACCTCGCAATTAAGTAATCGCAGTTAAACTGAGTCAGTCGCCTTACGGCTAGCTTAAAGTTTTCACCAACCACTAGCATAACATTGTCAATTAAAGTGGAGTGTCAAACACTATTATGCTAAGTCCTATAATAGTCTGAGTTCGTGTATTGCATCGATTATGGCTCGTAACTGGGTATATCGATACTGCCTCGTTTCATAAAATTATACATGCCATTGGTTCAAATTATAGTTGAGTCGGTGGAATGTATATTCGTGATAGCGCCATTCTGGATGGTTTGAATGTAGAACGAGAAACATAAACTTTTGAAGGCAAAAATTCCGATTCTGTATCGGTTATTTCCTTTTAAATATCGTAACAGTCGTTAACACGTAGCCGAAAATGAACAACTTAAGCCCTGGTCTGCCGAACGGTACGCGCGGCAATGCGTTGCGTGCAATGCGGTGTCAGACTCGGTTTCGTATGAAAAACGTCATCATTTATCTTTTGTTTTGGAGCGGTAAGCGTCAGCCAGCCGCAATGGTGAAGGGTCAACTCATTGATGATATTTTGGTCTTTGATAGAACTGACAGCGGTTTGCGGTGCTGGACGCAGACTTATATGAAAATGCACCGCACAGCCAGACGTCATTCTCGTCAAATCGCCGCCGCGTGCGACATTGCGGAATGGATTTATTTGTCGATAATTTTACAGTAATAATAGCAGGAGCCCCTGTGTTTTATATCAAGATAGAAATAACACATTAACGAATGATAATAAAAGGAAAAAAATCTCCGATGGTAGTGTGACCATTTTTTTTTTTCATATAAGCATCAAAATGCAACCGCAATGCATCTGATGTATTACAATTTTAAATCCAATTACAATATCCACCAGCAAGAAATAATCAGCTTCTGCCGTCAAACACTATTATACTAGCCTGCTCGAAAGCATATTTAAGTAGGCTGAACCTGAAACGCGAAATATTTGCATTTGATTTACGAGTCTACCCTACCACCTTCGTGTACGGTGGTCGGAGCAATTACGAAAATATCACTACTTCATCCGATGAGCGTATTATAATAATACATTACAGATGAATACTGTGCAAATAGCATCTCGTGTTGCTATTGGGTGTGGCAAATGGATCAATCTAGGAATTATTTCAGTACTTTCCGCTCAATGTTTCTTAAATTTTTCCGTACATATTATAAAAAAGCTAATTCACAGCTTATACCATACGTCCCTTGTTAATATTAGTCCGTGTTGCTTTACATCTAGCTTCTCCAGCGAATATTAAAAAATAGACAATTCTTTTTTTTAAATCCCACTATTTAGTTCCTTTTGGATAAAGCTGCGGATTTCAACAAGTTAATGTGCTGAGATCTATAACATTTTCTATTGTGCTGGAGGTTGTGTAGATATATACGTACCTATACCTATATTCTACCTACCTATACCTACGTATATTATTTGAGCTCCGTATTGTGAATTAAGATAAAAATTACAATTAAATAATTATTGTAAAAAGTGTCCATCAGTATTGATCCAGGTTTTGCTTGTGATCATTTATAACAAAATAATTTATTTTTATAATGATAATACAATTTGTTTTTATGAAATTACGGCACAATTTGCGATAATTTAAGAGTAGGTATCTATACAAGTCCAGTGAAATATAACTTGATCAAAGAATAGGTTTATTTGCAGAAAAAAATAAAATAATATAGTTAATAACACGCGAATTTACATGAGAAAATATAAACTAATTATGTCACGTATCAATATTTGAGAAAATGGTCTTATGTGCCTTTTTACCGACTTCGTTTAAATTGACGCACAAACAATTTTTTAATAAAATTCTATATATTTTGAACTCAAATAATTATTATCCGTTGTCATGGAGACCCGTGAAGACTTCAATGCAAAATTGTCAATATAACATTTGTTGTCAAGTTTCGGCTCTCCCATTGGTCAACGGATTTACGCACAGAGTGAAACCTATCTGTGCAACCTCCTTAGTTGCTTGAACTGCGTTGCTTGCCGCAGTGCCGCACATACCGTTCGTCAGACCAGGGCTTTAGACACTAAGTTTAACTGTTCTAATAAATTGCGGACATTAATCGACCCCCATTAGAGCCATTTGAAATTGTAAGAAGATTTGTTTTTATATCTGATCATTTCTTGTTATATAATAAACTGCTGAAATGTCAGTGGTATCTTCTCATATTTTAGTTATTTGGTCCTAAATGAGATGAGATGGATTTTCAAAGTGCCAAGTAACATAATTGAAACCAATATCCGATCATAGCTGGAATTCTATACACAATCATCCGTCTTTGAATATTCGTATTCTATACACAGTTACTTACATTATTACATACATTCCGAGCTTTAACTTCCATTGTTATAGTCCAATGTTTCGCAGAAATGTATGATAAACAATGTATCACTTTGCCATGGTCATCATTAGCATTTCTATACTCAATGTTATCCAAAAGCACGTTTCGTAAACAAGCTGGAATCAACATTACCACGAAGCTATTATAAATGTGATATTACAGCTTCCATGCCTACAGAGGGTTGGTAATATGAATATATTAAATTAAAACTTGTGGTAGCATATTCGTATTCGCGTAGATAGCCACAACGGCACACACATATATTTAAAGTCCGCCCCAGCGACCCTCGTAAAAGTGTCGAGTTCCGGGATCGCTCTATAAATAAATAAATACAACCACCAGTCACATACATAGTTCTTATTCCTCATTCAGATCAATTAAGTCTAGTGTTGTATCAGGAACTCCAAGAGACTTTTAGGTCCCACGAGCACCCAGACCGAAGACAAATCCTTGTGAGCCTCACACACATTTGTCTCGGCGCAGGTTTCGAACCTGCGGCCTCTCGTTTCACAGCCGACGTCTAACCAACAGCAACACGGAGGCTATCTCTATGTATGTCCTATTTCCAGCAGGCTGGTATAATTGTGTCGACCGGTGAGGGATAGTCATAATATTTCTCGCCGGGCAATATTCAACTGGGAAAGTTGAACCGTACTTTATTTACGCCTAAGTGTAAGTGCGGCCAGTTTGCCGAGCCTGTATAAAATACAATCAATGAAAATACTTTACAAATGTCACTTCGAAATTCAGTTCATCTTATTGAAATACATCTAGTAAAAAATATCCAGTGACCATAATCTTGGAATATGCTTATTTAGTTTTTCGTGGGTGAAATGCTGACGCGACAACTTGTACTCGTATATATGTGTAGTTTCAATAAATGTCATCACGTTGTGGAAACGTGTGTGGAAAGTTGGTGTCAATTGAAACAAAAATATATTTACTTTCTGAAACACACGGTGTTGCACATGTCTTCATTCAAGATTATTTTAGCCGGTATAAAACAGAATTCCAACGTACGGACTCTCCAAGAAACGTAGATAAGTCGCAAACTACCTGCAGGAAAACGGCATTAGTTAGATTAATGCGAATTAGAGCTATTGGAATAGTTGAATGCTGCCTTCATACGAACGGGTTTTAAAAGGTTTTCCTGCAGCCTTTGCACTATTCGATATCTTTTCCCGAATGTAGAGGCCATAGAAAATGCCTCATACCTTTTCTATACATATTCCAAGATACGCTGTACGTATTCAAAGTTACAGTTTTGCGTCAACAATAAATTTTGATGGAGGTTTCAGTCTTAATTTACTAAAACCTAATGTGAGTAACTCAATCGAAGGGTTGAGTCAGACGTAGTTATTTTGGTGCCATAATGTTGAAGTCAGCCACAATGGTTCGATTCGGTTAAATGACTGATGTAATTGCCCGACGTCAACAAGCTGGGCACACGGGATAATTTGTTCTCTGAGGCACAAAGCAACTGGATATATCTGCCTTCTAAAGAGGTCGCACCTGCACTTGAATACATTACATATAATATTTATAATATATATTTATAATATATTTATAATTATATAATATTTACATTAAATATAATAAAAATATTGTGAATCTCTATCACATATGCTGATTTTTGAACTATAAATACCTTATAAAATCTATTGCAGCTTCAAATTGTTAAAGCAAATAGACTGTCGGTTGTGACACGAAAGACTGTAGTCAAGTACCGCTACGTGGTAGTTGGAAGGATTAAGAAATATTTATTTACGTTTTGAGTATTGTGGGATTCCAAATTTTTCGTAGTTTTTAATGGTTATGAGACATGCGATATGTATCCGAAATGTGGAATCAGGATGTGTGACTGTCGGGTGCATTTATTTGTTATTATGAATTGTCATGAAATTAATATTTTAATTATTATAAAAATCATATAACAAGTTTATATAATTTTACGCAGTTTATTCCTCGTACTCCATACTTGATTTAATTTATTTATATAGCGGAGGCGGCTATAAAACGTTACATCAAAAATTTTATGAGGCATCAATCTATAGTAAATTTTGTCGAGAAATGTTAATATCAAGATCCTTTACAAAAAGCTTACCCTTAAAGTTTTTTTAATACCTATTGAGAACCAATGAAAGAGATAATAAAAACATAAATGTATTGAGCAATTTTCAATCGCCTTAATTTCATTTTATATTCTCGCTTCATCAACAATTTTCAAAACAAAAGCAGTACCTACTTGTATTTAAAATGTAAGGTATTAAAACGAAAGTTAAAACTTGTTCTAAACGCTCAGATTAAAATAAATATTATCAAAAATATACTTAGTTAATTTGCAGACGCTCGTTGTTAATTCGAAATCTTTAAGCGTTAAATAATGTTATTAGACTCAGCAATACTTTTCTTATGAATAATCAATCGAAATTCTATTTAACAATGTATGTACTCAGCCCTTAAATCTTACTTAATAGGATTATTTGTAGTGTACCTCTGTTCATTGTTAGACAAGGAGACCGCTAAAATGGATTGTGAGAAAATTAAAAAGGAAACCAGTGTAGGGATAAAACTGAATATATGTACATACATACATCCACAAATTCCTTTTTAACGCCACATTTTCTTTTTAGCTAGGTATAAATTGTGCACATTTTAAATATTACATAAATATATATTTTGAGTATTGACGAATTACGACATAATGTGACGATAGAACTTAATAATTTCCATTAAAATATCAGCTTAACAGCTAATTGAGGCCATTTTCACAACGTTAAATAATGGAATATTTCATCTGATAATAATTAACTAATAATATCATTACTGAAATATTATAATGTACGTTAAACAACAAAAACGATGATATTCTTGAATAAGTGACAATTAAAATTGAAAGCAATTTGGATGTTAGAGTAACAATGTAGGTAATTGTGATTTATTTTTAAATTGTATTTTAAATTATGTCTTAAATAGTAATTACTTACTAATTAAATAAATATAAGTTATTAATTAAACAATAGTAAATATTATTATTAACCAAGAATACCTTAAATATGTTCCTTAGTAGCACTCTTCTCGATGGTTCCACGGACCCACTAAGGCTTTAAATAGTTTGGGAAAAATCATTGAGCCATGAACGAGCTTTTAGTTTAAATCTAATATTTCGGCCTAAATAACCCTGCGATCCCTTCGTGTCTAACCTCTCACGCATGTAAATACGCAACTAACACAGGACCACGAGTATATACATTTTGACTAAAATGGGCGAACCTTTTATGCTTTCGATACATCGCTCGCGCACTTTAGCTTTACTTCAATTGAACATTTTAAATACCCACTTAACTAATCAAATATTTAAATAGTGTACATATTTACCTTGTATTTACAAATGATAAATATTATAATATGTATTAAATAGCATGGATTTAACTCTCTGCAGTCTGCTTTATGAACATCTGATAAATATATTAAATAGCGTGGGTTTAAGTATTTAGCTCCGTCATAATTGAGTTTGACTCGACAGCTCTAAAGTGTACACCAGTCACCACACCTAGATGAACCTACAAAATAAAAAAATTGAATAACGAATATCTAAATTATTAGAATCCTTTCTGGGGAAACCAATTGCACACAACTCCCTCAGATTCGATTAAATATAACACCATTGCCTATATAAAACCAAGTCATTACGAAATAAGCGTTCGCAACCCTTTGCAGCAAATAGTGTTTGTGACTTTTAATTTACATAAGACTGCTTGTATTTCTCTAATTCTCGCTTAGATTCTCCTCTCTTTGCCGTAAGATTCTGGCAGATTACGTCGGCTGCGGATGTCTGAGTGATGAAGCGCGAGCAAGATTAGGCACATCTGTACACAATGTAAACTAAAAGTTTGTCTATCTAAAAAAAGACGAGGTGAGCGTACTATGCCGACGAAATAAATATCGTCTACATGCTGTAAACGAATAAACTGTTTAAATGAAATTTAAGAATGCGGTTTTGTTTTATACTTGACCTATTTGTATGCAAATTTTTGGATGTAATTTGTGAAATTTAAGAATATACCTTTATTTAAACTTGAATTTAAGTACACGGAAAATACACTCGACTTGTAGCGGACTGAGACAAGAGAAAAGGAAGGTGTGATAGATAATATGCGGAATGAATTTCAAGGAAAATGGGACACGCGTATCTATAAACAATGCTACTTATGTAAAGTAAGGTCAAACTCGCACGTTTTTACGAAACAATAGTAGGTATTATAGACAGTTTTTGATATATTTTATTAACCTATCTTAACAAGGTAGAATTCAAGTGCCAGATTATGTTTTTATTAAATCATAGACTTGCGACAAAAGGCACGAATCCCATTACCTAAATTATGCCTCGTTCAAAGTTTAATTTGTGTAAATTAAATTCTACCAATTCTCGTTGCCTCCAGCGGTTTAATGTTGTGCCGAAGTGTCGCAAATATAATAAATAATAGAACTAGGTTGGAATTAGTTAATAATTGTTTGAAAAGTTGGAAATGGAAATGGAAATCGACCTATTATAATTCGTTATTTATTATTTTCGTTGTATCGCTTTGTTATTATTTAAAGCGTTCACGATAATTATAGTTTTAAATTCCTGGCGTAGTAAAGTGAGTCCCGGTGTTAGGTGCAATGCAATGTATATAAAGTTATTTATCGTTTAGTCTTTATGGCGTTCTTGACCCCATAGAGTATGGCGGCAGCAATCCGGGCGACTAAAATATATTCATTACTTTATATTACGCCTATGTGAATATAGGAAATGGACAAGCCACGTGTTTTGACTAAGGTTTAGAGTTTGTGAAGTTAGATCTTGTAGAGTTAGGGCGTAAAGAGTAAGAAGCTAGGCTCTACATAAGATCGGATAACTTTTTGACAGTGCGAGTCATGTGGTCTCGAAATATGCGGCACCAGTAATTAAAAGCATTATCGTAATCATACGCAGGCTTCCTCGTGAATTTCCGGTTTGCGTAATCGCGTTATACGATTCAAATTGCTTCGAGTTTAATAGTATTATTACCATGACATGTAGTGTAATTATTAAACGGTCTTGAATAATAGTTCCAAAATTAATAACATTTTTTATGTTCCAAAGAGCTAAGATTGACCGACTTAACGTTTAATTTTAGCCCCGTTAGAAATTTCATGGCTTTTTCGTCACGTCCTTGATGTCGGGGTCAGTATAACAATACGTAGTTCGATAATTTGCTGCCAACGCAATCCAGAACAAATCATGATTAAGTGAAAAATAAAATATAGAGCAATTGAACCCAATAAATGGTGTTTGATGTTCACTGCTCAAAGCCCACATATACTAGAAATAAACCAATGTATCACTTGGAAGAACTACTGCTCAAGATGGAACGCTTAAATCTTACTTTTGGACTAAGAATTAATCGGAATAAGACCAAAATGATGACTATTGACCACGCTAATGACAGTCTACCAGACGTTACGCAAATTGCGACGTGGTTCAATCGTACGTTCACATGGATTATTTGATAGTGAATAATTGTTGCAGTATAAACAAAATGAAACAACGTATGGTGATAGCTAAAGGGGCAATGGAGAAGCTCAAAAAAATAGGGAGAATCGTAACGTAACGTAACGGCCACTAAGATCAGTACCCCTAGCCGGAACATTTTGCAGTATCGTAATAGAATAGTAATAGTAAAATTTTGTATGGGAATTTAAACAGCGCCATTGTGAGCGTATTTGGAACTAAAATGTGACAGCGGGAAACGTTTACGATACTATAGTATAGTTAGCGAGTAGTTTAACGATAGTTTTACTTTAGAAATGTATGAAAAGTGGCAGCAGGAATAATTTTTGACGTATAGTATCGCCAATTACTATAGTTTTGCTGTCGAAAAATACGAGAACTTTCTCACCGAGATTTTGTCAGTGAGAAAGCTATCGTGAATGTAGTTTTGCGATTTATTTTATTTGAAATAAGGCAAAATGTGTTAATTACGATCATACTCAGTGCCCTCGACGTCTTATTGTTATTTTGTTTATTTATCTACTCCGTGTTTCACTAAAAATAGGCAATTCAATATGGAGTTACAATTGTGTTGTTTCAAATATTTTTGTTACTAACAGCGGCATTATCAAAAGAAGGTTACTTCCTATCCTAAGGACTTCTCGGAATCGGAGCAATGAACTTGGGAAAAAGTATGAGGATATAAGAAGACTAGACTTAGTGTAGTTTTAAAATGAATAGCTAACTAAAACTGTAACATTAATAAATAAAACAATCATATTATGCACTTTTGTTTTATGTTTTGTGTACCTACTTACTTATGTTATGCAACAGGCTCATTTCAATGTGTAGTCAATATGGTCAAGTTCTTAGCTACTTCTTCATATTATATTATTGAAATGATATATGTGAAGAAAGTTACCAAGGCTCATAACAGGCAAAAATGTAGCGAATACTTTCATTAAGTTTCCACCTTAAAGGTATAAAGGCATTATATTAAACAAACATCTGTGTCTATATCTATTACCTATTATTTATAAGTTTAATTCTTTACATTTACAATGTGTTACTTAGGATCATACTCAGTGTCCTCAACATCTTATATTTTGATCTTATTGTTATTTTGTATAATTATCTACTCCGTGAAATGAAATGAAATGAAATTCATTTATTGGTCACGTAGGCAATTAAATAGCTCTTATGACAAGTCAATACACATAGTACTTATTTTCTATTTACAAGATATTCGTTGTAATACTTACGTGTTTCACTAAAAATAGGCAATTCAATATGGAGTTACAATTGTGTTATTTCAAATATTTATAATTCTTACTAATAGGGGCATTACCAAAAGAAGGTTAATTCCTATCCTAAGGTCTTCTCGGAATTGGAGCAACAAACTTAGGAACAAGTATGACGATATAAGAAGACTAGACTTAGTGTAGTTTTAAAAATGAATACCTAACTAACCTTTTATAAATAAAACAATCATATTATGCACTATTGTTGTATGTTTTATGTACTTACTTATTTATTTAATGCACAGGCTCATTTCAATGTATAGTCGATATGGGCAAGTTCTCAGCTAGTTGTTCATATTATGTTATCAAAATGATATATGTGAAGAAAGTTACCTAGGCTTTTTACGAGCAAAAATGTAGCGAATACATTCATAAAGTTTCCACCTTAAAGGTATAAAGGGATCATATTAAACAAATGTCCGTGTCTATAATATCTATTACTTATTTATGAGTTTATTTCTTTACATTCGTTGACGAGTGGCATCCGTATAAATTTGTTTGTTGTTGTTGTTATGTCAATTGTCAAACAAAAAATGGCTACGTTCGGAAATATAAATGCTTAATTGCTTGAAATGATTTTTAAAAATTTAGATCAATTGTTATTAATACTTTTTTGCGTCATAATTCATTTTCATCACCTTTAACAGGTCTTTAAGGCATGCTATAGGCTTTTTATTATTTTATGATAATAATATATTTTTTTACAAACACGGTGAATGATAATTCCGCACGAATCATTCAATAATATTCATTCATTGCCATAGGTTATCTGTGAGTATCGTATCGTATTATTCAAGAGTTTACGAGAGTATGGTTAAACGGTTCATGCTGCCACCAAATATAGTTATCGAGTAGTAATAGTAAAGTAATGATTGTTACTATACTATTACTATACGATACTTCAAAATGTTCCGGCTAGGGGTACAGGCTAGTTCGAGCACTTATATTCCCCATATTTTGGAACACTGCTGAAACATGGACGTTACGAGAACTGGCAAAGAAAAAGGTAGATTCCCTAAAGATCTGGTATTGGAGAAGAATGTTTGGAGAAGCATACAACGAATTCCACACAAACGTTTCCATACTTTAAATAAATGGAGAAAGATCGTGTGGCGAGCAACATCATCGTTAAGGAATAAAACATAGTGACCACAACCGCTCCGTCAGGAGCGTAATGACGGAGAGGAAATGGCAAAGACAACCATCGACAAAATCTCCATACTCTAGAGATCTTTACAGCTTTTTGATGACTTGTAAACTTCACGAACTAGTCTTATGCAGGGCCTGGTGGACTATAGCCTGTATCCTCAAACTCGATGAACTATGAACTGATTTATTATTATTCTTCTTACGCAATCTAAAATACACTCACCCACCAAAATAAACATGGATGGATGTGCTGTAAAACGTAACAAATTCAAGTGAAAAAGTTTAAAGATAAATGTTTACAAATCAATGTAATTACAATAAATACCGCATTCAGTCATTGTCTATTTTGATTGCAAAAGAATTTTTGATCAAATTAGATCGCAAATCAGAAATAACTGCTATTTTGTTTTCCTGTTCCGAAAATATATTGGTTACTTTATATAACGTTTCTAGCAACGTTTTCCCTGATGGATTCATTGATACATCAGCGATACAAGTTTCAGTTCGGTATGGGCAATAAAAATCCATAAAAAGTCCATAAAAAAGTTTGCCACCGAAATTATATATTTTTTTCAATTATACCTATATGTTTTGATACCAAATAAGTTTTACTAGACTTAGCCATAGTTTAAATACTTTTCAGCTTCTTTCTTAGTCTATCTTTCTTCCAGTAATTAAGAAAAGGTAAATAAAATTAAGTGCACAAATATTAATTTGCTTTTAACTATAAAAAATATGTTATTAAAATTTCAGTCCATGTGCTGTGTGAATTACTGTGGTACAGGTGACTTGTCTCCCGAAATTACCAAGAAATCTTAGATATCTGATTCACGTGAGCAATTTAGAACAACTTAGTTTAATTAGGAGACTTTTATGTTTTAGCGAAACTTGACAACAAGGGCTAAAACGTGTCATCAACGTCTAAACATGATAAAATCTGTAGGAAAAAGCAACAGACAGGTGTTTTAATCAAGACGCCCTTTAGACGACAAACGAGAACAAATTCGCACTCAGTCGAATTGAAATGGTGTGCGATCATTACGTATGTATTATGTGAGCACATTTATTTTCACTTCACCTTTATATTAAATTCACGATACGTACTGTATATCCTAGACGTCACATTAAGACTTTGTTCCGAGCCGTAGGCTAAAAATAAGTAGCAAGGCTTTTTTATATGTATCTCACATACGTTGAAATAGAAAGTATAATAAGAACTCTGACATAGAATTGATAACATTGAGCCTCATAACGTTGCTTACGATCAAGTCATTTAGAAAAGCTCCTAAATTTATTGAGAATAATAATTTTGTTATTATTCTTTTGACTTTGAATAAGTTTTAGAACTTCTACTGAATAGGTACTGATTGTTTTGTGTTGTTCAGTTTTGTTTATTTTATTTTATAATTTAAAATACTTTGTAGTACATTATGTAAATGGTTTATATTACTTGCAATTTTTTTGTATAATTGAGCCTGTAATGTTATTCTTATCTTGCTTACTTTTAACTTTGGAGGATATAAGGAAAATAATAGAATCTAGCTACGTCCTGCGAAAAATATGCTCCTCTCCTCGACATCTTACTTCTCATCATGCTTGCTACGTGTCGAATCACTGAACCGAGTACGTGTGAGATGAATAAGTGCTATGACAACGTGTGTCTTACACCCACTGAGACATCCGGCAAGGGCTTTGAGCGCCTACATGCGTGCACGCTTTGTCAACGCTACAAAGCAACACCACGGTCTCAAGCAACACTTAATTAAAATTACATTACGGCGATGCGGTTTTTAAATTGCAATTGTAGCTTGCCTATGATTATCTCGGGGAAATGGCGTTCTTTTTTTGCTATTTTCCAATCAATTTTGCTGGGGCGCAGATGGCTATAAAGCCAGCTGTGAAACTAGAAGCCCAAGTTTTGTTCCCATGCCATGACAGATATTTGTGTGTCTCACGAATATTCGTTTCGGGTCTGGTCTCTTAGTTTCTTATATGCATTGCACACCATTCTTTGTATCATATATTGGGGTCAGGAATATGGAGTTCGGAGATTAGAAGTGTGTGACTGTTGCGTGTATTTTTATATATTTTGCGTGTAATGTTCTTTCTAATGGTGCTGTAATTTATTTCTCCATTCATTTAAGGAAGGCAACAATGTTACCTCTTATTACCGAGCTCTTTAAAATGTTTATGGGCTAATAACGATTGTACGTTTACACAAAAGGACGCCAATATCAATTCCTACTATGTTATTTTATGGCGATGGAGCCATAATACTTAATACATGTTCGACTTTCGCATGAATGCTATTACCGTTGGGAAGCAGATTAATTAAACATTTTATGGCAAGGTGTAAATATGAAATATGTGCCACTAAGTTGAAATTTATAGTCAACCCCGTAGAGCTCTCTGTCACGAAAGGCTCCATTAATTTTTGCCTACTGAGAGACGAAAGTTTCACACATTCAGAGGATTTATGTCTAAGCCCAACATTCTAGAATCTAGCGTATTACGGGTTGATAAACATCTCTTTATATGCAAAGTTGTGCAATAAACTAAATGAATTTACGAGAAGAGGGATCTACAAAGAAACCTAGTTCGCAACTTCGTCATATGAGCTGCAGTCGATTACAACAAACCCTTTGATATCTTCCACTTTGTTATACCTTTTTATCGTGACATATTACACGTCACGTCATATTTCAAGCTGTTTAATAAAAAAATCCAAGGAACTACCTTCATGTCTGTCAAGTGTAAGATTGAAGTCAATTAATAGTGACGAACACTCTCACTTTATTATTGCTTCTTTCAGAGTTCAGACACATTCCTTACGCTGACACATTGTTACTGCGGACATATTATTTCATACATTCAGTTTTACAATGGTTGTACTTTTACTTTCAGCTTGAAATTAATATTTTTGCAAAGTCATTAATTATTTCATGTCACTATTATGTGAGACAGTGGTTCAATCCCTTCCAGGTCAATCTGTCGATACTTAACTCTATACTGCTTATGGACATTTCTTTTTATTAGGCTACCGGAAGTCTAATGCTGAACAAAGGTGACCTCACTTTATTGAGCGAGTTTTTCCAATATACATATTGTTAGGCTTGCGGGTTTGCGAACGCAGAATCTACTCTTACACTGTGATGGAACTGCAGTCCGCCATTAGGCTGTTATTCAACTACGCCACCTCTGTGATGGTTGTCAAACCCTCTGCTGATTACCAAAGCCTCAGTCTTTACTCAGGATGCAACACGTGATGGGATAAAGATTTGGATCCCAAAACATGTTTGTTAAGACCCTGTTGTTGAAGAATCTAAAATAATAATAGACATATTAACAGATCAGATTTATTTGTAATCCATGTAAAGAATTCTGATATCACAAACAGTGGCAGATGTAATATTATCCAATATCTATAGGCTTTGAACTATTATAAATAATGTAGTAAAGGCCATGTACTTTTAATATCCCTTTATTACGTTTTAGTATCTGCATACGTAGCCGACTGTAACTTAGATTTGTGGCCCATTGTTAACAAAATCAGGTGATTGCCACGTTACAACAATTACATGGCCTTAATTAGGTTATTTTGTCTAAGCAATAGTATTTTTCTATCTCCCTAAGCTACTAGTACAAGTGAACAAGTTCATAAATTTTAACAATTACCACCGTAAATTAGAATGAAACTGTACTCATAATCTATTTAATACTTTGTAATCCGTATGTCACTCGACAAGCGCGGGGTAATTACAATAAAAAACGCTCATTTTTCGGTCTAACAGTTTAATCAAGTTAATGTAATGGCACGGCGCTTCGTCCGTACATTACGGCAATCCGGAACTATTTGAGTGTACGCCGACGCGACGTCACCTTTCATTTGACCACTCCACTAAACCTTTTTGATGTTCCCTCTTCAATTTATATTTATTATGAACAGTGTATGCGTATAGGTAGTACACTCTGACAGAATTATACTGAAAGAGCTTTTAGATCATTATTATTGAAACACTAATGGTCCGGCGCGACATTGCTCGGGTGCTTCACTCCACATATCACATTAATTACCACTAGGATTTAAATGGTTATTTTCTAAATTATTATCAGTTATTTTTTCCCCTTTGCTTGGGTTAGACGCGGCTGCCAACATGTTCACGGTGGTAGTGGTTTCAAAACTCAACTTAAATTTATAATGATATACAGTTTTCTAAGTACTTCATAGTACAATCTGTAATTATATCGCACGCCGTCCTGTAACGTTATCCTGAAAATATACTTAATCTGAATGTTCACATAATATACCAGTTTTAATCTATTCTGTTCAATCCATAGAACGAATCTATATCACTGATTCAATGCACATATTTCGTAAATCTAGCAAATTGAATTCCAGCCCGCATGAGTCCAAGTAACATACTATATACAAATTCATTCGTATTACCAGTATTGAAGATACTCTTGGAGGTCGACAGTTATAAGCCATTCAATTTCCATTTGTGCCTACCCTTAATAACCGTAGCGTGTATGCTAATTGGTAAGCACACGGCAGCATTCCCCTATTCTGTTGTTTCTATTTCTCTTGTCATATTAGATCCGATATCACTGGAGGCCTTTCGTGTTACCTAACACTAGAATAAAATATACAATATCGCAATAAATAAAAGTATTTCAAGGTTAATTAAAGATTTAGAACCTAATATTATGTGCTGTATAACACTCCCCGACCATTGATCGCAATCGGATTATACACATAATATACATACATTGAATAAAACTTATACAGTATTGTCAGCTGATGGCGGAAAGCGCATGACATGTAATTAAAGCTTTGCGAACTTGCTTGTACGTGCCAAGGGGTTAATCTTTGTACTTTGCAAGGCACTGAAGACTATTAAAACAATAACTATAAATTATTTTATTCCATTCTTGTGATAGAAATCGTTTTGCTTATTGGTTTATTGGAATAGGGATTGTAGAAATTATTTCTGGATTTTGGATAAGCCACATCATCAACACGTATATAGGTACTTGAGAATAAAGTCGGTGTTCCAAATAAACGCAAAATTATTTTGATAGAATCTGAGGTTTATTTACAAACCTGTCTGTTTTATTATATCAATGTGATAATACTCCACTATACTGGTTTTGTTTACGTGTATCGCATACGCTTGCCTATGGCGCCTCGCAAGCATATTAAAGAGATTGTCTCCCTGTGAGTAATCTTTATAAATTTTCCAGCACATCTAAACTTCGCTCCGGTATAATAGGAAAACATCACGCCATTCTGCGCAGTTAGTGAAGCTATTTTTACGTGTTTTGTTCGTTAATGAGCCCCCTACAAGCAAGGTTTTGCCTCTCCTCGTGGATGCATGAACTACAACGAACTGATACGAAAATGTTCTTAACTTATGTATGAATTTTAACACTCCAAATCGAAACGCCACCGAGGTCCTGATCGGCATAGGCTGAATAATATCTTTTTTTGCTCTAGTCTTTTTTTAGTTCAACATTGCGTCTTGTTTGTTTTAATTATAATAGGTTTAACAATAACATATTTTTTAGTTTTTAATCTTTTATGTAAATTGTTTATTTTCTTGGCATTTTATCATGCACGTGGAAAAAAATTGTTTTCAGGCTGTCCTTTAGGAAACCCATAATCTAGTTGTGACCGAATGACTACAATCCTCCAACCAAATTTTAATATCTCTGATTTTTTCCTGTCATGCTTCATGATTAGTTTCATTGTCAGTTAGATTATAAGTAATAAGTTGAAATATAAAAATATATAAAATAAATAAAGTCTATAGATTAACTAAATCGCAACCATAGCAGCGCGTTGCGTTTCCTCGGCGTGACATTTATAACAAGTTTTAAAGTCCCTTTATCACTTCTATTTTCTCCCTCAATTTCTTTAGCCATTTTTAAGGTTAAAAAGCAGCTATTATTCTTAAATTCGTTGGATCTTTATGTTAAAAAATCTTTGTATATTTTAAATTAAATAATTAGTTGTAATAAAATAGTAAAGTTTCTTACCATTAATTTTACATTTAGGCTTATCGCTACCTTTAGCGCTCTGGGGTTTTGTTTTGTTATCTTTTACAAACATTTAGATAACATTTTCCAGGTTTAATCCTGTCTAAACCGTGATAACGTTTCCAACTTCTTTGAACTGGAGTGCGTGATCCGAATACTACGGCATGGACAACGTTTATTTTCTTATAGCTTGATTCTGTAAGTTCTTCATTTATTATCTAGTAGACGTTTACACAAGCCCGGTTATCTTTAGTGGTATTTTTACAAAAGTTTGTAATTTTTTAAATCATGTTTTGTTATTTTCTACTGCGAGAATGTATGATAAACAAATTAATTGTCAAAGAAACAAAGATAAAGTATTATTTGACGGTAAAATAAAAGATAAAAAACAAATAAATAGTGCCATGAAGCTGCTTGCATATTACAAATGATAAACTAAAGTCTATGATACTTAAAAACGGTCGAAAAAGCTATGAACGATCTCGTTCCAGTTGGTTTATTTTGCATTACATTGTGCGACTTTTTCGTATAAAATATGGTTTTATTTAGCAACATGCATTAAAAGCACGATACACTAAAAGCGTGATGCGATGACCCATTAAAGTGTGATTCATCACAAGAGGCGCGCTACAATATAGGTTTTATAAACTGCTTAGAATTTAATACAATAAAAGTTTTCCATATTTCTTGAGAGTTCGATAACAGACACGTCCCTAGTTGTGTGCACAAATCTTTTGTGTGTTGAAAGGGTTCTATTAAAAATGCATCAGACATGATCTCTTAAACTCATAAAAGGAATAAAATCCATGAATTTATCTTCGTACTTACATCGTGATTTACGATGCAATCGAACTTCACTTACTCTAGTAATGAGTATTACATAATATGATCTTTCCTTTCGGTAAGTTACTTTGACAATTGTACTCATAGTTTTATAATACAATAAATCTTTACTGTGAACCTACAGCATAATAGAAAACAGTAAGAATTGTGTTACATATACAAATCGCAAATTGAAATCCACAGATTTAATTAAATACACCCAAAAGTCACATATGTATACAGTCCACTAAGATCGGTTCTTGTGTCGTGGGTATCAGAAACTACGGGAGACTTTTCGGTCTCACAAACACCCAGACCAAGAACAAATGCCGGTGGAACAATAAAAATTTTGGTACGGGGATCGAACCCACGGCTTCGCGTTTCACAGCCGGCGTCACACCAACTGCGCCACGAAGGCCGTCGTAAATTAGGATTACCTAGGACCTCGGACCCAAATATCTACTTACGGAGCTGTAGCTTCGTAGACTCATTCGTCTGGGCCTGATATATTCCTGATAAATTCCTGACCAATACATTCTCCAACTTTTATTTATGCCGAGCTATTAATCTATGGAACAGTTCACCGACTTATTCCCGCCTTAGCACTAAATTCCTGGGCTTTGTCGCTGTAGCGTAAAGGAGCAATCACGGAAGCCGGCATAATTATGTCGATTGGGGCGGGGATAATTATCTAAAGCCAATCGATAGTCTATCTGAATGGCATCGCACCTACATTCAGTTTGCCTAACAAAGTATTATTAAAGCAGACACGCACTGCCAAACGTAAACTGTCGTTTATTGGTATTTACAACTAAATTGTATAATTTTACAATATTTCCTGACTGCAGATAAAAAAGCAAATACAATTAGCTAGCAAGGCAGCAGAACCGAATGTGCGCAGATAGAACAAACTCAATATTTGTCACCCAAAAACAGACTAAAAAGACTTTCGGACAGCCAGCACGTATAAAAGCACTCAGATATTTTTACAAAATAAATATTTTTGGTTCAAATGCCGAGTAAGTTTCGAGCGAGTAATTAAAGAATTTCATTTTATTTCGGAGAATTGTAGATAGTTTACAGAAGTATTATTTTGATTGGATGTTAAAAGTATTCGATTGTTCGAATGTAGATTAGGTTTTCTTTTTCTGGTTGATGACGCAATGTTAAGCATTTTTCATTTTGGTTGCTATGGGTGGAATCTGGCATGTCGGCCCTAAAGCTCATCTGAGCTGTTTTCCGCGCTAACTAGACCCGCACCTCTCATTCATCATCCCAGACACGTCCTTAGGGGTACAAACGACCGCATCCGCGTTCCAATCACAGTCGTTACGCTGGAATCTGCGCCTTCACTTCACCTTTTACAATACCTTATACTTCCCTTAACGACCCGAGGACCCTTATAATGGAATTGTAAATTCTGCATATTATATTTTGGTAAAAAAAAATACATTCCATCCATTGTTATGGAAATTAAAATATGATTCTATTAAATGCCTTTCACACACACTCCTTGCATGTGAACAAACACCTCGTGCAGACAAAATATGTATACATATAAACACTTGTTTATATGAGCGCTAAACCGTATAAAATAGAAACATACTTTTTGCGTCGCAGATCGTTATTTGCGACGCAAAAGTATGTTTTTATGAAACAGGAGGCAAAAAAGCTGATATTATGCCAACCACTTGATGAGGAGTAAACTTCAAAGCCGCTGCGGTATATTCAAACCGGGATATTATATCAGCGATAATAACCAAGTGGCCTTATATAATATATTTCGATTTAGGGAACACGGATATAAATTAAGTCAATCGTAATACGTATTGGGAGAGATATATGTGTATAATTGTGGTAATAAACTGTATCCAATTTAGGAGCAATCGCGTATGTTTGGGTGAATTTTGATCCCCAGTAATTACACAATCTTAATGAATAATTATAGTAATTTCACGGATCTGTAGGCTCATTTCCTTTTACCATTGACATTTTAATGGGGAAATAATTACTGAATGGTTTAAACATTATATTCAACAGTAAATTACAACTTTATTATATCGCCCCATCGGTATTATTCCTGCGGGAATATCGATGTAAGTTTATGTATTGTATGTAGGGAACATACAATACATTACTTTATTTGCGAAAATTCCTACTTATTTACATATTTTTAAATTTAAATGCCACATCACATTTACGAAAAGTGTTTTCCTGTTGGGTACCCCTGTCCCCTTGCGATTTCTTCCTAATGCGGATTAGAAGTTTCTACAAAAAAATAACATGTGTCGTTCATTTTACCATGAGGTGTCTAAGATTATCAAATATTAATAAGCCTATATTATAGTTCACGTAAGTCCTTGCCCAAGTCTTCACGATCCGAAAGTACCAAAAATGTGTGCGCATAAACGAGTTTTTTTATATATAAAGCTATCTTTTACAACATAACACACAACCTTGGATGAAATATAATATGCCAAATAGAGAGTGAAATAAAATCATATTACTTCAATAGGTATATTTATAATAAATGAAAACGTAATACGGGTATTATAGACCTAGAGCCTGTGGCCGCCAAACTGTCGTCATTTTATAAAAGCTGCATGTTTGTTTGCGCATGCCTTTGACTTATGCATCACACAATCAGCTATTATGAAGTTCGGATCGTGGTGACTTTGAAAGTTATCAGCTTTAATGTTTCTGGCAAGATAAAAGAACCATCAAGTGGTCGGCTGCCAAGGAAACACCTTTTAATAATTGCCTTAACAACATATACAAAATACCATAAAACTGGCAAAATAGTATATTACGATATCTGCAATTTTAATAAAATGTAACTTTATAATAGCTAACAGTGTGATGCATATGTCAAAGGTACGCACAAAATTTCAGCATTTTTTTAAATGACGAAAGTCTGGCGCCCACAGGCTCTACGTCTATTAAGAAAATGGTATTATCAGAATCAATAGAAGTTGTGCGAATTGATTTCTACTTTATGTATATGTTTTAGTCGTACGACTGCTAACTTGTCTACGTATGTAAGACAAAGTTGATTGAATAAGTTGCTACGTCGAATCAAATAACACAAAGATAGTGACCCTGTCGCTGGATCCAGGAGATTTAAATTTATTTTCTTAGTGAAACGAAGTTTGTTTTAAATAAAACTCTTGGATGTTGAGTTAGGACATTTAAGAAGGTCTTTGGTGTATTTGCTTGGTTTTATTTTTAAGAGCACTTTTGCTAACGAACACATGACGATGACCTGAAACACACCTCTGACTTTTCTGAATCGTGTATTGTTTGTCGTAACGCCTTTGTCATTTACCATGTATTTTAAAGGTGAACGGTTATTTTAAAGGTCCTCTTAATCAAATTTTCGATTGTAGATGAGTCCCGCGCTTAACAGTGGGTTTATATGGACCAGGGTTTCTCAAACTGGGGTACGCGAATCCCTAGCGGTTCGCCATTCGACGGCTTGATGACTGAGAGGCAAGTAAATTTTTGGGCAGTTAGATAGGAAGAGTATCCCGAACTCTCACGAAAAGCGATGAATTTTCTTTTACCTTTTGCCACAACATACTTATGTCAGAGCGGGTTTTCACACCTGTTCATGATGCAAACTTGATACCGAAATCGAATTGATACCGAGTTTGAATTGAGGTTAAAATCGTCCAAAGTTACACCTAAAATTGACAAAATTTGCGGCAAGGAACAAGCCCACCCATGACATTAATTTATTATTAAAAAGAAATTTCTTATGGCACTGTATCTGACCTTTTATTGAAATAAACACATTGTTTTCTTCAACAGTCAATGTTAGGGCAAAGTGGCGATCCATAGTCTCTGCCTACCCCTATAGTATACAGGCATGATGATTATGTATTATGTATTGTATGTATGTCAATTTTATTACTTTCTTTTGGTTAATTAGTTAGTTAAGGGGTTCGCTGTCATCTGAAAACTTTAACAGGGGTTCGTGTAGCCAAAAGTTTGAGAAACCCTGATATGGACTAATATGTTCATTTTATATTTGGTGTACTTTCATTAAATCTATACATATAATAAAAATGTAAATGGTTGATGTCTGTACATGGAAGATATTTAAGAAATTTCAACGCGGGGGGTCTTTATAACAGCAACAGAATCCAAAACAATTTTTTTTAGAATTTTTGTCTGTCTGTCTGTCTGTATGTTTGCTTGCGCATCACGCAAAAACTACTGCACCAATGAGATGCGGTTTTCACAGTTGTATTGCTGCAGGTTCAACTTAAAAACTGGTATATGTTGCATTTGCATACAGGGTGTTTCTTTTTGTTTGCTTGCACATTACTCATAAACTACCGCACCAAATGAGGTGCAGTTTTCACAATTACATTGGTGCAGGTCCAACTTAAAAACTGGTATATGTTGCATTGACATACAGGATGTTTCTTTTTGTTTGCTTGCACATTACTCATAAACTACCGCACGAAATGAGATGCGGTTTTCACAGTTATGTTGCTGCAGGTCAACTTAAAAACTGGTATATGTTGCATTGACATACAGGGTGTTTCTTTTTATTTGCTTGCACATTACTCATAAACTACCGCACCAAATGAGATGCAGTTTTCACAATTACATTGGTGCAGGTTCAACTTAAAAACTGGTATATACTTTATTTACATACAGGATGTTTCTTTGTATTATGGAAGATAAATGAGAAAAACTCATATTCCCCATATTAACACTGGATTAACACTTAGGCTACATTTTATCCAGATAAATTAAGTGTTCCCGTGGGATGAGGACGGAAATCCGATATATTTGTTACATTTTATACTCAAAGGGATGCGATGGGCGTTGATTACATACCTTGAGTAAGAATGAGATAGGACGGGCGGGATATAACGGGACGGGACGGGACGGGATGAGAAATACCAAATAATCTATACATGCATATTTTTTTAAACAAAGTTAATCACGCAGACGAAGTTAGCGGGCAGAAGCTAGTATAGTATAAGAATGGATTCCGTGTGGACCTTAATATGGTTAGCTATTTACAAATCTGTCAGCGAAACATTTTACGTCAAAATGATAAATGTATGAGTTTATTTAGTTACGTAACCTAATAACATAATTAACATGATTTAGTTGCGTGAATTCAATTTAATTGTGAAGAATTTTCCGGAACCACTTTGTGAGCGGACGGACGCTGTTGCGTAATTTGCATACATTTATTTTATCTTTTGACAACATATTACACATTTCAAGGCTACACACGGAGTGTCGGAGACATGACTTCATTAACTTCATCTATATTCTACTCGTACAAGTCAATTAAAATTATTAAATCAGGTCTCACATTCAGGTTCAAAAATCAAATATTCCAAAGAAACCATAAAATTAAACGATAAAATAATTAATACCGTTGTATTTAATTTAATTATTTTGGTATACGAACTGCGAATACGATACTTCGATTTCAATCAATGTAATCATGACTACTATTCTATACGAGTATACACAGAAAGAATACTGTAGCTAATTTTACATATATTCGTTCAAATAGAATATTAGAATAGAATATTAAATATCACAGAATATTGACGTAAAGCTTTGCTGTCGCATTTCGTGTGATGGATGAGATTGCTTCAAGCGCAACATCCTTTAAAGCTAGCAATGCGTTTACGACATATACTTACCGTTAAAGCATCCGCAGGCTCGTTTGCTGGCACTATACTGTAAAAAGTAAAAAATACATGACTTAAAAGTACTGAAAATAATTTCTGGAAGGTGTGAGTGCATTGTGCAACTAGTGACTCTCTATCTTAAATATTTCCACTATGAATTATTTGTTTTGTACAGAAGATAACAATCCCAACACATTTATTCCAATATTTAATTAATGTAAACTGTGATCGAATAAAGAATTATTAGTAATATAAATCTTGTCTGATTCATCTTAATCCTATTATAAAATAATCAAATATTTAGTAACAGAATTCTCGATTCTGCGAGACTTTGATAATAACATTACCAAAAGATCACAAACAACATCGCCGAACTTTGTAAAACAGACTAAACCGCCGTCCGTCGTTCGATTCGTGCTAAAAGCAAGATGTAAAAAGTGTTTACAAATTTACTTGAACGATAATAGAACGTCAATTTTTGATTAACGAAGGGTCACATTTTACAAATATTTAACAATTATTTTACTCCCTTATAACTACATTTAAATGTGTTTATCCTTTTATATTTAATCGATTCACATGTTGATATACTGGCATTATTAAGTGATTGCGATGTGCCGGATGGTGAATATAATTCAATCCAAATAGAAATTATTATGACTCGCCAGTCGACACGTTCTTGCTGGCCTAATGGATATCGAAAGTGCACAGCTTAGGTAAACCTAAAACACAGCTCATTTAGGTAGTAGGTCGCTATGACAAGTTTTCCATCATCTTGTATTGAGATGGCTTTCCGGCCGAGAATATTCTACCATTAGCTACAACGCCTCCCGACAATCTCACGCACTGAACGAAATGCAATTGCGTAGCGGGGCATCGGGTTTCTGCGAGACAGTGGTGCCACTGCCACCCCAGCTTTGCCTGACCCATTTGTAATGTAGCTTTAACGATCACATTACGCAAGGCTCTACCACCTACATATCTTTTAATGAGGACGCTTTTCATATTTTTATTAATTATCATGAAGGGTCCATTCGGTTCTCAATGTTTTTATGTAACAATGTGCTTGTATTTAAAATGGACTTCACTAATTTATTTCAATTACCACGACCTTATTTCTTTTGTATTTTAAACTCTATCACATTCGATAAGCCGAACACAGGGGTGCAAATTAGTTACTTGTTTTATTCACGTATTCGTTAATTGTAGTCATGTCAATATTTATTTTATATCAACACATTGATTCCGGATTTCGTTTTAATATAAAATTAAAAAATATATTAAAACGAAATCCGGTGCTCCAATATGTTATGAATATTTATAGGGAGTTTTCATGAAAGGGAACTGCGTCCTGGTTAGCGCTACGTTGGACTTTAACTTACGAAGTAGACAGATGATTGGAAGTCTCTCGATATAAACTGCTTCCCATAAGTCACTGTATAAATATTGGCAGGAAATCATTTATATTGTTTATTAGCAATAGCTGGCTAGAATATGCATAAAACTGAAACACAATAGTGCTTGCACTGCTCGGTGGCAAAAAAAAAATAACGCCGAAGTAATTACCCTCTCAGCCCCTGCTATACATATAAGAGATCTACTTTCAGGGACACATAAATTCGCTAGTCAAAATATGACGTAATAAAATGAATGTTGACCAGGTGTTGTACACGAGGATAGCAGTGGGCTTGTGGCAGAGTTCGCACGCCCTGCAGAACCTGGGCCGTGGGCAGTGCTGCGCGACGCAGTGCCCGCGCCCGGAGAAGAACGCCGCGCAGTACGAACCACAGCGCACCTTCATCGGCACTACTGAAGATAACAAGGTACGTGGAATAGATCTAATATACATTACGCGAAATGCATTTTGATATATTTTTTTTAAATTGAGTGCCGCATTATTGACATATTTATGCCGGTTTAGGATATTATTTTTGTTGCGGTCGTTTAGACGTTCAAGTTTGAATTATTGGGTTCTTTGTCATTTCAATTTTTTTACCATACATAAATAATTTTATAAAAACCGTAATACGGATAAAAAAGTAGAGCTTACGTATTAAATGATGCCTATTAGATGATCGACGTACATAATCTCACAGCTCACAGCTTTCGAACTTACTGGAATATAGGTTTTTATAAATGTGTGAACGTGGTTCGTGGCGGTAAATGGCGCCCACATACCGCTGCGTACGTGTGCTAGCTATCTATCCACAAATTGTATTTTCCAGGGAATTGACACATTAAATAAAATCTGCGGGTAATGACAGTGAATGGATCTCGTCCGTTGAGGATATTGAGTCACGCATTTTAGATTTTGCCATATTGTTTCAACGTTTATAAATTTTGTTTTTTTTTTTATATATTCCACGTCATTCATTCCAGCTCGATGTGGTCGATTGCGTAAATGGTATGAGCTTTATAAATTAGTTTCGCATTACTAAAGTTGTAATGAAACTGCGGAGGCTTCGACGCGTTACGACAGCGAGTTCGTAAATCGAAGGACTCCAAAAAGTATTGTTATTGCTCAGGAACGTAATATAAAGGTTTAATAAGTTTCCAAAATGAAGCGAACAAACTTTACACATTTCTATCGAGTTAGACGAGGACTAAGCAAGCAAACACTTCATACAAACTTGTTACATTATGTTCGCCATCACGTTGGGAAACCTTCTCATTTATACCTCTCTGAAAGATTTCATTCACACTTGTATACATTCTATGTTTATAACATTTGTTTAAATAAGCTTATGTAAGCAATTTAAATTTCAATTGAACAAGATATGAATAAGTTTTCGTAATAATTAATTAGTTACCGCCTACAAGCTGTTCGATAGTCATATTCAACGAAATTTATTAAAATAATGTTTATTGTTATAATAGTCTTGTGCTACCCACGTTCTTTTCGTGATACATATAGTACGAAATGAAATGGTACGTATTTTGATAACAGAAAGAGGTGGCGACGAGCGCTATTAAGAGTAGTGCGCCGGTGAAGAGCAGCCGAGGCCAGGAGTCGCGCGACTGTCACCACCTGAGCCACCTGTCCCGGAACGTGCTGCGAGCGCGGCGCGGCGTCGTCAGGATGCTCATCGTGGTAGTTCTCACCTTCGCCGTTTGTAACCTTCCGTTCCACGCTCGAAAGATGTGGCAGTACTGGTCCAGCGGGTACGAGGGCACCAGCGACTTCAGCAGCCTCCTCACCCCCCTCACGTTCCTCTTCACGTACTTCAATTCCGGAATAAATCCTCTTTTATACGCCTTCCTTTCGAAAAACTTCAGAAAAGGCATGAAGGAACTGCTATTTTGCCACTACCACGGGAAGCGGAAAAGCGAAAATTTAATAGTGTTAAACCCAGTAGGAGTCGGGTTACGACGCAGCTCGACGCGATCCACCCGCGCCAACTGCAGCACGGTGACCATGGCTCCGAATGGAGAATCATGAGATTTACGACGGCGACGCTTTATTTATAAAGTGGAACACATGGACATTTCCTGATTAACAGAGAGCACGGACGAGGTGACCGACAGTAGCGGTTTTTACACCGTATCTACCATATCTAAAAAAGATTTGTATGACTGAGGACAGCTGAGTCGGTGCTCGTTAATCAAAACAAAGACACTGTGTGATGTGTACTCTTGTGTAACTCGGTTATAAGCTTATTGGTAACGTGTTTGATGGTGTATTTATATGTAGTGATCTCACGAGCTTAAAGTTTCAGTGGATAGGTAATCGTTTTAATTGGAAGGATTAATGTGTAGACACAACCGCCAAACTGAATTAGAAAACTACATATCTGTTCACCTAATGTTCACCTTCAATCTTCATGTAAACACGTAGCGTGTCCTACTTTCATTTACATTTTATACCCACACACTGATACATGTCAACAGGAAGATGTATGGGATTAATCAACAATTTTCCATGAATTTCCGCCCTCTCGACTGTACAAATCAAACCTCTTATTTGATTATAGTTATTCAATGACCACGAGTATCTTCATATTTTACCATTTAAATCTAATGTATTCAACGATTAAAGCATATTTAATAAATATGTGTATTTTTGTGATCAAGTTACATTTAATTAGGACACATATCCACGAGTTAAATACCAGTGGATCATTAAATCTAGATGACAACTTACCTAATAAATAAGGTAAAATTGCTGTTTAATGAAATTCGTAAATATATTTTTTTACTTGAATAGTTGTAATTGAGTGTACGTTAAATTACATTTATCATAAAGAATACGATTGTATATGAACAAAACTTCGAGTATGTTTTAGGATAATAAGAGTGAAATGGGTAAAATGTTTATATTCCTACAATTTTCGAATAATAGAAAATTAAAGAGCCCTAATGACTGGAGTTGCCAACTGAATTCAATGAGTTTCCGGAATTGCTTGGCTGGAAATGAGACACCGAACTTTTTCTCGCCTTAAATATGATACTGCACGCGAAATCTGAGTCTGACAATTAGGAAATTCATTCAAATGGAAATAAACTATGTAACTTAATAATTTTGTTGCGATTAAATAAACAACTTTATGTTATTTTAAGACATAATGTTAGAAATTAAACATACGCTTCTTAAAACAACATTTATAAGAGCTTACTCACTCGTCGAGTCTCGAGAATGTGTGTTGCGTGTACGTGATACATTAAACTCGTACGTACAAATACTGGAGAAAAACTTTATTAATCTGTGTAGAGTTCGGTTGATTCAGTGTCGTAGTAAGGCTAAGATTTAAGTTTATTCTACTGAACGAAACGAGCAAAAATATCATGAAGCGATACACACGATTTCCTTTAAATTCTGTACTTAAGTTTGTAATAATCTCTGAAAAATTCGGTGAATTGCCTAAAGAATTTAAGATATTATTTGCCACCATTAAACAATATGTTCATTAAAAAATGCTAACGTATAAGGACGGATTTTGTGTTAATTGTTGTTAACACCGAATGTTAATTTGCATGCATCGACGACAGTGGCACCCAGAGCATACAACGTACGTAAAGCCCTTAAGACATAAATAAACCGTTCCATAATAATTTGTATTTTTTTTCGCCAGACACATTCGTAGCACGGGTCAATGTAGACATCTATGATATATTGAAATAAATCTGGACTGAGTCGTTCGCGTGACCACGAAAGCTGTAAAGCAATCGAAACCTCGGGAAGTTAAAAAATGTAAAAATTAAACCAAATCGCGATAAAATCCGTAAAAGTTAGTTTTATTTCAATGTGTAACATTCGCGTAAATCTAAGAAACCATTATCTATGATGTAGACAGACTACTTGTACATTTCCTTAGCATCACATTAACGCGCATGAATGACGTACTGTATAGATAAGCTCATATCAATTATTTTTCACAACAGATAAAGTTTAAAGGCAAATAGTTGGCAGCTTCAATCATATTGGAACAAATGCTTATAAAACTGCTGTGTATATTGTGAGATAGTACGTATAGAAGTTAAATAGGCGCTTCCCGATCAGGTTTGTGAAATATGTACATACTAAATATATCAAATGTGTTTACAATTATCATACGTGTCTGTAATTAAGTTTTGCATGTTCGTATATAGAATGATGTAAATACCAAAGCATTCAATGTTGTTAGGCTACAAAGTATTCGTGAGTTAAATATCTATTGTATGTAAAACATAACGTTTTGTTGAGATAACTTTGTAAATATACATTTATTAAATTGATGCGATTTTTTATTTAATACCCCGTGTATTGCAATACAATGCTTCTTATTTGAATAGTTGCAAGGTCTTAAGAAATTTAATAGAATTAATACGCAGACAGTGCCTCCGTGTGGAAAAACTCCAAGAATGTAGCCAAGCTGAGTCGTATATCACATAAGTCACACGAATCCATTGCTTACAGATAATAAGCCTTAGTAATGAAAGAGGTCGTGGGCGGTGAGCGTAAGGGGATATCTCGACTGGTCGTCTTCACAAGTAACAATATTAATAGCCTTCCTACATTGTATAGACTTAGATTCCTGGATTTTATTTATTTCACGGATAAAACTCGTCTAGAGAAAATCGATAGGCAAGAGACGAGAGTTCATGTATTAAATTTGTTAGACTGTTGAACAGAGATTTTTGGAATAGCCAAGGTCGTGTTCGTACAGTTATAACAGACAGACAGCAACAATTATATCGTCTCATTTGTAGTTCAAAAGATCGAAAATCAAATGTAATTAGAGCAGATTTTCAAGCATCAAATGTTCAACTTGGAAAATGCAATATGAACAAATTACAAATGAAAGTTGTAGTAATAAAACAGTTCGTTTGTGGTCCTTGTATGTTGAGTCACGTTGCAACTTTTTGATTGATAACTTCTTAAAAAAATCTTAGCGGATTAGATTTGATACAGAGTCTAAGACAGATTTGGTCCGAAGCAAAAGAAGTTTTATGTACAAATCAAATTACTATAAATAGAATCTCCCGACTTGAAGATCTAACTCAAAGCGTCGGAGCTCGTGATAACCAGTGTGACATTAATAAAATTTACAACACCGCCTCATACATAGATTTATAACGCTTATAAACGACTACTAGATACCAAAAATAATTCTACGCACATAATGTTGGATATTTGTCTGGAATGATGTTTATTGAAACAGATCTCGGCTTAGAAATAGGGCAAATAAGAAAAATCATACATACATAAACTCACGTCTTTTTCCCAGAAGTTGAAGGCAGAGGTGGAACCAGGACACCCACGTTTCGCCTTGTATTTTCCGTTCCACGGTGTGATAGGGGGCTAGCCTACCGCGATATCGGGCACTAATTCCTGAATTTGGGCTGATAATGAATAGAAAAATCCAATATCACTTTGGCCGACCCGGGACTCGAAGCCGAGACCTCAGCTTTGCAGTCATACCGCAGTACAACAGCGCCAACGAGGCATTCCACAAAAAAGAAAATTCATGAACACTTATTTTTATTTCATATTTGAACTTAAAACTCTTCCTATACTTTAGCTTCTAGTTGCTGTGCGAAGTAGACTGTCGTCTGTCACAGTTAAGGTGTATCTAAACATCTTTTACATTTTAGCTTGGATGTTTATCTTTAAGTTAGGTATACATTTTCCGATGGTTCGATGCGGAAATCCTTGGGGGAGCGGAAATCCTTCTATTTTCCTTAGCGGACCTCCGGTAGCTGATACTAATTTATTATTAGAAAAATACGAAATATAAAAATGTTCTATAAAAATGCTCTATTTAAAGCGTTATATCCTTAGATGTCTATTTTCATTAAGAGATAGAGCAGTAAGGTGAGGAACTACACAATAATTGAATCTGCCGTCAGCTCGGCATTCCCAATTCGTCTTTATTGTATTAGGGCACTATTTATTCTTTGTGTCATGAAATAGCCACCTTTTGGATTATTCCACGCTTTCTCAAATGACCTATTGTCTTACCTAACCGTTTTTATTGCGTAGTCCGACAAACGAGACAACGATTTACCTGATGCTAAGTGATTAAGCTCGCCCATAAACAATTCCAACACTTAAATCGTAGGTTTTTTGTCATAACGAGTGGGAAAAAGGAACGGAAAACAACAAGGAAGGAAAGAAACATTCTGCTTCTTGTATCTAGCAATTTCACCGAACGAAACTCAAGCAATGTCCATCACATATATTTTCAGTGAGACAAGGGATCCATCCTAGTCTAGCGGGCTTATACTTACTGGCGTATAAAGCGAAGTTGGTATAGAGGTTTTCAATATTATATTATTATTTGACACGTCCACTAAGAAACATCATTCACCTCAGATGAAATATGACCGTCAGCTATTCACCCGATGAAATCAAATACCATTTTCCTTTTAGTTAGAAACTATTAGGCCAATGAAAGTTCGTGTCTATTTTATGACAACCATTGTTACGTGCCAGAATGGCAAGTGGTTTATCGTCGCAAAATCTAACGGGTGCGGTGAATAGCTTCATTAATGTAAAAGTAAACAAGTTTCTGCCCACCAGAGATTAATTGAAAGTTATAACTAGCAGCGGAACTGAAATTCACAATCGTCCTTCGGATATCGAGACAATTCAATAACCTCTGTAATAACTCGTCTAAAACGAATTAGAAGTAAGAATTTTTTGTCTTTTAATAAGATATTTTTATACAGCAAGACAAAGTAAATACAATGCACCAGATTGCAAATGCAGTGTTATTCAAATGAGGTTTCTATCAGGTTTTTTTCATCATTGGGTACGTATATACAGGGTATATCAAGACCGCGACCGAAAACGAAGCCAGGTGGTAGTTTAAGCGGCTACAGACACAATGCAACTAAAAATTTTGCAAAATAAGCGACGGATTTTTTTTTACAATTTTTTAAAAATCATCGTTTTTGAGGGGTAAATACCTAGTTTTTGCAAAAATAGTAATTTAAACTCTTACGTACCATTGCGTGTTTAAAAATTAAGCGATGTACGTCATTATTTTAGAAAAACTATGTTTAATCACTCAAATACGACGATATGTAAAAAATTACAAAAAAAAAATTGACGATTTTTTTTGTAAAATTTTTACTTGCATTGTGTTTGATATCACTAATACTACCTCCTGGCTTCGTTTTCGGTCGCGGTCTTGATATACCCTGTATAAAGTATCTATAAAGTCTCTGGCAATCTTTCTCATTGAAAAAAACATGTCAGGAAAGCTGTTACATCGCGTTGCATTTTAATTAATATAAGTAGAATTAAAGTAGTCTTTTATAAGATCTTATGAATCATAATTAATGTTACCACTGTTTCGGAATCTGTTACAGCTGTGAAGAGGAAAATGTAAATAAGTAAAATATAATTAAAAAAATATGGCGTCTTAAATTGATTAAGGCTACTAAGGACTTCGCGTGTCAAGATATATTATTTTAATGAAAATGAAAAACTGACCGAATTTCCCCAGTGTAAAAGTTGTTTAGAAAAGTTAAAAATATTTCTACTTCATTTAACATATTAGGTTAATTCCGAGAAATTTATTGCTGATACTCTTTGTATTTATAAAAGTGGCGCTCTCATGTTTATAAATAACACCTTTGTTTTGGTTAAATTTAAACAATGTTAATGAAGGTAGTCAAGATTGAGGGAACGTAAATTTACTTTTTAAAAATTAAAATATTAATTAATTAAAACTAGAGTGATACGTGTGAGCAGATTGAGATGCTCTCGTATATTGATTAAAAATACAATTACACCTTAGCCTAATAGTTATCTCTAAGTCTAGACAAAACATATTCTGTTTCTCGAAATGCCAACGCAAGCTGTGTTGGCCCTTGCTCTATAGCAAATCAAGAGTCATGCGTTGACATTCACTATTCTAGGGGTGTGACAGGGTAACATAACTCCTCCCTCACCAAGAGCGGAATTACCTGAAGACTCTTGATTCCGGTAATTTCGCGTGAATGAACATAATCTTATTCTAGACTTATACAGACAATAACCTAAAACACAAATGATAACTATCACGTACAGCAATAGGGATGCTAAACTCACTGAATTCACTTTCACCGAACTTTGATTTTCATCATTTTCACTAACACTACTTTCGGATTTCACTTTCAGCATGTACGCGAGATGTTTCAGGTCGTCGAAGTTTGCCTCACGCATGTCTAGTGAGACGTTTTCAGCTACAGCTGGTGTCTGAAGTACAGGCAACGTAATCAGGGGTTTCAGTCGATATTGTATCTTATCGCTGTATACTCTATGATGTACAATATGAATGCTGTCCAGTGTTACTTCACAGTTTTCCTCCATTTTCAGGATATATGAACCACGAAGCGAGGAGTGTGAGATTTCGTCATCACATCTTTCAGTCATTACTGTAGAGGTTTTCAGGTAGATGAGCCAGGTGTTGTATTTGACTCTCTGTATTTTCTTATCCTCTATGTCAACGGGGTGAACTATACAGTTGGTAAGATTTTCACTCATTTTCATCAACTGTTCTACACAGGTTTCTTCGGAGTAGGGGACGATGTCGTCGTCGGTGCAGAGATACTCGCCGTCGTCAATCAGCTCGCAGGAGTGCGCGGCGGATAGGTATTTTAGCCCTTTCACCAGGAGATAAGGGTATTTGGGAACAATGGCGAGTGTTTTGTTATAGGAAATATTAAAAATAGGGAAAGAATAAAGTTTAAAATAATTGTATATAACATTATCTGTGAGAGGGATATCTAAAATGAATGTTATCTGGTTTCTCTTTACATAGGCTCTTACAGTAACGGACTTTTCGATTTTAACAATATTATTGACTGTTGGTTCATACATTAAATTATCAGTGTCATTTATGGTCTTTAATATTGTTAAGAATTCAGTTGAATTTATAATACATTGATGGAGAACTGAGACTTTACTTAATGCTAGAGCAGTTTCAAGTTCATTTAAGATGATATATAGAGTTCTGAAGTTATCAGTGAAAATATTAAATGTAACAAGTACGTGGATAAAGTTAACCATATTAATATCTTTTGTAACAATTTTCTTTGCTAGTTCTTTTATTTTAATTATCTTATTTTCCAAAATATTTGTATTACTGTGTATTGTTTCAGTAGTATTAATAAAATCACTTAACATTTTTGACAAAATAGTAACCTTTTGGTTAGTTAGACTCTGATGATTATTTAATTGTGTAATTAAGGAATCGTATCTTTTCGCGTCTTCCGAATCTAAATTTCCTGTTACAAATTTAATTACAGAACCAAGAGGGTTAATTAGGCCTCTTTTAACACGTACAGTAGGCATAAGTTGTTCGAATTTTTCAACAGTGTCATTACATAATTTATCAACTTGTTTTCTTAATCCAATGGAGTCGTTAGCAAAAATAGAGTTTGTATTTATAATATTAATGAATTGCTGATACTTAAGTACATTATATCTCAATATTAATTCTATCCCGCTTGTATCAATTACCTTGATAACTGTCCAATTATCCTTTCGTTTAAAAGCTTGTCCTAATTTGATAGGTAATATACCTGGGTTTCTTTCAACTTTTTCTAACTGAAGGCCCTGGTTGAGGGTTATCATCGTCGCTACTGCCAGGCAGCACCTGCGGAGGACGTTTAACATTTCTTAAAGGAACTTTAGTTTGTCTATTTCTTATCTGAACGGGTACTATGTTGCGCTCTATATCACCACTAACAACAGCTTTTCTATAGCGGGGCTTATCCTTGCTTTTCCTTGTATTAATATCTTTTGTAAAAATTACTTGTTCTGAATCTAAATCTATTTTATCTTTATCTTTACCCTTGCTAGTTATTACCTTTTCTTTATTTTTAAGCATCTTTTCTGATATATGTTTATAGAGAAATTTAGAACGTTTTACGTGATCTTTAAGTAATTGTTGCATATAGGCTTTTTCAAAATCACCATCAAAAATTTTACTAGAGTCAGTATGACTAAACACTATTTCGAACGGAGTTAAACCTGTCGCGGAATGTATAGTATTATTATATGCCATGATACAATATGTCATAATAGAAGCGGCATCTGTACATTTTTGTTCATATTTGGCTAGCCTGTAAATTTCAATAAGTGTAGAGTGAAATCTTTCCACAATGCCAGTTGAATTTGGATTATATGTTGTACAAATATGCAACTGTATTTTATAAAGTGAAGCTAATTCACGCATTAACTCATTATTAAATTCTGTTCCAGGATCACTACTTATTTTTTTTGGAATACCATAAAATGAAAAATATTTGATAAGGGCTCTAACAACTTCGCATGTTGATCTGTTACTTATTTCAAAAGCTTGGGCCAGTTTGCTAAAAGCGTCTACAACGGTTAAATAATGCTTGCCATCTATACTAAATATATCTATGAAAAGTTCTTGAAAGGGGGCATCTTGTGTTTGAGTTAATTGTAGAGTGGGTTTAAGGGGATTTCTGTCATACTTCATCCTTTTACACAATTCACAATCATTAATAACAGCTGCTACTATTTCCTGCATATTTGGCCAATAATAATTTCGTTTTATTCTTAATATCGTTTCTTTAATTCCTCTGTGACATGTCTTGCCTTCATGGTGTTTAAGTACTACTGCCTTTTGTTCTTTTTCATCTTCCACATTTATCACGCGCTCTGTACATTCATATATATCTATCATACCTTGTTTAAACAAACTAATTATAGTTCGGGAAAAGTCTGATCTGTGTTGGGGATGCTCAAAATATACAAAGTATTTTATTTTAGGCTTAATGTATTCTTTTAAAAATTGTTTTATTAGTTCTAAATTATTAATGGGTATAAAGACTTCTAATATTTTCTGTTTATTGTTTGAAATATCTTTAACTTGAATTTCATTTCTAAACCACTGATGGATTAGAATCTGATTGGGCTTAGTGTCTACTGCCTCGTTCAAAATAGGGATACCTTTTGATTCTAAATCTTCTGCTGAATGAACGGTGTCGGTACTACTATCATCAGATCCTACGGGGTAGGGGTCTAAAGAAGCAATTGATCTAGTAGCTAAATCGGAAATGCTGATAGTCTTTGAACTATCTGAAATTGAAATTACATCAGTATTATTGGGAGGTTGTTCCCTAGCTATTCTAGTTATTTGTTCAGTCAAGTCGTTCAAATAAGATGTTAAGTCCTTTTCTCTTTTGTCAACATTAACTGCCATAGAGTCAGTTTCGTCATCCGAATTTAATGCGTTAATTTTGATACGCGAAAGTGCGTCAGCGTTAGTATTTTGTTTTCCGTTTTTGTAAAGTATTTCAAAGTCATATTCCTGAAGTCTAAGTCGCCATCTTGTCAATTTACTATTAGGTTCTTTTAATGAGTACAGCCAGGCAAGGGGTCTATGGTCTGTGTAAATCGAAAATCGACGTCCATAAAGGTATGGTCTGAAATGCTTTACTGCCCAGATAATGGCTAAAAGTTCACGTTCTATTGTACTATATCTACTCTCAGTTTCACTGAGCGCTCTACTAGCGTAAGCAACGGGTTTGTCATTACCAATGAGACCTTGTGATAACACTGCTCCAAGGGCTACATTTGATGCGTCGGTTGTCAATATGAAAGGTTTGTTAAAGTCAGGATATTGCAAAAGCGGTACAGTAGTTAACAGTTCTTTACATTTTTGAAATGAGTCTATGTATTTTTGGTCAATTACTATTTTGTTACGTTTCTTTAAACAATTTGTTAGGGGTTGAGTAATTTTAGCAAAGTCTTTTATAAATCGTCTGTAATAGCCTACCAGTCCAAGAAAACTCTTAATTTCAGTCGTTGTTTTCGGCAGGGGAAAGTCAAGTACAGTTTTAATTTTATCATTGTTAGGTCGAAGTCCATCTTTTGTTATAGTATGCCCTAGGTAAAGCACCTCTTTTCTGAGAAATTCTGATTTGTCCAACTGTATTTTCAAATTTGTCTGTCTCAGTCTTTCAAATACGGCTCTTAATTTTTGTATATGTTCATCTAAACTAGTCGAGAATATAATAATGTCATCTAAGTAAACAAGGCAATGTATACCTTGCAGTCCTCTTAAAATACTGTCCATGGCTCTTTGAAAGGTTGCCGGTGCCGTTTTAAGTCCAAACGGCATCCTAAGAAATTCAAAATGTCCGAATTGAGTACTAAAAGCGGTTTTTTGTCGGTCCTCATCCTTGACCTCGATCTGATGGTATCCTGATGCTAAGTCTAATGTTGTAAAGTAAATGCTCTTTCCTAGTTTGTCAAAAAGGTCGGTAATGTTAGGTAAGGGGTACTTGTCATCAGTCGTAATTTCGTTAAGTCGTCTATAGTCAATCACCATTCGATACTTGGGCTTACCTGTAGCGTCCATTTTTTTTGGCACTAAGTGAACAGGTGCACTCCATGGTGAAAATGACTCCTGTATTACATTATTTTTCAAAAGTGAATCTACTTGAGCTTTAATTTCAACGGCTTGAGCAGGAGGTTGCCTATATGGCTTAATATAGATGGGATCTTCGTTTTTAGTTCGAATAGAATGTTTAACCTGATTGGTAAAAGTTAGCGGAAATTCCTCACAATAAAATATATCCCTATATTCCTTGCATAATCCATATATTTTCTTTCTTTCCTCCTCATTCATATGATCTAAACGTAATTTATTTTTTAAATTTTCCTCTAACATACTATCTATCTCTATATTTCTTCCAACATGCATATTATTAATCTTCCATTCTTTATTACCATCAAAGCTTATTACATTAAAAGGTTTATCTATTGTCAACTTCCATTCCTTATCTGAAGTATTCTGAATTATAGTAGATGCATATCCTCTTTCACATTTCACAATTGCACTTGGCATTCTTATATCCTTACTGAATTCTTTATACTCTAAAATTCCTTCACCTGAATATAAATCTGTAGGTAATTTAAGACGATGTTCAGTACGCGGTTGTAATATAAATTCATGCTTATTACGACAATGATTAACAATGGGGATAGTGGTTGAATTTGTTCTTATAACGTTATGTTTTAGATCGATAATTGCTCCAACTTTCGTTAACAGGTCATCACCAATTACACCATCATAACGTGAATCAACATTATATAAATAAAACTTTTGAAGAAAGTTACTGTTAAATGTTGGAAATAAAGGGATCTCCACGACCTCGCCGTGAGAGCTAGATGCGTGGGTGCTAATCACCTTAAATGGTTCATTACGTATTTCACTATAAAAATATGCATACGCTTTATCTGGCTTTAAAAAGGATCTCATACTTCCGGTGTCTATCATAAATTTAGAGTCTATTTCGGGAATGTAAACATACGGCAATTTCAAATTAGGGTCACAATTAATTTCTATCACTTCTTGGTTTTTTCTAAAGGGCTTAGATGAAAATTTTCCATCTGTTCAGTAGTTTCAGGAATTTCAGTAGTATCGGTTTCATCTACTTGGTCAACGTTTTTAGAAAGCGGTTCAAAGTTTTCATTTCCTATGTAATATTCATAACTATCTTCCACTTGTGAATTACTGTAGTTATATTGATAATCTGCAGGATAATATTCACTATAATTATTTTCGTCATTGAATTCTAATTCATTTAAATTAAAACCTTCTTTTCTGTAAAGTGGGGCCGTTCTCATTGAAACATCGGTATTTTGATTATTATTATTAAAGTTAGGCTTATATCCAAAGGGTTGTGAATTAATACCAAATTGCTGAGGTTTCATAATATTATTAGACGAATTGAAAGAGGGTCTATATCCTAACTGTGGGCGATAGCCAAATTGAGGACGATATCCAGATGGGGGACAGTAACCAAATTGAGGGCGATATCCCACCTGTGGGGTAAAACCAAACTGCGGGCGATAACCGATCGCCTGTTGAGCTAATGGTCTCTGTTGCAAGAAAGCTGCTGTCTTTTGTTGTGGCATACTGACATTAAAATATTTATTAGGGGTAAATTGGGGTTTAAAACCTAAGCTTTGTGAATTTTGAACACCAAACTTAAATTGTGTGGGGCTAGACTGCAATTGTGGTTTTTTACTAATGTGAGAATTCTGTAATTTATTCTGAGCTGAGTACTGTTCAAAGAAGTTAACCTCTTCTATAACGACACTAAGTGCTTGTTCCAAGGTGCGTGGTTTACTTAATCTCACAACTCGTAACATATCAATCGGCAAATTGTTCAAGAAAACTTTCAGACATTTATTGTTATAAATACTAATTTTACTCGGTGTGTCTAACTGATCTGTTGATTGATTTAATTTTGAAATTAATAATGATCTAGCTGACTGAATTCGGTTACAAAACTCTAAATAACTTTCATTATGTTTTAGTTTTAAAGATTCTAATTCAATAGCGATACATTCCTCAGTCCTAGCGTCACCAAAATGTTGTACTAATAATTCCTTGAAATCAACCCACGTATTAATATCATCGCGCTCACTGATAAGGGCAGCTGCATTGTCTACTAATCGACTCGTAATGGAATGCATGACGTATATGTTTTGCGCCGGACTCCCTTGGTATTTATTAATTACATATTCACATTTACGAAGAAACAAATTTAATTGTCTTTGATCACCACCAAATAATGGGATAAGTTTTAACATTTCATTTGGGATAAGAATTATTTGTTCAATTTTTTGAGCAACTGTTTCACCTGAATTTTCCATTTTACAATTAAATACTTTATAATATTTAACACAAAACAGGAATATCTAATATGCGTTCGACTAAAATTATATTATTAATTACTCACAGAAATATGCGAATTAATTATGAAATTACTTCAAAACTTTAACACTTTATTTATTTTATATATCACTTTTTATTCATTAATATCGTTTTCAACTTAAATCACTAATTAATAGTAATAGAATGGTCACACAAAGTTATATGGGAAACCAGACAACAGTTATACGAAAAATGAATATTCCGATATAACAAAACACTAAATAATAGGATAAGGAAAGTGAAAAAGGCTTACTCACCAACCCGCCAGCGTCATCACGTTCCAGGACGATTCCTTGACGAATTTATTTGGTTCGAGGATCCGCCTCGTGCGCGCCGCGATCGCGATCGAACAAATTTTTAGGCCCGAATATACACGAAAACGGTGGCACCTTTATAAGCAGATCCTACCGGCTGCGCCAGTCAAGATTGAGGGAACGTAAATTTACTTTTTAAAAATTAAAATATTAATTAATTAAAACTAGAGTGATACGTGTGAGCAGATTGAGATGCTCTCGTATATTAATTAAAAATACAATTACACCTTAGCCTAATAGTTATCTCTAAGTCTAGACAAAACATATTCTGTTTCTCGAAATGCCAACGCAAGCTGTGTTGGCCCTTGCTCTATAGCAAATCAAGAGTCATGCGTTGACATTCACTATTCTAGGGGTGTGACAGGGTAACATAACTAGGTAGTTAGCGAACACCAGGTAACAAGGCTACACAGAGCAAATAACGTTGTTACTACAATACAGGCATTGTTGAACAACTAATATACATTGTATTGTGTAAATGAGAGACTGCTTATTAATACCCAATTAAATTCCTGTCGAAATCAATTGAATAATGGATTTTTCATTTAAAATTCTAGGGTGTTCGACGCTTTGTTCCCTACACAAACTCTACGAAGGCTTTATAGACGTTTTTAATCATGCAACGGACTTCAATTTACAGTGTTTGACTGTTAGCAATGAAATGTCAGATAAAGCTTTAATGAGAAAACTGTCACAGAGTGACCCACAGCTATCAATGCTAAGTGACTTTCATCGACACTATGTGTTTCATCCCCAATTTATCACGTTGGACGTAAAAAAGGTTTCGGTGGAATAAGATTCTCGAAACACGAGCAAGTTAACGGGGAGAGAAGCTTCCGCCGCTCAGCCGTCGAAATCAGCACGCTATGAGGCCCAAAGTACAACCGGATTATTATCATCCGCATCCTGGCGCAGTATTAATTTGGTAAGTAATATTATTCTTTATTAAACACACTCACGTTGCATTAATCGTATAAGATGATAAATCGTCATAATACAGCAGGTAATGTACACATACATATAATTATTTCATTAGGAATTACATGCGTGTTGGAGAGATTACTACAATGACTCGGTTATATAGGTATTTGCTACGGAAAGCACAGGCTTATCGAAATGTTTCTGAGGATGAATTAATGATGATATCTAATATAAAAATATATATTTTTCTTTTATCTAATTCGAAAATTTCATTACAGTAAGAGGCTAGTAAACAAAATAAAATATACTAAAAATATCAAACAAGGTATAAAAATATTTCATTTTAACGCTTATATTTTCATGTAGAGTAGATTTTTTGTTGATCTGCGGATTTTACAGGTGACTGCCCTAACCTTGAAATTATATTAGTTAGTATTAGTAAAATAAGATATTTAGGTACTTTGAAGCTTGCGTTTTGGAGTCTGTTCTATAATGTTTACATTTATTATTTCTATAATTGTTCTATCAACAGTTTTTCAGTGTTATTTAACTATACGCGAGTATTTTGCAATAATGTTATTATACATTCAATTACTATATACACATGTATTAGCTCTACTCATAATATTAAATAGAACCCTGTATTAAAAAAAAGGTTATTTGTAAGTTGTAATGAAATCCGTCTGAATCTCGCTCGTAGTGAAGTGAATGTTTCTCGCATCACTTTACACTTCGCCATTAACTGGAACCGCGAATTTGTGCTCTTCGAAGCACGTTTTCCACCGCAAGCGAACGCCCATTCAAACACATGACGCCTGACGTTATTTCGCCGCAATCATTGCGTTCATTGTTCATTCGCAACTCAACTATGAGATTTTTACAGAATGGAGTACATGATAGAACCAGAAATTACGTCATCACGCAGCTTTTATATCCCAGAGAGTTTAGATGAGACACCTCCGATTTGATCCAGTCTGGGTGTTATGAAAGCAAACAGTCTCTTATAACTTCCGATATCCACAATCAGGGCCTGATTAACCCTTAGGCTAATTAGGCTGCAGCCTAGGGCGCGAGGATCGGGGGGGCGCGCTGACATCTTATCTTCACATGCACTATTAATCTAGCGTCATTGCTTTGACCCTCCATATTTCAACTAGACCGAGACAAAACACAAAACCTAAACTGTGAACTGAAAATGCTTGCGAGTCCCTGAGATTATAACAATAAATAAAATTTTAAAAAGCAGGTCTCTATAACAAACACTGACTTGTCTTGTCTTGTACTAGCTTCAATAGTATGATGCCTACCGTCTTTTTTAAATATCTTAACAGAAGTTTAAATATACTACGCACAAAAATTAAAGGATATATTTTTTTGGTGTTTTTTGAGAGTCTGTATCTTGGAGAAAATTGATTGTTAAGAAATTCGGAAACTAAAACTTGGAAGCTTGAAATGTCTTTTATGCAGATCTGTGCTCTATTTCTTGATTCCTCGCTAAGTTGATAAGCAATCGTAAGAAAACCAACGAGAAAAAAAAAACAAAATTTTTCTGGATTTCAAAACCGTGCATTTACATGGGTAGTATTTTTTTGGTGACATCATTATAAAATTCCCGTAGATAATTTAATTGCCTTTAATTTGATATACCATAAACCTCCGTGACATGATTTGGAGCTGACTTATGGTAAATCAAAGTAAAAATGGCCTATCACACTTTGACATTGGATTACTCCATGAATATCAATCATGGGGAAAACAAAATCAGAATTTTAGTAACTTCAAAACATGTTCTATAAGTTGGTATTAAAGTCTTATGATAATGAATAGAATTTCTAAGTAAAATTGTTGACTGAAAAAAAGGTAAAAAAACGGTTATTTATGGATATTCGGAAAACACTGCATATCTTTGGATAAAAGAAACAAACCAAGGATATCGTCGGTAACTTTTCAACCTTAAAGTATTCTAAAGACACTCTGAAAATTTCAAACTGCTCCGATTTGATTATCTTAGTGTTCGGAAGGTTTGAACTTACTGTATTCAGCAATAATCGTCGTAATGAGCATTTTTCGCATGCTAATGGTTTTGTAACATGAGAATATTTTTTTTAGTGATTATCCATATTCTTTTAATCAAATCCTTTTTTCTAACGTTTTCACTATTCGCCGCAATTGTAAAAAAAAATTCTGGCACTGTTTTACCGCCGGCATTAGCGTTACCCAAAGCGTACTACGGGGAGGTTGCGTGGTCGGATTTATAGTAAAACAGTGCCAGTATTTTTTTACAATTGCGGAGAATAGCGAAAACGTTAGAAAAAAATGATTTGATTAAAAGAATATGGATAATCACCAAAAAAAGCATTCTGAAGTGACAAAAATCGATCACATACGAAAAATGCTTATTACGACAATTTTGACGAATACAGTAAGTTCAAACCTTCCGAACACTAAGATAATCAAATCGGAGCAGTTTGAAATTTTCAGAGTGTCTTTAGAATACTTTAAGGTTGAAAAGTTACCGACGATATCCTTGGTTTGTTTCTTTTATCCAAAGATATGCAGTGTTCGAATATCCATAAATAACCGTTTTTTTACCTTTTTTTCAGTCGATAATTTTACTTAGAAATACTATTCATTATCATAAGACTTTAATACCATCTTATAGAACATGTTTTGAAGCTACGAAAATTCTGATTTTGTTTTCCCCATGATTGATATTCATGGAGTAATCCAATGTCAAAATGTGATAGGCCATTTTTACTTTGATTTACCATAAGTCAGCTCCAAATCATGTCACGGAGGTTTATGGTATATCAAATTAAAGGCAATTAAATTATCTACGGGAATTTTATAATGATGTCACCAAAAAAATACTACCCAAGTAAATGCACGGTTTTGAAATCCAGAAAAAAATTGTTTTTTTTTTCTCGTTGGTTTTCTTACGATTGCTTATCAACTTCGCAAGGAATCAAGTAATAGAGCACAGATCTGCAAAATAGACATTTCAAGCTTCCAAGTTTTAGTTTCCGAATTTCTTAAAAATCAATTTTCTACAAGATACAGACTCTCAAAAAACACAAAAAAAAAATTATCAAAAAAAATATCCTTTAATTTTTGCGAGTAGTGTATTAAAAAATGCTTAAAGTCGAAGCAAATGTTGAATATCGTGCAGATTAAAGGAGAACGTTAGTTTCGCTTGCAGATCAATCTGACAACTTTTATAAGTTGTATGAATCATGTTAAAATTTTCACACTTGTAAACAAAACAAAAGTAATATACCACTTTTTAGGCTCATTATAATGCAACTTGGGGGGCGCGTCGTCATAATTAGCCTAGGGCGGTCAGAACCCTAGATCAGGCGCTGTCCACAATGCAAGTCTTGCTATGGTATCTTACTATAGTTCTATGTATGTAATAGTGCGGCGTATTGATTTATACTTTTTTAATTGACTACACTTTTATTCAAGAAGTATGGGGATTTACCGAAGACACAAAAATATTGGTAGGAAAATAGTAAGTAGGTTTACACATTTAAAAATAATATTCAGAATTAGGGAAAAAAGGAACAGTTTTTGATTCAAAGAAATTAATTAAACCAATGGACACCATCTACAAGGTTTTACAATGATCAGACTCATGAGTCTGAATGCTAAAACATCGCTTAGCATTACAAATTGAAATAAACAAACATTGAAGGGAAAACATTAAAGTGATGACTTTGCTATTCTGTTAGATATTCTCAAACCTTCAACGTAAACGGAACTTTCTACTCAAAAGTAAAAGAACCATTATAAAGGTCATTTTCAAAGACAATTTTATGAAAGTTTTCTTTGAGACAGTCAAGCTATGTGGGCGACCGCACGCTCAATAACGAGTTCATATTATGCCTACATATCAATATAAGATATCACGTATAGGCTCACGTTTGTACACCAGAGGGTATAGGCAGAGTCAGCACTGAAAGGACTTTGCCAGCCCCACACTGCAAATTCTGAAAGCCACGATCAATAGTCACATTTTATTGATATCGATCAATAAGTAAGTTGGGACTAGTACGATAGGGCCCGAGTCTATCGCTATTTCGGGAATAAATGTCAGAACTAGGAAAATAATATTTAATTTCTAAAACCAACAATTTCCCTCAATCTGGTGTGATTGACCTAGGAATCGCACCCTCACGGTTCAAAGCCCGTACACGCTGGTGCTAAACCAACAAAAGAACTAACCGAAGTTTGTTACTAAACAAATATTAAATGTTATCTATCCAAAATCACTATTCGACAGTCGACTAGATTTTAATTGCTTTAGTTCCATCGAAAGCTGTAAACTGGTTATAAATTGTGACTATTCTTTATACCATTACAGAATAGGTTAAGACTAAAATTAGGAACATTAAATCTGGCACAGATGCCGGGAGTAGGGAGCTCTGTAGTAACCCTAGACATTACCGAACAAGATGTTACTTCGAGTAGGTTGGATGGCCTTTTTCAATGTGGACTCATAAAAACGCACCATATTGTATATTCTTGGTACAATGTCTACTAAATTGGTTAGAAATAAATTCAGACCCTTAAGTTGTAACCATACGCTTTACTACCATTATGTGGTTTCGGGGAAATGGTTATGCCTACAAAATGTTCCTCATAAATTATAATATTTTTCGATGAGACAGAATTCACGTGCCACCAAAGGTAATTTTGAAGTCAAACTACCTACATCGTTATTTCTATATCTCCGGAAGAATTTGGATTTTGTCACGTATTAGAATTTCTTTATATGTGTATACGAAATAGTTTTTCCCAATCTACGGATTGTACCGAGTACATTACAGTTTGTAGCGTGGATAAAATACAAGTTAAAAAAAGTTTGACGATGGAAAATGTAAATGCGATTAATTTTTTAAAAGAACTACCGCACTAATGCATTGACTACCTAGCAAAGGTATATCAACATAACCACCACAATAGCCCATTAACACAGCCTAATGAACCGTTAATTCACCACTTTTGTTCCAGAAGATCGTTCTAGCAAATATGGTTAAAAACAGTTATTATTCAGTTATACGCTTCGAGTCGCGACTTCGGCGACCAACTTAGTTATTGCTTTGCCTTTATTTGAATGGTCTCTTCCGATATTTCGAGTTCAATTTCCTTTAGTTATTGAATAAATACGGCAAATTCGCTAAATGTGATTGCGTATTTCTTTTTAGCCTTCTGTACTCGACGAGAGTAAAGGACATCCTTTTATGTGTAGACAGACCGACTGACATTCACAGTTTTCAATATAGTTTGATTTCTCATTTCTGTAGCCGTGACGTTCTCCTAATCACGAGCTTTGGTCTCGAAGTCGCGTTTTCTATCGACGTTCACAATGACTATCCGGACGAATACACACATTAGTCCGTTGCAGGATCTTCACTAATCTCACTCACCGAATGAAAAGCCCCCACAACAAATTAATCTCATTTCTGTTTAGTCAAAAGTATTGTGACAGAAAAGTTATCAATTCCGATCGGTTGCCTCTGAGACATTATATTAAATAGCAAGGCTAACTACATCAGAGCTCTGGTATTAACTACAAAGATACGAGAATTTCCCTGGATGTGTGTAAAATTACTAACGCAATGTTCTACAGGTACAGTGTGTAATCACTGCGCAAGCTTAGTTGTTCAACAAAATCAACAGATTTTATTTAAAATAGTTGTCGGCTCGGTTTAACTCCTTTACTTTAATTATAGCAGCATCGCAAAAGCTTTGTGCACTGCATTGTATAATCGGTTTATCGGCCAAGCTTCACAAAGTTAATCAAAAACATTTTTGATACACACTATCTCGCTAACGAGGCATGAAATGTTCGAATCCCTTTTATACGCAGCAATCGTTTTGAACATTATTATTATTGCAAGTTAACGTGCATCTTTTAATTTACGTAAAATGTAAACACAATTGGAAACGTTTGCCAATTAACCAAAATTAGTATCTTAACAGCCTCCGTGGCGCAGTTGGTTTGACGCCGCCTGTGAAACGAGAGGCCGCGGGTTCGGTCCCCGCACCGAAACAAATATTTGTGTGATCCACAGGTATTTGTTTCGGGTCTGGGTGTTTGTGAGACCGAAAAGTCTCTCGTAGCTTCTGATACCCACGACACAAGACTCGATCTTAGTGTGGGGTCAGGACTATGTATGTGACTGTTGGGTGTATTTATTTATTTATAGAGCAACGATTATTGAATAAAACAATTATATTTACACTTCAAAACATGCACTTCAAATTAATAAAAAATGTAAGCGCCTTATATGAGAATTAAAATCACAAATGTACATTTACTGATTTCTAAACTATCTGCATTAGATAATCTGTATCGGGAGTGCTTGTACGATTGACATAACGAAATCTCTTGGCTCGCGGCCACATGCAGTGATTATGTAATAGTAATAGGTAATACTGTTGTATTAATGGTATTACTGAAATACAAACTTAATATAGAGACGTCACACATATGAATATTCTATATCTATCTATATCAGCCCATATACGTCCCACTGCAGGGCACGGGCCTACTCTACAATCGAGAGAATCGATTGAGAGTGGTTAGGCCATATAGTCCACCACGCTGGCCTAGTGCGGGTTGGCGGACTTACATACCGTAGAAATTCTTTAAAATCGCTACGGTATGCAGGTTTCCTCACGATGTTTTCCTTCACCGTTAAAGTGCGTGGTGATCGACTATCAATACACACATAACTCCGAAAAGTCAGAGGTGTGCCCTGGGATTTGAACCCGCGACCACCGTGAGCATGTAGGCGGCCGCGTCTGGTCCGTTACCAACAGGCCACCACGCCTGCCTATGAATATTATATATGAATATTATATAATATTCATTAATATTATATATATATATATGAATATTATATTGAAGAATTGGTAATTACTCCAACACTAGTTTGTGTAAAAGATGCAGGCAGTAGTTCGATGCAGTCAAATATTAAAGATACCAAAGATTTAGTAAATTGAGGTTCGAAAACTGAGCTCTGCTTTCATCTTAGAATTGAGATGGTAGCTACATAAGTGAATAACAAACTGATGGTTGAAGAATTTGTCAAAGACAAGTTCCGTGGGTATTGAAATAATTCGACATGCTACTTTGTAAACTTTGTTAAAAGTAGCAACACTTAGACTGCTGCATAATTTTTGATAACCTTTACAGCACAGTGTGTAAAAAGACGACTGTATATCGTGAGGCCGCAGGTTCGATGTTACACCGACATAAATGTTTATGTCCCACAAATATTAATTAGGGGTTTAAAAGTTGTGAGACCAAAAATATCCTGTAGTTTGTAATGCCCCTTGTAGTGTGTGGACATATATATACTCTGTGCATCTGTCATCTCAAACTTGACACAATGCAAATAAATTATTACACCTAATCTCTACATACATTGTCCTAACCCCACACTAAGATCGAGTCTTGTGTCGTGGGTATCAGAAACGAGCGACTTTTCGGTCTCTCAAACAACCAGACCCGAAACAAATTCCTGTGGATCACACAAACATTTGTCTCGGTCAGGGGAACCGGCCTCTCCTTTCACAGCCGACATTTATTATTTAACTAAGGAACACAATGCGTGTAGCTTTTAAGTGCAGTAATTACTTATTTATCGTTGGTAAGCTCTCCTACATACCGGAAGGGCCAAATCAACATTGTAGTATTGACTTTTGGGTTCTTTATTTTGAATGGTGTATTTGTGAGAAAAATAAATAAGACGTGTAAGAGTAAAAACTATATCTTGAGCGTAAAATAACGTTTCATACCAAATATGTAAAACCTAAGTGTACATTAAAATTGAGGTCCGTTATACTAGAGCTTTGTATGAAATAAGTTGCTTCTATCTCATTGTAGTTGCAGTTTACTACCTCTTCTATGAAGTTTAATGAAAGAAAGGCTTTGTTCTTTGAGAGGCGGGTTATTCTCTCGCTCGCCGCATGTAGCCTTCGTCCTATGTAAAATAGTTGTGTGGTGGACGGACAGATTTTTTATGCTGGTAATCTAGTGTCAAAATGATAGAATTCCGGAAAATACTTGTGACTCATTTAGGATGCCTAACATAACATCGAAAGAAACTAGAAACGCAAACATAGTCCAAATGAGATCATTAACATTATAAACGTATACGTAAAATGTTAACTTTCTCCGTGAAATACATTTAAATAATTCATCATTTGCGTAAGATATTGTTTTCAAAACTTATAAATGCTTTTACAATTTCATTCAGACCTTTCCAACAATAAAAGTCACGATAAATTTCGTTCGTTGGAATCTTGCCAAACCTTTAATGCTGTAAACCTAAATCGAATAATTTTGGATAAGCTTTTATAAATAAGTAATACACTTGGCTTGACTCAAAAAAGGTCTGAGCGAGTCTAACAACTGATCCTTTTTATTTATGAAATTATTTTGCCTCAAGCACTTTGAGGAATTTAGTCGGCAATACAAGTAAAACCAGTGCTGTAGTGACTTGATTCTGTGTCCCTTAGGTGTAATTTTGTTTGACCACAGAAAAGGGCCTTTTTCCTGCATATTAGAATGAGTGAAGCCATAATAATGTAGAATAATTTGAAAATGGGGATATTTGAACGCCCCGTCGCGTCGTAGCAGGAAATGAACCGATTGATCCTCGAGCAATTTTATGAAATGATTAACTCGACAGTGGCGCTATTCGAGCAAGGTATAAGTGGGTTAGTCTCAAGGATGAAACACAAACAAATAAGACAAATAATTCCAAGCCATAAATATTATTTTGATTCCAGCTTTCCAAATATGTTTTAAGTAAATATGAGGGATTTTGGAGCCAAGAAATTTCATAGTTCATCGTATGTTGCCTATTGTTTCGCATTGCCTGATTACACGTCTCGCTGTGAGAGCGTCAACTATGATGTCATAAGTTATATCTGCGTCATATTTTGCCGGATCAGCTTCGCCGCAGTTCCAATCAATCCACCCGCCTCGCCGGCTCCATGATGAGTTTCCAACAGCTCGTTTTATCTTTAAACATGATTATGTTCGTTGCAAACCACAGAAGCGTAAGCGTGATTGAATAATGAAAAAAGTATTTACTCCATTCTACAGCTTTACGGAAATATTTGTCCTGAACAAACAATACCAAATGTATCATCTTATTATCATTCAATTTCGTCGACCTCGCCTAAGGGACATGACAAGAGGAGCCATGGGGGAAATAATTCGAAAATATTGTGTACGTAGGACATATTCAGAAGCAGAATGTAGACAAAAACTCGGCGCTATATTTTCAATTAGGTGAGTGAATAACCTACAAATGGTAATATAAAGTAATCACACACGTATTCTAACGCACATTAAAATATTTACAATACTCGGCTCTGAAACAAATACCTAAGGATCGAACCCGCGACGTATTAGGAGTTACAAGGACGAGCATACAAGTAAAACGTGTATTGCTATAATATTATTTAAATTACTCTCTGAAAAAACATCTTCAATATAAATATTATGATTGAACGTACAACAACTCAAGTCTTACATCTCCAACACGCCTCAAAATAAGTTGAAACTTTGTACGTGTATACTCCTACATACTCCAACAGCTAACGAATTTCTTAGAAGTCATAATAAAACTCAGTCTTGTGATTTTTATGATCTTTACTAATCTATAAAGTTTGAAAAACTTTAACACGATTTTAATTATACATTTTCGCAATAAAATGTGTTTTTACAATGAAGAACAAATAAACTAATAAAATTGCTTTTGGACTGCAAATTTTGTAAAATAGCATAAGTAAGTAACAAATATAATCAATTAATTGCTTGATGATTGCTTTTATTTTGCACTTTTTTTGTAGAGCAGGAATATTTTAATGTTTACAATTAATATTATAACCAGCCCCACCAGGGTTACACGTAAAAACCACCAAGGTTTTTGAGCATATTTTCTCCATCATGAACAAAACGATAGACATTCTATAAATTATCGGCTATCCTGTTATATGTTATAAAATAAATAAATAATAGTTTAAAAACGAATGTATTTCAGTCCATTTTCTAATCTTAAACTCATTATATTTTTTTTTTTATTTGGGTCTTTTACTAGAACGTGCAGTTTATTTTTTAAACAATTATTTATTTATTTTGCTAAAAATCGCGTATCTACGGGTATCTTAATAAAGAGAAGCAGCTGTGTGCAAATTATTCACTTTTTTTTTAAATAATATTTCTCAAGGTTCTGGTTAAGATAATGTCACATACTTTTTAAAATTATTGTATTATCATCGGTCCTAGACTAGTATGCAAATTTTCTCAACCCGACGTTTTGATGTGCTCGAAAATGCACTTCAAAGATTCCGTTACATACATACATACATATAGGCAAAGCTAATGAAAGCGTGTTAATATTGAGAAATAGCAGCAGTTTTTCACAAATGCGTTGCGTCGTGCTGACAATCGCACATTTATATAAACACATTTTCCTCTAAAGCAAAGTTAGAAATATTAAACAGTTTAGATGTAAGTCATAGGTATTTTTACGCTTTCCTTAGCCGTAAGTGAATTCTTATTTGATAAAAACAATAGGATAAATATTTATTCAGTATTGTCCCCGCGGAAATTGGGCAATCACGTCGGCGTTTTGAGTGTTCCAAAAATACGATTGAAAAAACCAGAACATTTTTTAGTTCACTCCCTACATTAACTAATTTCAACGGCTCTTGCAAGTAGTTATACAATTTGGATGTCATATTGGTAAATGTAGACAATCCTAACAATATTTTTTTTCAATAATTTCTTTTTCGTTCATAAAAATAATTTATCAGACACTACACTTGGTATTGCTTGAGGACTTTGTCCCTATGTCATGTTCTTCATCAAAGATTTCTTTGCAAACAATTCGTCCACCGCTCCACCAATAACGTATAGTAAGGAGCCGTATCAAATTTCCAAGTCCAAATTGTACAAATTCAATGGGGTCTAAATTTTACCGACGAAACTTGTCCCAATATACCGGATGACATTATTTAACGCCACGCCAAAGCCACAAGTAAGAGTCATGTAACATATAACTATGTCGGTGGTTTGAGGTTCCCAACTACCTAATCGACGAAATTACAAAACTTGACTTCGATAGTTGTAGCAAACCCTTAATGATGTGATAATTACAGACTAGTTGGGTGCCTTAATTCATACCATAATTTGCATTTCTTGAACCGTAGACTAATTTATTAAGCTAAATTTGCAATCCACTATAATTTTCTCAGATTCATCGACTGAATGAATTAAAACTTAATTAAGTTGGCAAAATAATTAGATACATATAAAAGATAATCTTAATTACTTAAAGACCGATTATTATACCTACTTCAGCTGAGTATTGAACGATTAAAAAAGCTTTTGTTAATAATAAAAATAAAAATTAGTCCTCCATTTCTAAATATATTCTTTCCATGAAAAAATGTACAAATACGCAATAAAAAATCTATATGCTCACTATATGACCAAATGTTCTTATAATAAGCACTGCAAACTTTAAATGTTTTACGTAATACTAAACTATATAGTACTCAATTATCAAGGACCATTAGACAGCTTAAGCGAGTTTCGAGTAGATAAAGCGCTCCCGTTATCCAATTACTCGAAAGTACATCTAGTGCTTGTTTTTAAATACGGAATCCAATATAATGTCTAGCAACGAATTGTTCTTTCAAACTTTATTAGCATATCAAATGGATCATGATCACCAACCCTGGCCACAGGAAGTTAACTGCTAAATATAACATTCTTTAAGTTTTGACACCGCAGACGGAAGTATCTAAAATCGGCAACTTTTCAGAAGAGCAATAAAATGTTTTATTTTATATCGAACACCAGTTTAAAGTTAATTATCAGTCTTTAAATCATCCACACATTTTTGTATTACCACGGTAACCTTTGTTAGTGGTATGTATCCAGCAACTTTTCATATCCTTCACCAGGACATCTGTCGACAGACGACCTTGTATGTCGCCGTCCAAAGACATGTCCCTATAAATATGCAAAGCATTTACAAATTAACCCGTAATGATAACTCTACATCCTTCCTTCCGTAGACCTTCATCGATAGATTTGTTTGGAACATTCTGTCAATTTCGATTTCAATCAATTCCAAGTAACTTCTCGTTCCACATGACATCCTTTCTGTCGATGTACGTAATTAAATTCGGGGTTGCGTTTGTGTCATGCTATAATTTCCGCTTTCTAATCTCTTTGTACAGTGAAAACCGAGGTGAAATGTTGCCAGTTAATTTGCGAGTATGTCCTCTGATTTTGGGTCAACGTCAAAGAGACGTGTGTTAACATTGGCAGTAAATGTACCTTGCATCCGGACGAGATGCGCATAAAGATATTGGCTGTCACGCTTCACGACACCAATGCAATACAGCATTGGTTTTAATGTTTTAAATATCAAATAAATCTTCACGGCGTTAAACGAATACTTATGAATTATACTTATAATTCTTGATGTTTTAACTGTAAGGCTGCCAAGAACCTATTTTTTATTTAAGCACATATTATTTGGCAGCGCACCAATGAATGAAGACGAAGCTGTTCAAAATACTAACGTGACTTAAAATGTAAAGGAAAGTCCTAAGAGGTCACTTAATGAAGACAAATTAAACTGTACTCTTTATTCTAAAGAAGCAAAAAACCTAGAGCAAATGTAGATACTGAAATAAAGTAATTGTTCTCATTTAAGTTCTTAATCGATTCACAGGGATATTCATCTGAGAGTAAATTTATTTCTATTAGAGTAAAACGTGATCAACATTATTTTCCTGTAAATTTATAAATGTCCTTAAGAATGCCTTTACAAATGTTTCTTTGAAACTTTGATTGAAGATCTTATTTCACGTTAGGTAAGTTATATTTTTAAATATAAAAATAACTTCAAACAAATTTCTCGCAGGTCTACAGTTTTATTCTAAAATCATTTTCTTTTGCTTATCACTAAGAAACCAACATAGTCGCGGGTATAAATTACACAAAAGACTTACACAGACTGAAGCTATTATGTTTTAAACAAATTCTAAATAGCACATACATTTTCGCGAAATGAACACTTTGGTATCAATATAAACTAAAGAAATGTTTAATTGCAGTATAAAAAGAGGAAATATTATGGCTATTTTCCGCATCAGATTCACTTTACAAACTTTTCTTAGTACCGCATTACTTTCAAGTCTTAGGTCTTCACAAGTTATTACTTAAGCACCTGCTCTTTCTGAATCTTTAGAGAGATTTTTAAAATTGTTTTAGTATAATTTGGTCCATTACTTGTCCCGTGGTTGAATGTTAATTTTATTTTGTTTAGGTTTACAAAGTTTCGCTCGCAATCACCACTTGGCTTACTCCGCTGTGACTGCGCATAATCATACGCTTGTGTAAATTTGTATGACCCTCTTACGATCAACTTTTTGCTAATTTAGTACCTTATTTACATTTATTCCTTGTAATAAAACTTGCCATAAGTTGTTTAACATTACATTTAGAAATAAGGGATAAATACGGTATGTTTGTTTTAGAACTGTCATATAATATTTACTTGTTTAGATATTTAGTGAGATCGTCCTATATCACTGCGCATAACATCTTATTAACATTGGATGAGTACCTAAAAATGGGATGTTTTTATCGTCCGTGTCAATATATTCTTACCTGCTTTCATTTTATAGTCTAACATCGGTCCCATCCTGTTTTACGGTCCTTTATATATCTGTTCACGTTATCGAATTAGTTTTCGCGATGCCTAAAATGGAATCGGTTACTACTACAGATAAAATGAGTACCGAAAGTTTCTTTATGACTACAAAAATACCTGCACGCAGAAATTAGATTAAGGGTATATGTTGTAATTATATTATGTTGTCTGGTATATGTTGTATTATTTTCGAATAGTGGCAGTGTGTATTGATAGTCAATCACCACGCACTTTAACGGTGAAGGAAAACATCGTGAGGAAACCTGCATACCGTAGCGATTTTAAAAAGAATTTCTACGGTATGTAAGTCCGCCAACCCGCACTAGGCCAGCGTGGTGGACTATATGGCCTAACCACTCTCAATCGATTCTCTCGATTGTAGAGTAGGCCCGTGCCCTGCAGTGGGACGTATATGGGCTGATATAGATATAGATAGATAGATAGTGGCAACAATGTGAGTAGGTCGGTCAGTCATAAATACTGATGATTAAATGGCGCACCTTCAGGATATTCGATTGTGGCTGTTGTCTCCAGATATCATCGCTGCGATTATATCAAACGCCTTGAAGAAAATAAAAGAGGTAAGCAAACATAATTAACAGAGGTTTTTTTCAATTATGAAGATATAAATATCACTACACCACTTTTATCGTAATAGAATTGGTCCGGTGCCAAAAATTTTAAAGTCATCATATACGTATTTGGCATTACCTTTTAAAATGGGTTTCCTGCATATATTTTGCAAAGTGAAATTTACAAACTCAGATTTTATTTTTACACATTTTGGCGCTTGGAGTTTGCATAATAAATTCTATAATGGAGTATAAAAATAACACGAAACTGTTACGAATTTTATGGGGTAATTGTGTTTTCTTTAATGTTTAACTTCGCGGCGTTTCAATCACTTAACAGATTTCGTGATCACGGGGCGGACAATCCGTCGAAAAGTTGAAAAAAAAAACCAATTCCACGATAAAATCCGTAAACATTCGTTATTATTTCAATGTGTAACATTCGCGTAAATCTAAGAAACCATTAATCGAATATTAATTATACCTCTGCGATTAAACCTGTGGCTGTCGATTTGACGGCAAACTTCACATTCGTTCCACTTCACCCAGTTGATTTTACAAATCACTGCATAGTTTTCATTGACTTGAAGTTCGTAACGGTGCGGGAGTTAATGGATGTTTTGCATAAGGTAAACATTACATTTAGATTCGATCTATTCTAAAGTAAGATTTAAGCTAATACTAAAATCAAATATTAATTACGTTTTTGCCGGAGTTGGAGCGGAAATTTCTACCCCTCTTGCTGAATAAAGTGAAATGACGGAAAACAGTGCCATCTAGTAAATACTACTGTTTTACTTCAATGGCCCATCTTTCCCTTGTGACTTGTGTGTTTTTTTTCTTAAAATGCCAAGACCATCTTGCAATTCACCTGATGGTAAGCGAGACCGCTTATGGATAGTAGCAAAACCAGACAACACCATGAAATACAAAGCAATGCTTGGCATTCCACTGCGCTCGCCATCCTGAGACATAAGATATTAAGTCTCATGTGCAGTACTCTAGCTACATTGCCCATCAAGCCGGAACACAACAGTACATTTACACTGCTATTTGGCGAGAGAAATAGACATTGCGGCGGTACCCACCCAGCCGGCCTCTCACATATGAGAGACCTACCACCAGCAAAATTTATGAAATTACCCTGCACAAAAAACAATGCGTGAGTACCTGCAAAATAAAAAATGGTCAAAAAGAGAGATGAGCAAGAATGATTTCGTTGCAGCTGAGAGATTATCAACTAGATAGACTAACAATGTAAAGACGGTAGGATAGTGATGAATTTGCCCAGTATTAGACCAAAAAGATTGGAGTGGACACAACGTAGCTATAGTACAAAAAAGACTAGTTCCGTTAGCTATATATGAGTAATGGAATCCATTAGACACAGATATAAGTCCCGACTTTCAAGCCCTCTAGATATATGCATTTAAAATGAAATGAAAAAAGTTAGTGCGCCACACGGCTAGCGCAGTACAAGTGTTTGCATATTACCGCTCGACCGCATTGTGAGGGTATGCTATCTGACTTCAACGAGGAACTTACGCCTCGGAGATGGGACTCAATATGCCGCTACGTATGTAACAAACATCATTCAAACGCCATTTACCATTGAATCTCTTTAATTCCTATCGTAAATTATGTTAGTCGGGTCGATTTAAGATCGACTGCGATTCGTGTTTTTGTAAAGTGTGAACCTCATTGACACTTATAAAAGAGTAGGTGCTCCTCTTTTAATGATTGCATAAATTGGTATTATCTAAGTTTTAATTTAAATGATTTAATACACCAATTTTCACTTTCTGCAGTTTTTCTCGATAAAAATTTTGACAATACCAAATTTTTTAAATCTTTTTCTGAGCAATATACTTAAAATGTTTTAAAAGTTGTCACTTCACTTATTAATATATTATTATATTCCTACATACTTTATTCAACAGGGTAATTACTTTACGCTATATTGTCCCAGATGACATTTACGAATTCATGTAAGAACTGAGACTATTTTTCACAATCTGTGTTAATATAAAAATGCATTGTACGTACACAATAATCTCTGGAGACACTGAACCGATTAAAAATATCCTTCTTTAATAGAAAACTACATTATTACGGAGTAACAAAGGCTATATTTACTTTGATAAAGAAAGTTGCCAGTGGAAATTCCCTTGTGAAATCGGGACAATGGTAGTGGTGAAGGGTGTTGGAAGCAGAGGGAGGTGGCAGCCAGGTGTATTATTGTAAAAAAGAATGGTACAGGCGAAACCGGGCCACGCGAGCTATATTTTATAACAATAACTTGGAAACAGGTATAAACGTACACTCTTACAACATTATCATATAACATGATATCATATAGGCATATTCATCATTTCACCGTCACGATATACAATCGTCTGTTGGCATCTGACAGTCGTTTCTTTTACCTGTGATGTTTCCGTTTTCATTGTTATTTCTTGTTATCAATTTTCTAATACAGCTTTTACAAACATCATGGGTACTGAAAATAATGTTTATAATTTAAAATAATCAAATCTTTTACATATATGAACCAAAATGTTTAACACAGCACCTAGTTTACAGATGAAAATAAAAAATCCATTGATATTAAATTATCAAGTAAGATAATAAATAAACGAATGAACAGTACGAACGAATGAACATGCATAACTTATCGGGCTATAAATTTTATCTTCACTTTTTCCCTAAAACACGATTAAAAAATGAAAATATTTCAAGAACAATGTTGAGAAATTTAATTTCATCGCTTGAATTCCAACAAAATTATGAAGATATTAGGCGTACTCGTCGCGTTTTGTCGGCATCCGTAATCTATTTCATAACATTCAGATGAAAAACATTTTCTTTTGACCAATAAAATTCTTAACTGTTTGTCTATGGATATGAAAGGAACCATATTTTACTATTTATATATTTTACCATTATTTAAATTCCGTGAAAATAAAATATAAAAGGAACGAGAAGGATATTCATATTTTGATGTTAGCATCTTATGATTCGACGGCGAGACTACAACCAACATGTTTCGTTGTGTTCACACGGTTCTTCTTCTTACAGACGCATCATGAGGTCTATTTTTGTCTTTTTCTCTTTTATTAATTATAAGTACCTAATAATATATTCTATCCTCCTCTTTAGCCACTGAAATTCACTGGTGATCATAAGTTGCAGGAAGACGCTGAATGCATGCTGTCTCCAACAGAACGCTATAAACATCCTAGGAAGAAAGCATGTGATTAATACGTTATTATTGCAAACTTAATTACGTTCACAAAGAAAAAAATATTACGCCCACATTCTCATGGTAATAAAGCTTTCAGGACGAAAATAAACAGTTGTCCTTGTGTGTTATATTTGATTCGAATATTTTTCTCCATATACACCTACATGGATATTAATAAATACTTCAAAGAATTCGCGGGTGTCGAAACTGTAAAGCAGCAGACCGGGCTCTGTGGCGTACCTTGGGAGAGGCCTATGTCCAGCAGTGGACTGCAACGGGCTGATGATGATGATGATGATGATGATGATGAAACTGTGAAATATTTTTATACTTGACTTATCTATATGCATAGGTACTGGTTATTCAAAGCAACATTGTTGGAATTAGTATTCGTTGTCTACGTCTCGCGCCTAAGGGGGGTAATTGTATTATTTAAAGTAAATAGTTAAGAAATTGGCCCAACTAAATTTGACTGTAGCGAGATCTTATAAGCAATTCAAGTTAGGTATTATTATAGCCTAAGACAGTGTTATATAGTATATAGGTATACCACGTGTTTGCGTGAAGAGAAGAATAATCACACAAAACGCGAATCAGCTGTCATCTATACGATAGTCTTCTGCTTCGTTCGAGTCAATGGCTCAAAATGACTAGGTCGTTAAACCTTTACAATTTTCCGGCCCAGAAGGTCGCTACAATTATGGCAGCGTCAGTTGCCTCCATTGTGTTTTTTCTTGTGCAGGACACAGTAGGCACATCAGTAAGTGTGACAGATTCTGTTCTGGAGCGCCACTGTGTATACGATAGTGTATACGGTAGTGATCATGGTATTTTTCTGTCATTATCGAGAGTAACGTAAGTATAAAGAAAGAAAAAATATAATTACAACTGGATGTTTGCTTTTACCTAAGGATAACAGCAATGCCATAGTTAGTTGGCAAGAGAAAAAAAATATCGGAATCGAGATTGGAAATACGAACTTTAATCTCCGACATCGTAACGAGTTGAAAACAAAAACTCATCAATCTGTGATTCTGTGCGGTACTGGAAGCAAATATATACAAAAAATATTCCACTAAGAGTGAAAATGTTTTACAAATTATGTAAGACAGCATCCTCAATGGCTTTTAATCTCAAAAGGGCTTTTATTAAAAGTGAATTATTACGTTGAATCGTGACTACGGTGATTTTCTTACAAAAGATTAAATCCTCCGGATATCTACCGGGAAATAAGTTGAAAACGATATTCTAATTTAAATTCAGATTTTTATTACAGTTTACCTCATGTTCGGACGATCTCAACCTCGAGCCATAGACAGCAGAGCGAGTGTTGGAAAGCAAAGAGTTTTAAAGCGGATTTCATAATAGTCACGTCAATATTTTATTTCAAATATCTCAGTAGTATTGGCACTTATATTAAAAATAAATATTATAAATTGGATTTCTTTAAAGAATGGTTTGTCAACGGTACACGATAGTGGGATGTTTTGCAAAACTCAACCTTAAAAAATACTTGAAGTTGGTAAAGAATAAGATTTATAATATACAAAACTGGCGTATTACTATTTTAGAAAATCCTCTTCTTTTTCTTGAGACACAGGAATACTGCTTATAAATATAGGCCTTCCACAAGGATTTCTATAGCAACCTCTTGGAAGTGAGAGGCTGCCTGGGTAGGTACCACCGCAATGTCTATTTCTCCCGCCTAACAGTAGTGTAAATGCACTGTTGTATTCCGGTTTGAAGGACATTGTAGCCAGAGTATCTACTGGACATATTGAGACTTAACATCTTATGTCTCAGGATGGCGAGCGCAGTGGAATGCCAAACATTACTTTGGAATTCATGGTGTTGTTTGGTTTTGCTACTGTCCATGAGCGGTCGTATTGCTTACCATCAGGCAAATGGCATGCTCGTCTCGCTATTCATTGCAGTAAAAAAAAAAGTGAATTGTGTACAAAAAAATTCTTCAAGTTTTAGTCAGTTCGTGAAAAAGGTACTAAAGTAGATTATTTTAAGGTAATAAAGGAGAGACATCCGGCTAAAGTTAGTATCAAAGTTCAAGACGTTTCAATTTCGGATCCATAATTCCGGATATCATAATAGAAAAGCCTGTTTCCCCAGGTCAGTTCATATAGCATAAAGAGCTGCATGAATAGAGACAGGAAGTTTGAGTAAAATTAATTTTACCGGCACTGAGGAATTTAAAACACAAAATATGAAACGCAAATGTTTTCGTATTTTTAAGCTTAATGTCTACAAACATACATTCAAGCGGTTTCAAAGTTTTGTGTAACTAGAATGTATTTTACAAATAAATGCAGTGATTAGTGTCTCAGCTCGATATAAATACGACTTATCAAATTTAAACTTATGAACTATTTGCAGACACAGAATTTTTTTATGTTATGAGTCCATTTTATAATATACGGATATCTTTTATATTACTCACCCTGTGAGCAAGGTAGCTTTTTTCCATTGTTACTTGTTGAGTCCTTGCGCATTGTATATTTATGATTAATTATCCTTAAAGATACGCTTTTAAATCTGATAAGGTCTCTTTCAAAAAATATTTTTACCCTGTTGTTAATGTACTTTTTGTATTATAAAGTTAAGCCTTCCACCATACCTTCCCTTCCCCTTTAACCAAAAATTTCGTGGATTTCTATTCTAATTATAACTTGTTCAAACACAGTGATATCAACATAACGCGCTCTTCCATCTAATCTATGAGTGGCATCTTTCAAGATCTTTGTCACTGATTTACCATCAATTGACAAAGAAAGGTGATATGAAATCATTTAGGTACTCGTATTGGGAGTACGTTAAATGTAATGATTTGATCTTAAACCACTCGAAATAATGAAGAAAGTATTACATACGATTGTATCCGCAGACCACATTTCGTGACACGCCACGGCCAATGAACAGAACATCCTGACCACTGCCGAGTTCTAATACGCTTGAAGGTAAGGTAAGCTTTTTCCTGCATGCACTAGAAAAATAATTATCTTCAGAAGCAATTTAATTTAACGAACAGACGACGCATCAGCCCTCTGATGGTAAACCTCACGCCTAGTGATAAAAACGACCAGTACTACCCCGAAAGTATTATTGTTAGGCAATACATGGCACAGTTCTGTGCCCGTCATTTCGCACTGGCGTTGAGTCTTACAATGACCAGTAATTTCATTAGCTACACTGTCCCTAAAACCGGAACATAATCGTGTTAACTCTCTACATCTTGAAAGTTGGAACAGACAAACCAGTGATACCTACAGAATACAGATCACCTTTTGAATACTATAGTTCTACCCACCTATTAATAGGTTTAATAATTCGCTCAAACTTGAACTCAAGCCCTCTGGCTCAGATTTAGATAAGGTAAATTTGCTCTGAGACCTGTATAGTGCTCAAAATCTAAATAAATAATAATTTCAACCCAATCCAAATGAAAACTGCAAGCCGAGTTAGTAATTTAGTTTTTGGTTTCCTGTTGGACGTACACCAGTGATAACTTCAACTTTTAGGTAATACAGTTGTTTCTGCCGCAAACTCTAGCAGGTACCTGCAAGTTGTTTGGCAGTTTAATATATTTTGCTGTATTTTAGACAACATTGTAACATAATAGTATTACTACTAAACATATTACTTGATAAACAATATAAACAGTATGTAGATGAACATATTATATATCGTCGAAAAGTCTCTCGTAGCTTCTGATACCCACAACACAAGACTCGATCTTAGTGTGGGGTCAGGACTATGTATGTGATTGTTGGGTGTATTTATTATTTATTATTATTATTATCGTTGCCAGATTATATAATTTATCACTTCATGATATGATTAAACAATGGAGCTTTTAAAACAGAATAATATACTTAATATTATTTTCTGCTGCCAATATGGATCATAAAAACTTAAGGACATCAGCACCTGTACAATGTAATATGGAATAATGATGGTAAGTAGGAGTTGCAAAAATCACTTTCATTGTAGACAACAGCCAATTCATCGTCTTAATTTTGTACCTTAGGCTCTCCTAAATAAATAAGACACGTCGTAATAAATCTTGTTTTACACCATTAGGTCTATCTTATACAGTGTTATAACTACAACTAGATAGTGGATACACAGTCTTATAGTGCAAAGATTTTTAAGGCGATTTTATGGTTTGTGTCCAGTATGGCGGTAGACTGCGATAGACACTACTATAACAGTGTTAAAGGGACTTAGTAAGGAAGAATCCACTAAGCATTCCTGAGACATTTAAATACATTCATACATACATATAAACATCATGTCTGTATCCCTGTGTATATCTGTGTAAATGTATGGGACTAAGGTTCATCCATACTGACAATATCACATTTGGTTCGTCAAGTTTCACCACTCCCATCATGCACCATCGTCGGTACACGGTAGGTACTTCTGACTTGGGAGAGCATTTTGTTTTATTAAATTCATAAAGTAGTTGAACAGAAATAAATTTTCTTTCATTGAATAAAAAATGTATTCCCTGCAGCCCTCATTTTTGTTGAACTTTATACAATTGAACCTATTCAAATTCACGTCACGCAAAACCAATATTCACGAAGAGAGTTTGTATTGCTTCTGCGTTATTGTTTAATATTTTATAACTTATTGCTTTATTAAACCAAGCTGTAGCTCAAACGTAACATAATATGCAATTCTACTGATTAATAATAAAATTGCAATGACAATAGGTTCCTTACACGGATAGATACTAATTTATTGATACATAAATACGTAAACTGCCTCGGTGGCGTAGTTGTATTACGGTACGGTTACAAAGCTGAGGTCTCGGGTTCGAGTCCCGGGTCGGGCAAAGTGATATTGGATTTTTCTATTCATTATCAGCCCGGAGTCAGGAATTTGAGCCCGATATGGCGATAGGCTCGCCCCCTATCACATCATGGGACGGAACATACAAGGCGAAATGTGGGTGTCCTGGTGGCGCCTCTGCCTACCCCTTCGGGGATAAAGGCGTGAGTTTATGTATGTACGTATGTAAATACGTAAACTCACGTCTTTTTCCCAGATGGTCCATCTGAACACCCACATTTCGCCTTGTATGTTCCAACCCACGACGAGATAGGGGGCGAGCCTGTTGCCATATCGGGCACAAACCGGCTTGATATTTACTAGAAAAATCAAATATCACTTTGCCCGACCCGGGATTCAAACCTGATACCTCAGTTTTGTAGTCGTACCGTAGTACAACTGCACCACTGAGACAATATACTGCTAATTTATTGAATCAATCTAAATAGATTGAGAGGCCTTTAGGCACTCAAACAAAAACTTTAAATTTCCTTCGTTCACGCATCTCAATAGACTATTTGTTTTAAACTTTTCCAAAAGCAGGAAGGAAAATAATTGGTCTCAACGTCGATCACGTTGGGGGCCACCCATTAATCACATGACGTTTTTTAGCATTTTTTGGTCAAGTGACTTGTTATTTGTTCCTTCTTATACAGATTTTATCGGGTTATTTACCGAATAAGTTTGATACTGATATAGAAATAACTAAAGGGACCTTCACTCAGATTTTCAACTCCTCTGAGACATTAATTTGACATAAATTAATTTCTGGAATGATATTCTTCGAGCTTTTCTTAGAGTCTAACGAACTTTCCCTTTATTAATGTAAAGGGTATTCCATTAAATATGTCTTCAGAACCACCTTTGATCCGAACTTGAACAAAAATGTATATCATATTATAAACAGGAGTTACGAAAACAAAATATAAGTCTTATATTTGTTTTGGTGAAGATTTATCCAAAGAAGAATCAGTAAAGGTTCGTCCGAATTGAATTACACTTTCTGAGGAGATATTTTTAAGTTTACGTAGCCACGTTCATTTGTTACGGCTTAAAGATCATTATTCAAATGCGGCGTCCCAAGAGAAGTTCAGTGTGACAGCTAGTGATACTAACTACGGAATTGGGGCTTCAAAAAACTCATTGACGTAGGCCAGATTTGAAAACTGACCAGACTCAAATAAACTTTCTATGCTAAAAAGTTTCGTAATATGTTAGTATTTGGTCGATTGTTCTCCGCCGAGGTAATAAATGGGCGGAAATCAAAAATCATCTCGATTCCATTAGGTTTAAAGTTGTCCTTGGTAATTTATTATATATAGAGCTTAACTTAATAAGACTGCAAAGTGCACAAAAGGATTCCCTGCATCGCTTATTTAACACAATGAGGGTGTACAACACTTATCTTAAACATAAAGCAGATAAACAAGGAAATGTACTTGGCTAACTCTAAATAGCATTTTAAAGACAAAGTTCTCGAGGCGGAGATAGGAAGCGTATTGCGCACACTTATAGCCACACAAACGAAGCGCTCCGCATGATAAATGGAAATAAGTCGCTTACCAAACAAAATGGGATCGGAATTCAAACTCGACGTAAGGCGTAATAAATATACCGCAGTCCATTCCGTAAAAGAATTTCGATTTAAGATGCGCCACTTTTGGAAATTAGCGATCGTAGGTAATATTGCGTCTGCCTTTTTTAGTTTCCTAATGCCATGTTCCTTTAAAAATCACAAATTACTTACCAAAGTTTAAAAATAAGACTTCCTTAGCTTTAATGTTTTGTTGGTAATAATTTATAACTTCCTTCGAACTACCTATAGGAATCCCAGTTCGTAAATTGTCAAATGTTTTGGATTTTTTGGAATGTCATGGGATTTGAGCCATTACAGCTGTAGCCGTTACTCAATTCCCTCCGCTTCTGGCGTAACGTGCGTCGACATTATAAACCCTATGAACATCTAGAGCAGAAAATCCTCAGTTAAAACGCTCGCTAGCTGCCATACGCGCTTAAAAATTACCATCAAACCGCTTTGGTCAAGATGACTGCGGTTACCTAGTACATAAATTATAGGCAGCCTTAAAATGGGAGCCGGAAAGGGTTCATATTTCCATGCCTCATTATAAACACACGAAACAACTTTTCTTTATTTCTGAATGTTTAATTTCAACGGTATTATAGCCTCACACTTTTTGCTTCCTAGTGTTTTGACCATTATCGAAAATACAAATTCATATGTATTAGGCTTGTGGCGGAATTAGGAGTTAACAATTGTGTTTCCAATGCAATCGGGAAGGAATGCTTAAAATGTTCTCAAAGGCGCAGAGGCTCTCGACATCTTGGCAGCAACCGTGGTCACTCCACATACTGGATTCGAAAGTTTGTACTAATTAAACTACAAATTCCCTGTTTGGCTTATACTATTTTTATAATATGAATAAAATATTTCATAATGCCTATTTTTATTATGTAATTATCATTATTGAAATAACAAGAAAAGTAAATTGATTTTATTATTTATTAATTAGGAATTCTAATATTGATATAGTAGTTACAGATTTGCCGGGCGTCCCGTGACGCCTACCTTTTTTTAATTACAAAAATCTCCAGCCACCAACTAAACATATTTAAGTGTAGAATGATTCATCAATTCATCAAATGTACGAAATACTTTTTAATAATTTTCGTAACAAACACGCGGTCGTGTTTGGCGGAAATGTCTTGCAAAGCATCCATTAGGTCAAATGCGTATTCTAAAGACCGGTTTGAATTAAATATGGTTTTCGGTGCGCTACCGCTGTATCCCAAGGGTCATTAGCTCACACTGAATGCTAATAAATAAATCACCTTCAGGGATTACTGTACCTTATTATTGCTGTACTTGTTTGAGCTCTTAATCTGGCGTTACACTTACATCGTCTTGTTACACACAATTTAGATCTTTAAACACCTAATATACCTATTTAAGCGAAAATAAAAAGAAGCTAGTATAAAATATTATAACAGAAGTTCTATCTTATACATAGATACATATGCTTATATTCCCAAAGGGGTCGGCAGAAATGACACTAGTGCTCATAGTTCGCTGAGCTTATTTCCGTCCCAAATGTGACAGGTGGTGAGGCTACTGCTTTGCCGGACACAAAGTGAGTTCCTCTCGAAACTACGCGATTTAAAACAGTAAATTAACTGATGTACTTCGATTTTCATTTCGGGTATAATTATTTAGGTACTTTTTAATTTATTATTTTACAAATGTGAGGGTAATAAGAAATATTAGATGCAATCTGCTTCTATTACTATAAGTATCCATTGAAATTAAAAAATAAAATAAACTTTTCATATTTCTGTTGTAGAAATCGCCCAGTATCTAAACTAATTTCGTTTTAATGAAATTTTAAAAGTCTGAATTTCACTGAGACTACCATAATTATTCTTACAGGTATTAGATTACATTCCACTATTATTATAAAAGTTTTAATATCTGCAGACTTACTAGTCAATCAAATAAATCAAAAAAATGAGCCCATTGAATTTTAATTAAATCGGTACATTTTTCTTGGCATAGAAGATAATTTAAAATTCCGAAATCTTATTGTCTTTTTGTATGCTGTGTCTGACGATTGGCTTCGAACTTCAATGGACTGATATAAATATGATTTTTATGTTTAAGACTAGTTGATATTTTTGTCTCCGTTTATTCTTCAAATTTTAGGTGTATCATTCACGATTCACTAAAAATATCCGGAACATAAAGTAGCCTGGGTTTCTTACATTCTGTCAGATCAGTCAGCGAAAGTCCCGTTACAATAGTTTTACTTTAAAACCGACATTTATTTTAAAACCGAGTCATGAAACAAGCATGAACACCCACGGGGTTTAGTATCAATTGGCACCGCGACTCCGTAAAATAACAAGAATGAAAGGCGCAGGGGTACGCCACCGCGGTAAAATCGATGAGTACCACGGAGAATACCTTGTACATTGCTTCGATTCAGACCGTTCCTCGATGTGGGTAATGAAAGAACACCTAATACAGCAGAAACTTGAATATCCACAGCTCAGTTAAATGGATTCGTGGCTATCTGGGTGGCCGCGTAATAGTTAATAGGTATTTCTTGAAAATTGCAATACTCGTATTTTAGTATTCTTTTTTATTAAAATTTATTTATTTCAAAACGTTGATTTTGCAGACAACGTATCTAAACAGAAATCATACATAAATCATCCTCATTCATCCAAATTACTTTAAACAAAAATAGCCCGGTTTTTCAAGTACGATTTTAACTGTAAAAAAACTTATGTAATTTATACTCAGCACATCTAATTTAGTTGTCGCCAAATGATATTAAGGTTATTCATAAAAGTTTGCAAAGTTTACTTGGCTAGGAGCCTACTGCAATCTAACCTATTTTGCACGTAACATACTCACTTAAAAGTCCAATTTATGTTTCCCCAGGAAACACAAATAAGTTTTAATAACTAAATTCTGCATTGCTACTGCCCGTAGTAAAATAGAATTAATACTGAGCAATTTTCCGCTAAGCAATAACAGTGTTAGATAATAGCGCCTTATTCGTTTTTATGGTCACTTAAATTATACGGTGGGGGTAATTCGTATTATTACTATTGGTAATTAACCAATGATTAATACTTTTCGGGGCTTCTGATCATTAATGCATTTATTGTGCAATTAAAAACACTGCTAATGTTTAAAATCATAAGTTTTATCAACTCGAAATCATTTTGTCTTTAAAAGTAGAAAACATAGTTTTAATTATCTATTATTTAATTAATATAATAGCTTGTTCCCCTTTTTAATTAGCTGGTTGATACCATTAGCATTAAATGATCATAAAAGGAATAAATTTAAGCTCAGTCCTCTGTCACTGAAGAAGCATTAATTGATCATAAAAAGGAACACACATTAAGTTACACTTCAGCTCAGTCCTCTGTCATTAAAGAAGTAAGCTGAAGTTTCACCAATACCACACACATTTCACCGCGTTTATTTATGACGATGATCACAACTGTTGCTTTGATATAAAATCTAAATTACATAGGATAGTTTGGTAAACATATATCTTCATTAGTACATTTTGAATTGTTGCCTAACGACTCTAACATTTAGCTTTGCTTAAGCTCACGGTAGTGAATGAATTACATAGCAAAGAGCATACAACAATTTTCCGTTGTACATAATGTTTAGTATTAACATAGTACATTATAGTGATAACAAAATTATACGTATTTATACAAATAGTGTCCACTGGATATGATGGAGAAAATCCCGTAATAGTGTTACGCAAATATGTCTTGATTCGGGTTCAGTCTGGCTATAATGTATATCCGGTTTCGACCAGGTCGTCATATTTATCTCAACCGATAATACACAACTATCTCCTGACGGTGGATACTCCATGTGGCTTGCACTGTTACCATCGATTAAATTAAAGTAAATTTGTACAAATATTAAAAATTATAACATCGGCGCAATATTTTTATTTTATAAATAAATTCCGGCCATCAGAATGATTTTTAATTGAAAATCGGCGAACTTGAGAATTAACCTAACCTGACCTCTATGGCCTGGCCTAATATGTATAAGAAATACAATTTTATTACTGCAATGACGACATGGGTAAAACCTTAAGTACATACACATTTTAGACACATCAATTCATTGTTTTTAAGTGAATCATAAGAGGAATTCCTGCAATGTTATTACAGAATGTGTAGAGTATTTCGTATTTACAACAATTATCATTCATTACATTCAATGCCATTTTATAAAAAAATCGAATATTTCGCACAAATAGGAAATTTCCACATATTTAAAAGTCGTTGTTTTGAAAAAATATATAAATTACACACCACTTAATAGATACAAGTTTTATATGAGTATAGAGCCAATGGTCTAGTGAGAACATAAAGGAACCTAAGGAACGTCTAACTAAGGGATTCTGGGTTCAATTCAAGTGACAGCCTTCGCGGCATAGTTGGTTAGACGCCGGCTGTGAAACGAGAGGCCGCGGGTTCGATCCCACCACCGAGATGAATGTTTGTATGAACCACAAGTATTTGTGTCTGGTCTGGGTGTGACCAAAAGGTCTCTCTTAGTTCCTGATTCCCACGACACAAGACTCGATCTTAGTGTAACGTTTATCTATGTGTGTGACTGTTGGATATAAAGGGTATATCAAGACCGCGACCGAAAACGAAGCCAGGTGGTAGTTTTATCGGCTACAGACACAATGCAACTAAAAATTTGGAAAATAAGCGACGGATATTTTTTTACATTTTTTAAAAAATCATCGTTTTTGAGGGGTAAATACCTAGTTTTTGCAAAAATAGTAATTTAAACTCTTACGTACCATTGCGTGTTTAAAAATTAAGTGATGTACGTCATTATTTTGGAAAAACTATGTTTAATCACACAAATATGACGATATATAAAAAATAACAAAAAAAAATTGACGATTTTTTTTGTAAAATTTTTACTTGCATTGTGTTTGATATCACTAATACTACCTCCTGGCTTCGTTTTCGGTCGCGGTCTTGATATACCCTGTATAATTTATTTATTTAATTATATAATATATTTATTGCTAAGATATGAATTTTTCCCATAAACCTGAATTTGATGTGGGCAGCCGGGCGTAAATGACAAGACTAATTGTACTGCTTAATTCATGATACCCATTACTCTATAAACAAGTAAAATATCCGCCAGAAAACATAGGATAAGGATATAGAGAGCATTTGTAAAAATATAAATTTTATTAAAAAAGTATGGGTAATAGGCATTGACTTATATTCTACCGTAAAATTGATGGTAATAGGTAATACTGTAGCTAATCCATAAGTTAGTATATTTTACACATAAAAATATATTCTCAATAAAGATTTGATATTAAAGAAATCAGACTCGGAATGTGTCCGAAGTAATTCAGTAACCTACTTAAGTATTTTGTTGTCCTGAATAATTTATGTTTGTAAAAAATCACTCTCATTCAAAACTCGAAAACTCTTAAATACTTACTTGCTACTTTACATTCGTAGCGAATACTTTCGAACTATTTATATGTGCATTATCTAGCACTTAAGAAAATTACAGCTCTAAAATTATATACAATAAAATAATATATCTTAAATAATATAAAAGTAACATATTTGCATTTAACATAAATTAAAATGCAAAATATTAATAATTCATTTTTAATAATCTAAATAAAAAGTAATAATTTAAAATTAAGATTATCCGGTCATCATCACTGTACTAACCTTGAAGAGAGCAAAACAGCACCATGAAAATCTATTGTAAGTGTGATCGTTGGGAGAAGCGTCTGTGTCTCGTGGCCTGACGCATCAACAATGCAACGAGATACAAGAAAACTTGTCTGTGTGTAGTGTGTAGTGTGTACCAGCATTTTTAATGTGTTTAGTTGATAAACGCGGGTCGCGCGCGCCGCTCGTGCCGAGTCTCGACGCACAGACGCACAGTTGCACCTCTTATCACACACGCGCAGTGATCGCTCCCTCGCACTTCTTGTTACATTACTGCGAGACGACGCGACGTCTGCAAACACTCGTGAAAAAACATAAACACTGGTGTACAAACCTCAGAAAACCACTCAAGATATTAAATCGCTGCTTATAATTGACTCAAGGTACAACAAATAACTTCACCTATCTATTATTTTACATAAATTTATTATGTATTCGTGGCGGGATGAGTGCATCGTTCGAATGTATTAATCCCTCGGATTCATTTCAAAAACACTGACCTATTTGAACAATTCAATACACTGTTTTTCTAAATCGTTGTATACTGAAGTGTGAATGTACGTGCCTGTTCGAATGGGAAATTATGCGCTACTAAATTAACAATGTTATTACAAACATCGCGAAGAAACGTACAAAATGCAAAAATATATATTCTAATACAAGTGCTTTACTGAAACATCCTCCGTGGAAAGTGTTGTACCAATTGACAAATAATTGCAGGGACGTATACATACAGCATTCGGTTAATATATCCATTATTTACGATCGATACAACGCTGTAGCCATGACCATGAATCAAAGTGACTCTTCAATTCACTGTTTTTTGTCGCGTTCGTTGTGAAAACGTGATCGTGGTTCGGCATATAAATAAAGTTTTTAAAGTGTTATCTTCATAATTTTATACTGTTTCTATTTCAATAGAGTACAATGATGGCATTGATTAAAAAAATAGCTATTTTAGACAGCTCATAAACTATGAACATCGATGTAAAAAGAGCGATTGATATATTTTAAAGACTAGTGTTTAAAACACTAGAATATTAGACCTAGTCCAAGCCTATTGCTATCTTATTGCGGCCGATCGAGACTCTTCAGAGACGATTAGAGCATCCTTTTCTAATTCTCACAAATTGATCTCAGCATCCTGTACCAGTTTAAACCACTCTTATTGGTAGATAGTGACCATAATGCTTAAATAGATACGTAAATGTTGAACTATCCAAGCATATAAATTACGGTGCTTTTAGTACCTATTGTTCTGCCTATCTTCCTTTTGAATTATCAACAAAAATCAAGTTGATAAATGAATAGCTGTGCGAAATAATATGCTCTGTTTTATTGTGAACTGGAAAATATGAGAGTAATTGTTAACAGCATTTAAACAACATAATGCCAAAGAAGTTCCAAACAAACCCGGAAAAAAGTTGTGTAATGGTACATTAAGATGAAAACTCTCGTGGTGAAGCATCATTAAGACGAGCGGGCATTCGAACTTGACTTACTAGCCTGCTGCAACTCAACACTTAAGATGCAATTCAAATTCAAAATGCCTGTTATTGGTTATCAAATAAAACTCTACGTGTTGTTAGAACTTCTCAATAGGTGTTCAATTCGTAGAATGAATTTTGTACCGTCTGAAAATTGCACTGAATAAACAACCAAGATTTGCGTAATTTTTAGATTTTACCTACTGATTAAAACGAGTTTGTGTCCGTAAAAGTACATTTAAACGTTTTGCTCAACTCAGGCTATCATAATTACCGCTCTGGTGCTATTGTGCGCCAAAAATAGATATTACCAACTTATTAGCGTGTTTCAATTCTTGTAAAGACCAAGTTCATATTGTATGGTCATAAATGTCCATGAGATACTTAACTCTACATCCTGTTGAGTCTCAAAATACTTTTAGCTCCTGTTAATGTAAAATTCAAGACAAATTTTACAAGAACTTTATACATTCAACATTCGTAATATGTGATCAATGTTATCTCATCCCTTGGAATAATTTCATCTGTCACGGTCTTTGGAACGTTGTTTCGGTCAACGCGGCGGCCCGAAAAAAATGTCGGAGATTGCTCTCACGAAAGCGGGGTCTTGGGATTGTTTTAAAATTCATTTTGATAACAAGAATTACATTTAGAATAGCTCTAAGACTTGTAGATTTTTCCGATGCAATTGTTACCTCATCGTTAAGATAGTAATCAATATACAACAAAAGGTATGAACAAAACAACTCAAATTGACTAAAGTTATGATGTGTCGATTAATCACACAGGAAAAATTGCAAAATAACAGAAATCGTTCGTTCATCAAGCATTAAGAAATGTTTTAACGAATATTAAAAACTATAAAAACCGTAAGCAAATCTATGTTTCTATTAGATATAACCGAGTTTATAACTAGTACAATATATAGAATACAATTTTGAGCTCTTCTTCAACACAATATTAACTTTTGATTCTGAAAAATGTTAATGATAGAAATCTAATCTTTACAGCACTAACTTTAGTGCAATGCTTATTTTAACCTCCAAGCAGATAGCTATTTCCGACTCAAACAACCCAATTACCAGCTCAAATTACCGACCAACAAGTCAAGTTTTATCGCTACATTTGCCTTTAGTCTTTTTATTGTTTTGAATGATATTTACATCTTTGTATAGCTTTGATTTTACTCCAAAATATAGAAAATACATACACACATAGACTCACGCCTTTTTCCCAGAAGGGGTAGGTAGAGGTACAACCCACGTTTCGCCTTGTATGTTCCGTCGCACGATTTGATAGGGGGCGAGCCTATCGCTATAGCGGGCACAAATTCCTGACTTCAGGCTGATAATAAATAGAAAATTCCAATATCGCTTTGCCCCATCCGGGATTCGAACCCGAGTCCTCGGCGTTGTAATTGTATCGAGGCAGTCGTATAGAAAATAGGTTGCTTGAAAACCCGGTAGTGACATCGTAATGTACATAAATAATTGTACCTACTCATAAAATGTGTCTAAGGATTTGAAGCAATTATTAAATAGTTTAGATCAAAAAAATTGTATTCTTTTCAAGGCAATTATTTGATTAAAACATTATTGAATACATTTCTACCTTATAGTAAAAAAATCATTTATTTATTTAAGACAGAGGAACCGGAGGCTATAATTAAAATTCTTGAACAATCTGCCTATAATTATGGCCCGCCCTTTTGCATGCCCTGGGCAGACAACTCAGAATTAGAAGTCAGTTGGGTGTAATTTTGCCAGATGTTCTCTAATTACATTTATTCCACATGCTGATCCTTTCAATTTGGCTCGCACGTCCCATCACGATTATAAAGCTTTAATTCAAAATAAGCCTTGGCTTTCTTAATGCTAAGTAACATTGCATTAAGCGATAAAGCTCTGTTTTGCACTAGAAATATCTTGACAGAGTATACCCACGTATTTAATAAACTTGTGATGCACTACAACCTCAAAGGTTAGGGAATTAGTTTTTCACTGAAGCTAAAGTATGTGCACGAGGTTCGCAAGAAATGGAGGAAATTTTGGTGAAACTTTTCCTGTCGAGTAACTTCGAACAGGAAGTAACATCGGCGCCGTGTAGTTGTGTGCTGTATGACAGGTTCGGCTATAAATGTAGCGATTGAACTACATCGCGCTCAAATTGAAAATAGTATTTTTTACTAAACTTACTGAAACGTTAATTAGGAATGATGTGCAATTTTGTATTACTTTTGCACATTATATGATAAGATACCGTTTTGTAGAGAAATAAAAATCTTGTAGCTTTTTTTGTAGTCTTCTAATTAGCGTTTCTATTAGGAAAGAAGTTGGCTACCAATATGTCTATCTATCCCAACAACACTTAAATTTAAAATAGATACATACATGCCCTAACTATGCCTGCATAGATGTAAATGTAAAGGTATAAATAACTTTCATATTTTGGCTGGATATCCATCCTATGATTATAACTTATCTAACTCGGTTACAAATCCTGGATCAATTACTTTTAATACTATTGTGACACATAGTGCATGAAGTTATTTATTCATCAAGACCACGAATAGCAACAAATAAAAACAATGAAGTTAAAATTCCAAAAAATAATGAAATCATTTCCTTTAGGCGTCACAACATGGATTTAATATTTTAAAAAACTCAAGAGCAGAACTACTATTACTAATTAATAAACTAAAGATACTTTACTTGTGGTAGGTATCTCATATGTGAGAGGCTGCCGGGGTAGGTACCACCGCAAAGTCTACTTCTTAAGGCACTGTTGTGTTCCGGTTTGAAGGACATTGTAGCCAGAGTATGTAACTACTGGACATAATGAGACTTAACATCTTGGCAGGATGGCGAGTGCAGTGGAATGCTAAGGATTGCTTTGTAATTCATAGTGTTCTTTGGTTTTGCTACTGTCCACCAGCGGTCGTATCGCTTACCATCAGGCGATTTGCATGCACGTCTCGATATTCATTGAAATAAAAAAGACAAAAACAGGTTATAGAGATAACGATAAACAATAAGAAAAGTTCCTATGTTACATAGCTATTACACAGTACAAGATACAATTTTCACTGAGAAAAAAAATAAATCTACAATTTCTTATTATTGCATTCTCTCCTTCCTTTAGTGGGTCACACGTGGTGGCCTATGCACCTAACTTCTCTTATATTCTCGTATGTGTTTTATAAACACACAATCATGAGAATATTATTCGACTGCCTCAGTGGTGCAGTTGTACTACGGTATGATTGCAAAGCTGAGGTCTCCGGTTCGAATCCCGGGTCGGACAAAGTGATATTACATTTATTTATATATTATTGGCCCGGAGTCAGGCGTGATTTATGTATGTATGTAATATTATTCAATTAGTCCAAATATATGTCATACAATACGCGCATTATACAGTATTGTGTCCTCTAGTAAGAGCTAAAAAACATTTGTAACAACGTAAAAATAAAAACGTGCTTTCTTTTTTTCAATTACGGTTTCTGAAATAACACAGTTTCCGTAGCCCAGTGTTTCCCTTTGTGGACGGTGCCCTCCTTTGTAGATGATGGAAGCTTCAAGGAGGGCAGGAGAAGGCTCAGAGAAAGAATTGATGCGAAGGGAAACCATGAATTAAAATTCGACTTTAATTGCTTTGATATAAATACAGATCTCAGTGTTGTTGTCTTTCAGAGAATTGTGGTAATATTTTACAAAATCGAATTGCAACAATATGTTAAAATATAGGAGCCCTATACTTAATATGTGTTGAATAAGTTATATTAAGTGTATAATTGGTGATCGAAATAAGTTTTGAGAACCAATGCATTAGATGGAGCCTTCTTTTATTAAGATTCTTTCAAAACAATTTATTAGGAAATACACAGCAGATGCTTCCTTTAGAATTTGGAAATACGTTCATTTATTATTTTCTGTAACGGTTCACACAGTTACATTTCGTCCTGAGGCAATTTCCGCAACTTCAAAAAAATTTGGACAGATTAAATTATCTGTATTAAACGGCGACACCACTTAATTAAATTCCTTAAGTAATAAATCTCTTAGCTTGAAAATAATATTAACCGTATTTACTTTGATGAAAGTACTAACGCGTGAAATAATTTTATAAAAATATTTAGTCTCCCAATAATATGGTTCATAGTAAACTCAATCCGGGCCTTATAACTTTATCGAAGACATCTTTCAATAAATCAGTTTATTTTCGACAGTTATCTTTCACTTAATTACTAACTTAAAAGTAGGTTTTTAATTTGGGCCCACTGTAAATATAAAGGCAATAAGTTTATTACTTATAAACTGCATATCCACTGCAGTATAGAAGTATAATGTTGAATATTCCACCTCAAAATATGATATTAATTAAAGACAAGTGTATTTTATTCGGGCAATTAACTTTATCACACTGTAAGAGGTATAAAGTACTTAAGACGACCAGAAAATTGTATTCATAAAATAAAAACAATCCTTTTATTAAATATTAATGCATTTTTATTTTCATTGCTACATCATCTAAAGAGATTTCATTAAAACAAATTTTATTTTAGGATTTATAAAATCTTTTATCACTGACTGCCTCGGTGGCGTAGTTGTTCTACAGTATAGTTACAACGCTGAGGTCTCGGGTTCGAATCCCGGATCAGGCAAAATAATATTGGATTTTTCTACTCATTATCAGCCCGGAGTCAGGGACTTGTGCCCGATATGGCGATAGGCTCGCCCACTATCACATCGTGGGACGGAACACACAAAGCGAAACGTGGGTGTCCTGGTTGCTACCAGGAGAACCTCTGCCTACCCCTTCTAGGAAAAAGACGTGAGTTTATGTACATACATAAAGTACATGTAAACATGCATACATATGTATGTTAACTAATTAAATACTACCAACTCCCACGCTTGCATACTTGACAATAGTTTCAAAAAGCACTAGATGGGTTATTTTACAAAACTAAATATTTTTCAGCGAAGATAACATAACCAGGCGTGACGGTTAAACATTTAAAAAATTACAACTCTTTTGAACTATTAACCATAAAAGCTGTCACTTGAACCGTTAAGTAAAATAGTAATAAATTAAATAAATTTCATATCTTTTATGTAGACTTGACAACATAATGTTGATGCTTAAACATTTCACTACTTTTAATTACTTCAACCACGTATTAATCTTCACGGCTTCCAAAATAAGTACTTGTCAAAAAGATAATTATATTACTTGCAAAATAATTAACTTTAAGGCTGTAATAAATTAATTTCGTCACTAACAGCAATATTTGAGATGAATTCAATTATTGTTATTAATACGACGGGGAATGAAACATCAATGTTGTTGAACGGCATGAATATTCATGAAGTAAGCAATAACACTCCATTTGATAGAATGATAAATAAAAATAAATTGTTAATTATAATTGTTTTAACGCGGCGTTTGACTCGTTTGCATACAAGGATACGTCAGGTGTGAGTTTTATGACAAAAAAATGCGAGGTTACTCGTAACTTTATTGTAACACGTTACACGCGCCACCAACAGATAACAGTTCCGTTAAACAAGCGAGTGGCGACTATCATTCGGTGCGTACGGCGCAGATACGGCGCCGCATCAGTTTCCGTTTACGATCACCGACTTATGCGCACGCCACGTAAACAGTTATCGCATTAAAAGAGGAACAAAGAAACATGTTATTTTAACGAGCTTCATTAAAAAAATACCTTTAAACACATTAAAAGCGAACGGTTTTAACGCCTAAAGAAAAGGTTAACCTTTTAAAACATCTCCTGGCTTGACGTACTTTGTTGAACACTATTTTTAAATGTTATCAGTTGCTTTCTATTTCATTGCCTCTATAATCTTGCGACAGAGTGTATGAGAACAAGCGGGATCGGAGAATACGTCCTTATGACCTTTAGCTACAAGAAGTCTACTGCGAAATAAGCTTCTCAAGCATTACGACAGTGACCTGATCATATGGTCTGTATCCAGCGACATGATGTAGCTTTTATTTGGTTGTCCGTTCACAATTTGAATCGACGTCTGTCGCTGCACTTTCTGGTATGTTCTGCACGAGAACTTTTAAACCGCACCGGCCATCAGTTTTCCGTGGTATGTGCCCAGCCCACTAGTCACTACAACTTTAACTTTTTCATCCACAGAACTATATCAGTGCGTTTCACTGTTCTTCTGTTTACTGTTCCTATCCTCCACTGTTCCTGTCCTACGGATCTCGTCATCTGATTCAATCTTGTGGCGTAATACTAGACTACATATTCACTTCGCGCGGACTTCACTTTTCTTCAAGACTACGTCCCAGCCCATTCTGAAACATAAAATTTGGTTTAGCGATCCCACGTTCTGGTGCCACGCTGGTATATTATAAATAATTATTATATTTACTAGATTTGTGACGAATTCATATCGAACGATTAATAAGTTTAATTAAAAGAAATGTATACACGCTACTGGCATCTGGTTGTTTGGCCATCAGACATTCTTCGTACGCAATGATATTACGTATACATACATAGCAGCCACAAATCAGAGGAATCGATTTTATTAATAGATATTTGAACCAATTTGCACCGCGCGGCTGCATATTTCTTAACTGTACTAGCGTCAAGTGTGTCACCAAGAATAAATAAAATATACATACATACATAGATCATTTCAGATATTTTGTGTTTGCTACATACAGTGATATAAACGTAACAAAATCCCCACACAAACGCATAATATACCATTTAATAAAATGCCAATTGATACACACTTAAATCAGTCAACATTGTGCGTAAATAATTGTACTGTAGCGGCGTGCTGGGCAACTACTTACGGAGGTCAATCTAATACATTCAAAAATATTCTTGTCAAAATGTATAAATCATTATTATTCCACCCACACTGAGCTCACATGTTTCTTCAAACTAAAGGTTTCCTTAAACTTGGTTAATTCTTGGCAATTTGACAAACGACAAAGCGGTCTGTCATTATCTCTGCCGATAATTGGGGATCGTAGGAGATTAGCCAGCCTTCGTAAAGTTAGGAAAACGAAGGGAGAAAAAAGAAGATCGTGGTTGGACTTTCGTATCTGCCGGTCAGTCACCATACTATACGGACATGGCAATCCTGTCAAAGTGGCCATGGGTCATTTGCATGGGCAAGTGAGACGCGTTGCAGGTCCGAGCCTTTGTATGTTTGGATCCCAACATAACTGCATCGATCGGCTAGGGGAAACTGGAAACTAAATACTAGCCTCCTGGCTCTACTACTTCGTAAACAACTAACTGCCCAGCAGCTTACCTTACGTGATTTACCTCAGTCGCTGAATGAAAACCTTTTTTATGGTATTGTAAATTTTCATTAAAATTCATTTGTTAGTTTTTAAGTACTGCAAATCTTAACAAACTTTCCCTTTTATAAAATTAGTAGGAGTATAAAGAAAGTAATAAGTTCACCTACCTGCATACGGATTTAAAAAAAAAAACTAAATGTTTAAATAAATCTGTCTGCAAACTTGATACTGCTTCGGACAATTTGTTATACAAAGTTTATGCGTCTGGGAAGTTTCTCAGGGTACTTTGATAGTGTGCATGGAGCCTTAAATTGCACAAAGAAATTATGCCTAATCTACCCGTGGTGAGCTTGTTAATCACAAAACTTTCTGTCTTGTTTTATACTTCATAGGACAAGGAAATTAAGCTATAGGAAGTGGATTACAATGAAATTCTCTCAAAACAAGCTAAGTCGCTAATCGCATTGAACTTTTTGTTTAAATTAAACTTCAATCGAAAATGTCCATCAGTGTATTTCTATCTATGAAGTAGATCTTCTAATAACCTATATTGCAATCAAGGGTTCAGGAGTACCTATGCTAATCGATATATAACGATTTATGAATAAAAAGTGGTATGATGGTATGGTAAAGAGTAGATTTTCATGATTTTCCTTCTCATATTGTGAGAGACTGAATTCTACCTACATACATATAAATAAATCTGAATATTACACGTCGCAGCTTGATATAGAACGTTCGCTCACGAAAAAAGACAAATAAAGGTCGCAAGATGCTACTCGATGCACGCTGCTTTCTTGAGGTGATCTTGAAGAGCCCAGAAAAGAGACAGCCTTAGTTCACCTATTCAAATTTTTTTAATTTCCTATGGCAGCAAATTTTAATGGTGTAAATATGTGTTTCAACTAAATTGTTTCTAAAAATCTTTATCTACAGTTTTGACACGATCTTAAAATTAACTTTAAAAAAACCTAATTATCATCAAACTCCATTAGCAAATTGTTTAATTAAACAGCAATTTGAGAGCGATTCTTCGAATGTTAATTACCCAAATAAAGTACAGCTGATTCATTAAAAAGTCAAACACTGACTCAAAAAACGAGGAAGTCCCTTGCTAACTAGGTTTGTTAATAAAAGGGGTATCAAAATAAATTACAATTAACCAGGATTATCGTCTTCAGCTAAAAATAAGTACAGTTTTGAACGTAATCTTACTTCAAGGACTTCCATACGGAAATATTTTTATTAAGACTGCTTTTTTTACTACCAGGCTATCTATAAATGTCCTCCGTAGATTCTAAGTGTTGTGTTGTTCATTGGTGTAAACATAGAAACCCTTTATCGGGATAAAAGGTCCTTGTACACACAGCTCGTATCATGTATGTACAGCCTGTACAAAGGTTGAAAAAAAGGTTAAAATAAATTTTGGGTTTTATCTCCGACGCACAAATACTGTTCGGGTTGTAATACCTTTTGATGTTCACATAACATGCTTAGTTTGTGTCAGGATAAAGCTAGATGCTAACAGTTTGTTTAATCTTATTAAGGATATATGTCACTAATACGTATGTTCCATACTTTATGCTATAAACGTAAAGGCAAAGCTTATTTCATGTATGAATTAATGTAGAATGCTGTCTATTAAACCGTTCCATCACTGGCTGGTGGCGTTTCATAGTCAATCATACAAAGAAAGTCATTGTGTAGTACCTATGTATCCTGTAAAGGGCGATATGAATATTTTCAAGTAATATACGTTTAGGTTATTGGAATTACAATTGAACACAACATTTTCAATTTATATTTTTTTTTTTCAAAGGCATTTTTCTAGTGGATCAATCATCAATATTTGAGAGAAATTTTATTTGTTCCATATGTGATAAACTTTTCAATTCGAATCGTTTAGTTTCAATATAGCAGCCATATAGAGTTCAAAGCTATCACGCACACGCACATACACACACAACAAGGTGATAAATTGATTCATCTTCGCCTCTTTTGCATACCATATTAAATGATATTGCAGGTGTAGGTATTAATATGTATCACTTCATACATTTGAATTAAAATTGTACCATTATTATGGCAATTCCTGCAACGGTGACACATAATACCATCAACCCGTAGAGGATTCAATAAGATGGCGAAGTTTGTGTGGAGCAAACTTATTCCTCTGACGTATTACTTTGGACCTCGTATTAATATTCCGTTCAGTGAAGGAGCTTTAATTGCACCTTGACGGAGGCGGGATGCGCTTCAGGTATCAAGTATCAAGAAGTGTTTTTGAAGCCGTATTTCCTACCGTATTCATAGAATTGGTTACCTTCATTATGAAGTTATGTATATGAAAGTGACTACGTCTTTCAACATAGATGTGAACAAATTTGAATTAAAACGGGAGAAGAAATTTTAATGAAATCGCTTTAACAATTCCCTGCTATTACTTTGGTCGGTGAATGTCACCTTTCCGCGACAGTGCACGGCAATAGATTTTATAAAAAAATTCCAAGTTATTTTTATATGAATTCGTACCGAATTTCGAATTCATTGCACTGGCATAAAAATAAGTATAAATGCAATAAAAATATGTTAACTGTGAAGTGAAACAAAACGATTCCAGCTGCTGCTGGAATTGTTGGTGCTCCAAAGATTAATTATAGCAGAATTAATTCAGTGACAAAATAGCAGTGAAGGACTGAAAAACGGCACTCTGTTTCCTGAGAAAACAATACTGATTTCAATAATAGTATAAATATAAATGTAACAGAAATTTGTAAGTTTCACAACAAGACTCGATCTTAGTGTGGGGTAAGGACTATGTATGTGACTGTTGGGTGTACTTGTACTCAAATATATTAGCATAATATTTAAAATTGTTAAGCTGTGTTTTTCATAGTTGTTGATTTATAATACTAATAGTGTCTTGTAGATGAGAAACAACTCTATTACCTCGTTAGTATTTTGATTACAATTTAAGTCATATCATAGTACCTACTATATCAACAGAACAAAAAATTATACACATGGAATAGATTTTTTCTATCAGTTCACATCATTCTGTGTCAGCAATGAAATTGGTTGCTTGGTAAGAACCCCAAGCAATAAAACATGTATTTTGCATTTGTAAGAGACCCCTTGTTAGCCAGGGCAGAGTCGGAAGTTCCGATCATAGGCCTCCCTCAGGTTAGTCCACTTCCACTAAACACCAATATTTGTGGTGGAGCTTACAAATATTTGTCTCGATACGGAGATCGTACCCGCTGTTTTTCGTTGCGCAGACGGCTCTAGACCAACTGCGCCACTGACGCTATCAGTTCATTATGCGAATATGAAACGCCACCGTCTGTGTCTGTAATAAAATAGTTCATCTTCCCCCACCTTGAATAGACCGCTTTTTGCAAGAATATTTATTACCTCTAAGTCTGTGTCTAATTTGTGTACTACAGTGTTACTATAAAGGTATTTTTATTAATAGGTGTAATTCAACAGATACTTAATGGTCTCTTAAATTTGCGCGAATTAACATATTGAAATAAAAGAAAATTACGGATTTTATCGCGAATTGTGTTTGACTTTTACATTTCCCAACTTGGAAAAGCAATCGAAACGTCGCGTCGGGAAGTTATAATATGGTAATATTAAACCAAATCTGTGATAAAATCCGTAAAAATTGTTTTATTTCAATCAATAGACGCTGCTCTAATTTTCTTGCATTCAAAGATATCATGTCTTGGGTTAGTAACTACAATCATAATACAGTTAATATTTAATGTAAATCGTGCTGAACTCACGGCGAACGTACTTTGGAATATCCAGACACGAAGTCAACTCCGAATTTATAGGTTAATTACCATACACTAAGATAGACTTTCGCCAGACTGAGTTCTAATCCTTTCCATTGCAAGTTATATATATTAACTACCAGTTGTATTGTTGATCGAAGACTCTCCGCCACAGCCACAAGAACTACCAGCGAATAATGTACATTGCCATTTTACAAAAATCTTATTCATAGATTTAAGTGTTTTGTTTTATTGTTTCGCTATTATTGTCTGATGTACAATAAAAAAAGATAAATAAATAAATAAATACTCCAAGCTGTCTTTATACATAAGCCGTAATCTGTGTGTAATTAAAAAAATATCTCATTTTCTCCCTTTTAGCCTATAAATACTTTGAATAAATGCTATGATTATTTTTTGTGAAATTTACACACAAAGTTACTGCACTTATAAAACAACGCAGGCTTCCATTAAACTTATTCAATTAACATAAAAATCGATTTGAATATTTAGTTTATCTTACGTGCAATTCCGTTTAATGTCATGCAATCAACAATCCATATACGGTAAGGAAAAAATCGCCCGAACAAGTTGCATACCGCCACTTTTAATTCGCGTGAAATTCGTGTCATGTGAAATGACGTTTAATTTGGCAGCTTTCAAGTGTGGGACACATCACATTGCCGGCATCAATAAGTACCATCCAACAAGATTTTTACAAGTGTGTACGAGTTAGATATGTAAGTATAACCTGTCGGAAATATCTGTGAACCTAGCTGTCATGCGTTCACATTTCATTTTTTTGTGTTACCTTATCTACTATGTTATTTTACATTAAAAACGTTTTGAGATGGATGGAAATTCCATTTTTATTCTTTTTTCTATTTTAATTCAATTTGTTTAACCTATATTTTGAATTTGCTGAACTTTTGTTCCAATGACGTCAATTATTCAAGTCCACAGATATTTCCGACGCTTAATATTTGCGAATGAATGACATAATCCGTCAAAAATAACTTTAAAAATACTTTTGGGTAAAAAATAACAAAGAAATATATACCATAGTTATGAAAATAACCTTTTAAAATACATATTGTTCTATCCTACCATTGAATTCTCCGAACAAGAAAGTCATATCGTCCTTTCACGATGGTAAGGTTTCCGTCGCAAACATCAGCGGCGAATGATTTATGTAATGTAAGGAATTCTTTGATCTCGTGACGCGTCAACTCGCACGACATTGAAGCAGTTTCCGAAGTCATTTTACTAGAACAATACATGTAATTTACTCGACATGTGATTGCATAGGTACCACAATTAAGTGTTTACCTAGAACACATGCGATTTTATATGTATTTTACTTCCTCTTTCCACACAGGTACATACAGGGCCTGATTAACCCTTAGGCTAATTAGGCTGCAGCCTAGGGCGCGAGGATCGGGGGGGCGCGCTGACATCTTATCTTCGCATGCACTATTAATCTAGCGTCATTGCTTTTACCCTCCATATTTCAACTAGACCGAGACAAAACACAAAACCTAAACTGTGAACTGAAAATGCTTGCGAGTCCCTGAGATTATAACAATAAATAAAATTTTAAAAAGCAGGTCTCTATAACAAACACTGAATTGTCTTGTCTTGTACTAGCATCAATAGTATGATGCCTACCGTCTTTTTTAAATATCTTAACAGAAGTTTAAATATACTACGCACAAAAATTAAAGGATATTTTTTTTGGTGTTTTTTGAGAGTATGTATCTTGGAGAAAATTTATTGTTAAGAAATTCGGAAACTAAAACTTGGAAGCTTGAAATGTCTTTTTTGCAGATCTGTGCTCTATTTCTTGATTCCTCGCAGTTGATAAGCAATCGTAAGAAAACCAACGAGAAAAAAAAACCAAAATTTTTCTGGATTTCAAAACCGTGCATTTACATGGGTAGTATTTTTTTGGTGACATCATTATAAAATTCCCGTAGATTATTTAATTGCCTTTAATTTGATATACCATAAACCTCCGCGACATGATTTGGAGCTGACTTATGGTAAATCAAAGTAAAAATGGCCTATCACACTTTGACATTGGATTACTCCATGAATATCAATCATGGGGAAAACAAAATCAGAATTTTAGTAACTTCAAAACATGTTCTATAAGATGGTATTAAAGTCTTATGATAATGAATAGAATTTCTAAGTAAAATTGTTGACTGAAAAAAAGGTAAAAAAACGGTTATTTATGGATATTCGGAAAACACTGCATATCTTTGGATAAAAGAAGCAAACTAAGGATATCGTCGGTAACTTTTCAACCTAAAAGTATTCTAAAGACACTCTGAAAATTTCAAACTGCTCCGATTTGATTATCGTAATGTTCGGAAGGTTTGAACTTACTGTATTCAGCAAAAATCGTCGTAATGAGCATTTTTCGCATGCTAATGGTTTTGTAACTTGAGAATATTTTTTTTAGTGATTATCCATATTCTTTTAATCAAATCCTTTTTTCTAACGTTTCACTATTCTCCGCAATTGTAAAAAAAATACTGGCACTGTTTTACCGCCGGCATTAGCGTTACCCAAAGCGTACTACGGGGAGGTTGCGTGGTCGGATTTATAGTAAAACAGTGCCAGTATTTTTTTTACAATTGCGGAGAATAGCGAAAACGTTAGAAAAAATGATTTGATTAAAAGAATATGGATAATCACCAAAAAAAGAATTCTGAAGTGACAAAAATCGATCACATACAAAAAATTGCTTATTACGACAATTTTGACGAATACAGTAAGTTCAAACCTTCCGATCACTAAGATAATCAAATCGGAGCAGTTTGAAATTTTCAGAGTGTCTTTAGAATACTTTAAGGTTGAAAAGTTACCGACGATATCCTTCGTTCGTTTCTTTTATCTAAAGATATGCAGTGTTTTCCGAATATCCATAAATAACCGTTTTTTTACCTTTTTTTTCAGTCAACAATTTTACTTAGAAATACTATTCATTATCATAAGACTTTAATACCATCTTATAGAACATATTTTGAAGTTACGAAAATTCTGATTTTGTTTTCCCATGATTGATATTCATGGAGTAATCCAATGTCAAAATGTGATAGGCCATTTTTACTTTGATTTACCATTAGTCAGCTCCAAATCATGTCACGGAGGTTTATGGTATATCAAATTAAAGGCAATTAAATTATCTACGGGAATTTTATAATGATGTCACCAAAAAAATACTACCCATGTAAATGCACGGTTTTGAAATCCAGAAAAAAATTGGTTTTTTTTTTTCTATTTGGTTTTCTTACGATTGCTTATCAACTTCGCAAGGAATCAAGTAATAGAGCACAGATCTGCAAAATAGACATTTCAAGCTTCCAAGTTTTAGTTTCCGAATTTCTTATCAATCAATTTTCTCCAAGATACAGACTCGCAAAAAACACCAAAAAAAAATTATCAAAAAAAAAATATCCTTTAATTTTTGCGAGTAGTGTATTAAAACATGCTTAAAGTCGAAGCAAATGTTGAATATCATGCAGATTAAAGGAGAACGTTAGTTTCGCTTGCAGATCAATCTGACAACTTTTATAAGTTGTATGAATCATGTTAAAATTTTCACACTTGTAAACAAAACAAAAGTAATATACCACTTTTTAGGTTCATTATAATGCAACTTGGGGGGCGCGTCCTCATAATTAGCCTAGGGCGGTCAGAACCCTAGATCAGGCGCTGGGTACATACTTACACATACCATCATTTTCTGCAGTTCAACTTTGCCCACTTACTGAATATTTACTTATTCATTAATTCGCAGACGAGAAGTCGAACCTCGGTTTCCCGAACATCAATCGAAGTTCATTCACATACGGAGAAATATGTAGGTTAATAGAAATGTATTTAGATTAACGTACTATTATTTAATTGACAGCCATTAGAAATGACCAGGATTGCTGAATGGGTCGTTAAGAACGGAATCGAATAATTAGGCTCCACCCCAGGTGTGGTTAGGCTATCAGTAATCAAAGTTGTTTGTATCGTGCCATACACACGAACATCCTTGAGCGTCGTCTCCGCGTATTTACAATGTATTCTCAATTACATAATGAAAGTGACTCCGGGGAGTCCTCTGACAGCGAAGATGAAGTGATCGTCAGGCCGCGACAGGGAACGATTAGACAGGTAACCAACAGCAATCTTTTAAAACACAATAGCTTTCAGAAAGCCATGACACAGTTTTATATGTTATATACTATATATTATAATAACATCAAATAAATATTCTAAAAATGCCGTGGAACTTAACAGTTGAAAAATTTGTAATTCTTTTTCGTAACAAAAACAACAAGAAAATATTCAGAATTATTTAAACTTGATTGCTGACTATTTTAGTACATTTCAATTTAGTGAAAATTTAAGATATTTTCGTTCCTGCGTATCTTAACTTTTTAGCCTTGAGTACAGACGAAACGTAGTTTAATATTATGCTAGAAGTAGAGCAAATTTCATAAACTAACAAATTCAACCTTATTATTTTGTTTTATAACGAAGCCTATTTCATTGACGTCATAGCTTGTTTGCTGGCACTTTCAAACAAATGATATGAAAATATGAATAAAAAAAATACAGGGGTTATTTAAAAATAGATTCTTTAATGCCATCATTTTCTAAGACCAGCGCTCAGAGTTGTCAAAGAGAATATAACACTACGTTAGATGAGTTGTCACAAACTTTGTCACAAGATTGTGGGTTTAGAATTACCTTATACATTTCATTGCATAATACCAGTGAGTCGCTTGATAGTGTGTGTCGCCGCTCATGACAAAGGAGACTGGGGGGATCGAAGGATTATTGGACCGCCAGAAATCTCCGTAAAGGAAGGAAACGCTACAGCATAGCCGTTCACGTCCGGTTTGTGTGTGACAGTGACACTGCGCTCGTGTCGGCTCATTTCTATTGCAACCTCAACTGAATCCGGCGTGCCTTTAACTAAATACATTACTATTTAGCAAATATCGTATTAATTACAAACATTATCTGAAAATTCGCCTCTGTCTTTTTATCAAGTAAAATCAACATACATACATACATACATACATACATAAACTCACGCCTTTATCCCCGAAGGGGTAGGCAGAGGCGTCACCAGGACACCCACATTTCGCCTTGTATGTTCCGTCCCACGATGTGATAGGGGGCGAGCCTATCGCCATATCGGGCACAAATTCCTGACTCCGGGCTGATAATGAATAGAAAAATCCAATATCACTTTGCCCGACCCGGGATTCGAACCCGAGACCTCAGCTTTGTAACCGTACCGTAATACAACTACGCCACCGAGGCAGTAAAATCAAGTAAGTAAAATCAAGTCTTATGGAAATTAGTATCAACTTTTCTACGGTCGTAAAGTTAGTATTTTGAAATGGCAATATCAAAAATAATTATTTATTGCGTATAATTTGTACAGCCATATATGTACATTCATATTTGGTAAATAAGTATATCAAGGAGTATTGGCAAACAACAGAGAAGTAAACACAGCTAGCTACTTTTATTACTAAAGATGTGTGATCTGTACAAACATTATACTGATATGTGCTTGTTGGACTATCGTTTTTAACGGAACAATTTATTGATATAATTTTGTATAAAGATTTTATATGTTGGAAAGTTACATACGATTATACTCGTATTATAGAAATAAATTACTATGAACGTTATTCATTGTGAGATACACGTTAATCCAAAAAAAAACAGCTCAAACCGCATGATAAGAATATTACATAATTAAATAAAGTTAAGAGAAACAAATAAACCCAACAGTTACCCATTAGGTCTCGATCCCACATTAAGATATGCTTAAATATTATTATTTCGTAGACATCAGAAACTATGAGAGTACTTAAGTCTCACAATAGTTCATGTGGATGACCCAAACATTTGTTTATGTGTGGTGACCGTGCTTACGACAATTCGATTCACAGAGGCTGTTAAGGTATCTGAGGAAATGCAACGAAATTTATTTTTAACTTTACGATGACCAAAAGTCAGCATATCCGCATGTTAACACGCCAGGTCCATTACCTTTGCACTTTGTTTTACATTTTAAGACAAACACGACGCTTTGTGTCGAAAAAAAAACAACTTCAACTTCTCCAACTGTTCAAGTGAAAGAAAAGTGAAAAGACGGCTTTATTCAAGTACAAGCCTTGTAACAAAAGATGTTTCTTTGAAAGAGAATTTAAAACCGTAGTAAGGGTCTTAGAATAATCATTCTAACCCCCATATATTTTGTGGTGTCGTTTAAAGTTACACTTTCTAAGACTTTTTATAATCATCCGACAAAACGATTACCATGCGCCTAAGGGCAGAGCAGCCAGATAGAGTACCTAGTTTGTAGATAAATGATGTAAAGACATTGCCAACCAAACTCCTACAAGCGAAAACAATAAAAGAACTTACATCAGTCCAGGGTACATATAACGAACAATAAATTACATTTCCGTCTAAAACTTCCACAAACAAAGAAAAAAGAAAGGCAAAGCAAATACGATTGTCATACGTTGCTGTATGGACCGTGATATTAAATTCCGTATGAGTTCATGGAACAAATAAGTAATTTGAAATTTTTGAGTCTCCATGGCGCAGTACGTTGAGAAGCCGGCTGTGATACGAAAAGCCGCGGTATAAATATTCGTACCGAAACAAAAAATTTGAATTGTATACCTATTTATTTTAGATTTGTGTGCTGTGACGCCATCAAATTTTACATAAATTTTGATACCCACTGATACTTGTTAACTTACTGTACCACTGTTTAAGCTATGACTGCAAGTATTTAATACATTAGTGCCCTATTCGATTATTGTAGATTCTTAATTTGGTAATCAGAGTAGCGAAGTATTAGGACGGTCGGGATATGAGGAATATAATTGGTATGGTATAGAAGGTATTCGTGTATGACGTCACTCTGCGTCCTCCTTACAATTACATGTGTTTATATCTAAGGACGCTTCCTCATTTGTTTTCTTCTTATAATCGCAGCCTTGAATTAGGAAACCCTTTACCAATCATATCAGTGAATAAACAGGTAAATTGACATTTATTCTGTCAACAGGAAGAGTCATGAAAGTTTATTTTCAAAGATGTAGAGTTAATGTATCACATGGCATTACTCTATTAAACACTGATTAAATAGACTCAATGCAAGTAAAAGGCCAACACTGTTTATTTGAAAAATTGCTTATGATGATTCCGTCATTTATTTTATATAATGTAAATTGTAAATAAACAAAAGATGTGACACATGGCCTTATCGCTGTCACACACGCTAAGTGCGTTTGGGCAAACGTGAGTTTGCACCAGTCTCGAATCGAAAATTGGAACGTAGTTTGCGCAGTTATTTGCCCGCACACGTTCCAGTATACTGGTGCAAATGCAGATGTATGGTCTAAGTCCAGCACCACACACCTTATAGTTTGTTTGATGATAAAGGATACTACTTGCTTGATACATAAAAGGTTTATTGATGATAACTTAAAGCACTACTGATGATAATGATAAAATGATAGTTTGATGCTTGATTTGATAGGAGCACGCGCGTCGTGATACTCATCGGAACGCGAACGCTAACGCACTAATTCGGCAATTAATAATTTTATGTAAATAAAGTAAAATGCTGACCGCGCCGATTTGTACGGCTGCACCGTACAGCAGACTTGCACAGTTATATGGTTACGTGTGTGGCAGCATATAAATCTATTTATCACTAAGCGTGAGATTTATTGTTGTTTCGTTTTTGTGTCCATCTCTCTACATATGACGTATACTCCATATCATGAGCAGACACCTCTAAATTACTCAACGAAGTTGTAAGAAATAATATGATTTCCTTAAGATAAATAATCTTTCCAATGTTATTCACGTTAAAATTAGAAATATTTTCATAATTCGTTATACGAATTTTCGCCTTAATTCATCGATACTTAAAAAAACAATCCGTATAACCTTTTCCACCACCTACCAAAGTAAATATAGTAGAAATATTAAATTAGAAAACGCTAAATTTATTCAATTTTACACAACATCCGTTGATGTTTTTTTAGTCATAATCAATACACTCTTTTCTTATTAAAATATAAAGCATTTCAAATGATAAACTTTACTAATACTCCACAATTTCTATCTTTCATTAAAAGGGAAGTTAGTCACGAGCGAAAACTAGTCACTAATAAACTCAACTGCTATTTAGAAACTCACGCAATTAATGTTATGTCGGTTGGTGAAGTCCCCGTTTTATCGCTTACCGTCAACGCACAAGTTATAATATTAAGTTAACTACACGGTTACACTGACCCTTGATATCTTAAGAAGTAAGACAAACTTTCATACGTAAATATAGTTTTTGCTGAATATACTAAAAATCACAATTCCTAATTTGACACTAATTATAATCGCCTTATTGTTCTAGAGTCTAGATTCTAGTGTGTGAATTTATAATATCATACACGCTGAAACTAGTCGTAGCGTGAGTTCAAACCCCATAAAATCCCAGTTTTCCTGTTTCAAAAATGTCGAAAGATTTTCCCGCAACTAGAAATTGTGCCCGTATGGCGTTAGAATCGGAAATACACTATGTGCGCTTACCCGTTCAGTTATATAAGCTAAAGCTTATGTATCTACGTATGCATAGATCTCCAATTTACATTTATAAGATATATATGCTTAAATAGTATATAATGTCGCTTAATCGGGGCTTCCATGAGAATGAACGCATGTGTCCAAATTGTGTATTTAACGACCGTCGACCGAATAGCAGATAAATTAAATAGTCGGCTTTCTGCATGGAAAAATGTGAGCTCCCTGCTTATAAATACATGTAAAGCCTAAAAACTCTACATTTATTTCTTATTTAAAAAAGCAAATACAATATCCTTCATAAATGTACACAATAAATATAAAATCAAAATCTGTGTTAAATAACTCCATAAGGTTACGAATACATAGTAATCACGCAATAAATGTCTTTATTACCAGGAAAATAGGCCAAGTACTATTCATCGGTGACTCATTCACCATGAACGTAACATGAATCAGTAAAGTAATTTTGTCTGTCATTCATGATACTATTGGTCCTAGGCTTCCCTCAATAATTAATAGGAGTTAAGCATTATATGTATTATAAAAAGTCTGTTATATGGATCCATTTAATTACAACGAGGATATCTTTACATCCATCAAGCACTGATTCTTATGTATACTTTACATTGATATATTACACAATGCAATGCGACTAGGAACAACTATTATAGTAAGGAGTAAAAATATTTATATGTAAAAAAAATTCCAGAGAGCGTCGATAGTACCGAAAAGTTCGTTAAATGTATATAAGACGCCTAAATCAAACAACACAATATTCTTTCGATATATATTTAATAAATAATTTACAATTTGATGGAGCAAATAGTTCATAAACAAAAATGTTTTCTTAGAAAAGCATTTTTCGCAAAATTTCATAAGAATACAAGATTATTATTTCAATTGAAGGGTCATATCGACGTATTTTGATATGGCAATGCTGTTTATTTTTCGTAATTTTTCTCATTTCAATTATACGCGATGATACAACAAAGATCTTTTGGAAGTCGGGACCACCGTGCGGCGGCGTCGTGTGCCGGGTCGGTCACTTCCCTGTAACATGGTTGAGGAGGCCGATGGCTGGCACATGCGTCATAATCGTGAACGAGTGCTGCTTGTGTGGACTGGTCTGCTCGACTTGCTTATAATGATAACTTTTAATTACTTTAAAACTTTTATTTCTATTCATTGCTTTGGTGAAACAGTGTACTGATTCCGCGTTCTGGGCGACTTTACTTACCTAACTCAACCGTACAAAATGACTTGACCAATTACCCTATTCATCATTACTATTCTAAATTATCTATGAACTGCTCTGAATTTAACTACGCTGCAACCTCTGTATAAATACTGTATTGTAAACTTGTTTTAAGAGCAACGCTAGAGTTTCTTGCCCGTTCTTCTCTGGCGAAAACAGCCTTGTGAACCGGGTGGTAGTGGAAAAAAGTGACTGAATCTAAATAATGTATGACATTTCATGGGTTCAATAAATATTTTCATTTCATTTCATTTCATATCCGTATAAGGCAAAGCTTATACGGATGAATAGATCCTGTTTTCCTGCTAATTTTATCTGGCAGGCTTATTGTTACTGGTGGGATTACAGAGCTGATTGGCAGTACATTATCGCATTTTGATCTTCACAGCAAATTGCTTGAACGTTGAAATCTTGAAGATGTTTACAATTCACTTATAATTCTTAATTTATTCAATTTACTTTTGAATAAGAAAAAACAGTTGTGTATTTATTTATTTCTTAACAGTCAAGTAACAAAAACGTGTGTATAGTGCGTTAAGTCTGTAAAAGCATTATTATGGATCAAGTTACTTTTTTATTACAGTAAAATTGACTAGGTTAAATACTGGCATATAAGCCTACGCGTAACCACAGCGTAACCAAATAGTTGATTCCGAAACGCGAGAAAATTTTACAATAACCTTTATTTATTTAACAAATTGAAATATTCTTTTAAATAAAATACCCAGCCCAATTATTTCCTTTCTTATCAAAGTATGCAGCCTTAAATTGTAAAATATGCTATTGGTAAAGTATACAAAGTGTTGGGATAACGTCACACAAATTACCAGCACAATATGTTCAGGGCCGCTTTACGACTTATTCATACACGCACGTTCCACAAGATACCATTCCTCTTTTTGTCATGTAGATATTTGACATTATTGCCTGCATTGTTCGATGGCAAGTATGTGATTTATGTAAGAATACTACAAAAGCCACGTGCTATTTTCTACGCCTATTCTTACTGCCATTATGGTGGAATTCTCTTATCATTGTATTATAATAAGTTCGTGACTCAGATCACGTGGGTTATCGGTCTTTTATAAACAAATTAGGATTCTTGGCACTGAAACCAAACAAAATGTAGAAAGGATTTAAGCAATTTTAATACGGTTTAGACGAAGAAGCGAGTGGTGGCCTGTTGGTATCGGACCAGACGCGGCTGCCAACATGTTCACGGTGTTTGCAGGTTCAAATCCCTCGGCACACCTCTGAATTTTCGGATACATGTGTGTATTTATAGTCAATTACGGTCAATAGTCTTTTAACGGTGAAGGAAAACATCGGGAGGAAACCAGCACACCATAGCGATTTGTAAAAATTTATATGGTATGTGAAACGCAACCTGCACTAGGCCAGCGTGGTGGAGTATATGGCCTAACCCCTCTTAATAGTGCTCTCCATTGTAGACGAGGCCCGTGCCCTGCAGTGCAATACTTGTATCCCTCGGATAGCAATGGATAGCGACCACCGATTGAGAAAATCCAAGCACTGGTATTTCGGATTGAGTCTATATTTATCCAAGTCTGCACAGACGCCCTGATTACGTCCACCAGAGAGGTACGACCATTTCTTGCTTGGATACTCCGCTTGGGTGACACTTCACTTACTATCAGGTTCAATACCGTCACATTGTTGTGTCTGTATAAAAAACGCACAAAACTAAGATATAAAAAATCGTCTAGGAGTTCATTAACCCTCCTAATTTTAGCAGCCAGAAATGGGTATTTGACTATCATCGAATTTTTGTATTATTTTGCAAACAAACAGTAGTGCCTTTAAAATAAAACATTTTTGTGAAAACAGTGATAAAGTAGCTTGTCACATAAGGCAAATATTAGTATTTTAAATGAAAGAGTGGGGACGTAGTGGGGACATCTTGCCGTCTCTTTCACACCCGCACACAATAATGCATATTAAGAATAGTGACGTCACTAATTTTGTTTTGCGTCCCTTTTCTTTTACCCCCACTACAAGATCAAAAACGTTTATAACTTTTTAAATTCTGAATGAATTTACAAAATTCTTTGTTTGTTAGATTTTGGATATGGATACTTTTTGATGAATACAATAAAAAAAATGAGTCAAATACCCAAATGTAATATTAATTACAGTCACAGATGACCTGTAAAGACTCTCTATAAGTCTGAAGTACGCACTAATTACGTTTTTTTTTTTCATTTCTTATATCCCAAGAATATCCAAGTTTGATATTACGACTAAAATAAATTACGTCCTCATCTAAGGACCCTGTGTTACTGAGCAACAGTCGACCGGGCGACCTGTAAAAATTACAGAAAACATCCTTGTTATGGTATAACAAATTATATCAAACAGTATTCATTTACTGCTTACATTGGAGATGTGTATATCCAATGTATGTCCGATTTTTATCATTACGTGCCTATGGAACGACAAAAATATTCTCTTTTGTTTCACGTGTTAAACAACCGTAATGGTAACATTAATCATATTTAATTTCTAGGTAATATTAGGGTAGGTAATTTCATAAAAATGTCACATGTGTACGAGTATACAGCAAAAAAATGAGGTACATTATTTTATGGACCTACTAACACAGTTAGGGTATAAGCAAATGTTGAGATATTTTTAAAAGTTTCTAACTTAGCAATATTTTAAAATTACACATTGTGACATAAGAATATAAAACTTTTTCTATCGCATGGGAATAAACCTAGGACAGTTGTATATGGTAATTATGAGGCATAGGAATAAAGTAACCAAAACTCTATGTAATAAATATATTAGGAGCACTCCGAGATAAAATATATATGAATATTTGCAACATTGAAATGAAAATCAAAACACTACTTAATCCTCTCAGGCTTGCAACAGCTGGGCAGCGCATTGTGCTCTCGGAACAGACAAACATAGCTTCAAAATATACAAATTATACTCTCCTTATATACATGAATATTATTAAAATTCGTACATACATACATAAACTCACGCCTTTATCCCCGAAGGGGTAGGCAGAGGCGCCACCAGGACACCCACATTTCGCCTTGTATGTTCCGTCCCACGATGTGATAGGGGGCGAGCCTATCGCCATATCGGGCACAAATTCCTGACTCCGGGCTGATAATGAATAGAAAAATCCAATATCACTTTGCCCGACCCGGGACTCGAACCCGAGACCTCAGCTTTGTAACCGTACCGTAATACAACTACGCCACCGAGGCAGTCTAACTTTACTATTATTAAAATAACTTATATTAACATTCGTATTCGTGTATTGTACAGCTATTTTTAGTTCCTACGCAATAGAATTTTGGTGAAAACGATGAACCAACAAGTTGATAATTAGTTAGTCGAGTGGCTCGCTTATCAGGATGTAATACCTGACCAGCGTCACAACGGCCAAAGCCCTTGGCCCATTAACGGCTTCCATACTACCACATTCCAACAGCTGTATCTGCCCCATAAATAAAACGGGGAAATGAATTTGGTCGCAGCATTACATTGGAATACAATCAATTTCTTTTAAAATATTTTTAAGTTAATTTACATATAAAATAGTATTTGATTACAATTAAAGGTGTTTATACTTAAGATTAAATGATTGTATTAATGTGCTGATGTCAAAAAGTAAAATTCATTCTTCGCCCTTAAAACGCGATTAATAACAATGTCTCGAAATATAAAAAGCCATACTTACACCACGTCTATTTTAATCCCTCGCTAAGTACCAAACTTCTTAACTAAGTTTAAAATTAATACCATAACTTTACATTCAATATCTTTATATTAAACTTTATAATAAATCGGATCAGTTGTTTGAAACATATTGTGTTGAAGAGATTAGCGGTCTAATCCGTGAGGCTTTTTATTCGATAACTAGATATTCTCCTAGAGTGCTTACGTGTAAAGTAAAATTTTAACAAAATCCCTTTGTAGCTTTTTGCATAAAAAAGGAATAAACAACTTTATTACCCCTCACCTTTATAATATTTTACACAAATATCAGACTTTACGACCCACCTCTAGGTAAACACCTCGTACATGTGATGTGGTGTGCCATTATTGCTCTCAAAAGTTTTCTAAGCTTATTCAATTCATTCAGTGCCACCAGACCAACCAGACAAAGTATACAAATTAATGACACTTTACCAAGATTGCTTTCTTATTTTTTAATAAATATCCCATCTCGTTATATCATTTCGTTAATGGGCACTAAGAAATCAGAAGGATCAGAGTATTTATGTAAATTATTTCTCGTCCTCTATTATGGCGCGCCTCTTGTAGTCAACACGACTCGCATCTAAAAGGACTCATTATACCTCATCGTTCTTTACTTATGTTATAAAATAGTTTGTAAATTTTCCCCAGAGCACCAAGAGCACAAAGTATTAATAATTTTAAAAAACACCTATACAGGGTATATCAAGACCGCGACCGAAAACGAAGCCAGGAGGTAGTATTAGTGATATCAAACACAATGCAAGTAAAAATTTAAAAAAAAAACGTATTTTTTTTTTATTTTATACATATCGTCTTATTTGAGTGATTAAACATAGTTTTTCTAAAATAATGATGTACATCGCTTAATTTATAAACACGCAATGGTACGTAAGGGCTTAAATTACTATTTTTGCAAAAACTAGGTATTTACCCCTCAAAAACGATGATATTTAAAAAATTTAAAAAAAAATCTCGCGCTTATTCTGCAAAATTTTTAGTTGCATTGTGTCTGTAGCCGCTAAAACTACCACCTGGCTTCGTATTCGGTCGCGGTCTTGATATACCCTGTATAATATAGTCCGACCCACATTAATTATTATTTCGTGAGTATAACAAGCTACGAGAGGCGTTTCGGTGTCACAAACACTTAGACCTGAACAAATACTTGTGAATCACACAATCATTTATCTCGGTGCGAGGATCGTACTTGAGATCCATTTTTCGCTGCCGGTGGCTTAACCAACTACGCCACGAAAGCTGTCAATGCTTCTATCTTTGTAATATTACTATTCAATTTTAATTCTACATTGATGGACGTATAGTCTCTCGAATCTATGTATAGCATGAGCTGGTGTACGAGATTGACGATGATACATCGTTCAGTCGCTATGCACTTCAGGTCACCTGCATGCTCACTCTCGGCTTTATTTTTTTTTTTGGAACGCTGCCAAAAATACAATATGGACGTAATACACGAATCCATTCTATGAACGAGGTATTACATTTGCAGAAAAAATGTTCGTCGGCCAAAACTGCTGCATGCATTTGTCATGAACTCTTAACTAACACGATTTCGTAAAAAGGCCTTTGAATACAAATTCTTTAAGATAAAATGTTATTTCGAAGCATTATGGACGAATCACCCAGATACATAGCTTTTCTGTTCAAACATAGTAAAATAAATGAGCCAGTAAACGAACTACCTTGAATATTGGATGTCACCGGTCCAAGATCACTTTATGCATAGTTTTCCTATTCATGAAAAATACAATCTCATCTACATAATGTTATTTTGAAGCTAGCCTTCACATTAGCTTTGAAAGTGACAGTATATAACACGGTTTATTAACTTTCACATAATTATTCCCTATCGTCTGATAACGTATTATCATCGATAAGGACTCAACAACTCCCGATAAACACCATTAAAGCTTTCCGTAGAATTGTCAAAACAGACATGTACTATAGTATAGAAATATCATTTACTATAATGTGCGACGGAGTAGATAATATCTTTTGTGACATTAAATTGTTACTGCAATTAAAGTGAACGCCACACAACTTCGCTTTAACATTTGCCGTGTCTACTAAATCTAATTGAAGTTTAGCAACAGGATAATTAATTCACCCAACAACTACAAATGTGATTCAAATCTGTTCTGCAGATTAATATCATTTTGCTTAGCATCGTTGATTATATTCTCACTCAATAGAAGTGTTCTTAATATCCTACAAGTGAAATTACTATGGAAACTCAACTTTAGCGATACAATCTTAGACTGCAGTTTAAAGGCCGTGTGTGCATTAAGCGAGCAAGTTGTTCGTAGATTAGCTTGTCACTTTCCTCAACCCGCTTCTCGATTTAGTATTCCAACGGCGTGAAAGTTATCAGTAACATTGAATTGTTAAATTAACATTACAAACGCGGTCGCACTCATGGTCATCGGCAACCCGAGTAAGATACACCATTCGATCTTTTCCTGCATTATTGAACTAACTCAACCAGTGCTACAATTGCTGTTTCATTTATGTTCGTCCCGAGCTACTTACACCGTACTTTAAAAGAAACAGTTTGGATGCTAAAAGAAAGTAGGTACTTTGTAAACAATTCCATTTTCCATCACATTATTTTAAAATGTTGCCGCAACTGGGCCAAAATTGAGCAAATATTTAAAATGCTAACACTTTTATCACGAAAGATAGGCGAGTACCGAAATGGAGCGATATTGATAAAACATTGGATTGTATGTGGCTACCTAAACTAAGTTTATTTCAAATGCATCTTTTTCACTTTCCATACAAATCTGTCCCTATGAAGCGTATTGAATTTGGTATCGATAAGTGAAATTAATTGGCTGGCCATCCATAAAATTGACATTGTAAGCGATATTACTGTGCTCCCATACGTTTTTATACGCCACTGCATGTATGCAAACCAATTCAATTTGAACATCATTTTGGCTTTTCCGGTAATTTATTTTATATCGCCGTACAAATACGAAAAATACGCGGTTGCGGTTGAATCTCATTGTTCTGAAGTGTATGAATAATGAAGTGGAAACTATAAGTGGATTTTGGTAATTTTTATACCTTAATTGAGAGCAGCGTTAAAATAAATAATTTAGAGCATCACCATGCCCGCAGAATATTCAGCCAGCTTTCCTCATTGTTTTCTAATGCCAGTCGTTTTCATCTGGATAGAAATCAAATTTAGTCCGATATTAGGTCAGCGTGCAGTACCATCTTCAGCTAAAGGAAGTCCACTACTCACCATAACTTTTCCCCAAGGATTTCCACACTAGCTTATTGGAAAGGAACTGTATCAAGCGACCTCCTCTTACCCTTCATCTCTTGGGTGTACACCTGCATGCAATATATCAGCAGTAATATAAATTGATAAATTGAGTTCCGCTTTCAAATATATCGATGTTTCAGCGAACCCGTAGGGATTGATTCAGTAGTCCCGAAATTATTTATATTTGTAACAGCTACATAAAAATGTCTCTTGTTATCTTTATTCACGGCAATTTTCTATCGTAGTGTGATGTCACGATCATTATTGGACTGTAGAGTATATTCTTTGTGATTATAACGCAAATATTCTTTGAGATTTTTTTGGAACTAGGCAAATAAGTATTGTTTTTCCATTTTTTAAATATCAAAACACATACATCCTGTAACGTAGTAAATAAGCATAAGCCTAAAACTAAAAAAAATGAGGCTCACACATAATGATACTACTACAAGATACATTATTTTTTTCACTTACCGTCGTAATGTTTCCAAAATGTCAACATATAAACGGCAGAACTTTCCTCTATCTTCTCTAAGTTTTTATCTTCCGAGTTTAATTGTTTGGTACCTCGATGAACGGAATCTAAGTGCTGTCCCTTGTTCAAGATGTTGTAAGCCAGCGGTTGCATACACGCTATTTTATTTTAAGTGTACATGTTTTCTAAATACTTCAAAAATTGAGACAGCTGTCTGCGGTTATAGTTTTAATGTTAAACTATTTAGACCATATGATTACTCAACATATGATGGTACGGGCAACATCGTCCATGCGTACAATTATATTTGGCTACTCTACACAATTATGCCGGCCTGCTTAGTTGCATTTACATGTTTAACTTAAAGAAGCTAAGTGAAGAACGAAGCGAGAACGAAACGTTGTAGCTTGCAAACTATTCCGTAACTACTTGGTCTTTGAGTTAAGTGACAATACTCTACCTAATCAGTAAACGAAACTTATTAAATTCATAGAAAAAATAGAACGCGTTCCCATGCCAATATATAATAATAAGATAGTAATTAGTTATGATATTAATTGGTTATCGTATACAAAGACAACCGTAGATTTCATATCGAGCTGTATCTACTATATTGTGTATAGGATGATTAATTAGTACATATACCAGTCATAAACTCACGCTTTTATCCCAGAAGGGGTAGGCAGAGGCGCCACCAAGACACCCACGTTCCGCCTTGTATGTTCCGTCCCATGATGTATTAGGGGGCGAGCCTATAACTATATCGGGCAAAAAATCCTGACTCCGAGATGATACTTAATGAATAGAAAAACCCAATATCACTTTGCCCGACCCGGGATTCGAATCTAAGACCTCAGCTTTGTAGTCGTACCGTATACCCTGAAATCGAATCCGAGATAAAAAATGTAAACAAACAAATGTCATTGTGAAAGTGACATTTCAGGGCTAGGAAACATTTTCTAATAAAAATTCAAATGTTGCGAATATTGTGTTTTAGAATTTCCTTTAGATTAACATGGTAAAAATGAAAAGCACCAACAAAAACGAAATATATTTAGTTTGTTATTTAAAAAGTATTTTATCAATCACACACTTATCAGTTCACAAGCCTTCAATATCACTTGAATGAGACGAACTCGTTGATGTCAGAATCAGTAACATTTATTTTAAATTGATCTGGCACTATATCAATCAGGTGGTCTAATTTGCAAGTTTTTCTTCCTTTATTACATGTTTAACACATCCATCCCACCACCGCGGTGTCACTTCTTGTAAACCATCTTCATTAATCATGTTTTCTTCATAACAAATATTTTTTCGTAATTGGAGAGGCTAAATATAATAAAGTTTTAATTCAGTGAGCCAAATGTTAGGAATTTCTATTTATTGCCAGCAGCATAACATAATTTCGTACCATTTTTATCACATCATTTAAAAAAAAATTGAAATTGTATTTTATGTAAATATTATACCAAAGAATTTTAATTCGGCTATGTTTTATACTTATATAACAGGTGAGAATAATTCCAACCTATCATTTTAACGGTTGTCGACAAACTACCATGGCAATTTATTTTTATTGTAGTGGTAACCCTTCTGTTTACATTTTTGATCTCTGATTCCATTTCAGGGTATAGTACAACTACGCCACCGAGGTGACCAAACGCCTATTTGAGTAACATACATTTGTACCGAATTAACTGAAAAACTCAGCAGTCTTATTCCAAATAAGGTCTATATTAATCTTTCTAAAATGGGAATCAAAACAAAAAAAAATAGAAACTTTATAAAATATTGTAGGAACAAATATTTATTTTTCTATAAAAATGGAAATTCAATGCTAATTTAAAACAGGAATAGACGTTGTAAATATATTTGGAAAGCAGGAACAAAAACAATTTAAGCTCGAAATATTTTCTCAAACAACAATAAATGGTACGAACAAATCCAAAGATAGACGATAACGGAGGGAAAGTTTGCACTTTTGCCATATTTATATGTGGTATGGATTGTTTTTCTAACAACATCTGGTGAATATCTTTACAAGTCATCGTCCGACTGTTTTTGTGTCTATAGGTGCCAAGATACAATACAAATTTCCAGATTAAAATAATTTTCCATTGTATAATTTGTTAGTTCACAATAAATCATTAGCCAGAAGCACTTTATTAAAATACAATTCTTCTTAATTAATTCATGATTTAAGCACGTTATTTATGTACATTTTAATGTTCTTTTAATTTTATTACTAGCTCGTCACAGTAATCCAATGAAGATTTGTCGGTGTAACGAGATGCCAAGTGTTCGTTCCCAGCACCAAGATACTTGTGTGATGAACTAATAATATGGACAAACTAATATCTACCCATATAATTGAAAATGGTTATGGTAATTTTACAATCAAAATGTATTATTAAATATATGGAATCTCATTTAATGCCGATTTTCTTCTTTTACTTTTATACGCATGATTCAGCGGGAAAACGTAGAATAGGTAAATGTATCTTATCACAATCAAAATAGATTGAATATAAATAAAATTTAAATGTTTTGGTGGCAAACAAATGGCACGTAACAAAGGCATTTCTTTTATTCGAAGTCAGAACACGTTCCTCAGTTTATACATTGAGCAGAAAATTGTACTTTCAGTGACGATGCATGCGTGAATGTGCGAGTTTGAGTTATTATTGTATGAATTATTCATTTATGCTTATTTACATTATATTCAAACTATTCGTTATTTTAAATCTATAAAACATGCGAATTATTTTATATATTATTAATATATTATGCGATGCCATTACTAGTGGTAGGTCTCTCATATTATGTAAGAGGCCGCCTGGGTAAGTACCACCGCAATGTCTATTTCTTCCGCTAAACAGCAGTGTGAAATGCACTGCTGTGTTCCACTGTGGTTCCAGCTTGAAGGACATTGTAGCCAGAATAACTACTAGACATAATGAGACTTAACATCTTATGTCTTAGGATAGCGAGCGCAGTGGAATGCCAAGGATTGCTTTGTAGTACTTGATGTTATTGTTTTTTTTCTATTGTCCTTGAGCGGTCTTATCGCTTACCATCAGGCGAATGGCATGCTCGACTCACCATTCCTCGCAATAAAAAATAAACTTTTTGACTAATACCTACTCATTTTAGTTTTATAAGAGTGGTAGAGGTTACACCTGGTAACATACGACTACTGTGGACCCTAGACTCTTGGTCAGTTCCAACAGCATCTCATAGAAATAGAAATACCTCATACACCTTACAGCCTAGCCATCCAGTTTCATTCATTGAGTAAGGTTGGCGTAGGCTCAATGCTCTTTTCCAGCTCCCGTCCTTTCTCCTTCTTTTTACCCTCCAATTTTGAGATGCTGGCAGCGCTGTAAAATTTCGGTAACTCGTTTTTGCTCAGTTTTTGCCCTTTGATTGTTTTGCACACGTACACAGACATGAATAAAATTAACGATTTGTTAATATTCGCAGCACCTACAAAGCAATCTTTTAGCTCCTCTATATGCGTATAAAATAACAAAAGACTGGCAAATCCAAACGTCGATGTATACAATCTTATAAAACAAATATTTACTAAATAAGTCCCCTCGAGACTCAAGCACTGCTCCTTGGTTTTGCTAAGAGGCTGAACATCAATCTAATGAAACGATGTTCTTAAAAAAGATAAACTACTCAATGTATTAGATACAGGTGTATATGTATCCTCAAAATATTTTGCTATTTTCGTGATTCCCAAAATCCCGCTTAAAACTTCATGCTACCAACACGGGCCCTTGAACTAGATGTTCTCTTTTGTTTTATTCCGCCCTGAACTACCGTACGTCCCCACACTACTCTACCAAAATGTATTTTTAAATATCAACCATAAGCGCCGTCTGACTTAGAAAACTTAGTTCGTAGACCAACTGCGAAGTGACGGACTTCGTATACCATATAAGATAATGTAAAAATCTTCACGGTATGATAAGATAATGTAAAAAACAGTTTTATTTATATGTGCAACATCTGCGTAAATCTAACAAACCAGTAATTAACTAAAAATAGGCACATGATTCCAAAAACTCGATGCTTATCGATATTATTGATAAATATGGGACGTTACCACTCACCAATCACCATTACTATCTCGCCGGACTTTTTTAACCAATATATCCTTGCGGCTTCTCTACCGTTAAACCAAAATTGGCACACTGGGTTTCCACGTGTCGTCGACCGTAAATAAATAGATTCACCGATGTCACACTGAGACACGTGTAACGCACGGTGGGTGTAAAATACTGTCTGCGGTCCCACCACGTCTAAACGCAAAACAAGTATTTTTTATTGCAATAAAAATACTTCAGTACAGTCGAAATCTTAGTTTCTTACTTATATGTACGATGAATATACTACATGTACCACGCCTGCACCCCTAAGGGAGTAGCTAAAAGTACCAGTGATTGTTAACTTATTTCGTAATATTTCTATTACTTCCAAATAAATCTAATTGAGTCCCTAGATTAACATTGAGTAGTGAGTACGATATAATATGTAAATACTTAATAAGAAATTAATAAGCAAAAGTAACTAACTTCTTTTACTTTATACATACATTATTAAAATATCTAGCGAATAAGAGGTTTTATTGCACGTAGGCTTTAATTTCGCATGATAAAATAAATCTCAGATGCAAAGGTTTGTAAAAATATTTGTAATACCGTCAGTCGCGAGTGAAATCCTCGTCAGCTGTTGGTACACAACAGTACAAGGGAAAGAATTCGCTCCAGTATTTATCGTATTGGATAGATCCGTAGTGTCTCTTGTTTGAAAAAGAAGGAAGTGCTGTATGTCACATAAAACTAGAGTTACTCGCTTAATTGTGCACATTTGTTGTTTAATATTATGCATCTAACCGCTATACATTTTAGTCAAAATAATAAAAAACATTTACTCGTTACTGGCAAATTTCCTATTTTGGTGATAAATTGTCATTTATATATCTTTTTTTATTTTTGGCTAAAGTTTGTTAAAGCATCTTGTCAAGTTGATTACAGCAATCCACTAGTGAAATTTTCGGTCTGAAAATTATCAAATTTGCGTGCTCTTTGTTCACTCCCTATCGTGTTGTTACATTAGCATCGCATGTAAGATCCCACCCTTTCAGGGTTATAGGCATGAGCGTAATTTTAGAAATATTTAACCAACTTTAAGCAATAAAAAACAGCCGTTCATATGAATATATTAGCTACGAAGCAAGTCATACGAGACTGAAAATAAAAAGCAAATAGTACCGAATTACCATCTTTTTATTACTGACAGAAACCATCCCGTTGTCGGTCCTATATAGCTTTTATTATTACTGCGTTGTTCTGAATACGCATAAGCTCCGAAAATCCCATCACGTGACTCGCTCACAATTCTTTACAATCCAGCTGTTTCACAAGTCTCATTCATGAATATTAATACCAACTAGACAAATAATAACAGGCTGTTAATAAGAATGCTTTACCGATAAAACCTTTATCGAGGTCAATAAACTAAAATGTACTAAAAAAAGAATTACTATTATGAATTGTTTAGAGAGTAGAGACTGGTTTGTGTTATTTAGATTATGTTGTGTACACTAACTACCACAATGGTTTAGGCACACCGCGTGCCGGCAATATTTTGCCTTTATTTGATGTCTGTATATCTAATACGTGTTAATTGAAAAATGTTTGTTAAAAACCTAAATCATTTTCAGTCATACTAAACCAAGGCATAATCCGTGAAGATATTCTATTATGGTTATTTATTATTATGTTCCTTTATTCATTATTGAAGTAGGTATTAAAACCAGTCTTCGTGGAGTATTCGTCTGGTAATGCCCTGATAAATCATTTAAATTTTACTTCAATAAAATTAAATCAAAGCCGATTAAAATCTTCACAATAATTTACACTATAACAGCAATTTAAGACAAAGCCTTACAAATAATTGCTAGCAAAATTAATAACCATTAGTTGTATATACCAGACAATAGGTATGGAACAAAAATGAAGTTTAAATAGATACATCACTAGTTTAGCCGTTCAAAACCTAAATAATATAAATCGGACCAAATGTTGTCATGTAAGTAAATAGATAGTGGGCACTAAAATTGTGTCCAACCTACCTGTAGCCCTATTTTGATTTACGACAGGGACCGTTCCTCATAACATGGATTTATAGTAGTTTTACTCTAAACTGACATTTGAATAATACGTTTACGTAATGTCGAGACCTTCGTAATTTTGAACATACCTTAACAAGGAAACGACTTACCCAAGACTAGGCAAACGGTACGGCTACGCTTGGCTGCAATTTTTTTTTGAAAGTTTCACCAAATTATATGAAAGCTTAGAAACTTTGCGAGGCTTAAGCCAACTTCACCTGGTTCGTAGTCATGCAGCCAACTAAATGGAAAGGCTTCTAGCTAATATTGGCAAAACCTTCCAAAATGATATTTTAAAACGAGAAATAAGACTTAATCTATAAATAATAATTTATGGAAAGTAATAAATACCTATTCAATAACTTTAATTTAATATAGTATTATATATTAGAAAAACATAATTCTGACTCCTTCGCAAAAACTAATAAAGTGACTTAAAGCAGTCGATAATTAACTATGAATATTGAATTTAATTTTGTAACTTTCAAAGTCACAAGTTTACTTCTATTCCTCCGTTTTCAGTCTATTAACAATTTGTAACACAATAATGAGTTGAGACTTTTAACTTACCAGATAGGGCCATTAACAGACACAAGATGGCAACTAGATGGCAAAAAACATCAAGAGAGCAACAACATCGCCATACACGTTACTCCACCAGATGGCGAAGAAGATGACGAATTCACGCCGACGTTGCGCATGCGCAGGAAACTCAGCACACCGCTCACAGCTCTACACGGAGTCTCCGATGGAATGCCCAGTAAGTAGCTTCCCCTGCAATATTAATAAACAATCCCAACCCTTATCTAAGGATTGACCCGGAAAATGATTAATGGACGAATCAAAATAAATGTAATGTGGGAGTGATAAATCATTTACGTGATTGGGCTCTTTTTGGGATCGCTCTCTGAATATAGCAATCAAGATGTATTATTTATTTCACGCATGTACATAACATAAATCATTGCTTATATTAATTTGATATGTTTCAAGGATATACTAAATATCGACATTTTTTCCGGATAATTACAAAAAATGGATATCAAAAAGTTAAAGACCTTCTAAAATAGTAAATTCGACATCAAAAACAAGGCAATGTTATTGAATATATTGTAATAACATGCTTTTAATGTTTTCTTTATTTGTTAAATTTTAATATTCGCACGTATCACGTAAAATGATAAAGTGAACAAATTGTCACTATTGTCGATAGCAAATTTTTTTGGCGTCAATCATAGTGTAAATAGGTAAATACATAAATAAGCGAAATAATAATAAAATTGCCATCCAGATCACGCACAACAATTTTTTGCCTCTTTCCAGTAATTGACGGAAAATTGGTATAAACAACTTGGAAGTATTTAAAGCTCTCTCCAGTGGTTGATTTATAAAATAAATATTGTTACGAAATGTTTGATTTATTTCCTTGTATAAGCAATTGATGTGATACGGCCTTGTGAGCATTATGAACCATTACATACCAATTACCTTTCAAGGACATCCTTCAAAATTATCAGTTAAAGCACCTAAATTACATATAAACAACATTCTGATAAGTACATACAACATATTTACGTTGAAGGATATCCTTTTTTTTTATTTAATTTAATTTACCGTATGATACCCCAACAGTTAATGGACCAAAAACGCATAATATTTGAACGTATACAATTCATCATTCATCATCATATTTCCAAAAAATATATAAGTGTATGTATATGGATATTGGCGCAGAACCGAACCATGTTGTGTGGTAAAGAAAAGGCCTGTGTTCGGCAGTGGGTGAATTGAGCTGAAATAATGATGATGATGTGTAATGGAATTTTCCCGATGCTACACAGATTTGCGCAGCTCGCCCACCCGATCTCTTTCTCCTCTTGATCGAACAAAACGGCGGTTTAGTACGATGGTGTCTAGTGCGGCCGCTGCAGCAGTGTCGCGCCGGCTCTCCGCCACCATCGGCTGGTGCCTCGCCACTCCCACCCACGTCAAACCACAGATAGTGCGACAGGGACGCGCGCTGTGCCTGCAGTACATAAAAACGCAGATACGACGATCAACTTTCTGTTCGAAAAAGGTAATAATTTCACAAAATTAAAATGTCACATTAGAATCAAGTATAATAACTTACATAATAGACCGCGTTTAATTTTTATTCGCAGTCCCTTACGGCCTTTACAGCTGGCCTATCCAGTTGTAAAAGTCTTTTCATCCAGGGTCATTAAAATGCTCGTTTATCATTTTTGCCACGGAGAAAATTAATTTTTCTGTTTAATGGTTTCTTAGATTTACGCGAATGATACACATTGAAATAAAACTATTTTATACGGATTTTATCGCGATTTGGTTGAATTTTTACATTTTTTAACTTCCCGACGTTTCGATTACTTTACAGCTTTCGTGGTCCAGTCAGGGTTGGTCAGTCCGCCCCGTGACCACGAAAGCTGTAACGTAATCGAAACGTCGGGAAGTTAAAAAATGTAAAAATTCAACCAAATCGCGATAAAATCCGTATAAAATAATTTTATTTCAATTTTACTGTTTGATAATTCCGTTTCAGGTTAAATATTCTAATAGATTTCTACTCGCTGAGCTTCAATGGTCGGTGTTAATAAAATGCGTGCCGCTGTTAATTCTGCCTTCAGCAGATGCAGTAACGAGTGTCCTGGCGGGAAAGTCCCAATATTATTAAGTCAGTTGTGCAGCACTTGTAATTCAACGCATATATATTTTAACAGCAAATAGTGATAAAACGCCTACAACGCATGATTGAGACTGAATGCGGAGAAGAGGCTGTATGCAACACAGACACGGGGGTGTTGGTCGCTCTGCGCGCGCTGTGCGCAGCGCTCGAGAGGAAGCGACCAGACGCCTTCCGACACGTTGCCAGGCAAGCCACACGCGCGCCCGCCGCCATGCTGCGATCCGACACCGCCTTAGCAGAGCTTGCTCTTGCCCTAGCACGACGAATCACCAGGGAAAACATCACCTGGTCGAAGGTCAGCTTGCACAATTACATATCTTATATATAGTTGTAGACCAGTATACCAAGTAAGGTGTTTCCGTCTTCTTACCATCTCTTTCGATTATGATTGCTTCCGATTCCTTCTGCTGAAGCCGTATGACTGTGTAGAGTTGCAAGAGATGATAGTCTGCTGCCAATCGGTACATTTTATGGAGGATATCGCATTTAGCTTCAGGCGTGGTGCAGTTACTTCGTAAGGTTAAAAAATCTAGCTGAAGCGATGACCCAACCAGCAAATCGACTAATGGTAATTGATTACCGCAGCCCATGAATACACACGAGACCATTGGAATGTTAAGAGCGATGCGACCTTTAAGAAAAGTGCCGTTCTATTCAAAAGCTGCCCAGATATTGAATCGAAAATAAATTAAATCTGTTATGCATACCGAAACGTTTGTCAAAAAAATATATTACACATTTTCATATTGATGAAAAAACTATTTAATATTTATTTAATTGAAAAAGCACATTTTATAGAATAAATTCGTGAAAGCAATTCCAAAGCAAAAACTTAGGTATTCCTATAAAGATGAATTACAATTTACAACCTCCATTAACCAATTACACAAACAAGCCTTACTTTATTGAGCCTAAACCATTCTTAATTACGGTAACCATTGCTTACAGTGTTATGCTAGTAGATAATTTAAAAAAATAAATGAAATCGATTTAAGTTCTTCAATCTAAAACTATTTGTAAAATTTTCTTTATTTTTATTCACCAGGCACCGACTTATTTATCTATGCAAATGCTAATTTCATTCAATCTTGTTGGCTTATCAAAATAATTAAAAACTCTTCCAATATAAGTATCGCTTAATAACGATGTATTATTTAACAAAACTATAACATGCAAACGTATGTAGCTAAATACTATATATAAGTTAACATATCTGTATAACAATCAATGCAGGAATATTTAACGAATTTAAATGAGCGCTAAAACCTACGTAACGTCTTGAATAATAGGAAAAAACATCGGTCTCGTCAGCGCAAAAGTCTAAATGTCCTTAACGTCCTACGAGAAGTCAACTTGTTTTGCTTGAAGAAAGATATGACCTACTACGGTTCTACGACCTGATGCTGTCATAACAATTAAGTATTTTTTTACTGGATATAACAAATAGATGTTTTACACGAAAATATTACAAAGAGAATCCTCTCTTGGATTCCTAGCCAGATTTTTGTATTTTCTTCGTATGCTAAGTTTAGGCCAATGTCATGTCATGTGGCCATAAACGCCAGATTTATCCTCGTGTCTGAGATCTCTGTCTCAGGCAACTGATATGATTCTGATTTTATAATAACCCGTTGATTTGAGGACAGACAACAGTCATTAATATCTTTGCCTTTTCCTGCATACCTCATCAGTTTTCCCTGCTAAGCATATCCAATAGGTAAATCTGTCAGGTAAATCACACATAAAATTGTGTTTCCAGATAGCCGCAGTGTATTGCATTTGCGGTGCGTTGGCGCGGGAGGCGGCGGAGGCGGCCGAGGGCGAGCCTGCTCTGGAGCTGGTCGCGGCACCTGCTGCAGCCATAGCTGATCTCCTGCACGAAGAACCTGGCTCCTGGGTGGTTTCACATGGAGGATGGGTCTGTATATAATCTACACCACTTCGTTGCTTCGTTATGCTTATTGTCATGAAATAATACTCTTCAACTTATAGAAGGTACCTATAGGTAACACTGTCACTTTTGAATAAGTCAAATTAGAGAGATCTTCAATATAATCAAAATAAGTTTTATTTTGTTATAAGGATAAATAAAAACTATATGTATAATGACTTCTCTGGATATAACAATGGTTGTTTAAACATACACAATCACATTAATACAATTGAAGTTGGACAAAACATAACTAGTGCTATAAAAGGTATCACCACAGGATAATTCTCCTTCGGGTAGGTATTATTAGATGAAACAAAAACTTAAAATGAACGCTACTAACACGTACAAAGGCTAGGGTATCCGTTTACAAAGGGTACAACATCGCAATACAAAGAGAAAACGTGATATTTGTGAGGATGAGGATGTGAGGATATGTGAGGATTTACCTCAATGTTGCATTATATCGTTGCCCTACACTTGACTGTGTATTCTTACATGCACAAAGGACGTTTGTGGCCCAGATTGTCCGAGCTTCACCTCAATGTGGTATTATAACGCTTGTAAGAATAGGAAAAGATGGTAACACATTTAATTGAAATTAGGTCAAAAATGCACCGACTAAATTTTAGTCCGAGATAACTCATGTTTAAATCGGTAAATTCACACAAAATTTACCTCCCGTTTCGAAAGTCGAACCTAGGATGATATAACGAAAAATACTGTTAATAAATACTTAAACTCTAACAATTGTTGGTAACAACACTCGAAAACATACTAAAATCACGGCGATATATTATAAACGCTTTCATTAGAATTTGTTATATTTGAGAGTAGAGAGTAAACTCTTAAAATTACTTAAACAGATCGTTAAATTTAGCTAATTAGAAGAACTCCCGACTGTTAGTTATAAAATTGTATAAAAAATGCACTCCACCGTATTGTATCATCATATTTTAATAAAGAGCTCCATAGCTATTTGGTTTCAATACATAGGTACTCGTCAAATCTCGCTGCTAACCAATATGTGTTCAATACAAGCATGGAGATGGAGTGGTTAAAACCTCTAGTCTGTCCGAGTCAGGTAGAGCACATTTACTCGTCCTCCCCTGTTATTACCATTGTTAATAGCAGCAGTCATTATGCCATGTCACTGTACGAGTATAGGTGGCTTTGAATTCTGAAAATAGCTCGGCTCTCGTCTAATAAACTGCATCTAGCCATCCCTTATTGCGTCTGCATTGGATTATGGCACAAGTACCGTCACATAATGAACAGGGAAGCCCCGTGTCCAATAATGAGCCACATACGATCTTAGTCAGATTAATTATAGATTAGAGAACACAATCCCTTTAATAACTCGTCTTTGAAATAGAATATCGATTTATGGCAGATACTAGATATCAATTTTTATCAGGCATACAATTTTACACGTCAAAGTAAGTAGTTATTCTATTTTTACCATTTTTCCTCTCAGGGTTCAGATTTTAAAGTAGCTATTTAATTTTACATAAAAGAATGTCAGGCATTATATTGCCTGTTATGTCCGCTAACGGCTCCCTCTCATCTCAGGCATAGAGATTAGACTATGTTGCATCCAGTTACGAATTTTCTTAAAATGTTTGTTGGCTGGCCCATTGTAAAATGACAAGCCGAATTTTAAGCATCTGAATAAAGTTCATGATAAACTTATCCCGTGCGCTTCTGTAAAAATAATACTTCCTGATTTTGTTTTGCTTCAGAATGGACTAATAGAGAGGCTCCGGGCAAGCGAACGAGACCACAGATCTGAGAAGAACTTAAGAGTGATGGTGTCCTTCTTCGTGTTAGTCTGTCTTACTTTGCTATTCTTCCGATGGGTCATACACTCGCATCCCGCTTACAGCAACTAGCTATACAGCTTTACACTTCATCTAATATTTATCTCACAAAGAACTTAAAATATAATATAATAATAGAAATTAGATTCCAGCAGATTGAAGTACATAAGACGTAGGTTACCTACGTCTTTTTATAGTTACGAAATGCTGTAATAAACATTACAGAGATTCTCCGCCGTCGCGTCGAGACCGCACTGAATCCTACCTGTATAAAGGCGGGATAGGCTACTAAACTTAACGCAATATTCGGCACCTTTTCCAATATAGATACACTCATCTGATTCGTCATATTACTAAATGTACTTTATGAATGTTTAAAACTATCTGGAAAGAAAAATCATTTCAAGAATGTTACATTTTCACCGATTGCATCGGATACCTCATGTGTTTTTATACCGCATAGTAAATGTAAATAAAATTACACTATTGTACATTATTTTATCTCTCGAAAATAATCTAGTAATATAAATTACAACGTCCTCAATAAGACAGATTAAATCCAATAATGGATAATTGTTATAGCAAAATGTGTATTCAACAGTATTTCTTAATAACTTTAAAAAATATATTTTATTTTTTTGGTTATACCCATTGACTTCAACATGAAATATTTTTCTTTATAAATTATTGCCCTGACACTTATTGTACAAGGGGTGTCCACCCAGAGCTTTTCCCACCCCCCAGCAGCATCATTGTGCCTAAGCCTTACAAACGACACCGACTTTATGTACCACCCTAATTAAATTTTAAGCAGCTGTGAATGAAAATTTGTGTTAGTTATAGGTATAACAAATTTATCATTGTGTTAAGTTCCTGTTTTAATTAACTTGTAATAATTAGTATTCAAAAATCAAAACTTCACTGGTTATTCCTTGTGTTAATAAACATAACTTTACAAAAATAACATCTCATTAAATTTATTTTATTTGGAAAACGTAATTGCGAACAGTATTATTTAAATAATTTATCGAAAATTATAATTTACTTTTACTTTGAATAATATAATTATAACGTTAATATAAATAGTTAATAATATATTTTTTTGTCACAATTCTATTTTTTGTCCTAGGTAATTTGAATAAAATGACAGTTTTAGTATAATGGATTAGGGATCTGTCCCAAATAGTAGTCATAATATTGTTAAAATAGTTATGTACAATGGTCATTAAAACGTATTAATTAATGATTATTTAGTCAATGATTAAAATGTTAATAGAGTTTTATTATAATATTATAAGGTACTGTGTATGTTCCGTGTAAATTACTGTTAAGAGGATAAATGTTAAATATTTATCTATTGTTTTTCTTACTCGTGTTTTATAATTTATTGTTGAATAATCGGTTTTCATCCTCACAAAAATAGTGCGAAAAAAATCTAAAAAGTGCAATATCTACAAGGATACTGCAACTGTGTAATAAAATAGATTGCTTTTGGAATACGCCTGTCCTCCGTTTCCGTTGGCCCAAAGCTCTTTCTTCCACCCATTCCTTTTTCTTTCTTTTTCCTCCCATTGTGAAGCCGGCAACGAATGTAGATATTTATAGACGGCGGAAATTATTTTCATTAATTACTGACAGGACAACGTGAGTAAAACACTTGTTATTATATGCAGTACAAGCTAAACACCCGAATGACACAATTATGATGGCGGGATAGTATCAAAATGTGCACAGAATTAAGCCGAAAAAAATAATTAAATTCACACATTGGCGAACGGCTCACTTCACAAACCACGAAAATTATTTTAAGGATGTCTATGATACACGGATTTCCTTTTCCTTCGAAGTTCATCATACCTGTTACTACACGGGTTACCTATAACAGATGCCATGGCATAAATATCTTAAGTAGTACTCAAAAGCATCTTCCTATTATGAATGTAGTTCCAATCTCGATCCTAAAATTTTCTGAAATTTATTTTACTCACGAAAAACGCATTTTAAATGGGGCCCAACGTTACTACTTTCTTGGCTTATTTTTGCCGTCGTATTATTTTTTATAGCATAGGGGCGGAAACGAGTAAGCGGGCCACCTGCCGGAAATTGATTACCCCCATGACGTCCTCAACGTTTGGGAAATCATATTGGGCTACGTAATAAGCAATCTGACTTTACGAACAAGATGAAACAACAAAGCTGCATCTACACGCCGGTTTTCGGTGAAACAGTGATATCGCCCTGAATATAGCGTAGCTCTACTACTTACAGAAGTTATTTAGGGGAGGTACAATTCACATCCACTTATAGAGGACTATAGGATAGAACACCGCTGTAGTAAGCATGTTCCGGAGTGGAGACCGTGTCTTGGCGCCTTGGTCTTAGGTCTTTGTCGTAGGTACTAGTGTGTAAAAAATATAATATAAATAGGTTTCTAGTTCTATAAGCAATCATATCGTTAACCATCAGGCGAATGGCATACTCGTCTCGCCATTCATTGCAATAAAAAAGTGCGTTTATTTTATTATAATATACCTACTTAGGTAAATAGATCACCGACGTTGTCAACCCGCAGCAGTTTGCTATTGGTGTCTCCAATATACGTAGCAAGCCACAAAACTCAATACTCGACTTCGTCTATTCTAGCCCAGGTGAATACTCTGCAAAAATCGGGATTCAGCACTTCATTTCATCTGAGGAGGTTCTACATTACGTTTGCCGCTGAGCTGCACAGAACACTCCAAAATTCGATTGCTCCAACGACGCGTACGCCTTATATGGCCATCCCACTACCATTTTAGCTCGCTAATGCAGGAGACTATGTCGACATTTTTGGTTCTCTCGTCTCTGCTGAATTATTTCACTTCAAATAAAGTGCCTACCTTTATCAACTTTTAATGCAGAACTTAAAAAAGAAACGAGAATTGTATTACGCTGCAAATGTCTTAAACTTAAGCATGCATAATTTCTGTGAATATGTGAAATCGTACTCAATGCGGGAAGTACGGGACGCTAACACCGAATTGTGGGTTAATGTTCCTTTTCATTTTTTTTTATTTTTATTTTTTTTTATTTATTTATTTATTAAAATACAAAGTTACAAACAAAAAATAAATATTATTTCCACGAAACCGGGCTTCGGTTTGACCGTGGAGGTGGTGAGTCTCATTTACACATGTACAAAACATTTTCATTGGACATTAAACAAAATAAAAAAGAAAAACAAAGTAGGTAACACTTATGAAGTTAGAATTTTAAACAAAGATAAACAAAGTATCACTCATAAACTTTATGATATAGCTATAAAATGAAATAAAAACAGGATATAACTTTAAACAATAAAATCTAACAAAAATATCACTTCCAAAATTTAAACAGAAAATAAAAACATCACTTCTAAACTTATATATAAATAAAATTAAAATAAAACACAATATGAATTACAACTACACAAAATAGAAATAAACTGTAACTGTAAGTATACCTAAAAAGAATGAATGTGGGAATGCAAAGCGCATAGGGGGACGGTCTCCTTTAATGCGGGACATTTGGCCGCCCTAGTATCAATATCTCTGACTCCTTAGAGAAACCTCGAACATAGCACGTGTCACAGCAAATTTTTAATTACCTATTGAACGAAACCTAAGTAAATAAAATAAAAGATAAACTGGTATGGAAATCTTGATTGTTTATGCTACACTGTATATTTGTTTCTTATTATATCCATCATTATATTCGATAGCCTCCGTGGCACAGTGGGTTAGACGCCGGCTGTGAAACGAGAGGCCACAGGTTCGATCCCCGCACCAAGACAAATGTTTGTGAAAACCACAAGTATTTGTTTCGGGTCTGGGTGTTTGAGAGACCGAAAAGTCTCTCGTAGTTTCTGATACCCACGAAACAAGACTCGATCTTAGTGTGGGGTCAGCACTATGTATGTGACTGTTGGGTGTATTTATTTATTTATTTATTTATTATACAGACTACTTACTACGACAAAATTGTGTCCGTATTTATCATTGAAGTACAAGTATAATACAAAGATATATTATGATGTTTTTTTGCAAAACTCGGTCTCGCGGCTTGCTATTGTCGCACTCCCCTCACTATAGAAACATTACTAATCAGTAATCGTAATTCAATACTCGTTGTCTAGTCAGTCTAAGTCGTAAGTGGTAATGTAGTCGATCATTAATTCTCTTGTAAAATAAAATAGTGTACAGTTAGACGATCATAAACATTAAATAAATAGCATTGGCAACACTAAACAGTTTGTCTTGTCTATGGATATATGGACGATAGAAAGCTGAAACAATTGAAGAAATAATAGGCATGCAAACACGAATGAATATTTATACGCTGAATATTGCATCAGTGAAATATTTGTGACCGAATCAAGAGTGAATAATCTCTTTGCACGTAAGTTAAAATTTTATCCATTCCCCTAATATTGCCATTGCTAAAGAAAGAAACCGATAAAAGAACGTCACACAAGAGTTGAAGCAGCGCTATAGCTATAGGGTTTTCATGCAAGAGGAAAAGGGACGCACGCATTTTAGTTGTCAATGTCATTAGGATTCTCAATTTTTTATGACTGTAGTAGAAATTATTATTTTAATTCGTAAGTACTCCATGAAAAGGGCATTTGTAGCGTGTTATTTAATGCTAATCAAAAGTTAAAGTCCACGCGCCAGTTGAAGCCAAATATTAGGAGAATACTCGCGGTTACTCTTGAGCCAAAACGGAATTTTCTGATGCAGTGTTTACTAAATTTTTATTTCAGATGTAAATGAGAGTAACGATGTTTCATCGCGAAAACAAATGAGCAGTGAACCATTATCCTGTAATTATATAGTGTTTTGTTGGTACGACGTGTTGTAGTCGAAATGATGAAGAGTACCCTGCCTAAAGACAAGCCAGGCAAGATGAGAATCAGGGCTTTTCCTGTGAGTATGAAGCTATATTGGCGTCAAGTGATATGTTATACCTTCATGAACAAGTCATGTCAAGTCATGTTCATCACTTTCCTAGTTGAATTCTGATAGCAATAGTGACCAAATTACTTTATTTCAACATAGCCTTCATTTCCTTTTTAAATGTATGCTCAGTTTTTTTACAAAGGTCAAAGTGAATCATTTGTATTATGACATTAGATGAATAATCATATCTGTTTGTATTTAATTTATGATGAATAATCATAATGAAAAACTGATAAAAATATTAATCATTAAGTTAAGTGGACAGTGCTATATGTTAAGGTTTCAGATTTCATTTAGTTACATATAATCAACCTAATATAATGATTTCACTAAAAGATAACAACTGTGTTTTAAATGCAGAAATTATCTTGCCTCTGTAAAGTTAATTACAGTTTTTTCATAAATCTTGTGATATTTTATACACAATTATATTAAATGAAATATATTGATACATAAACTATTTATGATTTTCCTTATTTAGGTGACTGAAATAGGTGTTAACATAACTCAGTTGCCTAAATAAAAAAAAGAGGTTTGAATCATGAAAGGAGATTGTCAAAATTGTCAGTTCTCAATATTGTTGCCCACTGCTGAGTATAGGACTCATTTACAATAGAGCTTTAGATTGAGATTATAGCATACAACATTGTATAATTCAAATTGTTTCCGTTTATTTATTATTATAGAAAACAACCTAATACATTGTTCTAAAGTAGTTGCAATATTTTTTTATATATTAAATATTTATATGTTTCACTGTTGTTTTATAAACTAATAGAAAATGGATAACAATAATAACAAATAGTTATTAGTCATAATATGTTGAAAGTACAATAATAAGTTTTTAATAGTATGTTAAGAAAGTGCCGGTGTTAGGGTAGAGTGCAGTTGGTCGGTGGACCTAGGATGGCAGTGCCGTAAGGGCGCTGAATGCCGGGATTTACTGAAACTTACAGTGTGTCTGTGATTTACTTTTTTTGCTTGGATTTGGATAGTACTCATAGGGCGCCATTGAAATCTCGCCCAGGGCGTCATTATTGCTAAAACCATTCTGTGTTCAGGAAAGTACTATGTTATTTATATAAATAACCAAGGGTATTGGTAACAATAGTACTTATTTCAACAAAAACACTTGTTTCTTTTAATTTCTTAGTATTTCCTGCTTCATTGAAAATGTGGCAGTCTGTCAATATCATCATCATCAGCCTATATTAGTCTACTGCTGGACATAGGCCTCCTCAAAATTGCGCCATTTCACCCTGTCTTCGGCTTGAATATACTTGAATATACTCTTTGGTCTGTCAATATACTTTTATGTAATTTAAAACAAATACTGCAAACTTTTTCTTCAAGTAATCAAATTGAAAATATGGCAACAATTTCACAATTGTACATTTAAATTTAGAATGAAGGACTTGAAACTTCAAAATTTTTTGATTAACATTGTCATAATTCTATTTTTGACAAGAGTGGAAATCAATCAAAAGACAAAAATAACATTTTTACATTTTATATTTGTTCAATGTTTTGGTTTTGTCCTTTTACTTTTATATCATGTATATGTAACTTTGAAAGCAAGTAACGAAGTCAAGATGACTAGAAAATTTCAAGTGTGGAACTATTCTGAACCATATTATCAAATGTATCCAGACACTTGGGTATGGACACATTTATTCTGATCCGATTATTTGTATTAGTGTGGCATTCATTATCCATAGTATTTAAAATCCTGACTATTGTTATAGAAGGAGTGAGTTATAGAACTGAAGGGTGTATTGAGAGTGATTTGTAAAAATACTTGTTAAATTGTAGATGACTATGGATGAGAAGTATGTGGAGAGCATATGGAGTCTTCTAAAGAATGCAATACAAGAAATACAGAAGAAAAACAACTCTGGTCTCTCTTTTGAGGAACTGTATCGCAATGCATACACTATGGTGTTGCATAAACATGGTGAAAGACTTTACACAGGATTAAAAGAAGTTGTAACACAGCATCTAGAAACCAAGGTATTGTACTGCAAACATTTATTTGTTTAGAAATAAATAACTCCAATGTGACTTTTGCCAAGGTAATATTTTTGCAGTAACTCTTGAAAAATCTAGATTAGAAATAGTACATCACTGGTGTTTGCAGTCTTCGAATATCTTTGATTTTTTTTAAATATTGTTACAAATATTAGTGAAAATTAATTGTTTCGTAACTAAAACATTGTTAGAATAGTATAATTTCAATTGGAAATTGGAATAATTTGGAAATGATTTATATTAGACTTTGAAAATGCTACTTCTGTTACAGGTCAGAGAAGATGTACTTCACTCATTACACAATGGGTTTCTGCAAACACTGAACAATGCCTTCACTGACCACCAGACCAGCATGGTCATGATTCGTGACATATTGATGTACATGGACAGAGTATATGTTCAACAAAATGAAGTGGACAATGTTTATAACCTGGGGCTCATTATATTCCGAGATCAGGTATGTATTACTGCAGGATATGTAGTTACCATAAATAGTAGTCTGTTTTTACATCATTTAAAACTTATTACCGTTATCATTTTATTGATACCACTTTGTACCACATTTTTTGTTTCGTAAACACTATACGTTCGCAATTATGTAAAAACAAATTATATGACATTTACATTCAGTGCAGTTATTGAAATAAATTACTGAAATTTTTACGCCTAATAATAACATTGGTGAATTATATAATCGCTACCCTGTTGTTTGTCAACGACATGCGGTTTACGTAAACATTACAACAGGCAATCAGCTTGTTGTCGGTTAAATGTAAGCCGTACTCTATTTACAGGTAGTTCGTTACGGATGCATCCGTGACCACCTGCGTCAGACCCTGCTGGAGCTGGTGGCTCGCGAGCGGCGCGGCGAGGTGGTGGACCGTCTCGCCATCCGCAACGCTTGCCAAATGCTCATGGTGCTCGGGATCAACTCCCGGGCCGTGTACGAAGAGGACTTTGAGATACCTTTCTTGCATCAGTCTTCAGAATTTTATAGAGTATGTTTTGATCATTTCTATCATTCTTAACAGTATTTTTTTATAAATATTTTGTGTTGCATTAGAGTTACTATATTACTGTGTTGTATATGTTATCTACCAATAGGGTAGATGTGTTCTTGATTGCAGGCCCAATCTCAGAAGACCAACTGTGGATGCGTTTTGGTCAGGTGATGTGATTAAATATAAAAAAATAATACACTATGACATTTCCAGAGTATCTAAATGCCGAAGATCATTGGGAAAAGCTTTTATTTGGCAGAAGTGAACTTAGAAATCCAATGTATACAATGTGCATAGTTTTATTGTATCGTCATATTAATATTTTATAATATTTATCTGATGTAGTTCTAGTTATGAACGCTCATGTTGCTGCTTTACTAATGATGTTCTACGTGACGTTATTAGTACGAGGAGTTGACAAGAAGTGTTTGTGCGTTGCAGATGGAATCTCAGAAGTTCTTGGCGGAGAACAGCGCGGCGGTGTACATGAGCCGCGTGGAGGCGCGCATCGCGGAGGAGGCGGAGCGCGCGCGCCACTACCTGGACGAGTCCACCGAGTCGCGCGTCGTGGCCGTGCTCGAGCACGAGCTCATCGAGCGACACATGAAGACCATCGTCGAGGTTACACACACACATTTATACTTCTTGTAACCTAGTTACCTAGATAACAATACTCTTGTGAAATCACACATCACGTCCTGCGTTGTCCACATGAAATAATCTATACACCCAACAGCCACATACATAGTCCTGACCCCGCATAAGATCGAGTCTTGTGTCGTGGGTATCCGGAATTACGAGGGACTTTTCGGTGGCACAAATACATATTATCACAATCGACGTATAAAACGTATAAATTACGTGGCTTATAAAATTTAAAATATGAGTTGGTTCATCGAGGGGCGAACTGTGTGTTTTGGAGTGTAGAGTAGTGGTGGTGAGGTTGAGCGGAGTTGTGCGGTGTTGTGCAGATGGAGAACTCCGGCGTGGTGCACATGCTGACGCACACGCGCACGTCGGAGCTGGCGTGCGTGTACAAGCTGCTGTCGCGCGTGGCGGAGGGGCTGCGCACCGTGGCCGACGCCGTGTCGGCGCACCTGCGCGAGCAGGGCCGCGCGCTCGTCACCGACGACACGCACAACACCAACGCCATCGCTTACGTGCAGGTATACACACACACACCACTCGCTTACAATGTATCTAATCATAGGCTTAGTTGCATCAACTCTAACCATGTAAAATTTTAAACGATTTGGAAATTTCAAAGTTACTGCATCCAAGTAGTCATTACTAATTTTCAAGTTTACACATGCTTTTTAAGAAGACGTTAAAAATGTTATCTACTATGATTTAGAACATTTATAAACACCATTGATGTACCCCCGTTTAACATTCACTAATGTTTATTTTATTTTCAGAATTTGCTCGACTTAAAAGACAGATTTGATCACTTTCTCCAAAATTCGTTTAACAATGACAAAATATTTAAGCACATGATTGCATCTGATTTCGAATATTTTCTCAATTTAAATAATAAGTCTCCAGAATTCTTGTCGTTATTTATTGATGGAAAACTGAAGAAAGGCGAAAAAGGCGTAAGTAATACATTGTATTATTTTACAAAATTCTTGGATTAAATAAAACAATATTGTTTTAAGAAATATGTTTTGATGGCATTAAAATTAATATTTCAGATGAGTGAGCAAGAAATTGAAGCAGTATTAGACAAAACAATGGTATTGTTCCGTTTCCTCCAGGAGAAAGATGTGTTTGAACGCTATTACAAGCAACACCTGGCCAAGCGACTGCTCCTTAACAAATCCGTATCTGATGACAGCGAAAAAAATATGATCTCCAAACTGAAGGTTTGCTATCTATTTATTTTGAAGATGATAGATCAGGGAAATGTAAAATTCAAAACATGTCATTTACAAATTTGAATTTTCCCCAGAAAGAAGGTTTACTGATAGATGTCGAACCTCGGGACTTCCATTGTATAATTGGTGATGTCTCCCACATTGAGAACTCCGTCAATAACCAGTGATCCTCCCGTATCCCATCCCCATATGTAAAATCCTGCAACATTCTTCTGCAAAATTCTTTACCATGTGTTACTGTGGACATGTTTTGTAAGTGTCCACCTCACATTTAACAACTTAGTAGCACAGTTAGACAAATCTTGCTTAAAGTCTTGATCATTTTATTCTGATTCGTGTCTATATCTATAACATGCACAACAGCTACTACATAATGTGTAAAGAATTTTGCAGAGATAGTTTGAGACTTTAAGCAGGGTTGTAGGGTCCGATTTTATAATTGTTGGTCAGTAGAAATAAACCTTGAAATAAGTACAGCTCATATTTTATAAAATACAGTAATATAGAGTATCTATTCTGTAATTAACATTATTTTAACTATTTCCCTATTACTCTTTCCATTACCTTACGAAACATTGTTGAATGATGACTCAACCAGTTATAAGACGTTTTATTAAGGTGGCAGTAGTTGCAACTACTGCTAAAAACCCAACAGAACAAAATCTAAAACTTATTCTGACAAATATTTAACTAGTGCTTGTGAAAGGATTATCAAGTCTTCATATGTTATCAGTGATTGTTCTTAAATTTTTATTGTTTTTTTATTTCAGACTGAGTGTGGTTGTCAGTTCACATCGAAGTTAGAAGGAATGTTCAAAGACATGACAGTCTCTAACACCATAATGGAAGAGTTCAAGGAACATGTATTGTCTGCTGGGGTGAATATTTCTTTTCCTTTATTTTTAACTCTATATGCATGCTATTTCCAACTGGTCATTGGCCTTCCAATGTCTGAGAATTATAATAATTATTAAAAATGATTAACTTATTATTATACATTCTATATTGTGCTACACTTAATTTGTTCATTTCTAGTTTATGATGTTCCACAGACCAACCTCCATGGCGTGGATTTATCGGTACGTGTCCTGACAACTGGATTCTGGCCGACGCAAAGTGCAACACCTAAATGTAATATTCCTACTGCTCCACGAAGTGCGTTTGAAGTTTTTAGAAGGTACAGTGATCTTTAATAATAGTCCAATGTTTTATGTACACTTTGTATTTCTATATACGTCAGTTTGTAATAACAATTTATTGCAGTACGTATCGTTTAAATATATTACAATGTTCCTCGTAAATTAAGAATTTTTGACATACGAGTACGTATCTTACTACTATGGCGACCGCTGCATGTCTCCAATAAGTTCTGTCTATGATTTGACTTAACATCTGGAATTATTACACACTCTCGGGGCAGTATAAACCTGGTTGTATTTATTTATTTATTTATTTATTGACTGCCTCGGTGGCGTAGTTGTATTAGGGTACGGTTGCAAAGCAGAGGTCTCGGGTTCGAGTCCCGGGTCGGGCAAAGCGATATTGGATTTTTCTATTCATTATCAGCCCGGAGTCAGGAATTTGTGCCCGATATGGCGATAGGCTCGCCCCCTATCACATCGTGGGACGGAACATACAAGGCGAAAAGTGGGTGTCCTGGTGGCGCCTCTGCCTACCCCTTCGGGGATAAAGGCGTGAGTTTATGTATGTATGTATTATGTATTTATTTATACAATTGAATTAATATGGCTTACAGCATTTACTTTACTATTGTTGCTGTATTTCAAATGTGGACATAGGCAATAAGGCCTATATTTAATAATTGTATAAAAAGTAATGGCCATACATGAGACCCGTCTCATTAGTAAGTAGGGGGCGTTGGGGTAACACCGTAATACAAGGATGGATTTTTTTATAGGAGTTTACGTTCTTACCCCTTCCATCCTTGTATTACGGTATTACCCCTATATAAGGTAAGCAGTGTGAAGAAGTAAGTATGCGCGTGTTGCAGTTTCTACCTGGCGAAGCACTCGGGGCGGCAGTTGTCGCTGCAGCCGCAGCTGGGCAGCGCCGACCTGCACGCCACGTTCCGCGGCACCGCGCCCCCCGCCGGCGCCTCCCCGCCGCACTCCCCGCCCGCCGCCGCCCCCGCCACCCCCGCCACACCCGCGCCCGCCCCGCGCCGACACATCATACAGGTCTCCACCTTCCAGATGTGCGTGCTGCTGCTCTTCAACAAGCGCGACAAACTCACTTACGAGGTCGGTCTGCATTTTTTACATCGATTATGTCGCACTTTTTTGTCTTTATTTTAAAACCGACCTTCGGATTCTCGCTTTTCATTGGTTCAGATTTTGTTTCACAAATGTTCTCGTTATTATTCCAGGAAATACTCAATGAGACTGATATACCGGAAAAAGATCTAGTTCGTGCACTGCAGTCGCTGGCGATGGGCAAACCCACTCAGAGAGTTCTCATTAAACACCCCAGGACTAAAGAAATAGAGCCCCCGCACGTCTTCTATGTGAATGACGCTTTCACATCTAAATTACATAGGTAAGAGTATCGCCGACGTTTGTCAAAAATTTAAAAACAAATAAATCAAAATGGTGAACTGAGTACTTGAAACGGTAAATTCAATTTTACAGGGTTAAGATTCAAACTGTGGCAGCTAAGGGCGAGTCGGAGCCGGAGCGACGAGAAACCCGAAATAAAGTGGACGAAGACCGCAAGCACGAAATAGAGGCGGCCATCGTGCGCATCATGAAAGCCAGAAAGAAAATGGCCGTATGTATAATGATTGATCTTAGTAATAGTGTAATTCGAATGTGTTTTTTGATATGCGTGTGTAAAAGTGCTGGTAGCCTGTTTATAAACGGACCAGATGCGGCTTCTAAAGTATCCACGGTGATCGCGGGTTCAAATCCCAAGACACACCTCTGACTTTTCGAAGTCATGTGTACATTGATAGTCGATCACCATATATGGTGAGTGATGAGACACCATTAAAGTGAGTGCACTATAATGGTGAATGAAAACATTGTGAGGAAACCTGCATACTATGGTGATTTGCAAGAATTTCTATGGTACGTAAAGTTCGCCAACTCGCACTAAGCCAGCGTGGTGAAATATATGACCTAACCCCTCTCAATCATACTCGATTGTAGAGGGAGCCCGTGCCCTGCAGCGGGACAGTACAGTACAGTACAGTAAGTGCGTTGTGTTGTGCAGCACACGCTGCTGGTGGCGGAGGTGACGGAGCAGCTGCGCGCGCGCTTCCTGCCGTCGCCGGTGGTGATCAAGAAGCGCATCGAGGGACTCATCGAGCGCGAGTACCTGGCGCGCACGCCCGACGACCGCAAGGTCTACACCTACGTCGCATAGGTGCGTAGCGGCCGCTCTGCCTTCCTCCATGCAGCTGTTCTTTCTCTACGCCTTGATCGCGTTCCGATCACCGAATATACACCGAAAATTTTCCATCCTGATTGTAAAAATATTGTAAATATCAGTACAGCTCTAGCTGGATTCTCGAATGATGTACGAGTGCGGTTGTTCCCTGTCTGTAGCTGTCTAAATTAAATATTATTCGTTTATGATTACGCAGCAACGTTTTATTACACGAATCCGAATCCCGAGCGGGCGGGCTCCCGCGTACTGTTCGAATTAAAATGGGTTTTATTTGCAGGCTAACACAGACTCAAGATTGTTAAGTCCTTGAAGGGGGATGCCAAGTTAGAAGTGATAGAAGTAACAAAGTATTTAAATTATTTCAAAATAAAATTATTAGTTATTATCAAACAGTTATTTTATTTGAAGATAACGATACAGCAATAAACTACGAATAGGTAATATACATTGCCACGTTGGAAGTTCGATCTGTTGGAAGGAAAGAAAAAATCTTTAGGCAAATTGATATCTATGTGTGGACTACTAGCATATTCGAAGACTGCAGGCTTAGTGACATCTATAAAACTAATATCTATAGTAATCACTGTTGACATATCTTGTATAGTAAAGCTCTTGTTGCCTAACATGACTTGGTGTTTTACTGACAATATTTTATTTCCTTTCTCATCTGAATGCGTAAAGGCAAAAGACAAAGATATCTTAGTTATTAAATTATGACACACTATTATTGAAGCTCTAGTATCATTTAAACTATACACTGGTTCTTGTTGGGAATTATTGAAGTTCAAAACTATCCATTGCTCATCCCTTATGTGTTGAGGGTTCCCATAAGGAGATACTGCTACACTCTTTGTTAAATAAACCATGTTTTGTATATTGGTGTGCATGTCTTTGCAAACCTCCTTTATGTTTCTAGCCGGTAAACTCTTATGCACATATCTACATTTCATGCGTTTATTTGTGCCAAATGTAATAAAACTGGAAGTAAAGTTTAGAAAATGGCATTGTCCATTTTCGATTGTTGGAAGAGCGAAATACTTCATTTTGTCTGTCCCGCTATTGAGAAAGTTTTTCGTATAATTGCTTTGCGCACGAGAAAATATAACTTGAAGTCCTTTTTGATATCCTGGATTTCCACTAAATTTCACAATGTTATCAATCGACCTATTAGTCAGGAGAAACTTAACGTTTATCTTCTGTGACACGTAAGCCAGGTCGATTGCTATTTCTTGAACGTGTAGCTTCACAGTAACATTAATAACAGTTGTTTCTTGAATATAAAATATATAATCCAATTTTAAAGCAATATTAGTGCATTTGTTCTCTACGCATATTGATTTGTGAATAGTTTTATTGTAATATTCACAAGCATTTTCATTACAAACAAGTATGTTAAAACTGGCGCAGTACAAGGAAGAACAATTCTGAAACAATATTAAAAGTTAAGAAACATTCAATGGCGCAAAATAAAATTATTACATAAGATCGACACAGAATAGAAATCTCAACTGAAAATTGGCATAGGAAATTAAGCCTTATTTCCGCAACGTAACGCACATATTCCTAAAGAGTTAAAACATATGAGTCGCGGATTCGCGCACGTTCTACAGGAGATGCGCGTTTGTGATCGATTACGTCGTGGAGTTAAGGAAGAACTTGCGATATTATAGACTGAAGGTTCACTGCGGTAACATTATGTACCGATCCTTATCATACATACCAAAGACGAACTGTTTGCCGTAATATTTGTTGCACTTATTATTTTTGTTTGCTCTGCTAAGTTTGTGATACGAAACATTTCTAGGTCCCTTATCTTCACAGTGCATTCAATTTCTTCATCGTTAAAAAATTGAATCGGTTTTCTTTTATTGCAGTAATCATTTATTAGTGGACATGGTATCTCTAAAACAAAAGAAATATTGTAACATAACACGATCTTTAGGATATTATGAATTACTTTTAAATTAAAACTACCACTCACTGTAAACGGATAATAAAAACATTGACCTACTTAAAGTTTTAAATACTTACCTACTACTATATACTAGAAAAATTACAACGAAAATGTTACGCTATTGGTTCGCTAGGTAAAGTTTAGCATTTGTTTTATATTATAAACTTTCAATAGCGACGATACAAACCAATGTATAAAAAAGTTCCATTATTTAACTGCCATATAGGATCTCGTATCTTATACATATCTTTGGTAAATTTTAGTTCACTTTTCGCATTGTTATGATTTCGCCATTTAAAATGTTGTTGGGGCAATGACTCCTTATACTGAAACGATATAAGTTCTATAAGCATTATAGGCATTGCCATTCATTATTTGTTCATTCATTTCGTATAACGATGTAATACTTACTTTATGACTAGACTTTCGTTTTTCTGGTAAGTTTACTTTTACAATACATAGCATATTATCAAGTAAATTATTCCTGTAACGCTCGTCGTGATTAAACAAATAAGCATAACACACGCCATCACTCTTTCTAGTCGCTTTGTTGACTTCGTTACATCCAAATAGTTTTTCCTCTTGGTCGGTGCAGTCACTATCGCAGCAACAATTTATATCACATATTTCATACTAAAATATACATAAATTTACATGATTAGAACAAAAGGATCACTGAACAATAAGATAATAACAATCTCAATACTCACCATCAAGTTACAATTACAGTCTTTAATTATGCTTTTTGGTTTCACATTTGCCTTAGAAGGTGGTTTTACATCAATAGGATAGTTTATTTCTGTAACATTATCAATTTCATTGCTTGTAAAAAGCTCTGTTGTGAAACCAAAATCCGTAGTGGACGTATTTTCGTCGTAAAATATATCCAAAATCGTGGAAGTCATTTCAGTACTGTGTCCTGATTGAGTCAGTCCAGACATGTTTTTCTTTAATGGAAAGTTAACGTTTCTTTTCTTAACTTGAATATTATTCCTACGGCTACTATTATCATACGATTCCTTTTTTTCATTTGTCGCGTTATCATTGAGATGTAATGTTTTATCGTCTTGCCATTTCTCTTGAATAAAATCCATGACGCAGAATTGTATAAGAATTGATAAGAGAGTAAAACCGAAGTAAGTTATTATTCTCATGTTGCTACTTATATTCTATGCCAAATGAAGAAAAATTACGAATTACCACATCAATATGTAATTCAACGCTGCCTTTTGATTCAGTTCTTAGTTTAAACCTGCCAAATAAAAGGAAATAAATTACATTTACATACGCCTTCATATCCACGAGAGGGGAGGCAAAGATGTTACTGGTGCCACCTACAATTCGCTGATCTTATTTACGTATTCTGTTGCGGAGAGAGGCGAGCTTTAAACCACACCTGAGACAAATTTCATCCCTGGATAACTCATTGACTATACATATTAACTTTTCAAAGTAAAAAAATCACCAAATACCACTTGACTCGGGAGTCTAACCCGAAAAATAGATTTTATCTAGGAGTTTAACTTTGCATACCTACCTAATTATATTTGATAGTAGACTATAAACACAATATTGTGTAATATTCATTAAAAAATTACATCTTTAGTTGTACAATACATAGCAGTGGGTGCAATTATAATATAAACTTACCTATCACTACCTAAATTAATAATATCCGTTTGTAGAAGCTGTGATGATCCTCCAAGAAAGTAATGATGTATTTTATCAGAGAATGTGGTCGCTGTCGGTGTCCAACAAGGTATTTTTACCACGTGATGGCCAGGCACAGAAGGCAGTGTAGAACACCCGTATCCCACAATCCATGAACGCCCAATATTATCCAAACAACTCACTTGCAGGATAATTTTCGGCCAACCTGAAACATTGGCAAAGAATAACAAGGGACAATCAATAGCGTGACTGCGGCGCCAAAACTAAAAAGCATTCAACCCAGCGATTACAAAGCACGCTAGGTATTTATTGCAGTGGCACTATGTTATTAACATACTTTCAAACAACTGTGAAAAAAATATTTAATGACATTGTAGTCAGTGTAGTTCTACTGCACATAATGGGATTTCACATCTTATGTCTCAGGATGGCAATCGTAGTGGAATGCCAAATATTGCTTTATAAGTAATTCATGATGTTTGGTTTTACTACTGTCTATGAGCGTTTGTATTGCTTACCGTCAGGCGAAAGGGATGCTGGTCTAAATTCCATTCGCATTCGCAATAAAAAAAGTAGCTGGAAAATATACAGCTTCCACAATAACGAAATATGCAGCTAATAGTACAATCTACAATATTTTACCATTAGTCTAGTAGTAATAGGTACTATCACGTCACTTGATTTTGGTACCTAATAATGATAATCCGAATGAAAAACTTATCTAAGGGTTGTAAGAAATGAATACAAATAAAAAATACGTGCCTTGAATTCCTTTCGTAACGTAATGAATGTCGATGGGATGAGCCCAAACAACTGTTCGGGAGTGATCAGATTTTCCGGACACTGTCTGTCCTTCTGGGCAACCAGTTACTAGTGTCCAGTTTGGGCCTTGAAAACACAACTTATTTAATACATAATTATGTTACTTTACCAATGTAGTAAAAAATTGTTACGAGCAAGTATATTATATGATAACAATGCACAAAACTGTCATACTTACCAGCTTGGAAAGAATATCTACAAAACAATGACTTATCTGAGAAATTCACACTTCCTTGCAACTGTCCTAGTAAATGCAGTTCAGCCATTAGACAATAATCTTTTTCTAAATTTTATCATAGCTATGGTATCTATAGATTGTTCCGTGAAAATCTGCGGTGAAAATGGATTTGTTGTCCAATAGTTGCTATGGCAACAAACTGCCGCAATAACACCGTCCATACTTTTTACAAAGGGCTTGGCAAAGGAAACGTGGTATATAGAGCATTGGCTGTAGGAAATAAAAGAGATAAAGATTAACGGCCTTAATCATAGACAGTTTTAAAACCTATTTTACTTATCGAATGTTTTGTCCTCTTCGTTCAAACTTAATTCAAAGTCCTTATAAAGGGATAAAACATACTTAAAATAGGTTTTAAGACTGTTTACGAATAAAGCCGAGTGTCTGAAATTAAAATTTCAAACAGGTATATTTATGTAATAGCTATTAAATGTACGTTATTTCATATATTATGAAATTAATGGTAGTAAAGACCAAACGTCAGATATTTTCATTGTGATCATAGATTGTGACAGAAGCTAAAACAAAAAGCCATAGACTAGAGTTTATAAATTGTAGGTATATGTATAGCATAAAACCAGATATGGTAGGTATATTTGGTACAATGCCAATTTCTTTTATAAATATAAAAACGGCATGTATTCAAATATCAAATCAAGAGCGATCTTACATATAAACAAAGTATAGTGCGTTGGGGTAGCACCGTAATAGTAGTTAGGGGGGTAAGAACGTAAACTCCTATAAAATATAGAAGTTTACGTTCTCGCCAACAGTGCGTGGTGGCCAGTTGGAACCGGACCAGACGCGACCGCCAACATGTTCGTGGTGATCGCGAGTTTAAATCCCAGGGCACTGACTTTTCGGAGTGATGTGTGTATTGATAGTCAATCACCACGCACTATAACAGTGAAGGAAAACATGGTGAGAAAACTTGCATACCGCAGCGATTTGTAAAAAAATCTATGGTATGTGAAATTGTGAACTATATGGCCTAACCCCTCTCAATCGTACTCTCGATTGTAGAGAAGGCCCGTGTCCCGCATTGAGACGTAAATAGGCTGATTGATACAGACAGACGTTCTCACCCCTTCTATTCTTGTTCTATGTATACCTCAATACACCCTATTTTAGTTTTATTAATATCTATTTTAAAATAGTTAATTTTGGTCATATAACAAAGATTGGGACTGGTAAATAAATAAACACTCCAGAAAACTTAAAAAAATATTTTTACTTATCAATAATAATCATCGTATAGTTGAACATCGAACATATCTTAAAACATGAATACTGAAGAATGCAGGGAATGCGATCACAAGTAGGGTTGCCAGCCGGGGAAGAGCCTGCAGAGGTTGGCGGGGTCGGTGGCTTGCTGCAGCAGGCGCGCCACGTGCCCCGCCACGGCCACGCCGGCCGCCGCGCCGCCCTCCGCGCCGCACAGCTTGCGGCTCACCGACTGCACGCTGCGCGCCGCCAGGCTGCTGCTGCCCGACTCTGCTCCACATTACCAATCAACACTCACATTACGGAAATACGTTACATACCTAAACATTGTCTTTCTGTATAAAACATTTTCAATACATGATTACTGTACTAATATTACAGAGAACTCATTACATTGGATTAATATTAATACCACTTTGTATTTCATTTTAAAGTCAAATCTACACTGATGTATTCATTTTATTTATAAAATAATCTAATAATCTGTAATTTTAAAAATAAACATGAATGTCTCTCAAAGATTTCCCTGATGGGGACCATGTGCCACACCTCAAGACACAATGAGCTCCTTCTGCGTAGATTGGATCACAAACAGTTAACGTTTAAAATTAACTTTAACATTTTAATAAATAAAATGAAGGTAGTTTTGTAACAATCACTGTGCGGATGACTAATACCTCAGTCCACCACGTGACCACGAACGCTGTAGAGCATTCGATACGTCGGGAATTTAAAAAACGTAAAATTAAAGCAAATCCCCGATAAATCCGTAAAAAGAAGTTTGTTTCAATGTGCAAAACAGTAGCTAAATTCTATGAAATAATTAGTTTTGTGGTTACACACGATAAGCTAGAATAGAAAATTACTTGATTTTGGAATTTGCAACAGTCGTCCGTTGAAGGTAAGTCACATAAAAAGGCACTAGCACATAAAATTGTAATATCATAACTTACGGTTAGCGTTGGGATCTCTACCACTGGGTGCATTTTGGTGCGCTGTAGTGACGGTCCACGTGTACAACGGATCACAGAGCAGCACTTCCAGTATAGTCAGCAGGGTCTCTTGGTTGTCGCGCAACAGTTGCATTGTTTTCTCACAACACCTAAACAAAATAATTAGGTGGATTTTTTATCACCCCAAAATATTTCTTTTTTTTTCTTTCCTTGTTGGAAAACTAAGTCAACGTGTTATAATTACATCAATTTTGGTACAATATGGGAGACGATGACTTAATTTTAAAGTAATCAAATCCAAAATAGACATTTGTGATGTTTCAACCCTTTACTACTTGACGGAAACGCTATATCTGAATTGACCGTTTTATAAGCACTAGAAAAATGTTTTTAATATGATACATAGTAATAGTATTATTTTCTTTTACCTTCGGAATATTCCTTCAATGCCACTCGCTCCGAAACCAGCTATCATATCTTGTGTTAAACGAAAAGGTACAGTCTCAGGCGTGTGTAACGTTTTCCCCTGATCAAAAGCGATTCCTAAAATGATACATTCTTATTACATTAAAATTGTCGGAAACCACTAAACTCACACAACTCACTAAATTCTTTATTACTAAGATACAATGCAAAATAGATTGAGTTAAAATATTACCAAAATCAATGTGGATGACTTCTGCTGTCCTCTTGTCAATTAAAATATTTTGCACATGCCGATCACCTAGACCTAATATGTAACCCACCATTGATGACGTGCTCACACTAAAACAAATTGTTAAATCAAATTAAACACATCAGTGTCCACAAATTATATCCATGAGCCGGGATCAACTACTATGTCCCTGGCTTCGTCGGCTTTCGGAAAACCGGATACGGTATTTAGATTTAGAATCCATTATATTACTTGAAATATAATCTGATCATTGATTATTAACATAGACTCCATATGAATTATTAAATACATATGTATCATTACCTTTTTATGTAAGCTAAGCGTCTTTCGTACCAAGTCACTGGACTAAGGTAATGTTCAGTAAAGAAATAGTGAAACACTGGCTTGAACTCCTTCAATATTTTCATAAAAACAATCAACTTCTCTTTATTACTCTTTCTTGTCTCGTGACATTCTGCCATCTTTTTACGTGCGGCGTGACATGTTATATCCTAAAATACATAAAAATAATTACAAACGTTTTTGGAAGTCGTAATAATTCAAGACCTACCTATTGTGCGTATAGTATACCTGTGGCCGATAGCGTGCGTGTGCGCCGGAATTACCCACGCCCACTAAATACACCCCCAGCGGTATGGTGCCCACACACCACTCCAGTACTCCCGACTGACGGGACATCGGCACCACCTGATGGAAAAAATAGGATACTGCGTTATAATCAAGTATGAAGTAAACATCAATTTATTGGTCATTTATTATAGTCTATAGTTTCCTCGATGAATGGGCTATCCAAAACCGATATAAATTCTTAATTCGAATCAGTAGTTCCAGAGATTAGCGTAACAAACACTTCGGCTTTGTATATTAGTATAAATTATCCTAAAACTATTCATCATCATCATCATCATCAGCCCGTTGCAGTTCACTGCTGGACTAAAACTGTTACTTTATATCATTTCAAAGGCATACTTTATAAGTTCGAATCAGTAGCTTATTTCGACTGGTAATAGGATCCTTTTCAAGAAGTGTATTAACTATGTTGAACACTTGCTGCATCACTGCGTCCTGCCTCATGTCGTCTTCTCCCTAGAAAAGGGTATAATTTCCTTAATCATCTATAACGGAATTAGATTTAAAATTTATTATCATTAAATGTTACCTTAACAAGGAGAATCCTTTTATTTCCGTGCGAGTCTATGCAAGATATCTTTTTAGGACAATTTATTCCCCCAACAAGCTCAAAGGAAGAGTCAAACGAGTGTATAGCTGTAATAATTCGACCATTATAATAACGTAGGGATTAATACACAAATGCTTATACGTCTAATGGCATATACTCACTAGGTAAGTTAAGGTAATGACAGTCGCTTCGTATAGGAATGGTCACTGTCGGCACATGTATCGAGTTCAATTTCCCAAGTTTGTGTATATTTTCGGCGCTTGGTATTTTTTGTTTAATTTCCTTTGACGGAGGCTTGTAATTTGCAAAACTGATTGTTGCTGAAACATAAAGGCAATTTTGAAATAAAACTACTTTTTTTCGACTCGCGGATTTTCCGCAATAAAATCCGTAAAAAAATATGATTACCGTCGCACATCTTTTCCATTTGCGATATGATGACGGCTAGATCTTGGTGTTCTTGCGAGAGCTCTTTAACGACAGCCTCGGCGGCGATCACTCGTTCCTCTTGATGTCGAATCTTTGACGTATTTCTTCTAGAACTGCCACTTGCATTCAATATTATTTTATCTTTATCCGAATTTTTTAAACTAAATAGTATAGGCAATGTGTGGTGAGGATGTTCTTTGGCGCATCTTTCTAAAATATCGTACAATGAATTATAATAACATGATTGTTGGGTCTAAAATCTAAATAGCAAAAATAAATTGTTAAGACATACTTATAATTCTTCTTAAATTGACGGCAAAGTCAGTAGTTTCATTCGTAATACGAGGAGCCAGCTGAGGTAAAACTGTGATAAATTTTCGTGATGGTATACTATGCAACATACTCGTAAATGATGCCTCTTCTTCTTCAAACTCGAAACAAGGATTGTCCAGCCACAAAGATATGACTCGAAATATCGATAAGTTATTTTCTTCGCATTGTTTCAGTGACAATAGGTAGTACCTAAAACATTAAATTAGTATTTTTCGTTTATTTATAATGAGTGATCTTGACATATAGTATTAAATTTAGCCCACATGTTTCTCATCACCCCAGTCCTCAGGTGACATTGTACAAAATTTGAAAAAAACTGTGTGGATTTTTTGTCAAAAGTCGTAGTTTAAGTTTGAGTGATTTTGGTTATAACCGTATGAATACAAATACTTTTACCGAATCGTTGAACTTTGGTTCGGTTTAGGAACTTGTCTGACCCGTAAAAAGACTTCGTATCGTACGGGATCAAATGCGATCCAATCAAAAGCCCTATATACTAAAATCGCGATTTTTGATAAAACTACCAGGCAGTTTTTTTTTTCAAACTTAGTACAATGTTAACTGAGGTGGTTTGTAAGATAATAAATTAAATACCATATTATGTCAATATCACCCAGTATAACATTGAAAGGACGGCATTCGTTATATCGCTTAAATGATAATAAACACAAATTATTATTGGACTAACGGCGCGGCCCAGATTTGCCGGGTGCAGTATTACTCCACTCCAAACCAGAAACCTATGCAATCAATTAAAAAAAAACTATTCGTATAATTCTAACTTGTTACTCACTCTACCTATTGTAAGAACTGCATTAAAATCTGTTCCGTACTTCAAAGCTCTAAGCGTTCACATGGACAGCGGGAAACAACTTTAATTTATACAATGTATAAATACCTCATAGCCAATTGCAAGTAACTATCTTTTTCTGCTTTGGTATTTGCAATCTCAACTTCGTCCAGCTCTCTAAATCTATCATTGACAAAAAAGGCTTTTTTCTCATCCCTGTAATAAATATTTATGACAATAAAAAACAAATCATCACTACAAAATATACATATTATGAAATTATATAACTAGTTTATTGTAAATTGTGATTTATAATCAGTTAAATTAAATTTTTATGAAAGTAGCTTACCGATAACCATAAAAGGTGTAGACGGCTTTAAAATTCTTCGTTGTTCATTGCAAACGTAAGTTAAATAAGAATCATACCTTGTAAGTGATTGCTGTGTGGATCTAAGCGACGATGCAGTGCCTTTCATGCCCTCCCAACATTTTACTTTGTTTTCAAATATCGACGAATTCATGTACTTAACCACCTAAAACAATAGCTTTTTAAAATATTACCAAATATGATAAGACGATAAATACAATTTAGTATTTATATATATTATGTTATTATACTTTTTTTTTTAATCTATTCTGCCCAAAATAAAGTCTTTGTTATTCTGGATTATGGTACATTATATTTTATCCAAAAGTCTCATTACCTGTTTATACTCAGCGTCAGCGAATCTTGCAATGTCAAAATATACTTTTAATCTCGTTTCTTCGTGATCATCAGTTTTTAGAATGTCGAGACTTTTCAATAAATACCTACTAATTATATCACTTGTATTGTCACGTTTGGTATCAGCCATCCACAATCCGTAGCGCCTTTAATTCAATTCAGACAAAATTAAATATTCATAGTTGCAAGTTAAAATACAATGTGAAGTAAATAAAATGAAATACCTCAGAGATATAGCATTGACTTTGGAGTTCGCTGATTGGTTGCAGGCCATGTTGCGGAGCAAAGACAGTGCTATCTCTTTATGTCCCTTCGCCCAAGATATTTCACTCTCTACCAAAGTGACTTCTTCGGAAGCTCTCGTTTTCTTGACCATTGCTAAAAGGCGTTCCGCCATTTGTATTCTGTTGTTCGATAACCCGAGTTCTGAATGAAATGAAATTAATTATCATTTGTAAAAGTGTTACCCTTCACATAAATAAACATGTAAAGTAACAATGCAATATACTCACTAGCGTATTGTATCTGAAGAGACGAAATCTCATTAAAAGACTCCTCACAAGATTTAGCGGCATATTGTAATATTAAGACTCGCTGAGATATTAAAGATTCAAGGTGTTTAAAATCTTTATAGTTCGGCAAGTTTCTTATTTCCCATTTGTTGAGAATTTCTCCAACGGAAGATTTATTCATTCTAACCGCTAGAAAATCTTCGATGTCTGTGAGCAAATGCAATTTGCCGACGACTTTGTACAAATTCTGACAGTTCTCCATATTTAAGGTTTGGCAAAGTCTATGTACGGCTAGTTTTGATTTATTTATAAGATGCGTAATTTTTCCCTCGACGGCAGACGAATTCCGCAAAGTGAGACAATCTTTTAAGCAAGCATAATGGTACGCTTTTATGAGCGATCCAGGGTTACAATTTGCTTGGCTGGCTTTTATTTCTAGTTCTTTAGTGTCCACAAATTCACTCCAGTCCCCTGCATAGTGCATACAAATTTAAATACATGTATGTTCGCCCATCGGAAATATTTGTCACCACTGATATCGCACTTACCTAGGTAGGAAAGACACTCGTACTTAATGTCGTGAAACTCTTGCTTCTCGGGTAGTGAGAGTATGTACTGCAGCGCCAGGTGGTGCATGCCGGAGCGGTGCAGCGAGCGCGCGACGCCGGCCTGCAGGCGCGGGGCGGGGGCGGCGGCGCCGGCCTGCAGGCGCGGGGTGGGGGCGGCGGCGCCGGCCTGCGGGCGCGGGGCGGGGGCGGCGGCGCCCGACAGCGCGATGTCGTGCAGCAGCAGCGCGTCCGCGAACTGCCCCGTGTCGATGAGGTACTTCCTCTTCTCGTCCTCCATCGTCAAGTGAGCGGTTCCGCACCCTTCGATCGCGTCCATATCGCCGATAGACACGTAGCACTGGAAACGATAGTGGTCTTGATAAATGACATACCATTTTAAGCTGCCGGTCTTGTTCAAGAACATTTAACTAATGAATGTATCATGAGATATTGGCGCAATACACGTGTATTCTATTCCGAACATGTATTCTGAACAACAAAGGCAAAATTCAAGCGAAGCACTTGTAGGTATTCCAACTTGTATATCGGGCACAAGTTCTATCAATATTACATGTTTTTATAAAAATAATCCCACTCAAGGAATAGGATACATACATAAACTCACGCATTTTTCCCCAAAAGGGGAAAGCAGAGGTGCAACCAAGACACTCACGTTTCGCCTTGTATTTTCCATCACACGCTGTGATAGGGGGCGAGCCTATTGCACATCGCGCACAAATTCCTGACTCCGGGCTGATATTGAATAGAAAAATCTAATGTCACTTTGCCCGACTTAGAACTCGAACTCGAGATCTCAGCTTTGCAAACATACCGTAGTACAACAGCGCCACCGAGGCAGTCGGAAGGAATAGGATGATTGTGATTAATTTCTTATTGCTGTTTTTATTTATTCTTGCATAATCAGTAAGTAGGAAACATTTGAAACCTTTTAGTGAGAGTGATTCCCAAGCAACAGAAACAAATGCGTATTCTCAGTTTGACGCAGTCACGCTACCACTTTTATAGTTCGGATGTAGTAGACCAATTGTGTGATAGCAAATGCTGGCTCATTAACAAACTATTTTAATGTTGTAAAGTATAAATATTTTATTTTAATGATTTAATAATTAAATTTATTTTACTGTCTCAAGATATATCCGAGATATATACCATAAGATCACGCGATATTGGCATGGAAGGTTTGGCACTAGTACAATTTAAAGAAAATAAAGCTCTTAAAAATAACAATACGTGTACCTTTCTAAATATTTGTTGGATTCGTTCTCCACCTTCTAAAATTGTAGTTGACTCCGGTGAATTTGGAGGCACGCCATTGTTTTGAGACATTGCCCAGAGCTCACCGTAATAGACAGCAGCCATGTTTTGATCAGTAACAGTCGCAGCCCACGCTACTTTATCGTATTCTAACTTTAAATAATTGTAAGTCTCGAATCTTTTGTTTGATCTGTAAATTATATTTGTATTCATTACGTTAATCGTTAGTAATAGTACCAAAACATAGAATAAAAGTTGGTGATGTGAGAGGTGAGAGAGATAGTGATGTGAGATTATGATGAGAATATGATACAGAATCTAAGAAATTTATTTCTTTAAATGAAGAATAGTTCATTAGTTTAACGTTTGGTCTGTTATAGTCTGACAAATGAATATGTCAGATTAAATAAGAAAATATACATCCCTCCACCCCACTTCACCTCACGAAAACAAATTTACCTCGATTTATAGTGGGTTTTTTGCAAACGAACAAAATCAACCACAGCAAGCATGTATTCAATTATCATTTTATGACAGTAATCCAAACCATCAACAGATCTCGAACTGGTGAGATGCTCTCCACTATTCTCGAGTTTATCTTTAAATGATTGATCCCAAATGTAATTGAAAAATCCATTTATGTGCTGGCTTATTATGTCGATATATTTTTCCGATGAGGTGTGCAGTAACAACCCTATTAGTGCTGGCAAAATATTTTTGCATGTACCTGACTGAAAACCGCAACAAATTAGTTTATAGGATCTTTAAATATAAACATATTATTAAATAAAGTAATTGAAATTTACCTTCGATACACAAACTAATTGTAAAGAATTCACATAGTCTGATCCAGTATCAATAAATTTTAGCAGAGTCGTGGTAACTGTTTGCAGCCACTCATAGTGAATAACAGTGTTTTTAGATTCTGCCGCCCGTGTTAAAACTTCCGTAAATATACCTTCTGTGTAAGTTACATAGTACTCATCAAAAGATTTCATGTTCAAATCAATTTCGATTGGCAACAAATTATTACTTGAGGACATAAGCGACTTTAGTACTTGCGCGTCCCGAGCTTCCAGCTCTGAAATATTATTAAAATCTGTGAAATGTCAATATGAATTGTGAAAGTACATTAAGTGCAGATGTACCATTTATATAAGTTACATCGATGATCTTCTTAATTCTCACGCAAAGAAACAAGTACTCTAATAGGCCAATGCCAATTAAAGAATAATTATGATACTACAATACCAATATACAGGGTGATATTGATACATGGTATTTAATTTAAACCACATGTTCCTAACCACCCCAAGTAACATTATACCAATTTTAAAACAACAAAGTTGCTTGGTAGTTTTGTCAAAATTCGCGATTTATTTATTTATTAAACTGGCACGGAATAATGGCTGCACTGCACCTGATGGTAATGGCAAATGCCTTCCAGACAGAATATCGAATGGCATCAGACGGCGGTCCCATGCCATTCGATACAGAAATATGTATTATGTCGGTCTGTTATTATGCTTATCCACACTACGACGGAAGGGTCCAGGAATATAGGGTTATAAAATATTTGCACTATGTTACCTGAGGTTATGAAAAACAAGTGGGTTAAATTAAATACCGTATTATCGTCCTGTAAAAAAATAGAAATGCAAAGTTGTTCAGACACAATAATGTAAAAACAGTACATATTAAAAAAAATCTCGTACCTAAAGCATCAACATCTTCCACATGTCTAAGTAAACAGTGAAGTGTTTCTAATGCTCTATCCGCAATTTTTGTATTTTCATCAAAAACAATATCCACTAGAGATTTTACTACAGCAAGTACGAAATAGTTTTTCGGATTAACACCAACCACTTTATTCGTATCTGGCGGCGACACTGTTACTAATGTTTTTAAGTCATATGTTCCAATTTCAGATAAACAGTTACAAGCCTCCGTTATTATCTGAAATATAATAAATTACAATTTTTTTTTTTTAAATGCTCAATATCACAATGCATAAAAACAGGCTTCATACATGAAAGTCTAGAGTATAAACTCGTGATACTGCAATAGATATGTTCATGCTTAACTATAAACCGTTAACTACTAACGTGAGGATTCGGCGCAATATGGTTTCATATATTACAGAAAATTATATTTCTTATATTTTCTAAACTCCTATATTGAAATTAGACAACTAACTCACAGGGTTGTAAAATATCGTAGGTAAACATTGGTAAATTACCTTTTCATTCTGCGATGATGTTAAAATTTTATTCAGCAAATAAATTATTTGGTGAATCATACTTGTCTTACAAACTTCAGAAAATCCTTTGGGATCTATAGTATCACTAAGAAACTTCAAATGATCTTTGTTGTACTTAAGGATTTTTTTCAGCTTCAATATTGTTTTGTAGCTGAAATGTGATAAACAAATTATAGCGTAAGTAACCTGTGTAAAAAATTGTCGTATCTAGTTAAATTACCTACCTTGGCGATAAAAGACTGAGTTTATAACTTTTGAGTTTCTCGATAACATCAGATGTCGTTGCACACTGCAATAAGTCAGTTTCTTCCTGGGACATGGCATTTACAAAATCAATCACATCTTCACTTTCTTTTAAACATGTTTTTATATTATGTATTAAAAAAGTTTGCAGTTGTGTACATTCGTCTTCGAAGCCTTCTTCTTTTTTTAATGATATAACTGACAATATCTCAGGTAATGATTTCTCTAATAGATCAGCTTTGCTTGGTAAAAAAATCTCTATGATCAGTTTAAATCCTTTTGATAGAATATTCATTTCCTTATGATTTGCACATTTTCTTAATGCAACCATAACACTCTGGCATGCAAAGTTACAGATAAATACATCTGATATCTTTTCAAGAGGTATACTTTCTAAAACAATAATGTAGGCGTGAAAAGCCAAAGCTTTAAGCTCTAAAATAGGTTCTCTTATAACATTTTCCCACAAACGTAATAATATTTGAAACACAACTAAAGTTTGATTTTCACACAGATACTGCATTATGTTCCCGTCGGTAAGTTCCTGAAAAAAAAACATTCGTATCATATGGCAGTGAGGCGTTCACGCCATTTTTTCCGCATTTTTATTAAACAAATAGTAACTTACTCCAATGTAATTCAAAATAGCGCAATAGACTCTTTTAGGATAGTAATATGATATTGTGTCCTTTCTTATTTCAATATTAAACATTTTTTTAGTGCCATTATAGTCACACAAGTGCATCGTTATTAATAACAACAATTCGCCAACACTTTCCACAAAAAGATTCGTCCATTTATCACTCGACAATATCTTCCCAGTTTGTTGAAACATCTTGTTCGCGTTTGCTAAGTCGTATTGAAAGGCACTGGGCACTTGACCGACACAGTCTAGTTTATATTTGTCAATAACCATATAAGGCAGACATACTGCTATTATATTGCTAAAACAATTCTGTAATGCGATAAATTTAACGTTATTACATATCACTATTTAATTACAATTTATTTTATTTCTCCAATGGATGTACCTCGACAATAACTTCAAGATTTGAATTTGGCGTATCTACTAAATTGATGCTGCTTATATTGCCCTGTTTGTTCCATAATGAATTGGCAGCAACCAACCATTTTTTATGCCTTTCGTAAAATACTTCGAATCTGTCACATCCAAATAAATATAATGGTAAATCTTCAATATTTTTTTTGGATGTAAACCAAAAATACAACACCGACAACACATTGTTGTTTAGATAAGTTGCAACATCATTATTGTAAATCGAATGCACAAGTTTATTCAGAACTTTTTTCACTAAATGCTCATCTAAGGACTTATCTCGTTGCAAGTTTATCATTTTCATAATGATTTTGTGCAATAATGATTTCTTTAAATATACTAGCGCTGCAAAACAATGCAAAATTGTAAAGGTTCTATTTGCAGACTCGTCTTTCAAAACTTCTTCCTTTGCCTCTGCCACCTAGAATAAAAGTGTGTCACCATTATGCAAAAAATTTAACATAATACTATAGAGAATAGTACAAATATCTACGAAAATACCTACTTCAACCAAAAATATATCTGAAAGAGATGTGAGAAATACGTTGACATCTTCATCCGAAATATCATTAAATACAAACTTCAATAAATGAGAACAATATAAGCGAATACAATGGTTATCGCCCTTTAATTTATTCAATATGCTGCTTTGAAAAATATCGTCTAATGGAATATCTTCCTTATAATTCAGTTCAATAATTTTGGCCCCACATTCATATAATAACGGAACAATACGAGGGGGATAAAATTGACTTTCGCAACGCTGTAGATAACCTTTCACCATGATATAACAGTTTTGTTTCGTAGTTGTATCTTGTGACCAAATTAAATTAAGCATCTTCACTAGGACTTTAAGGATGCCAAAAGTTGCTTCAGAATTTCTATACAAAACTTTGCACATTTTAGCCATTAATGAAAATATTAGACCTGCAAAACGAAAGTATTTGGTAAGTATAATTTATTTTAAAAATTAAACGCTATTTATAAATAATCTTACCAACTGGTGGTTGCTGCACTTTAGGGTCAGTAAGTAATTCTATACATTTCAAAGCACAGTGCAGATCTGAAGGCAAATTATAAGTTTTGGTGTCAAGGATCAATTCCAGTATTTCCGCGCGGAAATCTCCTGGTGTTCTGCAAAATGCTGCTAACACATAAATGCAGTAATATTTCAGATGTTTAAAAGTCATATCTTCCTCGTCATCGTCACTCATAATTTCATCATTGTGTTCAGGTTCGGTGTTGATAATACTATTAAGGCGATGAAAAAAATCACAGTCAACACATATACGCAGTTCGTTTTTAAGCAGAGGATGAAATTCAGTCATCAATATGCCTTCAATAGCTTGTAATAGTTTAATCTTTACAGGAATATGCACTTCACTTCCTAGAACATCCTTCACATGTCTGTACATATATTGTATTCCTGATATTACTAAATTATAAAGGTTGTTTTTCTTTAATTCCTTCTCAGGTTCACATGCATACTTTACCACATTATCATAACATAAAAGGCCAAAATGAAGAAACTTCAGATATTCCAATGTGTCAATTTGACTTCTTTCCGGTTTTTTTATGTGGCTTGTTATCTGGGTAACAATAAGTTCTTGTATTTTTTCTTTCACTTCTATATTTATTTCAATATGTTCATCTCTATTTGGAACTAAAGTTTCATCTGATTGAATTTCATATTCAAATTCACTGAACAGTAAACACTTTTCTATAGAATTAAATAGAGTGTCATAAGTGGTATTAATCAGAGGTTTTTCTTGACATTGGGTTACATAATTAAAGTTTTCATTTGCTAATAGCCTTAGTGTCAGTTCTTCTGTAAGCCCAGAATTTATATTCTTAATTTGTTGAGTTAACCATAAATAACAATTGATGCGAAATTCTGAGTTACAACACTTATTGAAAAATTTATACAATAGAATATTAATAGTTGTTACACTACTATCAGAAACAGGCATGGTTCTTTCAAAATAAAACTTAATCAATGGTTGAGCCATATGAAAATTGGGTACATCCAATAATAGTAGATCTTGCATGACTTTATGAATTGTTGCGTGTCCAGCATTAAATGCAGTAGAATTCCTACAACCAAATCAGAATGATGATTAATATAATTTCATGAGGAACGCAATATGCAGAGTGTTCCACGGCAATGGCTCATAAAGGGAAAGTACCTAAAAATACTATAGACAGACATTTTGTCTGAAAGAAGACGTGACGGCTTCGACTCACGCTTCACAAACACGATTATTCAAAAATCTTTAAATACAGTTTCATTTACACAAACAATTGACAATTGAGTCTCCTTGGCGCAGTTAGTTAGACGCCGCGCCGGCTGTGAAACAAGAGGCCGCGGGTTCGATCCTCGCACCAAAACAAATATTTGTGTGATCCACAGGTATTTGTTTCCGGTCTGGGTGTTTGTGAGACCAAAAAGTTCCTCGTAGTTTCTGATACCCACGACACAAGACTCGTTTTTGATGTGGGGTCAGGACTATAAATTATATGTGATTGTTGGGTGTATTTATTATTTAAAACGATGTATTTTTTCAGTAAAATTTTCAATTTTCAATATTCAAGGTACTTCCCCTTTATGTGGCATCGCCGTGTATATATTTTATTTTATAAAATAGTATATTTACCTTACACATGTTTCCCACAATGAAGTAACAATATTTATATGATCCTCATCCTTATATGAAGAATCAGTTATGAGTCTTTTCAATACCAAACAAGTTAATTCTTCAACAATATCCCAAGTCAAATCACTGCTATTATTTAAGATCAAAGCATCCAGTATATTTATCATTGCCAAGTAATCCTTAAATGAAATACATTGCCCATGATGTTTTACAAACATGTTTATCACTCCCATCCTAAAAATAATATGCACATTTAATCAAAATAAATCAGTGATTCGAAAGCTACATAGTAAATTGAAATGAATATTAACCATGGAATATGATTATGTTTTAATTCTTCAATAAGATCACCAAATGTTTTATTTTTATTTATGGCTGTTTTGGGCCTCTTTGAGAAACTTTCTTCTTCGTAACCTTTTTTTCGCAATTGTTCAAATATCTGAAATAAATTAAAATTGATTACAATTTAAAGACCGAAATACTTGTCAAATCTACAAAATCGTATAAAATTGTTGTATTTTTATCTATACTATACTATACTAATATTATAAAGAGGAAAAATTTGTAGGTAAGTATGTAAGCTGGGTGAAGTGATTCATGAGTGTTGCAGAATTCTTTTTGAAAATTTATATTTTATATTATATTAATAGTTTTCCCTACTGAGTTTTATGAACATGTAAAATGAACACACCTGATAATAAACTGAAGCAGTAAGAGAATAGTAATATGTGCACATCTTTGAGGTAGAATTGTTTGGTTTATGACACTTCTGAAGATAAGTAGCCTCTAAGCACACCACTTCTAATATTCCATGGAGTCTTCTGACCCATACATCCCAGTCATACGCTAGACTGCCATCTTCACCCTGTAATCTTCCTTGTGGATGATGAAGTATGACAGCCCCATACAACAATTTGAATAAAACATTCTGAAAATAATTCATTTCTAAACTCTAAAGTTTCATACTTGACAAGGGACAGAGGGGAGAAGACACTGGCCACTAAAAATATACTTATATGAAAATGTTATATAGAGCTGTAGCCAAAGCTTGATTTGTTTAACCAAGATCATAGTAACACAAAAAAAGTTCTTAAAAGAGAAAGTTACACCACAGGTTACACATAACAAAATCCTTGTCTTACATTGGCAGCATGTAACAACACTGAAATATAATGATTAGTAACATTGAGCATGTGCAATAGCTAAAATATGGATACAACTGTATAAAAGTAAATATTTTTAGGGTTGACTTTAATATACATGTCAATACACACATGTGTCTGTGTATTATCAATGTAATGCAAATCAACTCTGTGCCTGAAGGTTCAACATAAGTTTTTCTTATATTTTGCAAAAGTAAGAAATAGTATTCCATTTCTACATCCCGTGTATAATCCGGATTTAATTAGCCAGCCTAAGCTAGCTGGCTCTACTGCACCCTGATTACACTGCAATTAACGACAGGCCTATTGTAATCACTTTGTCGTGTCAGTATACAGGATATTTTTTTCAAGTAGGCGTGTATGACCAAATCCGAAACTTTGAGGAACATCGAAAAATACTAAAAATGTTGCTAATAAACATAAAATTCTAGAAAATAATGACATTCGGCAAACTAAACGAATAAGGTAATTTATAACAAAATTCAATTATTTCTTCCGTTACCTTAACAACGGAGAAGGAAACTACAGAGAGGTTGCAATGTAATAGTTAGGAGGAGAAAGTGACGGGGCGATACGGAATTAAACAGGCCAGGTCGTGGAGGGAAGGAAATAGGACGGTAATATATAGTTACGTCGAGTTTAGTTTCGTTTCATACTTACGGCCTTATTCCTAGACACAGAAAAAAAGCATCAATGCTTATGTAATTACTCTAACAGCATAAAAAAAGCACGAAGGTTTATAGTAGAGCTGAACTACTACTATATACTTACATACCTTTCTTTTCTGGTCATTATTTTGGTCATAAAACTTCAACACAGATGATAACATAGTTTCTATAAAATAACACATCGTAAGACGGCACTCTGTTGACAACTGAAAATTGAAATGTTATAATAAATAAATGTAAATCCATTTAGCCCATAATAATATTTAGAAAAAAAAAATTATGCTTATTCACCATTTCCAGCAGCAGTATTATAATTTCTGCAACAACTTCTTGCACTTTTTTATCATGTGCTACTTTTGTAAAACAAATATGAAATCTACTTAGAGAATCTCTTAAAGGTATTAGTATTTGACAATTGCTGGTTGCACTTTTCACAACAAGCGAAAGTAAGCGCAACTTTGTATAATCATCAAGTTTCGAGTAGTTCTTCATACACACAGTGAGGGAAATGTCTATAAGTTCTGTAAAATATATTAAATATTAAATTCCTACTGTCCAAAATGCATGCTTTAATATTTTTTAGTAACCCAGCTCAAATATGTCCCAGTGCTAGGCACAGGCCTTCTCTACATGCAAGAGTACAATTGGAAGAGATTTGGTTAAAAAAAAAACACGCTGAATTTTTATAGATAACATACATATTACCAATATAGATAACTAATTCTGTAACATAATATAAACCAGAAATTTAAACTTACCCTCCCATGTAGATGGTGTAATAAAGCCCAAATAATGGTCATAAGGTAAAACATCCTTGTATAACATTATTAAATAAGCATCCCCAATTGCCTTTAGCAGTCGTTTATCTTTTAATATATGTAGACATGCTTCTATGATTTTTTCACATTTTATGTAAGCACTACCTGTAAAAGCCAGTAAATGTATACTATACTAAAATTTGTATAATTCTATTGCAAAGACAGCAGAAAGAACTTGCTTCTATGTCCTTGATATCCCAGGGCTGGTCACAAGCCTCCCCATCTCATTCTCACTCAAGGCATGTAATCCAGTCCCATCCCATTCCTTTGAGTATAAAAAAGTAACAAATATACTATAGAAAAACCTTCCACATCGCATGGGAACTATATTTTTCGGGATAACAAAGTTTCATGATGATTGGTTGAGTAGTTTTCGCGTGAACGCGTAACAAACAAAATTACACTTATATTTATAATATGTATAGATATTATAGTAGGGATCGTAATTTGTAAGTGAGGCACTAGTGGCATGTTTGCCTACTATTTCAGAGATACAGCCTATTTATAGATATGAATGTAAATAGTTAGCTGTATTTAAACAATACTCAGTCTACCTTTGTTAGCACCAGCAACACACAAATGCAGTAACGATGTACACAATGGTCCAATTAATGTATCAAATGTTTTTGAAGTTTCATATTTTTCCATTTCCTGTAAAAGAAAGCTATCTTAGCTAGTGATATGTCATAAAATGATAATAATAGTATATAGTTTAATGTATAACTATTTTTAATGTATTGTATCAACATCAATGTATTGTATCAATCATGTTGTATTTTTTTTTGTATCAACCCATATACATATTAAATGGATAAGCATCAATGAAATACCACAGTGGAAATGTGATCTTTGTAAAACCAGTTTTTTTTTTACTTCCTTAATATGTGTATGTATAGGGTGACAAAACTGTGCTAACTGACAAATGAAACTGCCTGTAGTCTGCTATTTGATACTTAATCTGACATGCGCAACACTTACCCTAAGTATATTGTTAACACTAAGAAATGCCAGTATATACATACAGGGTGCCCCAGACTATAAACCAGTAATGGGAAATAGACCAATCTATGACAGCACAACAACAACAACAAAAAACATTGCCCTTGCTCCAATAGTTCTCAAGAAATAATCATTCTAGTAAATACTCAAAATAAATCTACTTTGACCAACACTTTGTAGCATTGTGACCAGTGATTTAATAATTAAATGTTCGACTTGACTTTTTACAATGTTAAATAGACATGATCAAATTCTTCAAAGGAGAATTTCTGAATTATTTGATCATCACGTCAGCCTGTTAAATATTTAGTATAGTGCACATGGCATGTTTCATAAAAAGGCACATTTTATCAAGATTTCAAAACGCTACTAATGTTAACGCTACACTTGGTATTTTTTCCATAAATTTTGTTTTTATTAGTTTTTAGCTGCAATTGGCTTATTTTTCAAACAATTAGTCATAATAAATTTAACATTTATCAAATCAATGTTCGACTTTTCATTGATGTTTTATTGTGATCCAAGCACTGGCCAGTAAGACACCATTAAAATGAGTAAATGCAGGACTGTGACTGCCATTGCGAGTTGCTCCACACTTACTAGTGCCTCTAAATTCTAGATATATGCTAGAGTCTAGAAGATCATTCAAGCCTTGATATAGGCTCATTGTAAACATAATGACAAGTATTTTGGAAAATAAGATTTAAACAAAAAATACCTTTAAAACATAGTCCTGTATATCAGCAAATACATCACTCCATGAATAACCTTTTCTTTTCAAGGTATTTTCAGTTAACAACAGTGGAACCGCATTCCTAAGAAGATACTCCTTCAGAGTTTCAGCACTTTTTTTTCGATCCGTAAGTCTATTTGATCTAAGACCATCACACACCCCTTTAAGAGAAGCTTCTAAAGCCATAACAACAACAAATAATTTATGTTACATAAAAAAATAACAATATTAATACACAGTAACGAATTTTCCATAAACTAGTTTCTTTTTCTGGTACAAACAAACACAGGTTTTATTAAAATCATTTCCAATTCCTCTTCGGTCAGTAATACCGTGCACTAGATAAGAATAACAGAAAAATCGTCTTAGACGCATGAAAAACAATGTTTATATTACATTTACAACAGTACATCAATTTCAAAAATGGCCAATTAATCCTCGCATAACACTGTCAGTGTCAGTTTGATTTAACCACACTCACGAAATAGTGTTGTCCTGAAATAGCACGTATGCCTGTGTCATAAGGTTTAATTTGCTATGATAAAGACGTGGAGGCAAAACGAGCCGAGCGAGATAGTACATGGAGGTCTGTGTCTCTTTTTATTCCCTACGGTACCATAATAAAAGCCAAATAAAAGCGTGTTAGTAAAATATTTAAGATAATATTTTTCTAACACGCTTTTATTAGCTTCCTTCCAGTATGTATGTATGTATGTAATTGATTGATTGACTTGAAATTTTGCACACTTGTCAAAAGACCGATGACAATACAATAATTTAAAAAGTTATGAGATTATCCTAACCAGAACCCTAACGATACAATACTACTACTACTGGCCTATTGCATTTGGTTGATCAATCACTATAGCGATATTGTTATTTCGTCAGTAAAATGTATTAGCATATTTTTAGTGGAATAAAGCCAGTTTTCTTCTGTTATTTTCATTTTTCAGTTATGTATGTATCACTTTAGAAATGTAATTTTGTTGAAAAATAATAAATGTTGGTAATTTGCGCGCAGCTGCCATCCTTTGATAAGATAGCCATAGATAGACGTTTTTTCAGCAGCCTCCACGGTGCAGTTGGTGTGTGAAAAGAGAGGCCGCAGGTTCGATCCCCACACCGAGATAAATGTTTGTGAAGTCTACAGGTATTTGTCTCAGGTCTGGGTGTTTGTGAGACTGGAAAGTCTCGTAGCTTCTGATAACCCCGACAAAAGACTCGCTCTTAGTGTGGGGTCCAGCCATATATATGACTGTTGGGGCTGTGTGTGTGTGTGTGTGTGTGTGTGTGTGTGTGTGTGTGTGTGTGTGTGTGTGTGTGTGTGTGTGTGTGTGTGTGTGCATGCGTGCGTGCGGGCGTGCGGGCGTGCGTGCGTGCGTGTGTGTGTGTGTGTGTGTGTGTGTGTGCGAATGTGAAAAATTGGATTGTCTAACTAACAATTGTATCTAACTAAAAAAATAATATTTTTTGCAATAGGTAAGTTCCCGATGAACGGAGACATGAGGCAGATAATATACTTGGACGCCAGTCCAGCTTGTACGAATGTCGCGAAAACCTCTGTTGTAGGAGGTGATTTACACATCGCGAAACCAAGAAAAATTTTAAATACTAAATAAGCGCCGTTTGCTTCATTTTGCATTCAAAAATTATATTTTGACTGCCTCCGTGGCGCAGTTGTTTAGACGCCAGCTGTGAAACGTGAAGACGCAGGTTCAATCGCCGGACCGAGATAAATGTTTGTGTGATCCACAGGTATTTGTTTCAGGTCTGAGTGTTTGTGAGAACGAAAATGACTGCCTCGGTGGCGTAGTTGTATTACGGTACGGTTACAAAGCTGAGGTCTCGGGTTCGAGTCCCGGGTCGGGCAAAGTGATATTGGATTTATCTATTCATTATCAGCCCGGAGTCAGGAATTTGTGCCCGATATGGCGATAGGCTCGCCCCCTATCACATCGTGGGACGGAACATGCAGGGCGAAATGTGGGTGTCCTAGTGGCGCCTCTGCCTACCTCTTCGGGGATAAAGGCGTGAGTTTATGTATGTATGTATGTATGAAAATTCTCCCGTAGTTTCTGATACCCACGACACAAGACTCGATCTTATTGTTGGGTCCTCCCATCTATGTAACCGTTGGGTCTGTGTGTGTATTAAATTTAATATGGTCACCCTATTAGCGCGGGACACAATCCTCCACTCAGTTTTCTTTTTGAGGTGGGTGCCAGTACGACCATAAGCTAAAAAAGTAATAATGTACGACTAAAAGCTAAAAAAATCACGCTACGAACTACTCGGGTAAAACATTGGGTAAAACCACGGGCCGCAGATTAACAAAGATTTGTTTACCTGCGGCTTGACAAGTTGCAAAGATTAACCTAAAAATAAATGGCATATTTAGGTATTGTAAAATTATAAAAGAATAATATTATTTCCCTCTTTTCCTCTCTCCTTCCAGTCTTCCCTCTGAGGTACTGGAGGGAGAACTTAATATGTACCCAATGATTATAGAATAAAGAGGATAGAGCATAAGGTCACGTGACACGGGTCACTTTGGTGTACAAACATGGCGGCGGCTCCGCCCCCAAAAATAGTGATACGCTAGTACCGAATTTTCTATCGACATGGATGCATCAACAGTGGCATAAATACGACTGAAAACCTTTGAATTTACATAAATATCAGTGTATAAAGTTGTATAACATTATTAATTTTCGTTTTACATGTTAATTGAGTAGAAACATGATTTTAAGATTTGACAGTAAAGTCATTAAAAATTAAATCCGATAAAAATAGGTCGATGTCATGACATTTTTTTCATGCTATGATTTATTTCATGGGTAAGCTTTACCTGATGATTGGATTGGATTTGTGATAAATAATACACACGTGAGATAAAATACAACTTTATTAATATCTAGAATTTGCTTGCGACTTCGTTTGCGTGTATAAGACAGCCTCCGTGGCGCAGTAGGTTAAATGCCGGCTGTGGAATGAGAGGCCGCTGGTTCGATCTAAAAATATTTTTAATTTCACTTTGTTTGTCGTTTTATTCAAAACAAAACATAACATAACATAACATTTGTTTGTCGTTCTTTTTTCTTTTTTTTTAAATAAACGTCAAAATATTTAAAAATCATAATATCGATATGAATAATTTCGTATCGAATCCACTCATCTCTAAACTTATGTGTAAACAAACAATACGGTTGTTATTCATAATACTTGTATAAATAATGCCTAGAAGACACTAAAACTTAATCAATAAGATCCATATACAATTATCAACGATAAAAACAAACCCAAAATGTAAATTTGGACACATATTTGTTATTATTTCGTAAAAACAGTTAGTAACCTATGAAAAGAATTGTTGGGGTCAATTTTGCTTGAACTCGACTTGCATCCTTTAACCCAACACTGAGACATTTTAAGATTTTAACAATTAAAATAATAAGCAAACTTAACAAACGAGATTAACAGTCAATAACCCTTCCGGTGTCGATGACGCTCATATCGTGCTCCATGTCATGATTTATGTGACATTCTCCATTGTGTTCCCATTGTTCTCTATTATGTAGAATGGAGCACAATGGAGAATGTCACATAAATCATGACATGGAGCACGATATGAGCGTCATCGACACCGGAAGGGATAAAGCGAAATTCTTTGATTGTGCAGATTTGTTTACTCCGATTGACAGATAACGCCACAGTTTGACATTTCACGCAGGAAACAAAAATGGCGTCATTTTGGGCTAAGGGCGGTCTCAGTGTGGTTAGTGAACAAAATATTGCCATTTTCGAAACAAAGGAGTTATTATTTGTCCCTTTCATTAAGGCACAAGTTAGCTTTGTGTAAATGAGACAGATACATAAATGTACAATTCTTCGTCGATACTCCCAACATAACTATAACTTGATATATAGAACTACTTTTGTGCGTTATCCTCTTTATTCTTTAATCATTGTTAATACCTTACCTTACGACACAAAAAAGTATTACAAAATTGAGTAGGTATCATCAAACGGCGGGAAGCATATCGGGAATTTAGCGGCCAAGATTTGTCTCATTACAGATCAATAATGCAAGTAAAAAAAGGTATGAAAATAATTTTTCGCATTGTCTATAAAGGTTGCACTATAAATAATGAAGATAGTATATCATAGACTAATAATAGTATTTTAACGTCAAATGGTCGCAAATTTAAAATTCTGTCAATTATTTAATTATTTAATTTCATAATATTATCTATTCATAGACACTTGGTTTTTAAAATGGCTTTACCTTGGCATATTCCTCTAGAAGCAACACCAGCTTTTAAATCAAAAGCTGCTTCACCGCAACCAACTTTATTAAAGCATTATAGCAATATAAATTTGCACGAAAACCCATGCGAAGAATTACAAACTGGACTTATGTGTGATATTGGTGTGGAGAATCGGGAACCAACTACTATACAAAGATTAATTGCTTCTGGTATGACTGTAGCACGATTAAACATGCGAGATTTGGAACCAGAAGCTTGTGCGCAATTAATTCAGAGTATTCGACAAGCGGTCTACAATTACAGCGCCGAATTGGAATATGTATATCCATTAGCTCTTTTAGTAGATGTAAGGGGACCAGATATAGTCACAGGAGACTTAAAAAGTGGACCAAACACGACAGTTGATATTTTACAAAATGAAAATATTCGCCTAACTACAGATGCTAGTTGGCGCGAGAGTGGCACAGCCGATTGTTTGTATGTGGGCTACGACCATTTAACAGATTTACAACCCGGCGATATAATTTATGTCGACAGTTTAACACCAACTAAAATAAAACTTCTGGTATGTGAAGTGGGTGATGATTCTGTTGAGTGTTCTGTGGCTGTAGGAGGTACCATTGGTCCTAAAATGACTGTACGCATATCGCAAATGCCTCGTGATTTGCCAGGTTTTGATAATGGGCAAGGCGACAGTTTAGATTCAGTCTCAGGGAGCGATACTTCACAACAGCCATTTGAACATATGGAGCAACTAATTGCTTGGGCTGTAGCTTCAGATGTAGATGGTGTTTTGGTTCCAAATGCTCAAAACATGCACGATATTAAACAAGTAAGAGAAATGCTTTCAGAGAAAGGGAAACATATTCTTATTTTTGCGTGTATTGATTCTGTTCTGGGGATTGACAATATGGATGAAATATTATACGAAACAGATGGCATTTACATAGATCGTAGCATTTTAAGTACCGATTTGCCGGTAGAGAAAATATTCATAGCTCAGAAAAATATTCTTGCCAAATGCAACACGGCTGGTAAACCCTGTCTTTTTAAAGCGGTTTTAAATGAACAAATTCCGACACTTTGTGTTACTGACATTGCCAATCTAGTGCTAGATGGTGCAGATGTTCTTTCATTAGAATTACATTATGATTCACCTTTGAAAAAGTTCTCCGCTGCCTTCGATACTATACGTATGGCAGAACATTGCTTGGCGGCAGCTGCAGTTATCTGCAGACACGCGGAACGTATCGCATGGCAACCGCGAGTTTACGGAAATATAGAGTTAATGCAGAGCCCTGTTGAAGAACCAACAAAAGCTGTTTGCATTAGTGCAATGGAGCTCGCAATGCGATCGCGAGCCGTCGTAATTATATGTTTAACGAATTCTGGTCGAACAGCTAAAATTCTTTCTCATGTCAGACCTACATGCCCAATAGTAGCTGTAACTAGAGCATGCCATACAGCACGACAGTTACGTTTTTGGCGTGGAGTACGTGCTATGCATTATTTTGAAGTTGCCAGAGGAAATTGGGCATCAGAAGTGGAATCTAGAATACATGCAGCGCTTGATTATTGCAAAGCAAAGAGAATTTTACGAGCTGGAGATCCATATGTAATAGTAACTGGTTCTCGGCGTGGCGTTGGATATTGTGATACGGTTAGGCTCTTATATGCTAGTGCTAGAGATACTGTTCTCGTAGAATAAGACGCATTATATTTTAATATTTTGCATGGAATATGTTTTTGTTATATAGTACTACCGAACCGGACAAACATAGTCCATTGTTGTGGTGACGCAGGCAACTCGTATAATTAGGAGTCACCTTATAAATTTATAAAGTTGGCATTAACTAATAAACGAATATTCCAGTTTCTTGTGTCTTCTTTATTTTGCAACATTCAGATACCTCTATTTATAGGTATTTATTGCATAGTGGGAAGGAGAGCGGGAATGGAAAAGGACGGGAAGAGGAAAGGGGTATTACGCTCTAATTTTAAAACCTCTAATTTGTGGTTCCAAATATGTGCATAGTATGCTCTGTGTATTTCTTGCACATGAGTTACGTATCATATAAAGTGAAGCTCAATTTATCAAGTCAATATAACTTTATATTCCGACAGCCTCTTTTTCGCAGTTTTTGAGATGCCGGCTGTGAAACAAGATGCCTCAAGTTCGATTCTCGAACTGAGACAAATGTTCATTGGAAGAGATAAAGGAATTTAGTTATTCAGACAACATAATTCAATCCAGTTTGTCAGAAATTATCTTATAAGTATCTGACAAAAATTCACAGAGATCTTAATAATTTTTAAAACTTATAAATTATAATCAAAAAAGTGACAAAATATGTTACTTTTGGGCCTAATCCATGGACGTAATATATGTACAAACAGGGTTGTGTTTGAAATAACATATATGCCTGTGGAATAAGGTTTAATTTGATAAAACACATGGAGGCAAAACGAGCCGAGCGATAAAGTACAATATGGAGGTCTGTGTCCTTTTTCTTTCGCCACGGTGACTATAATAAAACCCTATCTCAAATCTTTTTTGCAATCGACAAATAAAAGTTCAGCTAAAAAATCGAATAAGTTACTACCTGATTGAATATTACAAGCGACTCAATTTTATTATTACATTTGATACGATAAATTTATACATGTTGATAAAATCTTACTACGTTCTAATGGAAATCAAACATGATAATAGTTCTTATAAGTACAATAGGGTTTTTGACTATGATCTATTTTTTGTATTATTTTGCGTCCAAACACAAATAACATTAAAATTAAACATTTATGTCAAAACAGTATTAAAGTAGCTTGTAACATTAGGCCAATTATTAACTTTATTCTATAATCATTGCATGAGGCAAATATTACTATTAAAACAAAAAGAGTGGGGACATCATACTGTCTCTTTCACTCGCGCACACTGTAATGCATATTGAGACTAGTGACGTCACTAATTTTGTTTTGCATCCTTTTTCTTTTACTCCCACTACAAGATTTAAAATGTTTCTAACTTGTTTCATTCTCAATAGATTTACAAAATTCTTTGTTTGCTAGATTTTGAGTATGGATACCTTTTGATATATACAATAAAGAAATGGAGTCAATACACTATTGATCATGAATCATGATACATATATACATACATACATAAACTCACACCTTATCTCAGAAAGGGTACGCAGAGGCACCACTAGGACAACCACATTTCACCTTGTATGTTTCGTCCCATGATGCGATGGGGGGCGAGCCTATCGCCATATCCATATCGACTCCGAGCTGATAGTGAATAGAAAAATCCAATAGCACTCTGCCCGACCCGGGATCCGAACCCGAGACCTCATCTTTGTAATCGTACCGTAGCACAATTACGCTGCCGAGTACGCCGAGGCAGGCAGTATCATGAATTGTATCTAACTAAAAGGTTTAATTTTTGCAATAGGTAGGTTCTCCATGAGCGACACAAATGTTTGTGTGATCCATTGGTATTTGTCTCGGGTCTCAGTGTTTGTCAGACCGTAAAGTCTCCCGTAGTTATTGATACCCACGACACAAGCCTCGATCTTAGTGTGGGCCGATCTTACACCCGTATTCACAAACAATACTATGAGGACGCATAGTGTAGCCAAACGCACAGAATTGTCAATTTGGATTCAAAAACAATACTTGAGTGATGAGTGACCCTATGCGTTCACTTATGGAGGCCCTCAGGTAAAGAAACTCAACAGCTATTTTACGCAACGCATAGTGTCGATTGGTAATGTATATGCCATTTCATTTTATGTGTTTTGCATAAGGTTTTTTCAATTTTCAATGCGATGGATTACAGCAGCGAGGAGGAGTTCGACAATTATATAAATAATGTCCTTACCGAACGCAGGACGATAAGTACAAGAAATATTATTCGAGATTTTCAAAATCCTTTTGTTTTTTTACAATGATGAAGAATTTCGAAGACGCTATCGATTTGCTAAAGATATTGTTCTTCATATACTATTGCCACTTGTCGATTTATACCTGACCTAATTTACGGCTTAAAAATGTGGGAAGGAAATTTTATAAAATATTTGGCATGTAAATATTTGAAGTTGTCAAAGGCGCTTTACACTCACACGTAATTCGCGGGAGAAATTAGCAACAGTAATTGACCAATCACTGATCCGCATTGGACACTGTGCGTTCCCATAGTAAAAGGGTGACTCAAGTATTGTTTATGAATAAAAAGGCTGAGCGGAACGATCACTATGAGAAATGTCTTACTTAGCATAGGGTTACTTCAACACTGAGTAAAGTATTGTTTGTGAATACGGGCCTTAGTCTGTCATGTATGTGACTGTTGGTCTCTCAGTGCGTTCCACTTGACGATCGCAACGACCACGCTCACTATCGCGATATTTACCGTTCCATTTGCTCGTGAGCGTTATGATCGCAAACCCAAGTGGAACGGGTTATGGGGCGATTTGAGCGTTTAAGTAACAAATACCTATTTTAAAAAAGCTATAAAGAGTTAGGTTGCATTATGGGTTAAATCTTGACGGTAAAACATTATAGTTTTATGGTCTTGTATTCTGTGATAAACAATAATAAAATTAGATAAATTGATTGAAGTTGAAAAATCACAATTTTATACCTACTGCATTTTAGTGGAATAATTAGTTGATTTACGTTCGAAGTAACAAAAATATTCCTCTCCTTAACATAACGTTATTTTCTCTGTTGACATATTTCTTGTTTTGACGTTTCGAAATCCCGCCAATTTTCTCAACGCGCACCTCACCTCTTGACATGGGTCGTTGTGAGCGTATGTCATGACGTCATCAATGACGTTTTCACCGCGACCACAACGATCGTGATCGTCAAATGGAACGGCGAAATGAGTGTTTTGAGCGCCGTGAACGCCAAATGGAACGCGCCCTCTGTGTGTGTATTAAATTTAATATGGTCACTCTATTAGCGCGGGACACAAACCTCCATTCAACATCTCTTACTCGGCTCGTTTTTTCGATCAGAAGAATAAATCATTAGAGCCAATTTGTTAAAACTTGTCACTTGTTATGACCGTAATGTAGGTAGGTACGTCGACGCCCGACGGTACGTCCTCAGATCAATGACTATGCTATGGTCTAAGCTCTGCATATACCATTATTTATTTTTAAAACATAACCATTTTGGTTCATAAAACACGTTATAACAATTATCAATCACGATCTCTTTGTTTCTATTTCCCCCTGAATTTCGATTCATCTCATTTTTCAGTTTGTTACGTTTCATTCGAAATTTAAAAATGGAAAAATACTCTGAAATTTTTCATGATTTCCGAAAATTAAAAAATATATATTTGGAAGTCTTTCATGATCCAACAGTACTCTAAGGTTAACTCTAAGGTTTAGGTCATAAGTTTAAAACAACATTCAAGGTACATTATCAAATATAGCTATAAAATATATTTTATCTATTATTTGAATCTGGCAATAAAGAGGTGAGAATATTGTCGTATTCACGGACCAATGTTTTACAATTTCTGTTAGTTCTATTAAGTAGGTACCCATAATTTTTGTTTGTAGGCAGCACCGACATAAAAAAGAAAGAGTTAGCGAGCTTGCTTGACTGCGTGTCACGTTTGTTCTTTGGCATAATAATCTATCGCGTCTTATTTTCTTTTGCCAAATTTTCAGTGAACTGTTATTAAGTTTAAAAGTGATGTTTTTTAAAAGTGTTTTCTAAAGCAGTGTTGCATGAACCAAGCCCTAATAAATTACTTTTCTACAACAACAACAAATTCTACTGCTACTACCATTTATACCTATTGTGCGACCGTGAAGGTTGAGAATGTTACGTCATTTTGCTTTTAGTGTGTGATACAGACTTATTTATTTTGCTTAAGTACTGAAAAGTGTTTTTAACTAAGGAAGTGATACATATAATTAATAACGTTTGACAGTGTAAAATGTTTGAAAAGAGTACAAACGCAAATACACCGGCTGCGACAAGATGCCGCCATGTTATTTAGGTTTCGCAGTTTTGCTGTCAACCCCTCGCCGCGGATAGCCCTGATGCACTGGGAGGATTTATATTTAATTGAAAAGCCCTGTAAGTAATTAATTTAATTCAGATTACTTTGATATGTACAGTTCAAAGTATAGCTTATAAAAACATTACAAATTTGTTGAACAATATAATGTTTACCGTGTTTTATTGACTGTCAAGTCAATGTAATGACGTCATTTTGTGTAAGTAGGTATATAGTGATGGTCTACTTACAGAAAGAAATATTGTTAATTTAAGTTCTCATTAAGTTGTGTGAGAATCATATTTCGTTGTGTACGTTGTTTTCTCCGTGAAGTTTCCTCAAGGTCTTGTTTTAGCCTTGGTAATATCAGTGCTAGGTTACTTTTTGTCCTCAATCAATTCCACGATCACTAACGCTTTAAGTTAAAGGCACAATAAAAAAGTATTTTAATGCCAGTTTTCACATTTTCCTGTTGGTTTCTGTACTTATTCATAGAATTTTTTTTTTGGTAATACTAGTACTTAATTAATGAGATACAATTGGGTTCAGCTTATTTATTTTCTGTATGTTTTGATTCTGGCATCATCACATCATAGAACACATAAACTTTTCATATTATAGTTTTGAAGTAGGTATGTTGCTAACATCTTGGCGTTAACCACCTTATTGGAGTATTCATACTTTGTTCTAGACATGACAACATTTGATGACATTATATGAAATGATACAATTTTAAGTTTCTTAGACCTAAAAAAATACAATTTGTGAACTAAATTAAAATTTAATTAATAAAGTAACTTTGTGTGTTATAACATCATTAAAGTAAATAAAAGCGGAACATAAGTTATCTATTAATTTTAAATATCCTGAGATTTTTATGTATTGCATAAATATAATATTATATCCAATTGGATTGAAAGGTTAAAAAAAAAAACCTATTGTGAACACAAAAATATAACCTATTTACACATTCAAGTGTGTGGGATATACTTATACCTATATTGTTAAATTATAATTTACACATTGTAAGCTTAATATTGATTAGATTATTATTGTTTATGAATTAATACAAATTATTATATTGTATAGAAGTGTGTGTTGGCCTGTTGGTAATAGACCAGAAGAGGCTGCCTGCATATTCACAGTGGTCGCGGGTTAAAATTCCAGGGCACATTTCCGACTTTTTGGAGTCATGTGTGTATTGACAGACAATCACCACACACTATAACGGTGAAGGAAAACATTATGAGGAACCTGCATACCATAGAGATTTAAAAAAAAAATATGTGGTATGTAAAATCCACCAACCTGCGCTAGGTCAGCATGGTGGACTATATGGCCTAACCACTCTCAATCCTAGCCTCGATTGTAAAGTAGGCCTGTGCCCTGCAATGAGACATATTTGGGCTGATACAATAATTTTGTTAAGTGGTTTGTTGCAAATTTCTAAAACTGTATATTTAGACTACTGAAATCTATATAGTGCAGTAAAATTGAATAATTTAAGTAATTATCTTTATGAAATAATCACCTGACTGGCCTAAGGTTAATATCATACATCTTAGTACTGGTGAGAGAGCCCATAGAATTGATCTCTGCACATATGGACAAAGACAAAGACAATTGTTTCTGCATAAAGACAAATGTATTTGTTTCAGGTCCAAGTGTAATGAGACAAAATAATCTCTTGTAGTATCTAACACCCACAAAACTAGACTTAGTATCATACTGAGAGTGTCAGGACTAAGTGTGTGACTGTTGGGTGTTTCTCTTTATTATAATCCCTTACTTTTTGCTATAATGATGGAAAACATTGAAAAATTGCACATCATAGAGATTTTAGAAAAAAATCTATGGTATTAGAACGTGGGTTCTAATACCATTGGCATTGTGTGGACAATGCCAGTGTAGTGGTTGATGGCTATCCCTTCCCCTTCCAACAATTGGCTCTAATGTAGTTACATGCTCAGCAACATGTGGTTATGGGCCAATACAATGACAAGCTATGACCATTTTTATTGAATGTTAAAGTGTAGAATGGTTGATTAAGGCTAATATACCACACACATGTTACTCAAGAGTATGTTCAGAGGATTAGTAATTGACAGCCTCCTTGGCGCGGTTGGTTAGACGCCGCCTGTGAAACGAGAGGCTGCGGGTTCGATCCCCGCACTGAAACAAATATTTGTGTGATCCACAAAGTATTTGTTTCGGGTCTGGGTGTTAGTGAGACCCAAAAGTCTCTCGTAGCTTCTGATACCCACGACACAAGACTTGATCTTAGTGTGGGGTCAGGGCTATGTATGTGACTGTTGGGTGTATTTATTATTTATTATTATTTATAATTATAATTAACTATGGATACAGACATACAATTTTGAAAATTCAGGCATGTATTGTGAATTCTAATTAATCTCTGTTTCGTCAGCTTCTTTTCTCCTAACCGAGCTACAACTCATCCTAATTTACTATTATCATTTATCATTGATGATTTAGGTAAATTGTAAAATAATTACTATCATTAAAATCCAAGACATATATGTCTTCAATACATCTATACATAATATAATAAATTTTTAACCAATCAATGTCTGTACATAAAAAGATAAATAAGAAAAACTGAGATGGGTCGGGGGTTGTATGAACTTAATAGAACCCAAAATTATTATTTTTTGTATTTGTGCGGTTGTGCGGTTGTGGGCGACGTAGGTACTCAGAAATTTCGGATTTCCATGAAATTTGGTATGGAGGTAGCTGACACTCTGGATTAACATTTAGACTACTTCTTATCTCGAAAAAATGTTGTGTTCCTGTGGGATGAGGAAAGAATACCGATATATTTATTACTTTTTTACACTCAACGGGATGGGATGGGACTGTATTACATGCCTTGAGCTGGAATGAGATGTGACGGGCGTGATATATTGGGACGAGATGAGAAATTCCAAATTAAGTTAATCACATAGGGGAAGTTTGCGGGTAGAAGCTAGTATTGAAATAAAATTGAATTGTCTGTTTGTAAAGTGTATTTTTTTTAAAGGTCATATCTTTATTTATTCAATAACTATACTAAAAACTTATTTTGGGATGTTTGGAAATTAATGACAGGAAAATTTTAAAGATGCGCGCGCACTCCTACTTCCACGAATGTGGAAGTCAATTCTATGAACTGTTTGTCAAATTGCCCTGACAACTTGTTACTATATTCAAAGTAATTATTCATATATTTTATAAGAAAATTTCTTAATGTGTATTATGATCGGTGTTGAAATAAAAATAACACTGAACTGAAAACTCCTAGCTATAACAATAATTGACATAGAGTTGTATGTATGGAGTACTTTGTCCCTATTTATCTTGTATTCATACAATAAATTATAAATAATATGATAAACATCCCTTCTGTAACAAACATGTTGGGGGCCTAGCTGCAAGCCCCACTGTGAACCTATGTCAGTTAATTATGTAATATATTTTACCATTGTAGTGATTATTTAAGCATGTAAAATATGTAAAATAGCTATTTAGCTATTTTACATAATTATTGCTTATTGTATGTGTATAGTGACTCAATTGTCTAGAACTCTAGATATTATACACCATGGAATCTAATTGGGTGTTTATCTGAAACCTATGAACCCAGCTAATCCTTGATTACGTCTACATAACTAAAACTAAATATGTTAAAGTCTTATAAATAGACATTATTAAGTTTATTTATAATTTTACGATATTATGAAAAAAAATTGTATAATTCAGTGCAATGAACAATTATAATTAACAAAAAATTAGGCATGGAGTGAACCCCTTTTACACCCTTTTAAACTAAAGAATTACCCCCAGACGAGCCTGCCCATTCATGCCGAGTCATGAGTGATAACAGTGTGGCTTTATCACTTATAATATTATATTTATACTTTTTTTCCTAGATGATTTGATCTATATATTTTAAAGTTGGCTTCAACTTAATGTGTCAACCTAAATACGTATTTTAAAAAATGCCGCGCAAATTCTATATAATATAATAAGCGTCACAACATGTTTGAGCAAACAAACGGTAACCTAGTAGGTAAGAAATCGAGATGTAAGGCATTATTTAAAAGTACCATAAAACGGAGTGACATTGATTAATTTAAAAAAAGGGGTGCCACGCTTACAACTTTAACGAAAAAAATCTGTAGTGTGGACTCATTTCTTAAATTAATTAATGATTACTACAAAAAATATTAATTTGTAAATATTTTTCTTACAAAAAATAATACATGTTTATCGTACCAGGTATGGATAAACCCGGTACAATAATAGTAATTAGTTACAGTCTGAATAGACTGCGACCGAAAACAAAGCCAGGTGATAGTTTTAGTGATTACAGACATAAAGCATTAAAAAATTATGCCATAAAAAGCAATCATTATTATTTGTAATTTTTTTTAATATCGTGTTTGTGTGGTAAATATCTAGTATTTGCTAAAATAATAATCTAATACCTAATGGTTTCTTAGATTTACGCGAATGTTACACATTGAAATAAAACTATTTTTACGGATTTTATCGCGATTTGGTTTAATTTTTACATTTTTTAACTTCCCGACGTTTCGATTACTTTACAGCTTTCGTGGTCACGGGGCGGACTGAGGTATTAGTCATCCGCTCTGTGACTGTCACAATTAAACTACCCTTAATTTTCAATTATTAAATTAAAAAGTTAATTTAAAAAGTTAACTAGGTGTTGCGATCCGATCTACGCAGTAGGAGCTCACTGTGTCATGAGGTCTGGCAGCTGGTCTTTTGGGTTCCGATTTAATCAAATGTAGAATTGGATCCCATGATGGTGCAAGCTTCAAGCCATCTTCTCTATTGAAATTTGGATGTTTTTTAATTTCAATAGCCTCGCGAAACATCCTGGGTAGGAAGCGGTGTTCTTTAGCGAGGATTTGGGGCTTATCAAAACGAAGGTAATGCTTGGAGCCTTCTTCGATGTGTTCAGCAACTGCAGACTTCGTTGAGCGTCGGTGTTTGACGTCAGCTATGTGTTCTTTTACGCGGGTCCCTATGCTTCTCTTGGTTTGGCCGATATAAGAGAGGCCACAGTCACAATCTATTTTATATACGCCCGGTTCTTGCAAAGGTATATGACACTTGACAGGTGGTAGGAATTGACTAATCTTCTTGGGCGGCTTGAAGTATGTCTTAATGGAAGCACGCTTCAGGATGTAGCCAATCTTGTCTGTGACTCCTTTGATGTAAGGTAGTATAACCGGGGCCCGTTCAACTGTGGCTGGTTTCACTCGGTTTCTGTGACGGCGGCGTGGAATTTGGAGCTTGTTGTCTCGCAGTACCTGCTTGACGTGTTGCAGCTCAGTCGCTAGGTGTTTCTCGTCACAGATTCCTTGTGCTCTCTGAAACAAAGATTTACCCACGGTAGCTAACTGTTTCGGATGGTGGTGAGATTCACCGTTCAGATATTTATCTGTATGGGTCTTTTTTCTATACACGGTATGACCTAAGGACTGATCAGGATTACGGATTACTAAAACATCTAAGAAGGCAAGAGATTTATTATGTTCCAACTCCATAGTAAATTGAATTTTATTGTTAATGGAGTTGAGGTGATTTAAAAATGCAGTTACTTGGTTAGATGGTAAGATTGTGAAAGTATCATCTACGTACCGCTTGTAAAATCTTGGTGAGACCGGGGCTGTACTAAGGGCTGTCTCCTCAAAGTCCTCCATGAAAATATCGGCAACTACAGGAGATACAGGTGAGCCCATAGCAACACCATCCATTTGTACATAGTATTGATTATTCCACAACATGTAGCCAGATGTGAGGCAATGTTTGAGTAATTCTGCATATTCTAGTGGCATGTCATTCTCTGCTAACCTCTTAGAGACAATTTTGATGCAGTCTTGTACTGGTAAGCTTGTAAAAAGTGACTGGACATCAAAACTAACCATTGTTTCGTTGTCAGCTAATTGTAGATGTTTAATGTCACTGACAAATTGGTATGAATCCTTCACAGATGCTCTAGTGTTTCCTCTGAGTGGTGAAAGCACTTGTGCTACGTGCTGAGCCAATCTGTAGGTTGGTGTGTTGATCTGGCTCACAATGGGACGTAGTGGAGCATTTTCCTTGTGTATTTTGGGTAATCCATACAATTTTGGAGGTTTTGCACACGATGGGATGAGTGACTTAGAGTTCAGATCTAACTTCTCGGAGTACTTGATTATTAAAGAGCTGGTGGCCTTTAATATTTTGGTAGTCGGGTCTGATTTGACTATTTTGACTATTTCAACAACTCTGAGTGCAGGCACGGAACGCACCCTAACATAGACACGCACTCCGGCGCAGACAAACAACGCGCTGTCATAAATCTGTCAAAACATACATTGGATGAAAACACAATTCAGGTTTTATCAAGAGGTCTAAATTTTGCCGTAACTCCACGTAGGATACCGTATGAGGACATTATTTGTAACGTTGAGAACAGTCTCTTCATTAACAATTTGAAGAAAGAAGATTCGGAGGCGATACGTCAAGATATATCATCTTTATTACGACGAAACAAAGTGCCGAAACCAAATCTTCCAAAACAACTATTTATCGCCCTAAAGAACCTGCGATCTATGAAGGAATTAACTGTTCTCCGTGCAGATAAAGGGAATGCGACAGTAGTGATGGATACTTCAGATTATAACAATAAAATCGAACAACTTTTATCGGATGACACTACTTACAAAATAGTCAAATCAGACCCGACTACCAAAATATTAAAGGCCACCAGCTCTTTAATAATCAAGTACTCCGAGAAGTTAGATCTGAACTCTAAGTCACTCATCCCATCGTGTGCAAAACCTCCAAAATTGTATGGATTACCCAAAATACACAAGGAAAATGCTCCACTACGTCCCATTGTGAGCCAGATCAACACACCAACCTACAGATTGGCTCAGCACGTAGCACAAGTGCTTTCACCACTCAGAGGAAACACTAGAGCATCTGTGAAGGATTCATACCAATTTGTCAGTGACATTAAACATCTACAATTAGCTGACAACGAAACAATGGTTAGTTTTGATGTCCAGTCACTTTTTACAAGCTTACCAGTACAAGACTGCATCAAAATTGTCTCTAAGAGGTTAGCAGAGAATGACATGCCACTAGAATATGCAGAATTACTCAAACATTGCCTCACATCTGGCTACATGTTGTGGAATAATCAATACTATGTACAAATGGATGGTGTTGCTATGGGCTCACCTGTATCTCCTGTAGTTGCCGATATTTTCATGGAGGACTTTGAGGAGACAGCCCTTAGTACAGCCCCGGTCTCACCAAGATTTTACAAGCGGTACGTAGATGATACTTTCACAATCTTACCATCTAACCAAGTAACTGCATTTTTAAATCACCTCAACTCCATTAACAATAAAATTCAATTTACTATGGAGTTGGAACATAATAAATCTCTTGCCTTCTTAGATGTTTTAGTAATCCGTAATCCTGATCAGTCCTTAGGTCATACCGTGTATAGAAAAAAGACCCATACAGATAAATATCTGAACGGTGAATCTCACCACCATCCGAAACAGTTAGCTACCGTGGGTAAATCTTTGTTTCAGAGAGCACAAGGAATCTGTGACGAGAAACACCTAGCGACTGAGCTGCAACACGTCAAGCAGGTACTGCGAGACAACAAGCTCCAAATTCCACGCCGCCGTCACAGAAACCGAGTGAAACCAGCCACAGTTGAACGGGCCCCGGTTATACTACCTTACATCAAAGGAGTCACAGACAAGATTGGCTACATCCTGAAGCGTGCTTCCATTAAGACATACTTCAAGCCGCCCAAGAAGATTAGTCAATTCCTACCACCTGTCAAGTGTCATATACCTTTGCAAGAACCGGGCGTATATAAAATAGATTGTGACTGTGGCCTCTCTTATATCGGCCAAACCAAGAGAAGCATAGGGACCCGCGTAAAAGAACACATAGCTGACGTCAAACACCGACGCTCAACGAAGTCTGCAGTTGCTGAACACATCGAAGAAGGCTCCAAGCATTACCTTCGTTTTGATAAGCCCCAAATCCTCGCTAAAGAACACCGCTTCCTACCCAGGATGTTTCGCGAGGCTATTGAAATTAAAAAACATCCAAATTTCAATAGAGAAGATGGCTTGAAGCTTGCACCATCATGGGATCCAATTCTACATTTGATTAAATCGGAACCCAAAAGACCAGCTGCCAGACCTCATGACACAGTGAGCTCCTACTGCGTAGATCGGATCGCAACACCTAGTTAACTTTTTAAATTAACTTTTTAATTTAATAATTGAAAATTAAGGGTAGTTTAATTGTGACAGTCACAGAGCGGATGACTAATACCTCAGTCCGCCCCGTGACCACGAAAGCTGTAAAGTAATCGAAACGTCGCACGGTGGGTCGAAACGGCTATTTTTGTGACATAGGATTTTTTTTCGGATTTTCCAATTTTTTTTCACGCCAACGTTTTGATATTATCATTCCTTACACTATTCATTCTTTGTATTTTTTGAAGTGAAACTTCTTTATCGGGGTTGGAAAAAATTTTTCGTTACGCGTCACATTCTTCCGTTACGCGCCATCTTTTTTTATTTAGTAAATTAGTACCCACTTCAGTAAGCCACACCCCCAACCGTTTCCAAGCCCCACCCAAAATTTTAAGTCCCACCCACTTTTTTGTAATTTGATCCTTACCCCCCCTCTGGCCTTCCCCCACCCTAAATCCAAAACAGTGCCCAATAGCCTCCCCACGAAACCTCCCCCCCCCCCGCTTACCCCCACCCTAAAAAATTTACCTCACCCCCCCTACTCATATCTCCGGCATTATCCATCGTAGACCCACCGACCTTGGGTTCATTGGAACCGGCTCGGTGAGGGCTACAATCCTGCCCCAACAGAATTCCCGAATTTCCCCTCCACAACTTTCCCCACCCAAAAATATTTTAAGGTGCCCAATAGCCTCCCCACGAAACCTAACCCCCCCCCCGCCCCTACCCCCACCTAAAATTTTTACCTCACCCCCCCCTAAACCTATCTCGGCCAATAAAGGTCCTGGACCCACCGAGCTTGGTATCCTCGGAACCGTCTCGGTGAGGGCTACAAATTGGCCCCGATAGAAATCCCAAATTCCCTCAAAAATTTCCCCCCTCCTAAACTTAAACTTTATTTAATTTAGCTTTATTTTACCAATTCTGTAAATTTGTAAATAGTAGATCATTTTTCGAAAAATGATGTCATAAAGAAGTTTCACTTCTTACGTGTGTACACTAATACACACACACATTTTTTTTTGCTTAACCCTATAATTTCGGCATAAAAAAATATTTTAGGTTTTTAATGTATGGAACGCACTATAAAAACCTAAATTTCTACGAAGTCCTGCTAGATCCTGCGTTAAAACCTTATTTTTCTGAATCCTGGCCAGTTCTACTTTACTTGTACATTTCGAATGTCTGCATTGACTTGCAACTTTTCCAGTTATAGGGATCGGAAAAATGGTAAAAATAGTACTATTTCTAATTTTGTAATTGACATTTTAAGTCAATTTAACCACAAGATAGTAAGACAAAAACATTGTGGATATACAAACTATTATATAAAAATCTAATAGAATAACACAATAGAAGTAAATAAGTAAATATTTATTGGCATAATTGGTTGTTGTACCCAAAACATGTGGTTACACAATTAACGTAAACACAGTAATAAATCATAAATGCAAATGGACCACCAGATGGCAAAGGATTACTTTCAGTCATTAACACTGATGACATCTGGAGATTACAGGTGCATTTAGTTAATTGTTTTACAACTACTGTTTGTTTATTGTCTTTAATTAACTAAAACAAAACAAACATTCTCGTGATATCGATTGTAAACATGTTTTGTCCTTTTACTTAGTTCTATCATTAATGAGAGCATCTAGGGCAATAAAATTTGTTTATTGCCCAGGGTATAAAATGACTTATATTTTGAATTCGTTCTTAATGTACATTTATCCGTGCTACGATCCATACCATTTTATTTTGAATCCTTGTTTCGGTATCATGGAGGTTCTAGTTACTAATCTCGATATGTTTGTTGTTTTAAGAGACCAGCTTGGATCTCTATCAGATAGCAAAAAACTTTCTGATTTTCTGCAACAGAAAATAAACGTGACTGAAGAAAATAGTGTAGTGCTTCAAAAGTTTTGTGTAAAATTCTGTTCTTCTATAACAGCTAGATGGCAAAAATGCAATCGTATATTTTCTAACTTTATTAAAAAAAATGGTGATTGGCTAGAAAGTGAAATAATTTGGCCTAAAGGACTAAAATTAAACGAAAGACACGAAGAACATGAAGTACATGAAGAACACGAAAGACATGAAGAGGACTTAAGTCTTGAGAATCTGTCTCCATCCACATCGAAAGCTTCTACAGCTTTGATTTGTCCCAGAAAATCATTCGATGATTTGTCCAACAGACAAAAACGAAGACGAGTAGACCAAATTCAAAATAATTTGTCTCAGGAAGAATTAATTGCAGCTACATCAAATACACTGAAATGTAATGGACATGAAGCCATCGCTAATATAATAAACCATTTACTTAAAAATCCAGAAGATATAACAAAAGTGAATAATTGCTTGAATGCAAAAAAATATGTTCCATACACTGCTGATAAAGCGTTGGCGCTACTTGTTTCCCTAAATTTGTCGAAGGCACAATATATAAACCTAAGAGAATCAGCAAGCGAAAAAGGCTTTCAATTGTATCCTTCTTATTATAAATTAAAAGAAGCAAAATTGAAATGTTACCCAAGAAAGGAGGATATGACATTTAGTGATTGCACGGCATCAGTTAAATTGCAAGCTCTGCTCAACTTGACAGCCTCAAGGCTTTTGGATACAATTGAGTTCGATTTAGATTCTGCAACTGACCTGAAGCTTATCAGCAAATGGGGCTTTGATGGATCCTCGGGGCAAAGCAATTATAAGCAGATCTCTGAAGTAGGCGTGGACGATTCCAGTATATTTATGGCAAGTCTTGTTCCAATAAGACTACAACATGATGATGGAACGGTTTTATGGGAAAACGATCGAAGTTCATCCACATTTTACTGTCGTCCCATTATGTTTACGTTCACAAAAGAAACACAAATTACTGTAGCAGCTATAAAAGCCGGTTTATAAGGAGAAATCGAGGCACTCCAGCCATCTATATTTAGGAAAGTGAAAATTGCCCACGAATTAATGATGACAATGATTGACGGCAAAATAACTTCATACTTTTCTGAGACTTCAACAGCAGTTTGTGACATTTGCAAAGCGAAACCAACAGAAATGAATAATTTGGAATCCCACAAACTGCGATCTAAGAATGAAGAAATGTACCAGTATGGATTGTCATCATTGCATGCGTGGATAAGATGCATGGAGTGCCTACTCCACATAGCTTACCGTTTGGAGATTAAGAAATGGAACTGCAGGGGTGACGATAAAGAGAAAATGAAGACCAGAAAGTCTGCAATTCAACAAGAATTTAAAGAAGAATGTGGCTTGCTAATTGATATAGTGAAGCAAGGAGCAGGCATCACTAATGATGGTAATACAGCTCGAAGATTTTTTAAAAATACAGCCATGACAGCACGTATCACTGGCATTAATGAGCAGTTGATAGAGAATTTTTATATCATTCTACAAACAATTGCGTCTGGAGAGCGTGTTGATATTACTAAATTCGCTTTATTTTCTACCGAAACCGCAAAACTATATGTTGATTTATATCCGTGGTATTATATGCCTTCCAGTGTACATAAATTATTAGTTCATGGGGCTGACATAATTAAACATTTTGGGGCTATACCCATTGGGAAGCTGTCGGAAGAAGCCGCAGAAGCACGGAACAAAGACTTCCGAAAATATAGGGAAAATCATTCCCGAAAAATTAGTAGGATATCTTCGAATGAGGACATCTTACATAATCTCCTTTTGTCATCTGATCCAAAGATCACAAGTCTTAGATCACGCATGACAAAAAAACATGTTATGGTTCTCTCAACAAAAGCTAAAGAGCTTCTGCATTTGCCATCAAAACCAGAAGACTTAGAATTTATTAATGTAGAGAGTATTTTAGAAGATCTACAAAACAGTAGTGATAGTGAGTAGTATATAGGTATAGGCTTTATACTAGCCTTTTTTATTATTATTTTTTAGTTATTTCCATCATTTGTTTTTTTTTAATCTGGCACGGCTCATATACAAGTTTTCCTTGGTATTTGTTAATTTATTAGATTAATTATTTATCTTATTTGTGTCAAATTTACTGAAGATAATTGTAAAAAATCTTTTGGGAAATATTGAATTTTATCATTTCTTTCGAACTGCATAACTGAAAAAGTTGCAGGTCGATGCAGACTTTCGAAGTATAGAAGTATAGTAGAACAGACCAAGATTCAGAAAAATAAGGTTTCAACGCAGGATCTAGCAGGACTTCGTTGAAATTTAGGTTTTTATAGTGCGTTCCATACATTAAAAACCTAAAATATTTTTTTTTGCCGAAATTATAGGGTTAAGCAAATAAATACAAAGAATGAATAGTGTAAGGAATGATAATATCAAAACGTTGGCGTCAAAAAAAATTGGAAAATCCAAAAAAAAATCCTATGTCACAAAAATAGCCGTTTCGACCCACTGTGCGTCGGGAAGTTAAAAAATGTAAAAATTAAACCAAATCGCGATAAAATCCGTAAAAATAGTTTTATTTCAAAATCTAATACCTTGCGTACCTTTGCGTCTTTAAAAATAAAATGGTGTAAATTATTATTTTAGGAAAACTATGTATTTATTTACCATTGCAATACGACGATAAATAAAATAATTATTAAAAAAAATTGTCGTAGTCTGAATATACCCTAAATTTTATTGATAATGGGGCTATTTATTTCGATACTCGCACTGTGTCATCAAATCTTTTTGGGGTTACTTTTAGTCATGGGGTGAATTTGGTGGCAAGTACTACAGTATTAAGAAACGAGATAGACTAAATACAGTTCATCAAATATACAGGGTGAATTTTTCAAGTGGGCCTGGATGGCCAAATCTGAAACTATGAGAAATAATCAATATGCTAGGAATGGAAACCGATGATTGTGAAAAAAGAAACCAAGGAGGTACCGTTATTATTGTAAACCGAAAAAGCCAGGCATTTGTAATAAAGTGTTAGTGATAACCGTTTCGAACAATGTTGAGTTATTTTTCGTTGGTTCAATTCCCAAAGCAAGTAGATTTGGTGTTAAACGTGTGATAACGGGAAAAAATATTATTTTACCCAAATTGATCGCTTCCTAGATTTTACCCTTATTAGCAACATTATCGAATGGCGTAATAAAACAGCATTTTTTTTTTTTTTTTTTTTTATTGCAATGAATGGCGAGACGAGCATGCCATTCGCCTGATGGTAAGCGATATGACCGCTCATGGACAGTAGCAAAACCAAACAACACCATGAATTACAAGGCAATGCTTGGAATTCCACTGCGCTCGCCATCCTGAGACATAAGATGTTAAGTCTCAATATGTCCAGTAGTTACTCTGGCTACAATGTCCTTCAAACCGGAACACAACAGCGCATTAACACTGCTGTTTGGCGGGAGAAATAGACATTGCAGTGGTACCCACCCAGGCGGCCTCTCACATATGAGAGACCTACCACCAGTGATTTTATGTGATTTTTTTTACAATCATCGCGTTCGTTTCCTAGCTTGCCATATTGATTTATCAAAAATGTAAGTATGCAGTCATAGTTTTCGTCAAAATCGGGTTCGTGACTCTTTTCAGTATTTTCGATGTTCCTCATAGTTTCGGATTTGGCCATCAACGCCCACTTGAAAAATTAACCCTGTACAATGCAACATTGCTCGCGTCAAAAAAAATCCGGGATAAAAGTCCCCCTATATATTATCCTCCTAAATAAAAAGTAAGGCATCCATTCATCGAAATAACTATCCTAAACAAAAAAAAAAATCCTCAATTCGAACCAGTACATAGTTCTTCCTTTTAATTTTAAACGAAGTGAATCAGCTGTGCTAGACAATTCCCTTTTTATGATTTTTCGTTTGTTTTGTAGTAGTAAAAAGATGTGTGGGTACCTTGTAGTCGATAGCGTGAAGTATGTAAGGGTACAGCAGAGAAGTAAAAGCTGGTACACAGATAGTTCACAGTTTATTGTTCACCACACACACTATAGGAAAATAGACAGAAGGGTCGTAAGCGACAGTTCACACGTACACACAAAGAACAGCAAACAAGCACAAAAGATGGAAGACACATATATACAGTAACTACTGCGTAAGTTAATTATTAGCCAGTGCGTACTGAATTAAAGCGAGCGAATAGCGAAAACAGCTGGTCTAATCAGATAGCAACGTATATCAGCGCGGGTAGGGTCTGACTGGTTAACCATTTGCTCCGCGCGTTCGGTCGAGTTCGGCGGCCCTCGGATGTGGTTCGGGCACCCGAACCACACGTCATGTGCAGTGAAGCTAGCCGAACTCGGGCGCACAGTTATTGTAGTAGCCCGTAACGCATTTCCAGACAATTTCGGAAACGACCAGTTGTGTCACTCGCGTCAGTGAGTTTGTCAGTAATTTATATGTGTGTACGAGTGTAGATATGTATGTATGTATGTTTGTATGTTTGTATATATGTATGTATGTATGTTTGTATATATGAATGTATGTACGTATGCGTGTTTGTTTGATGTGAATGTATGTTTAAATGTGAATGTGTACATGTGTGTTTATTTATGTGGGTGAGCGTCCACATCACTCCCCCCCAGAGACCTGGCTAGGGGCGATAAAAATCTGGAAAATGGACACGGCGTCCAGAGCGTGTGGTTACTGGCACTGTCTTTAAAAGTGGCGCTGCGTCCTGAGAATGAGTAGTGTCTGGGACAGGCGTAACGAACGTGCGCCGCAAAGGTGGTACTGGTGCCAACTCCTGCTCGTCGCTGGTCACATAGGCCGGTTTAAGACGGTCTATTGTGACAGTAACTGGTTTTCCCTTTATCAGGAGCTTATAAACCTTGTCGGTTCGTTCCAAGACCTTGTAGGGTCCTGTATAAGCCGGTTGAAGAGGGGCACGTGAGGCATCCTCACGCAGAAATACATATTTGGTGGAAGCCAGATCCTTGTGAATAAAGATCCTCGATTTGGTATGGCGGGAGGCCGGTACTGGTTTAAGTTTCTTGGCGAACGAGTGGAGACGCGCCATAAAATCTGACATGTCAGATGTACATGGCGCGCTCGGATCGAAAAATTCGCCAGGAAGTCTTAGCGGCTCTCCATAGACCAGCTCAGCTGAAGAAGCTTGGAGATCCTCTTTGTATGCGCTGCGTATTCCCAGCATCACTAGAGGCAGGACTTCAGTCCAGTTTTGGCTGACATGGGATGTGATTGACGCTTTAAGCTGCCGATGGAAGCGCTCAACCATGCCATTGCAGGCTGGGTGGTATGCAGTGGTGCGTCTGTGTTGGAACCCAGCAATTTTTGCCAGATATTGGAACAGTGCGGACTCGAATTGACGTCCGCGATCTGTCACTATCTGCTCTGGGCACCCAAATCGGGATATCCAACCGGATAATAAGGCCTTGGCTACTGTTTCAGCCGTGATGTCCGGTATGGGTATCACCTCGGGCCAACGAGTGAACCGGTCGATAGCCGTAAGACAGTAGCGGTGTCCTTGGGATATGGGTAGGGGTCCCACCAGATCTATATGCACGTGCTTGAAGCGTGCACGGGGTAAATCAAATTTCCCTACCGGCGCCGACACGTGCTTTGTTACTTTCGCACGTTGGCATTGTAGGCAAGTACGAGCCCACTCTCGGCAGTCCCTCCTGACGCCCGGCCAAACAAATCGTTCGGCAACCAACTTCGCAGTGGCAGTAGCGCCAGGATGACTAAAAGAGTGTAAGCTCTGGAATACTTGCCTACGAAAGTTTTTGGTAACAAAGGGCCGGGCAGTTGGTGTACTCGTATCACAGTACAAATGTATGCAACTCCCGGGTAATTGTATTTTGGAGAGGCGGAGAGATGAATTGCCATCCAAATATTGAGACAACTCAGAATCCGACTCTTGGCTCTTAGCAAGTTCGGCTAGATTGATTGGAGCCCCCAGCTCATCGATTCGAGATAAGGCATCGGCCACGACGTTGTTTTTGCCTGAGATGTGCCTTATGTCGGTCGTGAACTGGGAAATATAGTCCAATTGCCGAAACTGCCTAGGCGAGCAGTTATGTTTCCTCTCAGTGAAAGCATAACTGATAGGCTTGTGGTCGGTGTAAACTATGAAGTCCCTTGCCTCGAGCATAAACCTGAAATATTTGATTGCCTCATAGATCGCGAGAAGCTCGCGATCATATGGGGAATATTTTTGTTGTGTAGGGTTCAGTCTGCGGGAAAAGAAAGCTAGCGGACGCCAAGCATTGTCCTGTAGCTGTTGCAAAACTGCCCCCATAGCCACGTCCGACGCATCCGTAACTAAAGCCAGTTTGGCATTGCAGTTAGGATGTGTGAGTAGAGCTGCTTCTGATAGGCTCTCTTTGGCATTAGTGAAGGCCTTTAAGGCTTCGTCAGTTAGGGCAATGGGTGTTGAACCCTTGACTGCACCCATGAGGAGAGAGTTGAGAGGAGATTGGGTTTCTGCGGCATGGGGCAAAAAACGCCGGTAAAAATTTACCATGCCCAAAAACCTCCTCAATGCTCTGACGGTCTTCGGTGGAGGAAAATCGCGAATGGCTTGAACTTTCTCGTCCAAAGGCTTGGTTCCTTCCGCCGAGATGTGATATCCCAGAAAGGAAACTTCCGGGACGCCGAAAACGCATTTCGCCGGATTGATAACCATTCCGTAAGTTTTCAGCCGTGAAAATACTTGACGGAGATGGTTTTCATGCTCGACTTCGTCCCTGCTGAAGATGAGAAAGTCATCAAGATAGCAGTAGACGAAGTCCAGTCCGCGCATCATTTCATCGACGAAACGCTGAAATGTCTGGGCGGCGTTCCGCAACCCGAACGTCATGTACGGGAATTCGTACATACCGAAGGGCGTGGTAATAGCCGTCTTCGGTATATCCTCCTCGCACACTGGTATTTGGTTGTAGGCTTTAACGAGGTCAATCGTGGTAAAGATCCTACAACCAGCAATATTGTGGGCGAAGTCATGGATATGACGTACTGGATACTTATCCGGTATTGTGCGGGCATTGAGCTGTCGGTAGTCACCGCAGGGACGCCAGCCGTTATCTTTTTTCGGCGCCAGGTGTAACGGCGATGACCACGGGCTCTCAGAAGGCCTTGCGGTACCATCGTTAAGCATGGCCTGGAATTCCTCCTTAGCCACCTTCAGCTTGTCAGGAGCCAAACGTCTGGGAGGACATGAAACGGGGGGGCCTGATGTTGTGCGGATGTGATGTTGTGTGCTGTGAGGTACAGTGCGATGTGTCCCAGCTGGTCGTGTAATCACCGGAAATTCCTGTGAAAGTAAAAGATGGTAATGTGAATTGCCAGTCAGAACCTTCACCGAATAGACACTACAATCAATAGCCAGTGAAGCTGGAGTAGAAAGAGTAGTTGTATTATCTACTAATTTTTGATGTTTACAGTCAACAACTAAACTATAGTGACACAAAAAGTCTACTCCTAAAATAGGTCTAGTTACGTCCGCAACGATAAATCGCCATGGGTAGACCCGGCGAAGTCCTAGGTCCAGGTTGAGGTCCGTGTAGCCGTAGGTGCTGATGGTCGTCCCGTTGGCTGCGATGAGTTCGTAGCTAGTAGGTGCTCGACGTTGGCGCAGTTGCGACCTTGGGAAAACGCAGAGGTCGCTGCCTGTGTCGACCAAAAACTGCGTCTTCGTATAGCGGTCGGTTACAAAGAGGCGACCTGGGGAAGCGGGGCAATCATCAGTCGCCTTTAACGACTGCCCGTGGCATTTCCCGCTGGCTTGTAGTCGCACGGCTGAAGACATCTCCGCGCCTTGGATCCGAAGTTGAGGTGGTACCAACAGGTTGGAGCCCGACGATAGCTGGACGTTGACCGCGTTCTACTCCGGGACGAAGATCGCTGGCGCCGTGGTCTGGAATGGTCAGCTGCTGTACGAACACGTCCGCGCTCTTCCAGTTTCGCTTCTAACCGTGCCACCATCAACTTTAGCTCCGCGACCTCGCTGGATGAAGTCCCACTGCAGGAACAGGTACATGCTGAAGCTGCTGCCACGTTGGAAGGCGCAGCTATATCTTGTACACGATCAGCTAATTCTGCTAGCTGCTCCAAAGATTGACTGGTTTGCGACGCCAGAACAGTTTGAATCTCTCGTGGCAAACGGTCGCACCAAATGGTCCGCAAGAAATCGTCCGGAAAGCTTGGGCCAGCCAAATCTTGAAGGTGCCGAAGAAACTGTGATGGCTTTCGGTCTCCAAGTTGCTCGTGAGTCAGAACCTGTCTCATTTTCTTCTCTTTGGAGGCAGTCAATCGTCTAACAAGCTCACTTTTGAGTTTTTCATACCTCCTTCGAAGTGGAGGATTTATAATTATGTCCTTTACTTCCTTGGCTGTTGCAACATCCAAATTCTTGAGGGTGTTGGAAAACATAAAAGAGTCGTCGGTTATGCCATACATTTCAAATTGACCCTCTAATAAGGCAAACCAAATTTCCGGTTCGTCGGGAGAAAATGCCGGTACCTTCAAATTAATTGGAAGGTCATATGAAGGTCGCTCTGCTGGCGGGCGTACCTTTCTGGCCCGACGGGTGACGTTGCCAGTCTCGCCGCCTTTCCGTGATTCGACGGTACTGTTGGATTCACTGCTGTCGCTCATTCTAGCGTTTTCCTCGGGGTCACCAATGTAGTAGTAAAAAGATGTGTGGGTACCTTGTAGTCGATAGCGTGAAGTATGTAAGGGTACAGCAGAGAAGTAAAAGCTGGTACACAGATAGTTCACAGTTTATTGTTCACCACACACACTATAGGAAAATAGACAGAAGGGTCGTAAGCGACAGTTCACACGTACACACAAAGAACAGCAAACAAGCACAAAAGATGGAAGACACATATATACAGTAACTACTGCGTAAGTTAATTATTAGCCAGTGCGTACTGAATTAAAGCGAGCGAATAGCGAAAACAGCTGGTCTAATCAGATAGCAACGTATATCAGCGCGGGTAGGGTCTGACTGGTTAACCATTTGCTCCGCGCGTTCGGTCGAGTTCGGCGGCCCTCGGATGTGGTTCGGGCACCCGAACCACACGTCATGTGCAGTGAAGCTAGCCGAACTCGGGCGCACAGTTATTGTAGTAGCCCGTAACGCATTTCCAGACAATTTCGGAAACGACCAGTTGTGTCACTCGCGTCAGTGAGTTTGTCAGTAATTTATATGTGTGTACGAGTGTAGATATGTATGTATGTATGTTTGTATGTTTGTATATATGTATGTATGTATGTTTGTATATATGAATGTATGTACGTATGCGTGTTTGTTTGATGTGAATGTATGTTTAAATGTGAATGTGTACATGTGTGTTTATTTATGTGGGTGAGCGTCCACAGTTTTTTTATTGACTCTGTGTATTTTTTATAATTGCCAACACTCGAGATTTTTTTAAGGATACGAACCTCGAGGCAACTAAAACAAAAGCACGTAAATTGGGTTAAATTGATAATTTGTATACTAGTCCTAGAAGAGACCTCCTATGAAACTGGGTAACCCAACCATAGGGATGAATGTGATAAAGATCAAAGTCGCCTCGTTTATTAATTAATGATCATGAAAAATCAAATGTGCGACCGTAACCAAAAAATGAAAACATTCATAAATCTCTCAGGAACGTTTAATTGCAACAGTAAAAAATTACAAATCCAACAATGGTACTTACGCATGTGGCACTGAAGTTATTCAGACAATATTTTTAAATCCTCTTGACACTTAACCTTAACAAATAATTTTATATACATAGTGTCGGCGACATGATTACTTTTTATGACCACTTAAAGGGTATCGCATAAGAAGTCCCTATATTACCTATTATTAATTTATCATCACTAAATACTACTAATTTAACCAACAATTTTATTAAATATATTTTAGATTTTTTTGTGATTGCTATCCGGTTACCCATTGATAAATTCTTAAAAAGATAAGTGAATGTTTTGATAATCTGTCGTTTTAAGGTTCAGTGATTTAATGATTAATACGAACCATTGTTGGACTTAGTACTTTTATATGCAATATAGTTATCTATGAGTGTCATAGCCCGTTATTGACACTACATAGTGCATAATATGCCTCCTTCGAATTTATGAAAGTAGAGAATAATATTTTCATAAAATGTCACTTTCGTGAGTCCTCGTCTTGCTGTAATCAGTCCTGTTGTAGACGTTATAGGTAAAAAAAATATGTGATAAAGGTGTTTTATCTGAAACAATTATTGATAAGTGTAATAAAACGCACAATGAAGATTCTTTTTAATGTTTTTTTAATATAGATTTATTTTACCACTAGATTTTGCCGACAAACTTCGTCTGCATGCTTTACTTAAAACATAAAACCACAAATGCACGTAATTATTTATTTTTGATTATCCCGTTGGCCCCATTATAGGCCAATTACTTAACTCATTATCAATTTTTTTTGAGACCGAAATTAGGCTCAATTTTGAATGGATTTTTGTGCGGAACCCTAAATAATTTTTACATCAAAATAAACCGAAGAAACCCATTGAACTCAGCTACCCGTATTATAATACAATATATAAATAAATAACCTCCCATTTTCAAGAATTCCTCAAAAGAGAAAATTTAAATTATTTGTTGATCAATTATGAGACGTCGTACTCAAAAACTATGTAGACCTCGTCTACAGTCTACAGTCTTCTGGCGTCATCATTCTTTACACTTTTTACATTGGACTTGCTAATATTATTAAATTACGAGTATAAATGCTTGTTGTTTATATTCCAGACGCATTTATCTAAAACAATGAGTTTAATAGATATTTTATTAAATTTTATTTGCAGGTCCAAATTTCACCACACACCAATAGAATTTAGATGGCTTATACTATAGTGTTCATGGCAAGTTGTATAAAAAAATTGACCTTTTTATCATGATTGTATAATACTACCACGTTTGATACTTTTACCACAGAATTTTTTAATTAAGTTTTTAGCTGCGATTGAGCTAATTTTTTAAACAAGTCGTCATAATAAATTCTCATATCATGTCTCTAAAGAGAAAGTGAAAAAAAAGTACATTACACACAGATATATTAAGGCTGGGTCCGATCCACCGGTCAGCACGTTTACCAGATATAAATCCATTGGACTCCTTTTGAAGTGCGTGGTGGTCTGTTGTAACCGTCCGGACGCTGCTGCTCACGCAGTGGGCGCGGGTACAAATCACTGAGCACACTTTTGACTTTTCGGAGTCATGTGGGAATGGATAATCAATTTCCAACAATTAAAGGTACAGGAAAACATCGTGAATAAACCTGCATACCATAGAAAATAAAATAAAAAATTAAACTTAAAATTAAAGTACGTAAATCATTGCGTCTTTAAAAATAAAAAAGGTGTACATTATTATTTTAGGAAAACTATGTATTTATCACCCAAATATACCAAATATATTTCGCGTTTTTTTATTTGCATTGTTTTTGAAGTTAATAAAACCTGGCTTCGTATCCGGTCGTAGTCTGGATATACCCTGCATTTAAAATATAAAAAATAAAAATTCCGTACGGCGCGACTTGTCTTGTGAAGTTTTTCAATAAATAATAAATAGGAGACCGGCGAAATTGAGCTTGATATTACAGATCATCTAAAATATTATGTTGATAACTTATAATTACAAAAAAAATAAATTTAAACAACTATCGCATTGTTTGAGATATGCTTTTATAATATAATAAACTATAAACATTTATGCTCGTAATCCAATAGTATTAGTATGTCTTATGTAATAAAATGTGAAGAGAAAAACCATTCTTATAATATTCACAAAAACGCATTCGGGCCCCAAAAGAGCGTAGACGATTTGTACATTTATGAAATGTTTACCAATATTCTTTTTCCATTTTACCATTTTAGTTTGGGGTGTGAAATAAAATCGAGTTTTAATTATAGTTATTTACTTTATATTCCTTGACGGCATCAATAAACCATCTTTTAATAATATAGCTAATTAATACTCGAAATTAAATTATCGATTTCACGTTTTTTTCGCATCGGTATTGCATAATAGATATTTATTTTATCATTAGTTACGATATAAAACTTTATCAAGTATTTGTATCAAAAATAATACTGACATAATATGTCATAACGTTTGTATATTTCCTGCCAATAACGCGTCCCTTTTAAAGAGGAAGGAGTACGTCATATAAGTTATTATGCATAAACATTTATTTTAGCGCTATATTCTAGAACGATAACTTCTTTACTCCCATTTAGTGGACAGATTTTTTAAAATATTTTCTATATACTTATCTTATCCATAAAAAATAATGCCTAAACCAAATCTGTAAGGCTAATCCCAAGGTTCTATGAAGTTACGCCCGTCTCCTGTTCTCCGTTGAGGAATTTCATCACATTTATCGAAAAAAATACATGTTTTGAATTAATTTGATAGTTGTTAAGCTTATCTATTCATCATTGCAAATCATTATTTAAAACAATAAATGAAAGAAATCTCTAGACACAATGCTTGGAGCATTGTTGGTCAGAATATATTTTTTAGGATGTTTATAAGAATTACTTGAAAACTATCGGAGATAGGACTATATAATTTTGTTGCTGTGCTGTCATCGTTTGGTCTATCTCCCGTTATCGGTTTATCGTCTAGTTCTGGGACATCCTATATCAATACAAACAATATAAATTTGATGAGTTTGTTTGCTTGTGCCCACTAATCTCAGGAACTACTAGTTCTAATCGGAAAATTATTTTTGTATTGAATAGCTCACTTATCCTGGAATTTTATAGGCTATATAATATCACGCAATGACCAATGCGCAGCAGTCGTGAATTTTTTTGCAAAAACGGGCAAATTTTATTCCTTTTGAGAGCTTCGGTTGAAGTCACGTAACAATCGTGATAGCGTATGTCTCTATTTTTAACCGACTTCAAAAAGAAGAAGAAGGTTCTTAATTCGACTGTATATTTTATATTTGTTACCTCATATCTTTGTTTTTTCAACATGGTGAATTTTAAGTAAATTTAATACCAAATATAATCTTTACTAATATTATAAATGCGAAAGTAACTATATTTGTCTGTCTGTATGCTACCCCTTTTACTCTTAAACCACAGAAACGATTTTAATGAAATTTGATACAGTGATAGATTAGAATTAAAGGCTTGAAGGGGTGGAAATGCATGAAAGTTTGTATGAAAAATTCTAAACCAGTGAAGTTACAGGTGTCAAACTTGGCACTTTACTCTTTTAAAAACAAAAATATCTGTATACTTTGTTTGCTTAAAATTAACCCTAAAGGGGTTAAATTAGGGGTTCAAAATTGAAATATATGAAACCACTGAAGTTATTGCGATGAATATGTATATTTCAGCTCTTGACTACAAACGGAAAATAATGGCGTGCAATAATTTTGGAAAAAATAGCATAAAGGGGGTAGAAGGGGGTAAGAGATTAAATATTGAGGTCGAAAACTCATAATTTGACTTATTACCACTAATGTTGTCATTGTTTAAAATAGCAGTCAGAAATAATTTAACCAACGTCCATTTTAAGCTTTTTAGCTATTGATAAAACTTTTGTCAAAATCGATATCTGAGGCACCTCTTGTTCGAACTAGGGATGATCTATATTCCAGTGGCGTGCCTAGGGTTTTGGAGTAGGGCAAGCCGAATATTTTTTTACGTTAAAATAATATTGTTTTAGAAACACAAAGTTACTAAGAACGAAGAAAAATAATTTATAATACGTCGGCAAACCTACCACACAATCAATATTAAGATTAAAACAATTAATATAGATTACTTGTGAACATGTATTCGTAACTATTCATTGCATTTCTATTGCCGTCACTATTCTGTGGTGCCGTGGTCGACTTCGAGGTTTACCGAAATTGCAGACAGAAATTATTATTAACGCATTCATGTTTAAATGTTTTTCTGAATTTAAAATAATAGATTGCCTTTTGAAAGGACCACCTAATTTAATGAAAATTTAAAGCATTATAATCCAAACAATCTAACACACAAGACGTGTCGTTCAAAAACATATGAATCACGATTGTTTAATAGCTTTAAAGGGAGTATGTAGTAATAAAAGTACGTAGTTTATTAAACTGAACTGAAGAAATTTCTATTGTGATTTATCACGACTTACTAAATGTACAAACCCGGCATAGGTTTCGCACTGGTTTATTTTTCAATATAATTGAATGAATTTACCTTTTTACCGGCAATGAACGCTTTCACCATCGCACTCAAACCATCACAGAAAACAATACAACTCATAATAGTATCAAAAAGTTTAAATAACATAAAAAACTAAACATTAACCTTAAACAAAACACATTCACAACTCATAAAATATCATAATACAAATCACAGACTAAGGAGTAAACAGACGACCACAATACAAATGAAGTTAGTAGAAATATGTGCTGTATTGCCAGTAAACGTGAAATAAACAATACAAAAGATACAATTTATTAAAAGAAATATTAAAACTTCATTATTTGTTCTACAAAAAATATTAGATATAATTTCTAAAAGGAACCAACTTAATTTAATAACAATTGATATAATTGATTTAACAAATAATCACGTGACGACCATGCAACGCACGATGTTTTTACATCACCAAGGCCGAAGCCGGGCATATCGTTTAGAGTAAACTGCTATATAACATATCTATAGCTATACATTCGTAGCGATCGAGTAATATCATTTCCCCATACAGTTCACGCGTTGCTAGAAGCCCCGTAAAAGCACACGAGAGAGAAAAGGATAGATGTATGTGCTGTGTGCTCCGTCTTTTCAAGTTCAATATAGTTTTAATGAATGAATATTACGCGCATGGAATTACGCGGCGCTTCGGCGCTGGCGTCTCATTGAATCGAGGCGCGGTAAATTCAAAAAATTTAAATGTTAGATGTTTTCTAATAAATGACTGTTGTATTGAATGTAATAGTTTTTATTCAGTATGGAGTATATACGTATTATGTAGGGCAAGCCGGGCTTTTGGGCTTGTATGGAAGTACCGCCACTACTATATTCATCGATGATGATTAAACATCGATATTTCGCTGGAAAACATCGATGTTTTGACATCGATGTTTTGATTTCGATAACATCGACACATCGATGTTATGGGAATAAAATATCGAAACAACAATAAATCTTTGAGCGCCATCAAACGTTGCATATGCTAGGTAGGAACTGTTATTTAACTATCAAGTCGAACTATTTTCACTAGAAGGCACATCAATGTAATATAAATAAGCCGTATGAATAATCTTATCATTGCATTTCCGTAGGGATTTAAAAAACTGTCAATTTCAAACATTAACGCTCGCGTCTTTCTTGAAACTCTGTACTGTTGGAAGTGTACGTTGTGAACTTGCGAAACGGATACGGATTTTCTATAACAATAAACATATTTAATCATGAATAGAATAGAAAGATTTATTTGCTACCGAAAACATCGATGTTTTAGAAATATCGATGTTTTGCTATCGATGTTCTGCTTTTATATCGATATTAACATCGATGTCAACATCGATGTTTTTTTAATATCGATCATCCCTAGTTCGAACAATCTAAGTTCATAGTCGAAATTGAATAGGTACTTGACTGACATCTTAAACTTTTTTATTAATAAATTTGTTCTTGAAATGCTACAAATTATATTTGTATAGTATGCTTTGTTTTGGATAAAATTTCTCAGCAGGTTAAATAAAGAATCCTTACTAATATTATAAACGCGAAAGTTTATATGTATGCTAGACCAATTATGATGAAATTTTGTATAGGCGTTTTATCCGAAAAAATGTTGTGTGAATCAACATTTACAAGTACAATGAAATAGATATTGTTACTTTTTAGTACCATTTTTTTTAAGGCGGTTTTTATTTGGTTTGCTCACTATAACCATTTTAATAACAATGCCAGTATTTGCAAATGGGTTTTTAGTATTCATCATTATCCAAATTAATAAGTTATTTATTACAGGTAATTAATATTAAACAATTTTGCTCTAACATCATTTGATTTCAATTAATATTTTAGGTGATTTCTCAGGTATAAAATATCCGCAGCAAAATAATGTTTAAGTATTGTGTGCGCATTTTTATTATGGGGAATGAGTAAGCATTATAGAAGACTATAGTAACGTTGAGTTTAAATATAAAACAGTTAGTAGCCTAAATAATATGTTTCTGATGTGAACCGTAGTCAAAAAATTATAATCTACACCCGGGCGGAACAGGACGGGGCCGCTAGTATATACATATATGTAAATAAAATTTTAGTGACTGTTTGTGGCGTGAAAATATCAGGGTTTTTTTTAATGCATAGTGTGTGTTATTTACAAGATACTGAAAAACCACTTTAAAAAAATTGTCTGAGTCTTTAGTTTTGTCAATTTGAGCTAGTTTTATAAAGAAAAACAAATTATGTGCAAGATGATACAATTGTAGGAGAGTTTTCGAGTTCATTAGGGGTTAATTTTTCAATATTTAGGACCCCGTACAAAAAAATCTTCAAAATTTGGGTTTTGGATAATTTCAAGTCTCGAACATGGGTCGCACGACAAGTTGAAAGTATCACCGGTAAACTATTTTTATCGATTATTTATTACAATAATGATACTGTTTTCACCACAATGGAGGCTGGCTTCATCAAAGGAAGTAGCCAAATCGTAAGAACTCAGGCAAACTCAGTTCATTTTGATTTACCGATATTTGATTATAGTCACGTGACAGTTTGGAGCGTTTATTTTTATTTGCGTATTTTTTAATTATTTGTTATATATTTTCATAAAATTATTGTTTCGTGTACATATAGGGTGTATAAAAGCAATTTCAAAAATAAGTCAGCATCCCTATTGGGAACTTGGGATAGATGAATATTTACGTAATTTTGGGGTGAGGCTTTTGGGTGTTTCACGTAGTTATAAACATAATATAGCAAATAAAGTAAATTGTGCAGAGGGAGTTTACGGCCAAAATAAATTAATTATTCCGAATTTCAAGGATTTAGGCTTTTCCTATTATAAGGGAAACGGAGATAAAATTAATGTTGAGAAAGAAATAAGCCACATAATTTGGACAAAGGGATAAACACGTCAGTGAAGCTGCAGGCAAGAGTTAGTAAAATGACTTGATTGCTAGGAAGTTCTGTAAAAATATGATATAATACCATTAGTTATATAATGTTTATATGAAACCCATAGACCATATTGAGCTAAATAAACACATGTTTTATTTATTTGTTTATTTAATATACACAACCCTTAATACATATTAATTTAATACGATTGATATACTTATTTTAGTCTATGTACTTGATAATATTGAGTGAAATACATGTGTTCTCAAAATAACTGTTATGATTATTTGTTTTGCAGATTATTTTACTTGGAGAAGGATTCCTGATATAATACCGCCACGGAGCAACGGAATCCGGCGCTTATTGGCGCCAATGATATCAATGAAATATTTATGCCAGTTTCGGTTTCTGAAGATGCAAGGTATGTTTAAGATATTTTTTTTTATTTTTTATCATATGCTACAAATCGCCTAGAACTATTTTCATTACTCATTACTATGTAATTACAAATGATGTCGATTATTCTTCAATGCAGTCGACTTGCGACTAACTCGACGAAATATTATAGTGTCGCAGCCGATGTTTTATGCTTTTAACCGCTGCCTACTTATAATGTTCGCATTACTCCTCGAACCATATTCACCTGTTCTATGCGATAGTTTGTTGTCGATTTAGGCGGAATAAACAAAAAAAAATAGTAACTCACGTAAAAAGTGCCCGCATAGAAGTTGATAAAAGATGCGACCAAGTATACTTTATAACAACACTAAAAATAACACTAACTAATAAAACTTTTACACAAATAGGCGATGGCCAGTAGCACTCTTGAATTTGAACATTGCGAACACGTATAACGCCTAAAGTCTATAAATTAAATCTAGAATAATAGAATAGAGAATGCGCTTGCATTGTTCTGTCGCCAACAGCAAGGTGTAGTTGAAAGTTTAAGTATTAAGTCCGAGTAATATGGCAGATGCTCAAAGATTAAGTTTTTCTACGATAGTTTGAAATTAAAGAGCAATAGAGACCAGTTACGATTTGCCTGTTTGGTATGAATCAATGAGAAGGATTCCTAATTTGTCCTGAACTAATAAATCAAAACTTTGTTAACTAACTTTAAGAGTTTTAAGAGCTTTTTTAAGAACTATTGATACCAAACACCCCACTCTTTTTTTTTACAATAAAATCATTTTTTCTTACACTATTTTTAATTCAAATTATTAAAATTTATTTTCTATTTTTTAGTTGGATTTTCTATAAACGCGTATTTTTAAGTTTTTTTAAACTATTATTTATTTATCATTTTTTAGTCGAATGCGCCTGGTAGATTCATTTATTGGTCTTGACGCAGACACTCCGGGTCTCAGGAAAACAAAAATCGCTAATCCTGATTATCCTAGTAAGGATAACGGGTCAAACTGTTTAAAGTATTGAATTGTCATCGGTCCTTAATAAGAATGCCAAATTTCGAGTTAATCCGACGTTTTGAAGGGGGTCAAAATCATGTTCAAAGAATGCGTTACATACTAACATACATATGTCTGAAGTTAATAAAAGCGTATTAAAAATATTACAACTTATTAACGTTTTTTGGTGTTTTAAAATGTACTACCTACTTATATAAATGTAAAGCATCCCCAATGCAAATATTATAGGTATAGCGTATAATTGAACCACCAATTGGAAGAAGGGAATAAACGCCACTTTTCGACATATTCACTTTTATACAGTTTTACATTCTTTAGACGTAGGGCTAAGTTGTGAGTTCGAAAAAAGAAAAAAAGTCCATTCATTTCATATAGATTCATGAGGCTAAAAAAATTGTTAGTTGGAAGGAGGAAACAAATCCTTCCTTTATTCCCTTCTTCCAACTATCAACTTTACGTGTATAGAAATAATATTTCTTTTTGCCTCTTTTTTTATTCGATAAACAAAATCGCATCACATAGTGGTAGGGGGCGTCATACTAGCGATCTAATACCCGCCATTGTAGTAGTATTTGACGCTCCAAAAACCTTCTACAAACCCGAAAATACCTGAAACTCTGGCATATGTCACTAAAATACCCTTAATTGAGAAAAAAATGAATGACATACAAAAAATAATCCAATATATTCCTGACGAATTCAAAGATTTCTACGATATAATTCTGACCTGGCCAACTACAAGATCCGAAAATGAAGAATAGAAGGATAACAGAGTGTCTTTACAAGTTTGTAATAAATAAATAGTTTTTGTCATTATATTGTCTATTATTTCAAAATATTTTGTACCTGGACCAGTATACAATTATTGTATACTATTAATATATTATATAAAAGCATGTAATATATGGTTTATCTTTAGAATTATATGATAAATTGGAAGAAGGGAATAAATCCAACACATTTCGATGAACACACATAAATAAATATTATACATTTAAGGCAGGTCTGTCGGTGAATAAATCAGGATTGATATTTTCTTAATAATCATTGATGTCCTATAAGTTTATAAGTTGAAAGCAAAAAGTTATGAAGTTTTTTTTTATTATCTCCGTTCCTATTTTTTGGATTTATTCCCTTCTTCCAATTGGTGGTTCAATTCTAGTACTGTAGGATTTGACTAACTCATCTTGTAAATTACAATTGCTGTTAACTCATCTTTATGGTCGCAAATCCTACAATAGCGCTTAAAATAACGGATATCCAACATGTCTTTGACACAATATGTTAAATTGTAAACTTTGTCAATTATGTTTAAATTACATAGTTATAATTTATAAGGCACTAGATTTTGCTAGCGGATTTGCTCACCCATTTACATGTATAAAATATTGCCGTTAAATATACTTATTACAAAACGACATTTTAATATACCATGCCATTTACTGATATTTTATGTAAACAATAGAAAAGGTGTAGCAAAAATAGTAAGAAAGTAATTATTGGGCAATAAATATGAAATTCAAAGTGAATATTTAAGCGGTGTGCTTGTCATGGCGACGCTGCGGCGGCACCAGCGGCAGGCGGTCTCCATGACGACACCGGAGACCCGCATGGCTCCGATCGCGTAGTAGGTACGCTTGCGATCAATCCCGAGCTGAGGAAGCCTACGCCCGCCGCCGCCACCGCCACCTTGCTTGCTGCTTACACGAGCCATGGCGCACTCCTCTTGCGCACTACGTACATCATTCTAATGTTCATTTTATTTGCTCCTCATACATCTCTAAAAGAAACTGTTAATTTGAAACCTTATTATACTCAAAGTATTATTTGCATATTAATAAATGCTTACGGCCTTGTTCATAGACAGATTTAAAAACTATTTTGTTATCGAATGTTATGTTATGAAAGGGACAAAACATTCGATAACTAAATAAAATAGGTTTTCAATTTGTCCATGAATAAGGACGCTGTTTTAATTCTAAAGGAAAAAAACGGTATGGAAATTTAATAATTTATAATTAATTTGAATGAATTGATAGTTTTGGGGAATGTAAAATGTTTTTCGTAATTACCATTTTCTTTTCTGTAATTACCTTTGCATTTTTGTGTTATTAATTCTTACTGTATACCTATTTTTAGTATCGTTTATTATTGGTTACATGTCTGCAACATGTGTTACTCAATAATTGTAACGCAATTTGTAGCACTCGTATTAACTGTTCGCCTAGCAATGCTTCGGTGGGTTTTCCTGATCTTGGCATTGGTAGAGTTTATAATGGAGCTAAACTGGTAACAATTTTTAGCCATATCAAACAATATTATATTTAAGACTCTGTACGTTCAAGTAGTGGATTTGATGTTTAACAAATTATAAAGTGGCCAACCTTGTGATGATTCAGATATGATTTCTTAGAACTGTTTCTATTTTGCATTTCATTTCTAATAATGTACATAAATTTAAAAATTATGCGTTATTATAGAAATCCGAAGTATTTAATTGAATATCGTTTTTAAGCTCCGTGGCAAGTTATGGGCCCAATATAAAACTTGTATGTCACTACTTCGAACGTATACCATGAAATTAATATAAGCATAAAAACTTCTTGTGATGTTTGTGGTGTAACATTAAAACCACTTACTAGCGTATCGTATAAGCAGTATTTCAGCGGCATGAAGCGTGACCTTGACCCCAGAGCATAGGCCTAACCTGCCCCAAAAGTGTTGGGTTAAAGTTGCTGGTCGATATATGAGAGGATCCAGCTCGCGCAGGCGCCGCCGTTGCCGCCGCCGCCGCCCGCCCAATCGATCTGCCGCCCACGTGACGCAACGCATTTGCGGGGATTCTTTGCGGACAACTCTTTTATGTTATATTTTTCTCTTGTTTGAAGATTTTATCTATACTAATAAGTGGCCTTTTTTAAGTAGTTCGTTGTATTTTAAAAATTATGGATTTTGAAGATCTTCGCTGTTACTATTTTTCTTAGGATCAAAACGAGATTTTTGGCATTTTTTCAATTTTTAAAAATTATGAATTTGTACATTCTTTCCACTAATGTCGCTATGAATGTTTGTGTTTAATGAACAAATGACCAAAATCAGATCCATAAAATATCGCGAACTAACTGTATTTAAATAAATTCAATCAATATGGTGTAAATTATATGAATCATATGATCCAGTTACACCAAACTCTTACTTGTTACCGATGCTCTTGGCCAGAGAATTACACTTGTGTTTTAGGCATGCTGTTAAAAATATCCAAGCAAAAATATCATAATATGACACAAGCTACAATTCATTGAAATATATACATCAAGAGTGATATAATTATGCAAATGAAATATATAAAATATTTATTTCTTTAATACAAATATCACAAGCGTACTGTTATAAAAATCAGTGAATAAACGTGCATATACTTTATAATCGGTTTAAATGAGAGGAAACAAAGAAAGACTTATAGAAAAATATTCTCGATTGCTTTGGTTTGTAGTCGATTAGATTTTAATGCGATAAGCTTGTTGATTTTCGGATATTTTTTTGGCTGATAATATTAGTAACACTTATGTATTCGTGTGCTCAGATTATTTTATATTGTGTAGATTAGATCTCTTTCGTTTAATACGTCTGATTTGGTACTAGCTAATTGTTCGTAACATATAGATCAATTAATATATTTAAATTGTACATTTAACTTTTATTCCGTGCCCTGTATCGTTTTACGTTTGTGTAATAATAGCGTAAATTATATAAATATATTTTCTATGCCTTTCAAGATAAAATTAGAGTGGTAAACATACACTCATTACCTATTTGTTGTAGATTTGTCTCTTATAAAATTTAATTCAAGTGTTTTTATGATAATAAAGCGAAAACAACCACGTCCGAGTAAAGTTATATTTACAATAATATATGACATATATTTAACACATATAAAAGGCGACCAGTCAGACCAGTATTCCACAAAGTCCCTACCCAATATATTACGCCATTTATATTCCCATTAATTGTTTCATTTGATCAGATTACTTGGCTCCCTTGAGATAGCATCCCATCATTTCTTATAATTATTATATTGCGGTTCTATTTAAACTTAACCGAGTGTGAAACACTTGAGTCTGAAAATGAAAGTACTCGTACAGACTGTGATCGTGAAGCTATTGTCGGACTAAAAAATGTGCACGCACGTGATTTAAAGAAAAGTAAGATGATAATATACAACTTAAACGTGGCGTCCGTTGCATTGTTTATGCTGGCGAGTGACTGACTATACCAGATTTCGAATTGACGCAATTCAGTATTACAAACTGTTATCCTTATAGGTAAAAAATATCCAACATTTACTAGGAACAAATTAATCATGCTTAAATAGGCGCGTTGTTTTTCATTAACACGTGAATCACTTCAGTCGGTCAATGTCAGCACAGAGCCAACGTAGGGCACTAAACGAACATACTAAATGAAAATACTGAAGCATAATTAGTGAAGAAATGTTTATGAGCATGTAAGGTGACAGATTAACTTATTAAGACACAAACAAGTATCATATAAACGGAGATACTCGAGAAGCGGAATTAGAATGAAGTGCGCGCCGCGACTCGCATCGGCCGTGTGCCACGTCATTGCCGTGACCCACTGACATAGATCCGCGGGGCCGCCTGCACCGATATCTGCACGCGCCACGCTCTTCCTTTACTGCCCCTTTGGGTTTTTTTATATGTAAATGTTACTCATTTACGGTATTTACATGTCTTTATTTGATTATTAGGTATTATAAAATTAATGAGGATTAAACAAGGTCTTCATCGCATTCAATACATAAGGATTTGGTTTTGGTCAAATAAATTCTTTGAAATTACAGGTTTTATACATTTTTTGTAAACATTTTTATAGGTAATGTGATAGATTTGTTTTTTTATTAGCTGAGTTTTAGTTGACGTTTACTTAAATTACTCGCTGAATGTAAAAAATACGTTTTAATCGAGTTATGCAATAAATAGCCTTGTTATCTAAATTCTGCACTTGACACGAATACTGTTCCATTTCACTTTCATATTGGTAGTAGGACACAGTTTACTACTCGTCGACGCCGCGCTACGCTATCGCGTCGTGTGCTATAGAACTACTTGGAAGTAGGCATTCGCGTAAGGAATTGTTGGGATTTCGTAACGTCTTAAAATATAATTCTTACTTGTTAATTTAGCCATAATATGTTACATTGTATCTTATTGAGCGTCGATAGAAAATAATTAGCAAATGGGGGTTTTACTTTAAGGATGCAGTTGCAGAATATTCAATCATCCCCAAGCGAAATATAAAACGTTAAACTCTTTATAAACTTATGTTTACTGAACAGGTAATTTTATGTAATACGTAACAACATTTTTTCCTATAGTTAATTATTAATATGCGTATGCAATAAGCAATGTACTTTCATATAATATACACCAATATTTCCTTTCTAGTTAATTAGTAATTGACACGACTAAATTGTCGGCGCTCGTTCTTTTGGTCACACTGCGTAAAACCACATTTGATGTACATTTTGTTCTATTTAGGTCTATATAATATTTACTTACTCTACTATAAAATTATAAATCTTTACACTAAATATCCTGTCTGCAAATTTTAGGACAGTTATTTTAAGTAGCAAGTTTCAATTTATCATTCAGCAGTCTAAAATACTTCAGGTAGACTAATACTGGTATGTATTAAGGAATTTTACTCTAGAATCATGCTTTCACTTTCAACACATTCTTGGCATTCATTTGTGACTAGTGAGTCATTTATTATTCAATCAAATGTATGTATATTTAGTTACTTATGCATTGTTTCTTAAAATTGTAAACATAATATTACATTTCAAAATTACTACCCAATTATATATTATGTATTTTTTGTTTCGCAGAAATAGAATTAAGATTGGCTTGCATTATAGTACAAATTATGTATATTTTATAATGAATGCTTTCAATTGAAAAATACAAAATTAAAATATGGCTAAATTAATAGATCATTGTTGTAACATAAAAGGACTGGAAATGTATACTCGTTTAGTTTTTATCATACACATGTTTAAAAAAATAGACAAACATTTTGCAACGGTTGATTTGTTTACTTGAGTTCGAGTGTAATTTTGATTATTTAATTGTTATATTTAATCCAATCGTGATTCATCTTGAAACGTTGAATTGAATCGTATCGTAAGTTCATCAGCCAAATATAATATTTATTGAATGTTCTAAGCCTAAAGAGACCACTTTTATTTCTTTCATTATATTTATTCTTACCTTTGCATTGATGAAGTTATTTTGTTGTTTTGCAACAAAGAGTCGGCTAATGAAAGAACAAACAAATTTTCTATCATTCGTGTCAAATCGTCTACGCTCGGTATTATTCGGCGAAAAATTTTATCATTGTCGTCTTAGCGAGCGAGATCGCAGAAGAGGCCGGCAAGTTGTGAACGGCATGAGTGTGACTGTACCAACGATACTGTTGAGCGAGTCCGGCTTTCCCGCCCGCCACCACCGCCACCGCCGCCGCCGCCGTCATCACCGTCTCCTTCGACGTTCTGCGTCGTGTCGCGCCGCGCCGCGCCGCCCGTCGTGTTGATAATTTGTAAAGCGGCGAACGAAAAGGATATGAGTATATCTACGTCTCGTCTTTCAGTTGACTTTCATCGTCGTTTTGAAGCGAACGTTTCGCACGGTATCGATACGAAATTGCACTATCACTACGTAATAAAGTTATTGCATCTTATTGTGCGGACATATTAAAAATATCGTGACTCGCCGTGAACCATTTTTTTTTACTATAACAAGTTGGCGGATTTTCTGTGTGTGAGAGTGACCGTCTAGAACCTGCATATTAAAAAATAGCGTCGCGGCGATTGTGGCGCAATGCAGTGTATGTTTGGATGCGGCTACGAGCAGTGTTATTTAAAATTGATACAGAGAGACCTAGGTCTCGTAAACAGTGTCTGTGAACGCTGGTGTATGCTGTAGTCATGCTTCCTATGGTGCAAACGGAACCGGTGCTCTTCAATGGTGGAGTTCACTCCGCCAATGCGGCTGTCACACCGTCGGCCACATTGCCACCCTCGCTCACACCTGAATCTGATATTGATGAGTTAGTGGATATCTTCTTCGATGTTGACGTCGCTGTTAGCACTTATTCAAGGTAATACATTTTCCATGGTCTGCGAGGAAAAACTACACACTAGCATATTGTTAGTCCGATTGTTTAAATTGGTGAAGCATTAGAACTAATCGCATTGCGTGCATTATTTGACGCCAGTGCTGACTGCCGTTATCGTGGCCGAGCGTTTTTATTCACTACGTATGAATATGAGAATATGCAAAAAGGTTACATTTATAAATGAAAATAAACTTGGTGAAATATGATAATTATTAGTGTAAGTAAACCTTGTTGACATTAGGTAGGTTACTTGAATTGTTATATGTTGTTATTTAAATGACGTTTTTATTGAGTAACGCAATCAGTTCAAGTAATAAAACAGCAAAACTAGTGACATGAAATACTGAGACCTAGAATGATTGCAGGTCACCGAATGCAGATAAAATATGTATTTATAAAAGATAATAAATTATACCAGCATCGTATGCTAATCCATTTGTGATTTTGCAGTCGCAATACGCCTTATGCGATGACAACATAATTATAATTCTATTGAAATTTTCTATTCAAGTATTACTTACTCACTGTGGAGTATGGTGTTGTCTATTATAATATTATCACCTTGCGAAAAAAGGGTTGTACTTGAAAGTTTTTACTAGCTCTGTTCATCAACGCAGTTAATAACGTTACTGATGCGTAATAGAAAAATATTAAATACATTATTATTTTTAGAAGTTTAAATAAAGTGTTTTCGAAATTTTCATTAATATAACAGAGTTGCTAAGTCGGTATTACAATTTTACAAATTTATGAAATTATTTTGCATTATGCCTTACTAATTCTATGATATCTTGAAGGTACATTCAAACCCATAATATAGTTAGATTAAATAAGGTAAATTGCATGATGTATTTAACTATGTTGCTTTTGGAGACATATTGTTTACCAGAAGGTAATCTAGTCTGTGTCATGTCAATACTCAATAGTCTGTGGCGGGATATGTGAATTGTGAGTTTTAAGTATGGTTGAACTAAATTTTGTGATCATTCGAAATCGAAGTTATTTAACTTAACACCATTTAATAAATAATAATTTACTCCACATAAAGAAATATAAAACTATTTTAAACAAATATCGCAGAGTATGTGTAGGTATTTAATGTCTGCCTAATGTTGTGTAATTTTCTGCAAATTATTTTTTCGGAAGTCTTTAAAGAGTGATATAGGTATAAACTCAAAATGGAAAAAAATACTTAACTTTATTGGAGTATGTAATTTGATTTTATTCTTTCTTAACAAAAAAGCTATCTCTAGTCTTATAATATAGAGCGGTAGAGTTTGTTTGTTGCCGATAATCTCAGGAACTACTGGTTCGAGTTGGAAAAATATTTTTGTGTTGGATAGCTCATTTATCGAGGTAATTACCAAAAGGAGCGGAGCAGTAGTGAAAAGTATTGCAAAAATGGGCAAATTTTATTTCTTTCTGACAGTTGCCGGCGCAATTGGTTAAACGCCGCCTGCGAAACGTGAGGCCGCGGGTTCGATTCCTGCACCGAAACAAATATTTGTGTGATCCACAGGTATTTATTTCGGGCCTGGGTGTTTGTGAGACCGAAAAGTCTCTCGTAGTTTCTGATACCCACGACACAAGACGCGGTCTTAGTGTAGGGTCAGGACTATGTATGTGACTGTTGGGTGTATTTATTCGAGAGCTTCCATTACGTGCACTGTGTAAACAGGCGAATTTACGCAACAATCATTTATTACATAATTATTGTTCCTCTTAAAAAGGTCTAAAAATCCGCGGTAGCATATTATGTTTATGTTTCTAGGTTGTCTCACAATATCTTTTTAATGGTAATTAGATTTGTGCCAAAATAATGCGATATTTTCAAATGGCTTTTTATCCATAAGATATTATTCTTTATACAAATGTATGCCTTATTTATTACAAGTATTTCAGTTTGAACAAAGTTGCCATTACATAATTTGATTTCAATGAATATTTTAGGAAATATGAAGAAATATTTCATGGCCCACAATTATGTCAGACAGATATAAAGATTATAGGTGCGTTATTTTTACTCATATTGTCATAGGAGGTTTCATTGTAGTACTGTATATCCTTGGCATGATTTAAAAAGATAAACTTTTCAACTGACTAACGAGATAAGGATCATTAAACTCATCGATTTCAATTGTTTTATCAACAGGGACTAATATTGAAAATATTTTTTTATTTTATTTGTAATTCTTTATTGTACACAAAACGTTATAAAATAGTTTTATAATTAACGGTCTTACAGCTAAGTATAAGTAGGTTCAAACGGCGGTCTTATCGCTGACTGCGATCTCTTCCAGACAACCTTTGAATGGATTGGAATGAATAGGTGTAGGAAACCGAAGACAGTCAATCAAATCGAAAAAGAGATAATCATGTACAATAGGTTATTTCACTATGACCGATTATTTTATTATTTCGCGTACAAACACAAATACCATTGAAATAAAGCCTTTACGTCAAAACAGTTTAAAAGTAGCTTGTAAAATGAGCCAAAAATAAGTGTTTCAAAAAGAGAGTGGGAGCGTAGTGGGAACGTCTTACCGACTCTTTCTCAACGCACATTAAGACTAGTGACGTCACTAGTGTTGTTTTGCATCTCTTTCCTTTTACTCCCACTGCAAAATATAAAACGTTTCTAACTTGTTTAATTATGAATGGATTTACTAAATTCTAGGATTGCCATATTTTTTGGATATAGATACCTTTTGATAAATAGAATTAAAAAAAATGGAGTCGAATATCCTAATATTATAATTTGTTATGATATAACTTAAAATATAAAGTCTATCGAAAGGAATTGGTTAGGTATTAAAACTTGTTCCGTGGTAAATCATTTAAAATGCAATTGTTACGTAGAGCCCCATTGCAAGACACGTTTCATTTTAAAGTCTTGATTAAGTATAATAATAGGTAATTTACGTAATTAAAGATTTTCGCGTACAATGTTTGGGTGTTATTTATTTATTTTATATACTTTTATTTAAAGCATTCTAGCAAAAGATTTAAATTAGCTAGCGATCGTGTTGTATTAATCGTATTAATAGCAGTTGTACAACATGTATTTTATGTCTATTTTACGCCAAAATAAGCGTACAACATTATATGGTTTATTTAAATTAACATTTGTTTAAATACAGTCATTATTTAGGCTATGCTTGTATAGTAGAGTTACAATTTATTTTTCTAATTTGATATCTACTTTTTCTGTTAACAATAAAAAATATGAATATTATCGATTTGAAAACCTTTACATGCATTTTTATAAAAATTGCGCGGACGGAGGAGGATGAAAGGTACTAAAGATTATAATATGGAGAAAAAGTGCAGAAACTTAATATTAAAAGAAAATATGAGAAGGAAATGCATTCCATTTAATTAATTAAATAGCTCAAGCATTCCCCATGCTTACAACCAAGATAAGATGGTCTGTCTTTGGATGACATAAGACAAAAAAAAGTTAAGATTGATGGACCAACCAACGCAAAATGATCTTTCTTTCATTGACGGGTGACGTAATAGAACAAAATTAAAAAGTATTTACATTGATTTATGTACGTAAACGATGCGGCATAATTCGCATAATTTTGGTAATGTCAAATAAAATGATGTCTGTATCTTCTAAAATAGCCCATAACTTTTCGTGATGGTGGTAACACGGTGTATAAGGTATGCTCAATAAAAATTAATGCCAAAATATACGAGTAAGAATTGTAATATATTTTTTTTTTGTTTTAATACTGGACATTGCTTATTGAAGTGATACTTTTTAGGTGCACTGGAGGACAAATTCAAATTAAGGATCAGTATTGTTTTCAGCAACAAAAATGATTAATTATTATTATTGGTACTTTGTTTCCGCATCTAGACATTATGTAATCAGCGTATTTGAAATTATATTTTTTAATGTTGTTATTTTACTTACGTTATCTGTAGAGGTAGTATGAAGGTTTTATTTGTATACATACTTTTCTTAAATTAATTACGGTCGACTGTCGACCCCTAGTTATTGAATATTAAAAATAAAATTAATTAATACAATAATAAAATATTCTATTTTGGTACTTCAAGTATCCACTAAAAAAACATTTTGCTGCTTATAATACATTTAAAATAACTCAAGATACACTGGTGAATATTGCAGCGTAGTGTATGATTGGCCCGAAAGTGAATTCGCGCACGGCATGCAATGTGTCGTAGCGTGAAGAGTCCTCAGCTTACCGCGATATTAGAAGACTTACAAAAAAAAAATCTAGATTTTAGTTTCTTTTCACCAGATGATAAAAGCCTAATAAAATAATATTAATTCCCCAAAGGATTTCAGCGTACATTATATGTATAACTTGAATAACTTTTGATTGTTTTTTATTAGATTTACTACGTGTGTCTGATTTCTTTCTCAGTTTCATTTTACGTGGGAATCACCCCCGTATCGCAGTACACGCGTAATATACGATCACCAAACGCGTTGTATATCAGTAATATGAAGTCGCTAACCGCATCGTAAAACATACGTATTGGTACGTATACGGTGCATAGCTGCTGTCTCGCATATTTTTTAATTCTGCCTAATACGTTCATAGCAAGACCATGGTTACAATATGTATTATTATAAAGGATACTAGTATTTATGACCTCCGCAAACGTATATCATAATATGCAATGTATCCGTGAATTTCAGTTACAGGGCGCACTGCCCATTGTACTTTCCACTGCTAGTACAGTAGCTGGTGAGACTTCATTATCACATGTGCTGTGACTTATATGTACTTGTTATTTATTTAGTACCTGTGTAAGACATCAAAATTTAACTATTGCTATTCTTACAATCATTTGAATATTTTATTACAAATTTTAGGCTATTTTGGTGTTTGTAGTATAAGTAGTATTTTAAACTAATATAGATGTAGTTAGCACCGTAGTAGTAGAATTTATAGAAAAGATGAATCGCATAGTTTTTGTTTACGATGCTTACAATAATGTGGTTAACCTCATTCGTTGATGTACGTTATATAAAATACTAACGTAAATTATACTTTTTCATCCATTAATTTACCATTATATTAATGTTATAAATTGAAAAAAAAATGATAATGGTATAATTGCCGTGGTCAAAAAAATATTTTCCTTTTAAATTAATAAGTATCTGGCTAAAAAAATGAAACCTAGTTTCCGGTTCTTCATAGCTTGAGTAAAAATTAATATCTTACGTACCTCTATGCAAGATAATAATAATTTGGAGTCTATTATTAATAAAATAACATTCAAAAGTAATAAGTTTTCTTCTTTCCAACTGTATCACACTATTATAACCCTATCACCTATTGTAGTTTGTTGCTACTATGTTAGAAACCAGTGGCGAAGGGTTCATACAAGCCGATTCCTAGCAGCACGCCTTATAATTTAAAGGAAATTACTAATTATTTACATTTTTTTAAACAAGTTATATGAAGAAAATAATCAAATAATAAACAATATTAAAATAAATATAAACAATAAACAAATGTTATTCGATATTAATAAACAAAATATTATCGATCAATTAATAACACAACGACAAACGCATTGCGCGATGTTCAACGTAAGTACATGCATACGAAACACGCGGCCGCCTAGATCCCGATGACGTCACGTCAGGCTACAAGGACACAGCACGAGTTCCCGTTGCTCTCGCGCTCATTTCCAACGCATTATTTGCCATCTCTGTTACACGTTTGTTGCTCAGAACTGCATGCAAAATTGCACCTTAAAACCTATAGCTTTTAAGGTCTAAATTTATTTGTAGAAATACGACGGTATTCGCTTGTGAATATGCCGGTGGGCCTACGGCTTATAAAGTAATTTGCCAGTTCGCGCCTCTTTTATTTCGTGTTTATAATTAGAAAATATTATTTACTACTGTGTTGTTTCAGTGTATATGTATAATGCGGTGTCTATTTTTAGGTTTGTATATAATTAGTGGGTAATTTATGAAATTTTACTGGTTTCGAAGTGCAAACAGATCTATCTATTTAGCAAAACTTTAATGATGAATGAAACTTGATAATGTATGTATCGTTTTATCTCATGAATTGCATTATTATGAGGTAATTTTAAAAATGCTGCATTTACGTAATTAAAAAACGCACTGGAAATTATATTAAATTTGATAATACATTTAAGTACCAGAGAAAGAACGGCAACTGACAAGTTTTAATTATTTAATAAATATTGTAATGCCGTATTTTTGTTAGCGTTGATTCAAAATAGGACATACAAACATAACCCACGCCTGCATCCCATGAGGGTTGCCAGATTCGATAGATCTCCAGTTAGCTCTATACTGGCATCGTCTTACTTTCGTCCACTTACATCAATCTCTTCATCTTTTTTTATATATAAGGAACGTTTGAATTTTTTTTGTCGATCAATTTCAAAACAGGCTAATGTTGTCTTTTGCATTGAATCGAAATTTACTTTAAAAACGTTAAAAAAAGCACCTAACGGGCACAGTGCTATTCCGTGCAAGTGTTGTATGAAAATATAGTACTTAAGTATTACTAAGCAAATTATATGTCGCTCAATATCTTACGTACATAACGGAGTAAAAATATAAGTATGAGTACTTGTTAATGTAATAAAACTAGTCACCAGAAGTATCGGCTTCCCTTTCGAAAAAAGTCACCCTTCGCCACTGTTAGAAACCTTCACGGACAACTACACAACCGCTGTACTAAGTTTCATTGCAATCGGATGAATGGTGTACATATATACGCATGCGGGACAAACAAAGAAACATTCTTTTTTTATGCATAGGTATAGAATGTAGATAGGTGATGCCCGCGGATTTTTCAGCGTGTTTTATTACGTTTACAATATGTTAAAAAAAATTGTCCAGACAAGAGAGATCACACACCCTGAACGCTTAGCGTATATGTAAATAATTTCACATAACTATAGTAATTGAAATATCATAGTATATTTTTAGTTAAATGCCCAATGTCCAAAGGAATCGAATAAAACATTTTTGATTGAACTCTTTCAAGTAGTTTTTGCGTGATGCGCGAACAAAGGCTGGCTATGTCGTTTTATGTATAAAGAAGATAACCCTATACACTATTTCGTTTTAGGGGGGCACGCTAGTGTGCCGCGGTCGAGCACCAGCGAGTGTACATCCGGTTTCGAGCAGGCCCTTATAACATTTTATCATACAGGGATATTTAATCATCTCTTGTCCATCAATACATTAAGTGAACAGCTGTAAACTTACAGTCCGAGTAGATTAGTAATATCTCTTTCCAGTGACAACATAAAAGTGAGTTTTGTAATGAAATGAAGGAAAATCTGAGATATTTTTTTTTTAATTATGAACATCCTTGTCCAATGTAAAACAAGATAATAAGTAGTACTTATGTCGTAAAGTTGCTCCTTAAATCAACAAAATTTTACTAACTTTCCAAACTTGAATCCTTTTTCCAAGTTTAATTCAAGATTAATTGTAATTGGAAACGATCCCAATAAATTGGGGAACAATAAAATTCTATTAAATTATTTATTTATTTATTTTAAATAAAGCACATCAACAGTACACTCATAATTGATGTACATCATTGTAATGCATTTAATCATTTGCGGTACATTTTATTTATCCTTAAAACGGTCATCACTTCTGTAGAAACAAAGGACTCATTCCAGTTCGCAAATCGTGGATATACATATGAAGCGTTAGAGCAAGGTTTTCAAATGTGTTATGTGTAAAGGGCATTATTCAGACATGCGATCGTATGAACCATCGCACCTGTAGGTTGAGCAGCAGATGGTCGCTCGGATTGTTTAGTTCTAAACTTATGCGCTCCTAAAAAAGTAAGGGGACGCTAAAGTCATTTGAAGGCCGTCTATGTTTTCCCCTTCCATTTTAACGTACACTTCTAAGAATTGGAGTTTTTGGTATAATATAAATTTTATCCCATAATACAAGACGGAGTGAGCGTTATCTTATTTGATAGCAGTACGATTGCAGACATAGGTATCGATTTCCAATCTAAGATTTTTAAAGTTATATATGTATACATAATAATATGTTATTGCTAGGTTTAATAGTGAATGAAAACTACATGTGAATTCTACCAACTTGCATTAACAACTTGATCGTAAACGTGACCCAATCAGTGTCTTGAGGCATTAATATTACAGGGTGAACATTATTATATGCCTACATAAAACAGTTATAATTAAAATATTTAGATATGTTAAATAAAACTGGGCTTCTCCATGCCCGCTGTGTATTATTCATACATCACAGTACAAATAAGTCCATAAGTCAACAAACTATATTGTTCTTATTCCTTATCCTCAGCCTTGGTTTAAATACCTAAGTTAGAATTCAGAGAAAATGGACGAAAGTTATGAAACTGATATTAAAACTTAGATGATAATAAAGAACAAAGGTCCTCAGTGTAGTAACCTTGATACATTTTGCTATTGCATATTATAAAATTAATACTCATATGGAACAAACCACCGGTTTCGTGTTTGGCGTAAAATCAAGCACCACGAGCTTATAACGTTATTATTTTATAGCCTTATAGGTATGCTAGTTGTCTCGATGACGAATACCTGTTGAGTAACGATTGAAAAAGCGAAACCTTCAACAGTGGCGCGTTGACAATACTTACCAACTTTCACCCATTCGAAATCAAGTGTTAATTCAAAGACAATTATTTGCGGATGAATGACTATATACTAAAGTAGTTTCTAATATATAATATCAAAGCCTGAAAATTTGAACGATTCAATGGAATGGAACGTACCATACGCTGGGACGCAAGGATACTTGAATTGATGACAAATAAGTACATGTCAAATTGAGACAGGATGTCGGTACTAGGAACTAGATAGAGGCTTGAAACATTTTCGAGAATTATTTATTATACTATTTCTGGTCACGCTTGTGGCGCGTTGTTGTTATTCCGAACATTATTATTTCAAGGTTGCGCGGCCGTCGCAGTGAGGTTGCGTAGTGGGGCTCCTCGGTAGGCGTCGTTCGACTGGTATCTCTGTCTCTCTTTTGCATTAAGGTTTAGCGTGCTCTGTACTTGGCATTTGATATGAGTCGCGTCAATATGAACATAACTATTCCTTGATAGTCATGCCATTACGATAGCGTACATCCTCACCTGGTTAAAGTTTTGATAGTGTGCTATGTAAAAACACCTATTTGAAAACCTGAATAAACATAATACAATGCGATGTCAACTTACTTAGCAGCACTCATGACTCATAACGCTTGCACCGTAATATGTAATTATAATTGTGATTGAAGGAATCATCTTTATAGTGAAAGAAAGCTTCCTTTGTTAACATGAATTCTTTACCAAACATTAGGCTGGTTATTATAGATTACATTCACTGTCACATGTAAATTCTTTAGCAACTTTGAGTTGCACAATTTTTGTAGAAGTTACATAAAAGTTATGATTTTATCATATTCTCATAATTTTGTATATTTTCTTGAAATCACCCCATTTTAATAAAAGTTTATTTTTTCTTTGCTGCTTCTGTAGAGTTGAATCCTGTGACCTCCAACTGGGAGACACATGGAGGGGGATGCAAGGCAAGATGAGCGTGACAGCGCCGGTTAAGAAGATAAGAAAAAAATCTGACAATAAGCCACAATCCCAAATGTACGTATAATGCGCTTAACATGTGTTGATCGTTTTTATAAGGAAATGGAATGCACTGTTGGCTTTGAGATGATCAGTAGATTTAGATATAATTCGTATTTAGGGTTATTATTTGTAATACTTATAAACATTAATTATTTTTTAAATAAATGTATTACTAAGTATTTACGAACAAATTTCGGCATAGTTAATATCGAATGTACTGTCATGTATGGTGAGTAATGGAACTTTGCATTTAAAGCCTATTTATTAAGCAGGTACCACTAATTTCCAACCGCTCACGATAAGATTTAGCATTTAAATACTTATCCTCGAATCATAAGACGAATGATCAAAAATCCACGTTACTCTTCAAGATAAAGTAAAGCAACAAAATTATTTCATAAAGTGCTCCTCTCAAAGAATTTTTTTTATGTCTTCCCCGTAAGAGTCTTGGCGTATGTTAGGTTTGTCGTTCACGGAGCATCAAACCCTTTTTTCGATAAATAATTTTGCTATTTATTATTACGAAAAATTATTGTTTTATAGTGTACCCGAAGTCGTGGGATTATGTTAGTATCTAAATATTTAACCCTCACATGTGCAATTTTCTCCTAACGTAACTTTATGGTATATATGGTATATACATATCCGACATTTCTATATTTTAGGTTGTAAGAATATTTTACGTGAATGGAAATCGGTATGATAAAAAATAATAAGCACTAATACTAAATTCATAAAGCCATTCAAGCTTTCAGTTATGCACATTCCGGGTCCATAGTTTCTATTAAAAGTGTCAACAATAAAAAGTGAATGAATATCGCTTCCTTGGATTCTATTACATATTTATGAAGCTATGAGCGCGTACTGAAGACTTGTTTAAAAAATGTAACAGATTTGCACCTTGTTGTCTTGGGAAATATGAGTTATGCGCACTATTGAATAGACTCCTGTTAAATGTTTATCATTCTTCGGAACGTTATTCAAAAAAAAGGTCTTACCTTTGACCTTTTATTTTTAAGACTTGTGATACATATATATTTTTATATTTTAAGATTTACTACACTTTAATATCAGAGTAATTTTGACCCATCAATATTTCGTAATTAATTACTTTTAAAGTAATTATTATGTAAATGTTACATAAGTTATATAACTCAAATGATAGCTTTAGAGGTGCGAAATTAAAATACTTCCGAAATATAAGTAAAATCAACTTTTATAATGAATTATATAGGTATATACTATTATATAATAAATTATTTAAATATTAGGTTTGCAAGACTATATAGTCCTAGATCCCAGAGCGTTCTGACATAACTTATTTTCACATGGATGAAACCTTCACGACTTAGTAGCGTCTAGTATACTTTAAATACCTGCCTACTTGTGGAGCTTGCCCAGTGACACCTGGGCAGGTACCAGTTGAGAAAGGTAACTAAAAATATGAGTTATCTAACTTAAATTTGTATGGCTGATTTTTATATATATTTTGTAGTATACTATACTAAACTAGAATTATAAAGTGTCAGACACTTTTCATGGACCACAACTTTTGTCAGACGCTTTAAAGCTCGACAAAAAATTTATAAACTTTACTTATTTTTTCATGTCTGACTTTTAAATATGTTATTCAAGTAACTATTACAAAGTTATATTTCATCAGTTAGACAAATTCGAGTGACCAAACATCCCCTAAATACAAAAATTATTCAGCCGGGAGTGCGAGCGCGAGTCACTATGCGCATGCTGTGCATTTCAGAGTAATAAATTGAAATATATTGAAAATACTTACTAATTTCAATCCCAGATTTTTGCATCAATATTTTATCAAATAAATAAATAAACCCAAGCAAAATGTATAGGTATATAATAATATATATTTGTCAAGTTGAATCTTTTTTAATCTCTTTGAGCCATTTCGAATCTTTACAAATATATTTTTCTAATCAGGGATGAGATTCAATATTAATTTGTGAATTAATAAATATTAAAGTGAATTTATTTATTGCATGTATTTGGGATAGTGAATATATGAGGAGCCATTTTGTTTTATAAGGAATTATCTTTATTTTATTGTAAAAAAGATACCAGTTAGAAAATTTTGAAGAAAAAAATATTTTACCAATAAATATATAACTATGAATAATTGCAGCAAATATTTGTTTATCTTTTAATCATCGCAATTATCGACACAGTCATTGGAATTTTCATCGTTCATCCAATCATGATATTGTCCATTCAAGTCATCCTCGTCGTCATCAGTTATGTTGTCGTTGCTGGCAACGTCTTATGCAAAAACAGTTAAAAGAATTCAAAAACATAAAATTATAAATACAATAAATTTAAAACTTAAGTCAAAGTATAGTAGTACCTGAATTTTTAAGGAATTCACTAATGTCTCCGGGTAATTGGTCACCATCAAACCAATGAAAGTGATATGGGTTTTTTTCTAGCCTCCACCCATTGTGTTCAGGAGTTAAAATGGTTGGTAGTTTTTCATTTGCGTTATTCCATATACTAGAAATGTAATTCGCCCGGAGAAATTGTTGAAATAATTCAATTTTACATGGTGGTAAATTGCTTGCATCAAAATTTTTCAATTTTTTACGATTGAATTCTTCGTTAATACTACTTACGCTGTAATTATTTACAAACAGCTGAAGTCGGACAGCATCAACATCGAGTACTCCAGAAACAATGTAAATTTCGCAGATGAATTTCTGAATTTCTTGGAAAAGAAAAATTGTAAATTATGCTCATCATTACACGACTCTAGATCTCCAAACTGCATAAAAGCTTGCTGATATTCATGTCTTTTCATTAATAAATTGAATGGTTTTTTTTCCTTTCTTAAAAAGGGCGGGATTGAAGTCACATCCAGTCAATGCATGAAATCCTGGCAGTCTACACAAAGAGGGTCCTAAATGCTCGTAAACTTTTGTCAAATTAATTTATATGTTTGGTTATTTCCGGTGCCTGCGTTTAACCATACATTCGAGTCATCATTTTTCAAGTTATGCATATGTCCTAGCATAATTATCGCGATGTCGGTATTAGAGCATCTGATAACGAAATTTGCTTCAACCTCTGTATTACAAACATGAAAAACAATTTAAGAAGGGGAACCAAATTGTTGTGAACATCTCACTCGCTCTGAAATGCATGCGCATAGTCACAGATTACTTAGATCACTCACATAGTGCTCTCGCGTTCGCACTCACGGCTGGATAATTTTGTGTTTAGGGGATGTTCGGTCACTCGAATTTGTCTGACTGATGAAATAAAAGTTTGTAATAGTTACTTGAATAACATACTTAAAAGTCAGACATGAAAAAATAAGTAAAGTTCATTAATTTTTTGTCAAGCTTTAAAGCGTCTGACAAAAGTTGTGGTCCATGAAAAGTGTATGACACTTTATAATTCTAGTTTAGAATAGTATTCTACAAAATATATATAAAAATCAGCCATACAAATTTAAGTTAGATAACTCATATTTTTAGTTACCTTTCTCACCTGGTACCTGCCCAGGTGTCACTGGGCAAGCTCCACAAGAAGGCAGGTATTTAAAGTATACTAGACGCTACTAAGTCGTGAAGGTTTCATCCATGTGAAAATAAGTTATGTCAGAACGCTCTGGGATCTTACTCTAATAGTCTTATAACTGGGTATCATACCCGACTCGAATCGTTTAAGTCTTTTATTCTAAGCTTATAAATTCTGAATTATCAAGTAAAGGATCAAACGATTAGTATTCTTTTTCAAGGCTATTTGTGTGGAATATATGTATAGCAAATATTAATAGAATTACTTAGTCGCACGTTAGTAATTTGGTAAATTTATATTTTTCTTACTGTTTACCGTTAGGCGTTGTCACCACGTTTTTATCGTTTTTACTCAAATTTGTTTTTCTAAATCCTATACTCGTAATGATTAGGTACGATTTCAATTAATACTTAACATGTCATAATGTGTTATGTATTTTATGCTGCTGAAGAAATTTGTGTGAACTCAAAAACGTCCGTTGGTGTTATGATATTATAAAAAAAATTACCGTTTATTTTTAAGAAAAGTGCAATATATTTTACTGTAACCTTCCTTAAAGTCTGTGTATTGGAGACGGTGGTGATTAAACAGTTTAACCCGATCATGTAGAAAATGTAGCCAAAATTGACACTCGGTAGTACATATTCCAAAATTTTCGTGTAAAAAAATGGAAGTCAAAAGACAACTGTTACAAATTCCGAACAATATGTATGAGCCGGCTCTACCTATGTGAGACTTTATTATTTTTTCGATTGAATCGGTAAACTATATCACAAACCATGTGTGGTTTGATATTTTCAATGTAATAAAATATGTTCCTCCACGTTATTGAATTAACGAGATTCCAGGGCCTACGTGTAAGAATTACATCCGTAATGAGCAGAAGGATCTATATGAGCTGATATAAATTTAAGGGAAATCATTATTGTATTGTTCTTTAGATTTATATATTATTTAATGTAAATACAAAAATAAATTTTAGTTTCGAGAAATGTCTTTTGCCGTTTTTGTTCTATACTATAATTATTATAATGATAGTAATATTATCATTATAATACAAGACAGAAGAGAGTCCGTCTTAGTGCCATTTAAGCGAAATACCGGTACTTCTAGATGGTTGTGAAGCGTGGTCTCTCTTTAGGCAAAATGTCTAAGACGCCAGCGCGCTGAGAGGTACATGCCGCAGAGGATGTGCAGTTACCCGCCTGCACGGTTTTCGTATCGAAAACACCCGCGGACAGCCTTCTAGTCCTCGATTTGGCGGCAATAAAGAGCGACATTTGACCGCCATTTGCAGATTAGAGAAATTGCAGCAAAAGTTGGGCTTTTTAAATGTAAGGTTTATCGTGTAATTCAAGAACATATTCCTATAAAAAAAAATTGTACAAGATGTCACTCGAAACTTCTTTCAACCATGCAGGGACAGAAGTGAGTGCGCTGCGATTCCGACTTTTTGGATCGTTTTGGAAAAAACTAACAAAGAGTTTTATCGAGTGACAAGTATATTATGTATAGTAATGAAAGGATGATCTTGTTTTACGATCCAAAGTGCAAATAGGAGTTAATGGCATGTCGTTATAATGGTGAAAACTGAAAAGCCATCCCAAAGGCATAGGTTCAGCATTTTACTAAAAACATCATGTGAACAATCTTTTGGGATTTTCTTAGTGTTTTGAGGGTTCTGTTTAAGTAAAGCATTACAGTCTTAAACATCGAATGTCATGCTTCATTATTACACACAATTCGTGACGACACAAAGGAGAAGCGCAGAGGCAATCTGCCTAAAGTATCCAGTTTGTTTCACGAAAATGCCCCCGTTCACAGCGTCGATATTTAGAAGGGTGTAGTTTGTAAATGCAGGTTCATCGAACTAGAACATCTTCTTTACAGTTCCGTCATTACCCTAATCAATTGTTATTAATCTCCAAATTGTAGACGGGACTTACAGAGAGCAACATTTTCTTGCGATGAACAGTTGCAGTTGGCCTATTCAAACATTTTTTAAGATACAGATTGAGAGGTTTTTTACAAAGGTATAGGACATATTATATTATATATTAGTGTACAGGTACATTAAATAAAAAATGTTTTTATTTCAATGTCTTCACTATGTCATAGTTAGGCCAGTTCATTATGGGGACCGCCTGTGTACATCGATATCGTTACGGTCAATTTCCAACCACAAGTAGAATGTAATTTCAAATTATTTTTTTTAGACGTGCTTGAAAGGCGGACAGATGAACAACAAATTAATCCTGTAAAGTTTGCTGCTGCTTTTTAGATAAGTAACCCTAAATACGCTATCGTTTCCCTCACATCGGTTAAGGGAAACATCGTTGGCGAACCTGTATGGATACCTGTGCGTTTAGTAGAAGTATTTAAAATTGATGTGCGTCTGCCTGTCTAGTCTTAATGACAAAAAAGTCACACTCACTTATGTCAGGCCGTTCGTAAAATTATAAACCAAATAATTTTAAATTATTTAAAATTATTTAGCAACAAGTAAAATTATAGACATTTTCTGTTATCCCGACCAAGTGTGAAATAGGACCAGACAAGAAACACGGAATATCGAGTTTTTTATAAACCTTTAAAACAAAAAATCTCTTAATTCATTATAATTTTCTATTCATAGTAAGCCGTTAAAATGCCTTACTCTTTGTAAAGTACAACCAATGAATAAAATTCAGAGTATTTTAAAATGTTGGCATTTGTTGACAGAAAATTATAAGGGCGTTGCATATCTTTACAAGTATTCAAAGGTCACGAGCGGCCCATATATTAGCTTGTTATTTTATGCAGCTGTAAAGCTAGACGCACTGATTTCAAAGTTAGCATAACCACGTATGCTGGTTTACAAAACTATAGTTTGGTGGTCAACACCCTATCGACCCATTTTTATTATTATTATTGCGGTGAATGTCGAGACGAGCATAACATTCGCCTGCTGGTACGCAATACGACCGCGCACGGACAGTAGAAAAATCAGACAACTCTATGATTTTCAAGGCAATGCTTGGTATTCCACTTTGCTCGCCATCCTGAGACATAAGATGTTAAGTCTCATTATGTCCACTTGTTACTCTGGTTACAATATCTTTCCAAGCCGGAATACAATAGTGCATATACACTGCTGTTTGGCGGGAGAAATAGACATTGCGGTGGTACCTACCCAGGCGGCCTCTCTCACATAGGAGATACCTACCACCAGTAGGTTTACGTAACCCGTCCTTGCTGTAATCCCAGATACTTCTGCCGTAGAGTGAAGAAGCAGTAAACTAGGCTGGCGTTATTGTTTCAAGAGGCAAAATATGTTTTCACTGTCGCCATTCGGCACCCTTTGGGACGGTAGCGTGTGTGTAGAAAGAAATTGGTTTTCTTTCTACACACAATTAAACAAACAACGTTAAACAATTTCACTCGCGTTGAATTCGACTCGGTGTTGTTCAGTAAATTAACCGACTAACGGATTTATAATGCAATAAATACGGAGTATTTAAAATTTAATAAATATGAATACTGAAATTGAAATAATTATAAAATCAATTCTTCCAGACGTGATATTTCGATTACTTTAAAATCCGTAGAAATGCGATAAAATCCGAAAAAAAAAAAGTTTAATTACAACGTGTAACATTGGCGTAAATCTCACAAACCGTTTTCCAAAATTTAATTAATAAATTTAATACCTTTTATCTACAACCTTTGTTTGATGGATGTTGATTTTATTACTTACTTATATGTAGGAGCAAATACTTTATTGACTTAAATATTGGTAATAACTTCTTATACATACTTTACACAACACTATCATCGTTTGCGGTATATGACTACACACAGCAAATGTGTTTGAAATTTTATTAGTGAGTCAATAAAACAATACTTATCTTTGCAGCACATTAGTTCATATTGTTGAATAAGATTAGATTAAAAACTTGACGATGATACTGTTTTGAATTAGATTATACATAAATGTAGATAGTTTATAATGGATGCCTATGTTGATGAGGATAGTTTTCTAGTCCATGTTAAATAAACTGGTTGTAAGATGTCATTTTTGGTGTTGTGATGTTTGGAGGAGTTGGCGCATGTTTATGTAACGCAGACTACACAATTCACGAGCGAGGCGAAGCGGAAGCGAACGGCAAAGGTCACAGGCGAAGTGTAGCCAACGTTATTTCAATTTTTATTGGAAGCACCTTGTTAAATGTTAATTTACTTCAGTTCTTTGGGGGTAACTTAAACAGAAACCTACTTTAATTGTCCTGTATACAAATTACGATATTAACATATATATAGGTGTGTAAAGGAAATTGTGTCCGAAATCGGTATCTAATATTTGTTAGTTTACAAATTATGCTGTGAAATAAAAATACAGAGATGAGTGCAACTTCTATTCGTATACGTTTAAGCGATATATAAATACTTATCTAATCATGTAATGACATATTGTATAATAATTGAGTCTCTTTTTGGAATTCACCTGTGTGCAAATAAGTGTAGTTTCCCTAGTGGATTAACTCATTCTGAGTTGCTGCAGCTACTGTTGCGTAATCTGTGGTCTTATTATCTCTTAGTATGTATATTGTATACATTATTATACCTAATAAAATAAAACACGGGTTACAGTAGAGTTATAAACATACAATTTAAACATGATTCTGATACATTTAAAATAGTATAATATTTTGGCGTAATTAGTCGTAACAAACGTTTGTGCTCTGAAAAAATATTCACATATTTCCTACTGTTTTTTGGTAGCCAACATGATGGTACGTCTGTCAATTTAGTTAAAAAATAAGGATATAAAAACTTGAGAGTTAATATAATATACTCATGTTTCTACTTTATAACGTTTCTGGTACAAGTTATTTCGGTGTACGGCGTTATTTAGAATATTGAGTTGCACACGATAAAAATATTAAAAAATGCAATTGTTTTAAAATTACAGAAACAAGTGCAACAACGAGAAACGACGGCGGGAACTCGAGAACGAAACCATAAATCAGCTCGAAGAGCTCTTGTCTAACTGCCTAGCGGAGGTGAAGCAGCCGGATAAAAACGGCATTGTCTGCAAGGCCACTGACCAGATATTAGAGGTTCTCAAGCGGCGGCGCGAGTGCCCCGACGAGTGCCCGCTCCGCGCCGCGCAGAGCCTGTCGCCCGTACAAGCAGGCGAAGTCAGCTCCACGCAGCACCAGCAGCCCTGTGGGGGCTTACACTACTCGGAACTGACTACGCTAATTGAGGTAACTTCAAATACATTACATTACGACATCACAAGTCATTTTATAGAGACCGGATTACATGCAACCTAAAAATATACATGCATAATAGAGACGTTGATACATACATGAAAAATGCTAAAATACGCAACGCGAAGTCTTACAAAAAGCATGTTCCTTTAAGTGTCCAAGTCAAAAATAATATACATTCCATTGTTGATAATTACTCTTATGTCTACATGCAATCAAAACCTACTAATGTGTTTTAATTTTTGAATAGTAAGCTTGTTCTGATCATTCAAAAATATATTGTTGGAGGAGTAAATCGGCTCGACCGGCTATAATAAAAGTTTTTTTAAATTATTTATGCGTCATCAGGTATAAGACTTCCGGAAAATGTCTTATGTTATGTATAGCCTTAATATGCATCATCACTTGATTTTGGGTGAAGTATGCAATTAATTTACAGTGAAAACGGGCATAATATGCAAATGTGTATAATCCGGTCTCTCACCCATTGCTATTAAATGAAATACCACACTACGTAGTTAGTAGATTTGTTATATATTTATGGTATGGAAGTTTATAGGACCGTGAGGAATTTAGTTATAACATATTTAAATTAACTTGAAATATTGGAATAATTATATCATGTTCATTTTCTTGGTCACTTGCAATTCAGTAGGTATATTATCTTTATGAATTCCTTAAAATATCTAATTTTTCTGTGGATAAATTTCGTAAAATAAAATATTTTTAAAACCTTCACCTTATTACAGTATGTAGTCCGTTTCCTCGTTAAAGATATGCCATCAAATTGAGGCAACATAAAACAAAAAACTCGAAAATTCACTAAAGTATGACATTTACGTGCATGACATACACAACACGAGGTCAGCTCGCAATTTTATCATTTTATCGCTGTATGTCATAACACTATAGCAACATATTTCATTACTTGTTCTATAACATTTATACCGGCACGACGCACGGACCCACCAATTAGACCATTCGAAAACATTTTAAATTTACACAAGGATCTTAACACAACGTACGTTATTTATACATTTAATGATAGTTGTGGACTTATTTTTTAAGCCACAACTCAATCTTCTGCTATCCTAGTTTTTAGGAAGTCTCGATATTTTTATGTCCATTAGATCGAATATTAGTGTGTTTTACTTGTTCGTACGTTTCTGATTTGGAAATAATCAAATAATTTGATCCAATTATATTTTTATAACTAGCGGTCCTGCCCGGCCTCGCCCGGGTGCAGATAGATTTTTAAATCCAGTCCACATCAACAACATATTATTTCCCGTACTAACTGTTTTATATTTAAACTCAATGTGACCGCCATCGACTATATTCCATTACCGTCCCGTTCTGTCCCATCACATTCTGTCCCATGTGTCGTGTCATCCATTCGAATTTAAAAGAGTAGTAAATATGTATATTTGAATTGAATTCCTGACTCATCCTACGTATATTAAAATATTATAAATGTATTTGTAAAATATTATGTAATAAGTGCGTGGTGGCCTGTTGTTAAACAATCGATCGTGCCTGCTAAGACAGACGGTGGTCGTGGATTTAAATCCTAGGGCACAACTTTGGCTCTTTGGACTCATGTATGTATTAATAATATATAATGAAGTCCTTTGTCAAGAAAAACATCATGAGACTTACACACCATAGATGTTGAGGTATAACCACTACTATGGTATGTGAAGAACGCTATCTCCGTACCGCTAACGCTGGTCGTCTATTTTCAAACTACTCTAAATTGAACTCTGGGTTCGTTTGAGATTTGAGCTAGTAACTGAGTTAGCCGTGACATATTTGTTGGAGCATTTTAAGTACAGTGTCCCAGAACTCAACAATAATACGGTAACGGGAAACACCACATTATGACGTCACTTTATTATCACGGCGGTTCTATCTCTGATGGTTCTGAAGTGACGGCTGAGTCAAATAAACAAAATCAACAACCTCAACCAACACTTTGCACCTACATACTTTGTATCAATATATTCTGTGATTTCTATTATAAAATGTATTATTTTAATTGACATTTTTGGAATGGTTAATTAAATAGATAATCTTAAGAACTCTATACCAAATTATACATGTCCTGTAAAATTCTACTTTACAACAAAAATTATCAAATTCTTCACGGAAGGAATTTTAATTATTCCTTCGTTAACTTTGACGTGTCAATCTGAAAATAAAATGTACTATACTATTCCTGGCAACTTTTATAAAAAATGGCACATTTTATTAAGATCCTAAATTATAATCCTAAAACACTTGGTATTTTACCACGAATTTTCTTTTATGTATTTCATTATATGTACATTAAATACATATTATCATTCTCTTTGGAGAACTGTATGTAAGAATCAACGGATAGTTACTTATCATTTACGAATGCAACTCATTGGCACGCATTTGTTACTAAAAGATATTTGCAGGTAGAGTTCTGCCCGATTATCTGAAATAAATTTTCGTATAACTGAGTTGACGGCAACTCGCCGGTTGCAGCTAAAATCTTACCGATCATTATAATTTCAGCTAACTACGTGCTTGCTTTGTTAGGTAGTTAGCATTTTCGCGATACCACAAGGTAAGAGTCATGTGATTTAGAAGTGAGGACCGAGTTAAAGTTACTTTATCCTTAGTAAGGGTAGTGAATCACGTTAGTGGTAATTACTTATACTCAGTTGTACTCTGCGGATTGTATCATTATAAATGCGTATGTTTTTAAGTATATGTGACGATAATATTAACCTATTATAGAGTTTCATATACTTCTCACTTATTAAAAAATCAACAAGCAAGAAAGTGGTATTGTTGTGTATGTATTTTCAAATGAAATACTATAGGTACATTACAGTCGTGAGTCGACATTAATTCTGTTAAAAGATTACGTATAAAAGGTGATAAACAACATTATTCCATTATGATTGCCGTTTCATAAATATTGCTAATGAAAGAATTTAATACAGGAATTTTTATATGAAGTAAGGATGATTTTTCGTTTTGAAATGGTTATCGGGGATATCTTTTTAAAACAGGTGTACTTTGAATATAAAGATTTTATACTGAATCACGATAGTATAACTCAATACATTGGATAAATAAAAAAAGTGGTAGAGCCACGCTGTTGTCAGCCATGCCTCATCACAGTGGCGTGCCTAGGGTTTTGGAGTAGGGCAAGCCCAATATTATTTTAAGTTTAATACATATTTATTTAGAAGAAAAAAAAGATTAAGAACGACGAAATCGAATTTACGACGCGGCGGCAGACCTACCACACAATCTATTCAATATTAGGATTAGGTAATACAAATATAGATAGCTTGTGGTCATGCAACCGTAACTTTTTACTGCACTAACTACTGACCACTTTTAATACCCCGCATTACACTAGCACAACGATAGCTACTATGGTCCCGTGTTGGACTTCGCAGCTAACCTAAATTGCGGACAGAAATTGTTTTAAATACATTAAGGTTAAGTTTTTACAAGTAATTTTAATTACAAGTAATAGCATGCCTTTTGAAAGAACTGCAATATTATTGAAATCATTAGAATTAATCCAAACATTCTAATACACAAGTGTCCCTTGAAAAACATATGAAACACGACTGTTTAATAACCTATATTAAGGGAAGCATGTAGAAATCGAATTACGTAGTTTAATAAACTGAACCGATGAAATGCCTCTTGTGATTTATCACTAATTTAAGAAATGCACAAACTCGGCGTAGTTTTCGCGCCAGTTTCAATATAATTGAATTAAATTACCTTTATAACAATGCAATGAACACTTTCACCATCACACTAAAACCATCACAGGAAACAATACAAATCATTTTCGTATCAAAAAGTTTTAATAACATTAAAAAAACGAATAATTAACCTACAACCGAACTAATTGCACAATATCAAAATACATAGTAATTTAGTACATTATATTGCTATATCAATATCTGTAGCTATACAATCGTAGTGCCAGAGTGTAGCATTTCACCCGTAAGTGTGAAAGAGATAGCATGCGTTGCCAAAAGCCTCGTAAAAGCACACGAGAGAGAAAAAGGCAGATATATGTTTTGTGCGTACCGTCTTTTAAAAAATGCGTGGAGCTACGTTCTACGTGAGAGGTAAAATTATTGAATGAATTTATTACAAGCGTAGCGCAGCGCGGGCGGCGCTTCGGCTCGCCATCGCAGGCGCTTCATTGAAGAGCGCCATGCCGCGACGGAACGCGGTAAATTCAAAAATGGTAGATGTTTCGTAATTACTGTTTTGTATTGAATGTAATGGTTTCGTTCAGAATTTAGTATATACGTATTAAGTAGGGCAAGCCGGGCTTTTGGGCTTGTATGGAAGTACCGCCACTACCTCATCATGAATGGGCAGGCTGGCCCGGGGCCAGGGCCTCTTCCCGTCCTTTTTGTTTCCCGCTGTCATCCCGCTTTTATGGGCTGGCAACAGATCTATGATCCAAGCGTTCTGGATATTCTTCAGTGACAGTGATCACTTTTCATCAGTTGGCTATTTGTTCGTTAGCCGAACCCATGCATTAAAAAAAAATAACACAAAAATACTCTAAAATAAATGTCTCTATATCTTTTTTATCGCTAGTGGCCAATTGGAAATTGAATTTTTTTAAATTTACCATACTTATGGTACAGCACATCATCGACGCCTATATCAACGAAATCACCCGAGTCATTTCCATTACCACCCACTGCTATCTTTTTTATTTGTTTTATAGTCAATATTTGTTTTAGGCACTCAAACATTACACCAACAGTGTTGGGTGGATTTTGTTGGAAATCAATTCCAAGGAAGAAATCGAATGCGTGAGCGAAAATATAAAAGAATTAACGCTTTTGGATAGAAGTGAATTGTACCAAAAGTCCATCTACACCATTTTGCATCCGAAGGATCATGCGAAATTACGGCCATTGTTGAGAAATGTACAGTCGTTCACTTGGGACTCCGGAGACATTGATAAGTTTCACTCCATACAAGTCCGACTCATAAAGAATTCCAACGGGAATGATTGCGCTGGGTGAGTATTAAAATAATTACACTTTTATAATTTCGACACTAAATGCTACTGTTACTCGATATATTTACAAGTTTAGCGATTTCATTGTAATCGTGACCGTCGAACGATAAGCGGACGTTTACATATACTTTTACATGTTTATACTTAATACTGCGAGATATTGTTTTTATTTTTGTCATCATTATAATGTAATTAACGTAAGTATTAGTTTGCGGACTACTTGAGGGCTGTATAGGTTTTTCGAAAAGTTGTTACTTGTCGGTAATATTACTGTATTTACAATATTTTACTCTAATATCAACATATTTTTTTTTTGTTTCTATAACTTACAAGTAGAATAAAAAATAAATTACTTAATTTTAGTACAGACAGCAGAATAAGGAAAAGTAACAATTATTAAATAATGTGTGAAGTACTGTCAATCAAGAAAGGACTCTCCTTTCTAGTACTGTCGATAGAGCCCTCACGGTTCACTGCAAGTGTTGCAAGTGTTATTTTAGAGGTACATACATATAATGTAAGTAATAAGGTGTTATTGTGCTTACGCAGCTACGTGGAGGCTGTGATTCACGCTGCGCCGGTGCGCGGTCCGTCCTCGGAGGAGGCCGGCTCCGTCATGTGCGTCATCCGGCGCTGCGACGACGCGTCGGCCGCTCTGCTTCCCGACGAAGGCGGTCCGCCCGCCATCACTGCCAAACAATCTGATCAAATTGTGTTCAGATTAGACTGTAACTTTACTATTCTATGTATGTTTATCAAAGTAATCTACTATAATTGTTTTCTTTCAACCGTTTATTTAATATTGTAGCTCTTTTTGTCGTCGAGGTATTGATTTCATTTTGTACTGTTTCTTTTCAGTCTGTGATTTGAGTGGAGTGGAAAACTTTATAAACTCTCCTATATCTCTTGTGGGTACGCGTTACTTGGATCTCGTCGATAGTGTTGATCGTGTTCGCGTAGCCGCACACTTACGAGAGGCCTCCTCTTCACCTGCGCCACCTGCTATCAGCGAACCGTTTCGACTGCGTCTCACCGCAGAAAGGCCCTGGTTGCGCGTCAGCGCTCGTTCACGCCTGTTCCGGGCTAAGCCTACCTCTGGTGAACCTGATTTCATTATGTCCACGCATTCCGTACACAGCGATGAGGATATGGAACTCTTAGAGTCTGAAGGCGTGCGGCAACCTGTCGGTGGTCCCCTCATGGGATCCATGGCTAACGGAGAGCCGTCCGTTTGCGAAACACGCTATCGAACGTCAGTGAGCCCCACTGACCCTACGTTTTCAATCAACGATTTCGAGTTCGAACCGTGGGCGACGTCATTGCTCGGAGACATACCCAATGAGGAATCGAAAGAACACAAAGATGTGTCAACCGATAGCCCCTCGACTCCCATGACGCCACACGCACCGTCTACGCCACACGCGCCCTCGACGCCCGGCGAAAATACCCTCCCTTCGCAACCCGAGGAGCCCAATCGATTAAGAATCCTGCTCAGCAAGAAAACTTCGGCCACCGCCGACAATTCTAACAATCGTATCCTCAAAGACCTTCTCAAGCAAGAGGACGAGGAGGCGACGGGCAGCGAGACGTCGGCCCCGCACACACCGCATACGCCGCACACGCCTCACACGCCCCACACGCCGCACACGCCCAGCGCCGCGCTGTCGCCCATCCAGTCGGCGCAGGCGCACGCGCGCCCGCCGCCGCTGCCGCCGCACGCCGCGCACGCGCCGCTGCCGCCGCACTCGCACGCGCACGCCGCGCACGCTCCCCACGCCGCCCACGCCGCGCACACGGCACACCACTCCATGCAGCAACCGCATCATAATAGCTCCGACGTTTTGCTGAAGGTGAGACTGAATATTCTATTGAAAACATTTTATTGTACTTATTTTGAGTAAAAATTACAATTCTTGTCTTAAAAATGATTTTTAGATTTTAAATGATAAATCTGATGAGGACGCGGAAGAAAGCAGAAGAAATTCTGCGGACGGCAATCGTAGTGTATCTCAGCCTAGTGCTCTACTGTCTCAGTTATTATCGAGCACTAATGGGCCGGCGGGCAACGGTCGCTCTCAAGACAATAGCGACACCTACCTTGAAAGAATCGCGGGAGTGAAACGCAGATTTGACGAAGCCAAAGCTATGCCCGGAAATGTGAAAAGGGCTACACCTGAGAATCAACAGGTGCGTGATGTAAAGTATTGTTGTAAATGTTATGTCAGTTGGTTGTCCATGTTATATCATCTTTTGAAAAACAATATTTATTTATCAATATTATTTCCTACATAGAAAGTGTTCTCTTTGTTTGCTATAAAGAGAACACTGGCTAAGAATATTAATAATTCGTTTGTTCCCATCCGTTCTCACTAGCACATTTCCTAATGCGGACGTACATCATAGCAGGTGACCTCGAGTGCAGTTTCCGTGGCTTCGACCGCACAATCGACGAGCGTGCAAAGTCCCACCAACAGCGGCTCCGGCATGAGTCCACTCTGCCAAAAGAATCAAATCCTCGTATCTCTGCTGGCGCGGCAGCAGTCTACGCCCACTGTGCCGAATCCCAATCTTCGGCCGTACGGGCCGGGTTCGAGACCGCGTGGGCCGCCACCGCCGCATTCTCCGCACGGACCGCATCCACAGCATCCTCAACACCCCCAACACCCGCAACACCATGGGCCTCTGCCCCCCCACTCGCAACACCCGCAGCATCCGCCGCACCAGCAACACCAGCAGCACCAGCAACATCAGCAGCACCACGGGCCGCTGCCTCCTCACTCGCCGCATCCGTCGCACGCGCCCCACACACCGCACCAGCGGCCACACTCGACGCTCTCCAACATACTCACCGGCGCCAATCAGTAAGTCACATTTTGGCTGATGTTTTTATGAATAGTCTTAGAATTATGAAATGTAATAGAAATGCTAAATATGTAAGTCAATAACCTCGTCTATGAGTGCTCAATTATGTTGTTATGTTATGCGATAGTCTGGTTCAATTATTAGATGTCGCGTCATTTGGTAGAGTATTGAGCTATCAAGAACATGAAGCGTTGTTCTCAGCGTAGTAAGCTCTATTCTTAATAACTGTATTTGTTTCTCAACCGCCATTAGCTCGAACACGGTGATATTACCAATCGGTTTATTCTCTCTCTGTTGGAAGCGGCCTGTTGTTAAACTTTTGGGAATACATTGTGTTGTGTTGCAGTGTTTGTGAATGTTCATTGAAAAATGTTGTGTACGTTATGCGCAGTGTCCGAGCCGGTAACGTGAACGGGGGCCCGGGCGCGGCGACGGTGACGAGCGCCGAGTGTTCCACTGCGAGCGCGGGGGTGGCGGGGGCGGCGGGCGGCGCGGGAGGCGCGGGCGGCGCGCACAGTCACCTGCAGATGGTGCTGCAGGGCGGCGCGCTGCAGGCGGGTCCGCGCGCCTACCCGCAGCCGCCCGCGCCCTCGCCGCTGCACTACGCCAACACGGCGCCGCACCACGTCTACAACAACCAGCCTCCGTGAGTGCTTGGCTTACACCCTTCACTTTTTGACATTTCGTTGTTTTCATATAAATTTTTATTTCATTGACGTTTTCAAATAAAATATCTTAATCGTCGATGAGGGAAAGTACAAAATTCAATTTCAATTTTGTTCGGTCCAACCAAACATATAGCGTAAACATAGCAATCAGCAGTTTCAAATTTATAGCAATTTCAAATCAATTTTCAATAGCAAAATCAATCATGGGCAGTAGCAACACCAAAAAACACCATGAATTACAAAGCAATGCTTAGCATTCCACTGGGCTCACCAACCTGAAACATAAGATGTTTAGTCTCATTATGTCCAGTAGCTACTCTGACTACAATGGCCTTCAAATCGAAACAACAGTGCATTCACACTGCTGTTTGACGGAAGAAATAGACATTGCGGTGTACCTACCCAGGCGGCCTCACATATGAACGACATTACCACCAGTGAAGATTAGTTTATTTAAATAATATTTGTGTATGCATACGTTTTAGGAGTGGTAGCACTCGAGCCCAAGGCGGTGGAAATGGTGACAGTGAAGTGCCAAGCGATCAGACCCTGTCGGATATACTCGACGAAGTTATTGAAAACATGCCTGACGCAGATCGACCAGCACCCGATGTTAATGTACAACAGCGGCAGGTTAGTCATTTTATTTGATGGACTTTATACTATTAATTTTCCTAAAAGGAAAATTTGGTAAGTAGGTACTTAATTGTACCAATTAAGAACAAAATAAATTATTCAACTTGAGAAACGTGGTCTTAATCACTAGAACAGCTGTAGTTGTTACTAAAACGACATCAATACACCGATAAACAAAGTAGCACACTTACACAGTATCTTTTACCTAATACATGATTAAACATCTGTAAATTGCAGGGAATGAAAGAAAAAAATGCAAGAATAAACGCTATCAGACAGAGTCTCATGCTTTGTGAAACTGTCACCAAGAACCCGATAGTGACGAGTCCCAGCGGATCAACGGTGTTCTCCGTTCAAAGTCCGGTAAGAAGCATGAGTTGCAGTATTCGGAGGAAGGTTGTGGGTGTGGCGCGCGGTGAGACTGAGCGGCTGCGTGTGCAGGTGGCGTGTCCGTTGTACGGCGCCGGCGCGGCGGGCGCGGCGGGCGGCGCGGGCGGGGCGGCGCGCGCGCAGGCGCTGGCCGAGCAGCACCGCGCGCGTCTGCTGCAGCTGCAGCGCTCGCAGCAGATGCTCGTCTCGCCAGAGGTACGGGTCTTATCCACATTGCCATTATCATATCTTATCGAGCCTTTTACGACTTCGGCGACAAGTCGAAATCGTCCTTATCGTGACCGCCGTATTAATGATTGCAGGCTGCCGAACAGCCGCAAGCCGACCTCGGGTCTACCATTAACGCCCTCGTGTCGGCGACTCCCCCTAACGTGGCGCTGACTCGGACGGATTATCATCATAATTTGTATCAAACGAGTGAGTATATCGTGCTCGGAGCGAAACAAAAACGTCAACGTGGCTCACCGCTGATTTTGATTTTTTTTTGTCGCAGGTCAGATGGGTTCTAATTACGGTACAAATAAAATAACGACGTCGCAGCAGAACCCCATGCTGAGCAGGCAGCTGAGTGTAAGTAGAGTGTGTAGTTGTGTATGTGTAGCGTGTAGTGCGGCGAGGTGCGAGGCGCGTGACGCGACGCTGGTGTTGCAGGTGGCGGGCTCGGGCGGCGGCTACGCGCACGCGGCGGCGGCGGCGGCGGCGGCGGCGGCGCTGCACACGCCGGTGTCGCCGCAGCCCTACCACCGCGCGCCACGCCCACACCCAGGTAACTCGTCATTATCACAACACAACCCTGCTCATTAAATGTCACAATTCTATACGGCGTTCAATTCATATCGCAGCGACTAAACTCGACGAGTGTATTGTCCTAAAATCTATTTATCTGTTAATTGTGTCACCAAATGTCTTTTAAGATATAATACCAAAATTAAGATCCAAATAATTTGTGTTTGGCATTACTATGGAATTAAATTGTTGTGATTTTGAGAAATAAATAATACTCATTCAAATAATGTTATTTTGATAACATTTGCTTAGAAGCAATAATTATTCACAAAGGTAATCGTATTTTCTTTTTGTTCAGTCTGATCCAAAGTTTTCGTTTATTCAGTACTTAATGCTATTTTATTTTGAACTACTATTATTTTTCAAGATATACATAATTAAACTTTTTTGCATCAAAGCATGATCTTCTATAAAATATGACTTAGCATGCCTCATAGATTTTAGACATAGCGTGCTCTTCGGGAGTTGGTACTTAATTTCCCGAGACTTTAGATAACACATAATTAAAACTAATTGCATGCTCTTGGCTTTACTATTTGACATTTTGGAAGCCTTCGAATATACTAAAATGTATTATAGTTTCTTTATAAGTACTACGCCCAATGGACGTCTTCTTTAGAAGGTGCGTGTCGGTAGACGTCAGCAATCTAGACAGAAGATTGTGTGATAACGAATGATGAAATCTCTAGGCGAATATTTACTTAATGTAGCGGAAGCGACTCCCACGATGAAGGAGAAATGGCACTACTAGTAATTAGGTAGGTGGGAAGGTCGGTGAGCGCGTCCCGTGCACTTTATTATATCGCGGCGTGTGTGGCAGTGGGCGGCTACTACGAGGAGGGCGCGGGCGGCTACTGCGCGGAGTATGCGCGCCGCACGCCGCTGCCGCCGCACGCGCCGCCCCCGCCCCCGCCGCACCCGCCGCACCCGCCTCACCCGCCGCACCCGCCGCACACGCCGCACGACCACCAGCTGCCATGTGAGTACACCGCCTTGCAGGACCTCTCATCGGAGTGTGTGTCTTCACCGAGTGTCGTTCAGGTGAAACGGATTCATGAATAAGCCTCGTTCGAACGTATCGCCGATTTATCGCCTATCTCTCTGCATGTTCCATCTTTTTCTCCGCTTGAGACGAACTTTGCTTTTTCCAAACAAGATCACGAATAGTATTTAGTGATAGATAACGGTATTTGGATCAGTCTGTTTGTCGCGTGTCGCGAGGTGGAGAGTGGGAGGGAGGGTGGTGGTGCGAATGTAGATGTGTTGGCGCAGGCGGCGGCGCGGGCTTGGGCGCGGGGGTGGGCGCGGGCGTGGGCGCGTCGGAGTACGTGCGCAACGAGCTGCGCGCCGTGGTGGGCGCGCGCTCCGCCCGCCCCGACCTACACGCCATGCAGTCCCCGGACCTCGATCCGCTCATCACTTTTGATATGACTGCTTCAGGTCAGTATGTCATACATTGCTAGGATTCATATTATTCATACGTCCTGATGGACTTCGTGAAAGATCCACTTGTTTTTGTTTGATCGTATGCGAATGGATAAAGATTTGTTGTATAGGTAGTTCGAAAACAAATGATTGACGCAATGTTATAACCATTCATTATATTAATTGTTATATGAATGCCAAAGAAATGCAATGTTCAAAATTTTAGGAATATGTGCTATTATTATGAATTTTCATCTTCATATCTTAAAGCTTTTTGAGGTATTTTATTATTGCAAAAAAAGTGTGTATAAAGATTAAAATAAAAGTAATTTTCCGAGTTTTTCTTTGCCGATTATCCTATAAGCCTGCACATAACGGTGGGTGTCCTTATTCCTACAGGTATATTATTTACCTACAAGAACACCTTATACTTATTGGATTATGAACACATAATAAAAAAATTCATAACATTATATTATAGTTGGCATTGTCTTTCTTTGGTTATCCAATATAGCGGAGTAACTCGTTATGTATTTCTTAATATTTTAATAGCTCACATAGAATCAATAATGTATAAGCTAGTGATTACAGTAAATATTAAACTTTCTAATTTCTAAATCAAATTATTGTTGTGGCAACAAATTTATATAATGGGAAAGATCCGACTATTTAATTTTTATTAACCTTGATAATTCAATATAACATTATGCTGTCATAATGGCTTTCCTGACGGTTTTTATATTGTATTAAAAAAATCCGCTAAAGCTTTTTATTTATTGAGTTTGATTACTTTATATTTTCTATAGTTGTTTAAATTCAATGTTGTACCGCCTAAATAATAAAGTAATCAAAACTATTATGCATTCGCCACATAGTGGGCGAGACTTACGGCGTTGCGACGCAAGCACGGTGCTGACGGGACGTTTGCAGTTGTAGTGTATAGATTCACATGCAATAGCCAACACGTCACACAGAACCGTCCCGCCGCCGTCGCGCCCGGCATGACTGCTCTGTGTGAGGTCTTTTATATGAACCGATACATTACAACTCCAAACAACCCGTCAATGCCACGCCTGCGTCGCGTCGCCGTCCCGTCGCGCCCGCAGTATGCCGAGAGCATTAATGATGTATTTTATGGTGCATCCTCACCGCAGTTGCCTTTTGTGGAACAACATTGTGCGACAATGCTATTGATTATTACCACATGTTAAGGTACAATACTATTCACACGGCAACATCTACTAAAAATAAATACTTTTTTGTTATCAGATGTTGCAGAGCAAAGTTTCCAAATGTTGTAAAAAGTAACTGCGGTTTGGATGCACTATAAGTCGTTAAAGGAATAACTGTCAAACTACATTCCAAGTTCGCTAAGCGATCCAAGGGAAGTAAATAAAATATACATTTGCGAAGAAATACAAATCTAACAGTTCTATTACAAGGTGAAGAAAATAAGCATGACTACCCCGGTTGACTTGTTTCTAATAATTTTGATTTAAATATAATGGTTGTCAAGTTCTTCTTACAATGTTTCCCGAATGTTTATTAAAGGCTAGAATCCCTGGTCATGTTATTTGATTTCCAGGGCATGTACTAAATTTCCTTGTGAATAATTATGTATCCAAGTTGGCTAATACTTAGTTACGTTTTATAAGTTTTCCATAAAAACAATATTACGCTACCAGCGTGAATTCTATTTTAGAAATCGGTTTGCAAACGATTTACATTTGATATGATAGCACAATGGTTTTCCGATATTTTATTTTAATGTAGCTAATCCGGTGATCTATTTTGGTCCACGGTTTGTCTTTGCAGAATAAAAAATCACAATATTTCTTATATGCCAAAATGTTCCTTGATTGATTACGATTGTGACTATATGTTGTGAAAGAACACAAATATTTGAATTGCGACACAAGATGATAAGTGGGAGCTGTGTGGGTCGCCGGGCGCGTTGGTCTGTTGGCCGCGTTTCGTTGAATCATTGTCAGTGTAGATGACCACTGCCAATGTACTCGTGTATACGTACGTAGGTGGCGGCAGTGTGGTGGGGGGCCGAGCATCCTCGGCGTCGACAAACTCGTGGGAGACGCAACAGAGCACCCCGGTAAGCTTGGGACGCGATCAGCGAGTACAATCATCTAGTCACTTCACTACCTTATCGGTTTCCATTATTTTTGTAGATCTACCTATGAATATCACGTATGAGTCTGCTCTGCTGCGTGTGTTGTCGAATCGATCATCTTGATACCTATACTTAGATGCTGAAACAAAGAAATGTACCAAAGTTTGCCTTCTCTTGGTAAAGTTTCGCTTCTCACGCCTGTTGTATGTTTTACATCTTATGCTACTTAAATATTGATATCTTGAGAATGTTTTAATGCGTTTTTTCAATGTGTGAAATTGGTACATTCCTAAACTCTAAATAAGCTTTTGTGATGTGATGTCTAATAATAATTCTTGTTAGTTTATTTTTTGATATTTAAGTATAAACGATACATTTAATATGTTCCAGTAAGCAACAAATCATTTAATTTCCGATATGGTTCAATCACAGGGTTTCACAAATATAAGCCTATATGATTTGATAGGGCGGTAACGCATGCGCAATCGGAAAATGTGGTGGAGGTTTTGTGACGTTGTAGTGAAAATATAAAAGCATTGATTATATTTTTTCAAAATACAATAGTTAGAACGCTTATTGTTCGCTTATAAAAAGTTGTACTAGACGAATTATTTCGTTTATTGAGTTTTGTAGATTTAAAATAAAACGACTGCATGACGACGTTTTTGACCCTTTGGTCAGTCCAAACTTTACATATTCAAATAATAAGCAATGATCAAAACGATTAATAGCGGTCAGTACGTTTAATTATGTGAATGAATTTTATTAATGTTACTTTGGATTTTTACCTGGTTGCACTAAGCAATCTATGTATGTATTTATATTCAAAATTGCACTTTTTAGATTATATTTCTATAATTAGAAATATATTATTAGTAGATTTCTAGCAAATTTTAATCGTTAAACGTTTTGATCGTTTCTTATAACTATTGCTGAAATTCTTCCGCTAGTATAGAAAGGTATTAGGTACTCGATTACAAAACGTATCATATCCGCGGATATTTTTTTATAACATAATGATAAATACGGTAGCAATATCAGTAGTTAATACACATATTGCGCCATTATCGGGGGATGTGCATCGTTTTTAACAGAAATGGTTTCAGTATAATTTTCTTAACATAACCGCGTAGATTGTTTTGTTTTGTGATGGATCCGTAGTCGTCAACATCGAGTTTGATCGGTGGAGACTGGCGATGGAGTCGGAGCGAGGCTAATCGATCAGACTCAACGGTGTTTGTCCCAACGCAGAGTACTACGGAGGCGGGCTTGGCGGTGGCGGTGTCGGCGGTGTCGGCGGCGTCGGCGGCGTCGGCGGCGGGCGGTGATGAGGCGCCGGCTGGGGCGGGCGGCGCGGGCGGGGAGGGCGCGTCGAAGGCGTCGCTGCTGCAGAAGCTGCTGTCGCAGTGACGCGGGCGCGGCGTGCATTTAGCGGGCGGCGGGCTCCGCTGCGTGGAACCTCTGCGGCTGTAAATCTCACCTCGGTGGGAGTGATGTAGTACATACTTGCACGTATTTATAAACCTCATTGATGTAGTTTAGTAGTGCTAGTGATATTGAGTTGTAAAAGTTGTTTCGTCGATGATGTCTCGATGCCGAGGAACATCGTTCGGAAATGTCGATCGACCGTATCGACATATCGTTGCGAATAATGTTTTTAATGAAACACCATTTGATGCGAAATTTTTAGGTAGCTTCCTGTGACGGGAATAAAACGGTGATTTACAGTATGTAATTGACTTTATACACCCACATTGTACAATAGAGATATATCGCGTGCAATATTGTATAGAAATAAACACATATTTTGGCGTTGTGAACGTTATGTATTATAGTATGAAAGTCAGATGTTACCTGTTATGACAAAGTAAATTGTATTATAGTATATGATGACAAGACGTCGAGTGAAAAGGTTTCTCTTATGGAGAATATTATTTTTACGTGTAAATAATATGTTGTTAAATTATAACTGTTGCTTTATTGTAAATATTTTGTTAAAATATTTCATTGCGTTTCATGTATGACATAATTTTTCATTTTAATTTTTATTACACTTCTTTAATTGATATTGATTAAACCATTGCGAAGCTTATTTTATATTTTTTCCAAATCCCCTTTTTGTTTTGTGAATTGTCTTCTTGATGTGAATATGCCAGATAACAAGATAATAATCACGGAAATATTATTGTAATAATTAATTTATTTTGGGATTGTGTTCTTACAAAGTTTGTAATATTCCAGGCAGTCATAGCTTTCATGTCTTTGCTATAAGTTCCGTCTTGATTATAATATAATTGGCATGACTTATCTACAACTTAATATAATATGTATAGCCACATTTTCATGATGAAATAGTTTAAACTTATCTTTAGTGTGACATCGCAATCCATTTAACGGCCTCGACTGTGTGTTCCATTTCGAAGAAAGCATTAGCCATTTTAATTACCTCCTCCAAACCATATAGGATATCAATGGTGTGTTTTTTAGAAGAACTATTTCATCTTTAGCCAACTTTATACATTTTCTACCTACAATGAGTTTAATTAAGTCTATATCGATTTATTTAGATTATCAAGTTGGACACAAACAAGAACGCTAGACGCAGACGTAAGATTGTCGTTTGTTAAGTCGGTTATAAAGTAATGCAAGTGAAGAAGATGTTTCAAACACAGCGACATAGTTGTTTACATTTATTATAGATGAATGTTCAATAAGTTATCGTCAGAGTCATCGTAGGTCATTTGTGATGTTTTATCAACAGGTGCAAGTGCAAGTTATTGGGTTTACAACATTATTACTTTTCAGGTACTCGCATTTAGAATATAATCGGTATCAACATGTCGAATAGCATTAACATATATATTTCCTTATCTTCTAATAATTATTCCTAACCTAGACAGCAATATGAGCGTGGTTTGGTTTCTCGGTACTAAAGTAAGGAAATTATTTTATTATATTAGCTAAATCGCTATGTTAAAAGAATATTAGTAATAAATCGAATGCTGCTACATACATTTTTGAAATTTCCATTTACATGTCAAGTTATTTACGCACTGGCCTTCAAAGATCACAGAGAAACGACATTGCAGTTAGTTACGTTATGACTGTGCGTTTGAATGTTATTTTATAATTTCAAATGATAATGTACAACAAGTCTTCAAACTCGTTCTCTCAAAATGTGTCGACGTGGAAGCAGCTGCAACTCCATAACACGATCGATATTAAAAAATCAACGGCAGCAGTTGAGACGTATCGCATATTCATTGCGCATTCAATAATGCGATAAATAATCATAATTTCTTACTAATAATTATGCGAAATCGTAATTAATTGTATGTTAATCTTAGTAATTAAAATTAGGCAACATATTATAAAACTTGTTTCTCTTAAAATCAGCAGTAACAATGTTGAAATTCTTTAAAATTAATCAATGCGTCGCAAATTGCGCGTAGTTGAATACGCACATAAGTAATTGAAATTACGCCTTTTTAAGCAGTTAATCTACTTGGGCGTCATTTTATAAAGTTTAATAAATATCATTATTGCTGTTTGGTGTAGCGTTTCAAATTGTCGTTTTCAATTTAAGGTAACTAGAATTGCACAGTATGAGATGTAATAAGTAAATTTATAATCACTTAACAATAACTGTAAAGCCTCTTCTGTGTGATTACTATTTTTATAAATGTCTGTTTAATGTATGTAATGATAATCATAAGAAGATGTACTTTTGAAGTGCAACTTCAATGAATGATGAATGCGTTGTTGTTTAATAAATAGGAAGTACGGAGTGCGGTGCCAGGCCCCCATGCCGAGTGAGGCAAACAACATAGTGGTAGAAAACAATGCGGTACATTCATAATGCGACGACGGAATAGCGCTCGCTTCGCCAATATACATCATTGAGAACATCAGAGTTTCTGTATGACAGTTTGACATTGTGTATTGGCAGCTAATCAGCAGTTGGCTACGACTTAAGCGGACCTAAAAGTACTTAAATATAGTATGGGGTTCATGCCTATAAACATGGAGCTGTATGTAGCTTTCTATGAACAGGACACACGAGGAGTAGATACTAGTTGCGTAATGCGTATTACGCTTCAACTCGCGTATAAAGCAAATTGTGATGTGTTGTTTATGACCTGGTTGAACGAACGTACAAAATGCGTAGAGTATCCATAGAAACAAGAGAAACGAGTAATCTGCTAGATGAAATAGACATATTTTTGTACCACTATTTGGGTAAATAGTGTAAAGCGTAGGCCAATGACCAAATTAATTTTTCATGAATGTGTAAAGTATTGAAGAACATGACACTTCAAATCTATTGCCACCAAAAAGTGTGATATTATAGCTTTACAATATCCGATTATGTGAACAATATTGATACTACTCATTCCTTTGGTTTTACCAAAGATAAGACTTCAGTCCATGTTGTATAAACAATTTCATAACAATAAAGTACAAGAGAAAGGCCTTGTTATGTGGAAATAAAGACAAGTAGTCAATCTGTAGTCGATACTATCTGCTCATATTGCATATATTGATAATAAAAGTATTTATCGGGATGTTTAGTGGACGAACAAATGTACCACCTTACGAACACATCTACTATAAACCAAGACGAGAGTTAAATATATACAAATGCTATATTTTTTGCATATTTATGACGTCATACCTGTTTATTTTTTGCTGTCAAGAGAATATACGTATATATATTGTTCAGAAAACGTCCATCAAACGAAAAAAATGATTTTCTGTAAATAATTATATCATACCAGAATAACGCATAGGTGCCTCAAATTATAGATTTATAAAACATATTTTTTCAATGCCACCCTTTTTGGAGTAATGAACGAATATTAACTGTTGATAATATAGTAAATTATTAATGATAGCTAAACACATAGGTAATAAGAACCCGTAGGTTCTTTTAAAGTTTTCCATTCCTTAAAATTCTGAAAGCAACCTTACGTAGTAGAAATGAATATATTGTAAATATTCTAGAAAGTAACATAGTCAATATGTTAATCGGTGACACCAAAATAAATAAGTCATTGAAAGTATTTAGGCTTCAAAATTGTCGGTACTGACTATGACATATATTTTCGATATTGGTTAATGTTAGTCTTCCAAAACCCGACATAACTATATTACGTTATACTGTGAAATATGTACAAAGGTGCTGCAGAAACATGTCGATGCCACGTGTTTCTTTGTGTTTTTTTTCCATTGATTTACCATTTTTGTTTAGTATTGTGATTAAATAACCAAATGCCAATATGTCACCTATATTTAATTAGCAAAGAAAACTCATGTTTTGACTACCTTGCCGAGTATTTAGTTTCTGAATATAAAATCGGTTGCAGCATTCTTCTTAGCCATTGTTTCATAACGTAGACGAAGTGTAGGTACTTGCTATTGCTCAATTTTAATTTACACAGAAGTTACTTGTGATCTTCAACACGTTTGTTGTGGCTTCGAAACAACGAAACAGTATTTTTGGTACCAATTTAGCTATCAGTTATGTTGTTGCTCATTTGCACAACTTGATACAAAGTCCCGCCTATCGTTTGTTAATGTACTACCATGTCAATAAAATGCAGTTACGAAACTGTCCATTTTAAGTAACACTATATGTCGCACCTATTGATCGTTATTATCTTCTAGAGTTATCTGAGATCTTCAAAAGTCTAACATAATGCGTCAACGAAGAAGTATTCCTACAATACGAGTAAATATTTTGATAATATAAAATTTACCGTTAATATTGGCTTTGTGAATAGGTAATACTTGTATGCAAATTGTCTTAATATTACAATGTCTTAGGAAGTTGTTTGTCGTGGTATAATGGATTTATCTGTGCTGTTGTATAAAACGACGCTGTCGTGCAATTCGACTTTCGTTACAAACATAAAATGCTAGTGTGTGCTGACATAGCTTTAAGAATTTCACGTCATTATTTTTGGAATACATACCTGATACTATTCAGATAAATCCATTGTGGTAATGTGTAATTCCGATACTTATTCAGATTTAAGAATAGTGTCAAGGATATTTTAAGAGCATGATAACTATAACTTATTCAGGAGAAAATTGGTAAAGTATATCGAAATGTTACGTATGGATTTGGAATTTTATATTAGATGGTTGAAATAAAAGAAAAAAAAAACATTCTCAATTTAAGGCAAATTAACTCTTGTCACAGAGTAAATTTACTTAATTAAAAATGAAATTAATAGGGTCCAAAATTCCATCCAATATTGCAGCAAAAATACAAATGAACTGCATTAATAATTGTGATATATCGAAGTGTAATAGAAATATTTTTGTATCAATCTTAAAATTACTCTGTGACAGGGGACACGTACGAGTGAATCACTTAGCATATTATTGTATAGCGAAACATAGATGTGTACGGGAATCTTTGTTTCACAAAGAAAACATAATTAGTTTAGTCTTAGATTTCACCCCATCCCGGACATTCGTACATTGAGCATAGCTGTGTTGTCTCTTGCTATGTGTTATTAAATTTCCTCAAAATAGAGGTAAGTTGTGTGATAAATATTTATTATAGAGGATGACAGTTGCTAACACAATTAGGCATTCCCGTACGAAGGTGATTTTATTTTTTGTATAAAATCGTGCCTTTTGTCTTGGCCTGTCGTCTAAAAGCAAGGGTATTTTTCTATTGTGAATATTAAAATTTTAGGTTTAACGTTCTGTTGTAGATCATAATGTTATACGAAACTAATTATGTTTTCTCACACTTTGCCAAGTGATTTTGGATATATTGGTCACTCACGTGAGAGATTTTTAAGAATGGTCTTTATTTCATGGGTACAAACAGGGTGTAACAGTTACACCCTTATTATATTTTTATTTAAGGATGGTTAATTAAACTCAATCAACATTTTAAAATCTTAAACTAGTCGGCGTAGTTTCCAATTAATCTCTTGCGTAAGTGGCCGTTAAGTCTGTGTTATTTAGTTCTTCACATAGTTAAGGCCTTTTTGTGTTGCTGTGCATTTCTACGCATTGTATGTATGTATGTTTATATAATGTAAATAGCTAAAATACATATATTTTTACGATTAGCATACACAACCAAAGTTGTTATAAAGTGATGGTTGATTAAATAATAAATTTAAATATAGGTCGTTATGTTTCTTTTAGAAAGGATAAAAAATAATTCTGTACAGCCACATTATGAGCTCATCCAACTGATCACGATTCTTATAATTCTAATATTATTACTTGATTGATTTTATTGTTTGGGTATAAATTTTATGAGAAAATCCATAATTATTTTTCCTAGTTTTACAAAGTTGAGGAGTAAATCATGCTTTGTATTATGCTCCTTAGTTCCTAGTAGCTTGTTCCGATTCACCGACCGTTTGGTATTTGTCAATTAATAAATCAAACACACCCGTACTAATATCTCGACGGTATTAGAATAATAATGATTTTATTCATTGGAACATCAGGCGTTACAAGTACATTTAAGTTGTATTTTTTGTACATTTTAGATTCGAAAGTATATTAATATCTAAATAAGAAGCGGTTTTATTTCTTTCCCAAACGAACACACGTGCTCTAATGCAAGCCTAATGCAGTTTATATAAAATTAAAGACCGAGTTTAACTTATTTTTTGTAATTATACATTGTTTGCATAAGAGCCTATAAACCCTGCCAAGTATAAATTAATATATCATTTTATAAGGACAATGTATGGAAATATAACCAGTTGCTTTTTCTAACGATGTCTTCGAGCTGTCGAACCTTTACAAAATACGGTCTGTGTGCACTTTATTCTTGTAGGTATTCTGAGAATATCTTATTATTAATATCAGGAAGTCTGTGCAAAAGTGGCCTTACCTTGCGCGATTTCTCATAGCATGAGGCGACTTTTGCACTTATGTCCTTTAACTCAGATCCAGCAAAATCTAATCCTAATCAAATACAATTGTCACATGAAATTAGGTATTTCTTTTATAGTTTATATTTACTGGTTCAGCAAGTGACTTCTCTGCGCCCGATGGTAAGGATAGTTGATAGTGCTGTCCAGATAGAATATCGTAACTCTATGCTGACCTTCATAACTGCATCTTCACGCTCGACAGAAGGACTTAGGATTATGGGAAAGTAAGAATAAAATTCACACAAAATATCTGGCAGTGACCATGAAGTCGTGGTTTTATGAGTCACAATATTTGTAGGCGTGCATGGTTTTAAGGGAGAAAGGAAAGAAGGAGTATTAATAAAATAAGTAAATCATTCGACTGAGCTGACATCATAGACCGTGATAAAGACTGATATCACCAGGTATCCATCCGTAACTATAGAGACTTATAGTAGCACTACCAATATGCAACGTATGCTCTACCGATTTCAACGTTCATCATGCCAAATAGGGATGAACGTCGTTGCAAACCACTCATGAGATTGTACAAGTTTTGGCGATAGCTTCTCCGAGATGCCAACAGTATTCCAGACCCGTCGTACCTACGCTTTGTTAGTTTGCAAAGTTGGCCAGTATTACAAAACCCGGTGTGTGGTGGCTTCTAAGATTATCATATCATATTATTTATCGTCTACACTGCGCGTCTGGTAAGTCTGCGCGTGGCCAAAATAGGAACTAAAGCGCACTATACACCAAGGCTACCGGCCTATGTTGTCAACTATTGATTATAAATGGGTAAACTTGGTAAACATGTTAAATTCTAACATACCTATATAATGTTATTAAAGGGAGCACTCAGCACTGTCATACAATGATGGTGATGCCTGATGGTAAGCAATTTGACCGCTCATGGGCAGTAGCAAAACCAAACAACAACAAGAATTACAAAGCAATCCTTGGCTACTGCCACCCCCATCCTGAGACATAAGATGTTAAGTCCCGTTATCACAGACCACTAATACAATTTAATTATTTATAATTATTGAACAACAAAATGCTATAAATTCCATTGGTAACCGAAATTAAAATTCGTTACTATCCGCCCAATTGAGTTTGAGTGTAATTCAATAGCACTGAACTACATTTTCTATTCTCTCTTTTTTTAAATCATTCGTGAATCGTGCCTATTCCAGGCTGTCAAATTTCAGGCAATAGCAGGGCTTAAAAAATGGCCCGGCATCACTACGTACTTTTATTTACTTTTTTAAGCTCCCCCTAGACATTGGGATATTAGTATCGGTATAGGTACTCTTTAAGTTCCAAGAATTAATAATATTTCACATACTGCCGACTGGTAACAAGAAAATTACCCAAAATGACTGTAGATGCCAGAATTCGCATTTATGTGAAGTTCTTTTTGCATATAGTTTGCAACACTGGCTCGGTAGCGCAGTTGTGCTATGGTACGATTATTTACCTACAACGCTGAGGTCTCGGGTTTGAATCCCGGGTCGGGCAAAGTGATATTTTTCTATTTAATATCAGCCCGGAATAATAAATTTGTGCCCGATATGGTAATAGGCTCGCCCCCTTATCACATGGTGGTACGGAACATACAGGCCTACCTCTTCTGGAAAAAAGACGTGAGTTAATGTATGTATGCTATGTTATGTTTGAAACATTAGAATTACCTTATCTGGCGCGGAGTCTAGTTACCGTGGTGTTGTATATGTATGAAAAATAATCGAAGGTAGATATTTAAAACCTGTTCATAATATTTTGTTCGTAATGTTGGTAAAATTGATAAATTTGGAAAATCTAGATGTATACCGACCTTCGATCAAATATATACGATTAGCAAGCAGAAAAAGGTGCCCTTGCATCACAATTTTTATGTCTGTTTTTGATATTCGAGCTTATGTTACTTACTACCTTTGTTTATTACATTTAATTAAGTTTGAGGTAAGTAGGTACATTGTGATCGTCTATGGTCGGGAGTTGGTGGGAAATAATTAATTATACATGTTTATATTTATTAATTTATAATCTTTAATCTTAAAAAGTACCTCTTAACAACTATATAATTACACATGTATGTAAAAAAACGATGAACTCGCAGATAAACCAAGCATTTGGTTTTGCGAGACAAATTCTAAACATTATGTAGTTTTTTAAAATATTATTTAATTTTTTTTAAAAGCTACGCAGTTCGATGTCTGGGAAACTAGAGGGCGCGGACTTGAGTCTTGCACCGACACAAATGTTTCTGTGATCTACAAGTGGTTGTTTTGGGTTTCGCCTCTCTCTGGGTGTTGTATCTCATTATTAACATTATCATTATTTTTCTTAATGTGGAAATATGTCTGTGATAGTTGGGATTAGTGCAATAAATCTATACTTAGGCATATATATATACATAATATGGTTTGAAGACGTGGGGACTTCTTATAAAAATCCATCTCGACGAGAGGCCCGCATAACTTACAAATACATGGCGTTAAATAATTCTAAGTTCTAAATAATATATTTACTATTTAACTATGCCTGCCTCGGTCGCGCAGTTGTACTACGGTATGCAAAGTTGAGGTCTCGGGTTCGAAACCCGGGTCGGGCAAAGTGGTATTGGATTTTTCTATTCAGTATCAGCCTGGAGTCAGGAATTTGTGCCCGATATGGCGATAAAGTTTCAAGATTAGTGGATCTAAAGATATTCGATTTCGAATACACAAACATTTTGCACTTTTCTCAACAATTTTTTTATTGCGATGAATGGCGAGATGAGCATGCCATTCGCCTGATGAAAAGCGATATGACTGTTCATGGATAGTCGCAAAACCAAACAAAACCATGAGTTATAACGCAATGCTTGGAATTTCACTGCGCTCGCCATCCTGAGACATAATATGCTAAGTCTCATTATGTCCAGTAGTAACTCTGCCTACAATGTCCTTCAAATACGGAACACAACAGTGCATTTACACTTCTGTTTGGCGGGAGAAATAGACATTGCGGTGGTACCTACCCAGGCGGCCTCTCACATTTATGAGACCTACTACCAGTACTGAAAACCTCCTTTTTTAAAGACTGTTAAAAATCGTTAATATACCTACCACTTTGTACTTTAATTCGTCCGTGAGTTATGGCGCTGTACGTTAATTAAAATTAGCGGCTCTTACGTGAGCGCGATGGATGCTGCAGTTAGAGCGCCACAATTCATTCATTTCATGTATGAGCTCCAGTGAGGGGTTCGGAGTTAGAAACCTAGGAATGTATTGTTAGTGTATATATCTATTTTAATATCAATGGTTTTGATTGAATGATATCACACATTTACCATGGACTGCTCCACTGGAACTTGATAATTGTTTTAATAGTGATTAGTGTGGCATTAACAATATTTTTTTGCGTTATCATGCAGTGGCTGCCTTGGAGATTGTGGAAAACAAAAAAGCAAGATAATTTAGCAGAGGTAAGTGGAATATACATAAATTATTTATAAAAAGTAATATAAAAAAAACTAAATAACATGCTTTAGCAAAAGACTCAACTAAAAAGTAGGTTTAATTAATTGTTGATTAGTTTATTGAATCTATTACATTCATTTTGTCGTATTTGATGATTATTGTTGAAAGCTCCCCACGCTCATAAATATTTTCGGGATAGATGCAGAAAGATATAAATAAAATTCTATATGTTGTCGGGACCTAGGTATTTTTGTAAATCTATATTATAAAGACATTCTTTTGTTTTAGGTCATAGTTTTGTCAGTGTTAATTAGTTTAGCAAATGTTCATAATGCTAATGTTAAATATATCGATACAATTACATTTTTATGTATAGCAGGCAAGTACCTTATTTTTTTCAAAAGTTTTAACTACAAGAAGGTAGCCATTTGCTACGGTTAGGTCCAAGAAATATGGACGAAATAATAATTTAGTTGTATTTATAATAAGGCAATATACTGCTTTTAATAAAGTCGATTAAAAATGTAATCCGCAGAAGAATGAATGATTTTAATACACGGAAGAAATCAGATCTGAATAAAATATATGGTACCGTAACAGATCAGTCCGCCAAATTTTTTTTGTCTATTTCCAACTCGTCGAGAAACATCTTGTATCGCCTGTGTGCGAACGTTTAGACAAAAAAATGAGGTACGATTTCTCTATAAAGAAATTAAATCACATTGTGCTCCACTTAAACACTTAAATAAACATGTAGATACGTATATATCCGAGCATAAATGCTAATGTAGTCTAATTAATGAATACATCGTCGATAAAGTAAATTAATGGATGAGGTCACATGAAGTGACATCAAAAGTTAAATTGGTCTGAATTTAGTTTGGTAAAAAAGGAAATGTAGAACAGGCAGTAGCATAGCAATACTCGCTATTACGCATAGCTAAGTACTTTGTGGAACGGGTAACAAAAAGAAGATACGTCAAAAGGTCTGCGAAAATAACAGATTCACAATACAAAACTAGATTGACTTCTGAGACCACAAAACAAATGCCATCTTGCTCGCATGTTTGAGTAAAACAAAAGTCGAACGTTTTGATCAACTCTTTAAGTCCATGCATAAAATAAAATGTAGCAACATTGCAGCTACCTACTCGTTTTATTTATCTGATAAGTTCCTTTGTATCTGGCATAGCTACTGTCACTTTCTATTCGCCGATCCGCGCCCTGGCGGGGGGTGAGCAACGCCCAAAAGTCGGGAATGTTTGGGAAATTGTAAATCCGTCCTGGAGAGCTGCTGTTCGATGGAATAGTAGAGAGCCGTGCGGCCGCCCGTCCGCACGCATGCGATCGACCAGTTGCTCTATTAACGCGTAAAGTCTCCTGTCAATTCTTATACACGTTATCTATATTATTGCCTTGTCTGGTCTTTGCGGTTCGATAGATTCCACGGCCTTTTCTACCGTAGTCGCTTATCAACATCCAATATACTGTTTTTTAATATTATTTTTCAAGAAGAAATTTGTGTAAATATTGTTATGTGAAAGACATCAGTGATAAGAATAATTTTGGAAGCTTTAAATGTTAGACATGCCCTGGAACTGTCCATGGTCGCGTGACCGCCAAGATCCGATAGCGGTCAGCCCTCCGGTTTCTTTAGTGTTGCAGGTTTGTTTATTTCAGGTCTTCTTGTAAACAAAATATTACAATGCTTCAAAACGGCAATATCGGCTTCTTTAAAGCGGATCTAAGATAAATTCTCAAAAGAAAAATAACTTTTAGATATTAAGTAGATTTAAGTCAAAACAATTCATTACATATATATGGCTAGGTTTTACTTCTGAAAATTGTCCTATTTTACCTACCTATTTGATTTTAGTTACAATTTTTTTGGCATCACAGTCGATATAATGGCATGTAACTCATAATAACACGTTCACTTTATACGTAAAGCTCATATTATACACACTTTAACAATGTAGCACTTCATGTTATATTTTTGCTTCTTTTGTGAAGCCTTAAATAAGTTATAAAGCTCTGCGTAAAATTTGATGACAAGTAATGTAAGGTTTAAAAACGAAAGCCAATTTTAATGTTTTGATTTGTAAACATCGAAAATTCCAATTTAAAATTAGTCAGATTATCACTGAACCCATATTCACGTGCATAAGAATGTATCAAGTGCATTTAACCAATTCGAAAGTTATAGATTGACAAGCACCACCTATAAGGAGGTGTAGTAAGCCACTAGCCAGACATAATCCCCGAGATGTGTTTCAATGGATTCGAAGTGTTCCACGAGTGTTAATGCCATGTTCATGTCTATAAACGTCATGATTTGATATAAACGTATTACTCACTGTGGGAAAACGTAATAGGTACAATATAATAGTTTAAGTAGTTTATTATATTAACAAAAAAATATCGATATTAATAAAATATATTATTATAGAAAAGTTTACATAAATGTAAGCGTAATAACAAATATTTTATATTGATGTCCAAATGTACGGTGAAATAATGCATTTATAATTTCCATTTAATTTTCTATAAGCGTTACGGTTTCTGTAGATGTTATGCATGCGACTGAGGTGGTTATGTTATACTAGTGTTTTTTTGTGAAATAATCACAAACGCTATGGAGCGTTTGTATCGGTACGGCTCACGGCTGTGTTGGAGCTGATCAGCTGTGTTTGAGGCACTATTCAGTCGTAGAGCGCCTGCGAGTGCGGCCGGTCGCATATACAAACAACTCAATAACTTTATTTTTTTTACTCCGATTTTCAAATAGCGTCACCCAGTGCATCATTAATTTAACAGAACAAAAATATGTGACAAATTGTGTTTCCTATCAATGACTTTTTAAGATGAATTAAAATGCCTTGGAACTGTTTTTGGGGATATGAACCTCCTCCACCATGCAGAGTGAGTGGACCATTGAATCTGCTTCTCCAGGTATTATGTTAGCGATAAACAATTCTAATGTAAATTTTTAAGTATTTTCAATTTGATTCTAGTATTTATTTTATTCCAGTAAATTTAGAATTTAAAATTTTGTTTCTTCTTTCCTATTTATTAGACAGTGATGAATTAACTATTAAATGGCGATAGCAGTTTTTCTTCAATAACCTCTTTTGTATTCATTTACGTCTCGATGATAATTATCAGATAGGTTCTGGTTATTAATTAAAAATTAGAGGACATGATGCTTATCTGCTTAATTGCAGTATGGACTGAAACAAATCAAATAAATAATTTGCTAATAAATAATTGATTGAACAATATATCGGTTATTAATAAATTATTATTTTTTTATTACTGTAATATGTTTAAATAATATAAAGTTTTGGATGTATTTTTTAATTGTGAGCACAATGAACTCTATTGGCTCGTCATGGTATGTATGAAGGTACTCGTTGTGGCATAGGCTATTACATAAAATAGACAACTGTTATTTTCTCAATAATGTTAAACAATGAATGAACTCTGGCGTCTTTAATATTGGCGTCGCGTTTGTATGACGGTAATGATTAATAAATAAGATGTTAAGGTAACATTGAGTTACCTTAGCAGGTAGGAGAGTTAACGGTGGAATGCTAATGTGTCCGTAGCATTGTCACATGCGCGGCTCTTAGCTTCCCAAATAGTTGCGCAAGAGTAAGTGCAGTGCGCCGCAGCCCGCGCCGCCCACGGCTCTACGCTGAGCGGCTGAGGCGGCGGCAACGGCGCGGCGCCTCGGAGACCTATTGGACGCTGGACGCCACCGTCCTCAAGTTTGTTCTCACTAAAACATAATTACTTAGCAACTTCGTCTTTAAGCTGGGTGATGATAAGTGAAAGAGCGGTAGAAATTACATTCATGTTTTTACTGTGTATAGAAAAAGATGCGGTTTCTGTTGCTTTAAATCAGTTTCTATTAGAAATAAAAAAAAAGGATTTCACGGGCGTGATCTAAAAGTAAATAGTGGCTCATAAAACATTTGTAGTGAGCGATCTGCAGCTGAAGTAATCTTTGAAAAATGTAGCTAGGTAAAAATCTAACCGATTTAAATTGTGTCATCATTCAAATCCAAAATAACAATTTTAAAATTATTGATGCGTAAATGCATCCATAGTTATTCCGTAGCGTAAATTATATACGTGCGTGACGCCTGTGAAACCTTTCCTTTTCTTTGCAGTTTTGTTTCTTATAAATAAATAAAACAGTCTTCCGTTCATTGCTACAAATTCCCAGGGGGCGGTATTGTAAGCTCGAGCCAGTTCCTTAGTGTGTGTACTTATACATACAGGTTATTGATTGAATTTGCAAGCAATATTGCATGACGTCACAATACATTATACAGCCGGTAATTATTACTGACAATGAGCACTTGTACACATGAAAACGTCTGATAATGACGGAGATTATTTTTTGTGAAAACCCCATTCAAATAATATAAATACTTCCGGTTTGTGTAAATTAGTATCTAATTTGATTTTTCATTTTAATGTACCTAGGTAAATTTACAATAATTATACTGATTATACATAATTCTTTATGTAATGCGTTGTGTGCAAATATATGCTTAATATGTAAATAAATAATATTTAGACATTCGTTTCTTGAGTAGTTCCTTAACTAAAAAAGCCCTGTTTATCATACGATAATAATTATATAAAAGAGTCACTTCAGAAGTAATATTAATCAGTCCACGGAATCCTAATGATATTTTAATTACTTAATATAACTCTTCATAGGTGCGTTATATAAGTTAAATAGATTGCCAAACAGATTTAGAGCAAATATTGTGTTTTTTCGCATCAAATAACTTAAATAACGCACGCGCTTTTTATCATTATTTGTGAAACGATCGTCTTCCTTACAACTAAGTTATAAACGAATGTATAAATATGAATATGTATTCATTTATAGCGTTTCTCTAGCGTTTATAAGTTAATTAGGAGCATGTGGCGCTGTGTCTGCGCCTCTCGGCAGACAATAAAACCTTTGATAGGCGGTTTCTTTGACTTCTCAACGTAATTAGTCCGATTATGTATGCATCAACTATTATTGTCCAATGAAATTGTTTCGGATGGCCAGAGCATATATTGAATGTTCACTATTAAGATATCGAGCTTTGACTTCACTTAAATGATGATATGCATGTAGGTCAACTGTCGCTCTTAATGGAGAGTTGAAATGTAAAATAAATCAGATCAATAATAATTATAAATATTGTAAGCAACCCATTCAATTTATAATTATGTTGCTGCAAGCGTAGGTAATGCCTTTAAGTTTTCATGTCCTAAATATTTACATTTGTGCATTTTTATTGTACATATCTTGTAATTACATCAAACGTACGATAACGAAATGTAAGTGGCGTTTTAAAATACTATTTACTATTTATCACAAACTACTAATACAATTTTCGTACCTGTTGTTGCGTGATATTGCTGTCGATGGTGACCAATTTAAATGGGTTTTACTTTGCCATAAATTCGATGTTCGATTTCCATTTGAAAATTCGAAGGTGTTATCATTTTTCCATAACTACATTATCTTGCAAGGGTTTTTTCAAAAACTTTATCGTTCGCAATCATCTTGAGGTAATTTTCATCCAATTTCTTTACAAAATGCAATAAAAACAGAAAGGGAAACGTGCCTTTCTTGTATTTTAATTTGAATTAAATTAATTTGGAACTAATTACAACAACAAGTTAAATACTATCGAATAACAGATTAACAATCATTAAGTATGAAAAATCATAAACGTTATATAAATTATGTTATATTACATAAACAATAAAAGTAAGGTAATCGAACGAGTGGTGTTCTTATCTTTTTGTGAACATTCAAGTCTACGCGGCGGCAAGAACTTATTTTTACAAAATAGATATATAGAGAATATGGGCTTTTAGGGTTAAAATTAAATTAAGTTCCGATGTGAATAATTAATGACATATTTGTGAATACGCCACTTAAAGAGTTACTGCTTATTGGTGACAGTTAACAGGCTCAGCTAAGTCTGTGTGACGTAGTACGCAGCTAAGGACTCAAACTAGGGTTGATATTAAATACTGCAACAAATTATATTTTAACTATAAAGTTTTAAGGGTGTTTGATATTATAAAAATATGGATGGGAGATAAACATTTAACACTTAAGATAACAGACTTTTGATTTTAAAATACAGCCACAAACATTTTCTTTAATTTTAAATTGATATCAAGACAATTGTTTGATATGAGACAGTTTTGTTACGAAACTGATGAAAATAATAATAAAGTAATTTTCTTTAAAATTAAATACGTAATTTTTAAGTCGCTAAAATATATTCTACTCATATTATAAAGGCGAAAGTTTGTGTGTTTGTGACTTCTTCACGCTCAAACGGCTGGATCAATTTGAATGAAATTTGGTATGCAGGTACTTGATTAACACATAGGCTTACATACTTTTTATCTCAATGATCCAGGAGAGGACAAGATGTATGCCTTGGGGCAGACTAAAACGGAATAAGACGGGCTGTAAATGGGAGGGACAGGAAAATCAGTATAGAGGATACCAGCCTCGACGAGATTAAATTAAATTTAAAATGTTATAATACGCGAAATATTATTTATGTTTCTGATGTGGACTTGGCTAAACTCATTAACTTATTTTCTACCCATAGACGAGACACGTCAAAGAAATAAAGTGCCCCCGTATTTTAAAAGCACACTGCAATATTACATCACTTACCTGGTATTTTATTAAAATATTGTAACTTCAGACGATTTGCTTTAAGTTTGATAGCGAAACATTAATTTATTACTTTTAAACGTATGCGATAAGGCGTAGTCACTGTCACGAAGCAAACTGATTCATGTGCGGTGCATGCACCGCAAGTAGGTGGGACACATTTTTTGTACTGGATGTCTTATCTAGTGTAACATTGATGTCTATGGCTAAACTAGTATCTGCACCCGGGCGAAGTCGGGCTGAGCTGCTAATAACGCATAAAAAATCACCTTATTTGTCTTAGTGTACAATTATATTCAGCAACAACTGTATTGGTTACGTAAACTATAAATCTCTTGAAACAAGTTTTATAGCAACCCTATCGTGATGATTTACGGCTTACTACGCATTCCAGCGCACTGTGCTTCGACGATACCATTACTGCGACTGCGTCCCACTATGGGAACGAGATTACTTCTCACGTATTCAACTGTTGACAGACAGACCTCTTTGTCATCGGCTTTGTTCAAATCCTTCTCAACCCGTTCCAATTTACTTGAAACCAAAATTAGTCATTGTCTCTGTCAATTACAATCTTAATATAGATACGAAAATGTCTTCCCCAAAATTTGATTCTTCTAACACACGTTAGAGTTATACCGTAGAGTTTTTTGGTACTCCGAATTTTATAAGGTTTCTCTACCAAAGTACGAGGCATTAAACTTTCATTAGTATTATTTTAGTATAAAGCTTTTTGTCAATGGAAATTATGTAATGAACCCGCCATGTAGAGTCTAAACGGAAGTGCATCCCGAAGGTGGTAGCGGCCCTCCGGTATTTAACGATTCCACTAATGAACAGGAAAGAACCAGCGCACGACCTCATATTCGATAATACACGATTCACTGCCTACAATTAGGTTAGCTGTATACTTACACAGGTTCTAATTGCAGTATTTTAAACAGCGTTGCGTAAGCCATAAACAGTACCCCGTGAATTATTCAAACCCATGAGGCATTTACACAAATTATTATTAGCAGAAATTACTGTGATTATTTACAAAGTACGGATTGTATATTATAGTATTTGTTTTTATAACGCGGTAAAGTGTTAGGCAATTTGGGCAATAACGTGGTTACGTCACAATCCAAATTATGTATTGAAATATACTTTTTGAACAAAGTACTGTATTATACACGAGAGCTGTGGACATCCGAAGAACGATGTAAAAATAATATATATTATACAAAATGTATGTATAAGGTTTCTTAGTGTAATTCAAACAGTCGTGCAAAAAGTAAGAAGTCGTCTAAAAAACATCACGCTTCGCGAACCATGCTCACCAGCTGTCAGACAACAGCAGCGTTCTGGAAAAAGCGACTTAAATTACTGTAAACTTTACCCACTAAAAGGAGTGAAACCGGCCAATTTCGTTGACAATAAAATAATATAATTTGAAAAATGTTTTTAACCATGAATCAAATATATAAATGGCATTCATAAAATAAAATTCTATACCCATATTGGATACATAAACAGAAGTTTAAAAATAGAAACGGCCACCTGGTGCACTCCTGACTCGTAACTTCGAGTGCAGGGAGTGTGATTTATGAGTCTATAAGTTTAACACAATGCAACCGCAAAAATAACCCTTGACTGTTCCCTATATTTTTCCTAGTGAACGATTTGTCGTTATTCACTTTTAGTTAAATATGTCAAGTGGTTTTGAATTATGACATTATTGTACATATTTCAAACCACCAGCGGTATAACAGCGCGTTTAACAGTAGTAAAAAAAAAAACATGCGCACATCGACGCCTGCAACATTCTATAGATTAGGAAAGGCGCGTCAGAAGAATAATGTGGTTATATAATAAAAGAAAAAAAAAATACACCCAACCGGGTGACTATTGTGACATAGTCCTGACTATACTATGATACAAGTCTTGCGTCGTGGGTATCAGGAATTATGAGAGACTTTTCGGTCTCACAAACACCCAGACCCGAAACAAATACTTGTAACTTGTGTTCATACGAGTTCAAACATTTATCTCGATGCGGGGAACAAACCCGTGGGCTCTAGTTTCAAAGCAGACGTGTAACTAACTGCACCACGGACGCTGTCATAAGTATTGTTTATAAGAATACAAAAATATTAATTATTAAAAACAAAATATCTCATATTCTCGTATGGTATTAAGTAAATAAATGGTATTGTAAGTCATTCACGATCGAATGCAGGTCAATTATATCAAATGTTCCACTCAATAAATCAGTGGGCAGGATGTGGTACAAAACAACTACGCGGGAGGTCAAATTAAACCGTGTCTTACAAACAAATGTGATAATCATAAGAGTCATTTTTACTATTAATACAAGCGATTTTAATCTATATGTATTAAAGTCATGGGTCGAGGTATTTATTTTGTAAATTTTAATCAATATTTTATCATGCAATATCTATTTCATTATATTTATCTTATTTAATGGAATATTAATAGGTATTTAATATTTTAAAAGATTTTCTTCTAAGATAAATATAAAATATACATAATCCGGATACAGTTCGAAAAAATTGGTAATTTTTTTTATAAGAACTTTTTATAAGAAGACTGGGATTCTGATGCCTTATATAATGCTTGTATAGGTAGTTAAATCGGAAAACGTGGGAAGCGACGCCATTTTTCGTCATTCCTTACTCACTCTAATCACTTCACTGTAAATGTTATCACGTTTGGCGTTACTCAGTTTCAGTAGCTTTATACAATTTAATTTCATAATAAGATTTCGCTTTTTACAAATAGTAGCTCCGTTCATGGTCGGTTACACACAAAAAATAATAAAGCCATGTTAGATTGTAGATAGGTATTTTTGCATTCTTTGTGGATGTGTTCGACAAGGTCGAAAAAGATGAGAAAATAAAAAAGGAATTTAGTTATTCAGTTTTAAAATTGCTCTTTCAGGATTCTCACGCTTCGATTTCTCACGTGATGTCATTTATGGTTTATTTTAAAATGATGCCGTATTATTATTTAGTTGCCTTAAAATTGTTTGTTCTAGAAATTGCTTATAAAGTTACATTATTAAAATTATTATAGTATATATTTTTTTGATTTACCTCAATCATGTCTTTGAAATGATTAATTATACAATAGTATCTATAATAAAGATAAAAAAGGTTTGGGCCCTTGAATTTAAATTGAAAATATGATCTTTTTATTTTATTATTTGCTAATGGAAGGATGCTGGTGCTTAGTGATCAGGGTTACCATAATCAAGCGTCGGTGCTCTACATTCAGATTTATGAACATTGTCTGTACTTGTGATTGCAAACTATAAGTAATAATAAATAAAGTTTAATAAGCTGTAACCTCCAACAATTAGACATGTCCAAATAATGTCACGTACCTATCTAGTTGGACATTTCTTGCGAGTCAAGGTCCTTGTCTACACGGCACATTCGTATCAAATTAACTACCATTGAAATAATGATATATGAAACTGTTTACATTCAGACTACCTAAATCTGTCCGAGTTTTCGAAAGTGTTGAATATTACTTACTGTAGAATGTAGATATATGCCGAAGGTGGCGTATATTTTAAAACTTTGTACGTTGTTAAACATAGTAAAATACAGTACATCAGTCTGTGGTGTGAGTGACAGCCTTCACCATGGCAAATGACGTGCCACGTTGTGTTGGACGCGATCCCCTCGTCAACCTATTCCTTTCACTCTCTTCACGCGCTGACACTTAGAGCAATTAACTTGTCACTGTGCCGCATAACCACAAATGATTTAGCTTACGTCAATATTTTACTGAAACAACTTTGCGTTTGTCTTTGTACATTAGAATAAGGTCCTAGTAATATAACGTTGGTTGTCTTTTCATCAATGTACCATAATATGTTCTTTGTGTTTAATTTTATTTCTGTTCATTGATAACAGTTTTCATTGTTTTGCATCACGCTGGCCTTATATCGGTACTAGGTATTTAACAAGTTCTATCTAGTCCTATGTTAGAATTTTGGTCTCTCAGCGCCTTCAACCTTTGTTATATGAACTATAATTAATCGTAATAGCAACACCTCTAACTTATAAATAAATCTGTTTGAGGTACATACTCGATATAGGTGAAAAGGAAAAATAAAAAACAAATAAGTGTCAATCAGTGGCTCACATACGTGGCGTTATTTTAGTGGAAATTATACCCTGTTTGTTTGTTACTGATAATGTAGCGGTACCAAAGAGTTTAATTAGCTAATGCTGCTCCACGCTGCAATCAAAACTGCACGCATTTTTGTGTGTTAATTCTTAGTTTAAGGATTGTTTACTTTGGTTTAATTTATCCCAAATGCGTAAAATAAACTTTTATAAATACATCTTCTACACACTAGCATCGCTTCTGAGCCAGTTTATGAGATGCACGAGACCTAATGCAAGCTTTAAGTGGGTAAAGCACATTACACGAATTCCTTTAATATGATAGTGGAACTTCGAGAAAGCCATACAACAAGAGAAGTAAAATACTAATTCTAGTTATTTTTTTTATTTCCTGAAGCTAAAATTGTTAATTCTAATACTAAGCTGATTATTACTGCAAAAGTAAAATCCATCGATATTTTTATCTAACCTGCGTTATTTGGTTGTTTAAGACCCAAACTGCTATATTATGTGAGAGGAGAGTTGATGAGCAATAAAATGTAGTCAAACTAAAACAGTTACAAATGTAAGTTTGTTGCTAGCCACGACCTTATACTTGTATATCTTTATGCATTTTCTGTTTTATGAGTCACGTACAAATCAATGTTAAAACACTAATTCGCAGTCCATTTGTAATAGTTTGGTTTGAACTATTTATTTGTGTAAACCGATCGAAACTAAGTCTATTTTAATGCAATAATTGTATAGTTAAATATGTGATTTCTTAACATTTAATATCTAGGTACAACAATTCATCATAGCAAGTATAAAAGTATGATATATCTATGGAAGATTATATTTTTAATTTATGAAAGCAATATAATAATGCCTGAAAATAAAGTTTGCAGCATATTAACATCTTGCGTAAAACATCTGAGTACATGTGAGTGACGTCACGCGAAGTTTCGACACGGTGCAAACAAAGCCGCAAGCCAGACTGCTACACATTGTGTTCTCGTTTTTAGGACAAACAAACAGAATTTCATTTAGGAAACCTTACAATTAGGTATCACAAAAAATAGCTAAAGAAGATTTGAATTATTTCATAGTCTGGCGATAAACTTTTATAAGTATAAGTATTTTAATAACCTACTTCTTAATCATGACGAAGCTTGTTTGTAGAATTGATGATTTATATTATAGTCAAAGTTCGTGGCTTCCATTGATTACATTCAATTATTTTCCATCAAGTGATGATCTACGATTACGTCTGCACTTTACCCGTATTGTCAAGATTTAATCTATTAAACTATATTGTGGTTGTTATTAACGAAGATTAATGGGTTTTTGATAAAAACTTTAAGACGTGAGCGTAAATTGGTTTTGTATGATTTAAAGATACCTTAATTTAAGTCAAATTGTGCAATATAATTGTAAGTGTAACGTGTGATTATTGAATGCGGGTTCATTGTTGTGGCAATTCCTCGAAAACAGATATTTGAATTCTGAAGCACAACAATCTTAGATAGAAATTTACATATTGCCTAAACTCGTAATTCACAATTAAAATAGTATGCCAATTTCTAAGTTAATAAATATTTGCTACGTAAATTCGATGGCATTTTTTCAAAAGTTATAACGGGGACGTTTTTATAATATAACAACAAAAAGGAATTTCCGATACATTACTATACAAAATATTAAGGCTAAAAGATTAGGTAATGTGAGGCACATGTCAGGGAAGAATTGAGTTAGCTGGCTTCCTTGTACAAAGTAGAGTCCTTGTAGAATGAACACCACGGAGGGAAAGTTAAACCTCCTTTTATATTTTTTACCATATGTCAGTCAATATCATATCCAGTCAGAGGCCATAAGTAACAAAAATTCCGACATTAAACTGACCAGTAGATATAAGAGGGGAATATGTAGATAGGGCTCGTATTGGATTTAATCATATATAATGGGTGTGGAGTATAAATCCCTCAGGGGTGAATTCACGTTGCGTGTCCAGGATAGTGCGTTAAAACTATAGACCACGTATCTTCAAAATAAACTAATCAAGTAGTAAATATGTACTTATTACTTAACATTTTCAAGTTATCATTCTGGCATTAGCATATAAGACAGGATTGTCATATTAAGGTAGTTTGTTGCTGTAGGCAGCTCTCGTACCTATAGGTATCAATTTATAGTGCATGGTATAAGAATAGCGGTGTTGAAGTTTAACGTGATCAATAGTTTTACTATTATTTTCAGAATATTACGTAAAGAAAATATTGCGTTAACTGTTGTTAATGGTGATTGGCCACGTATATCGAATTGGATGCGCGTTTGAATAGTGGAGTGTGAGGGGACAGGTCATAGGTCGGCAATTCGACATGTTTCACTTTATAGGCGTACGCATGCCGTGACGAGCGCATTATTCAAAGGCACATAAGTTTACCGACACAAATGGAAGTAACGTGATGTCAACGTATTATTCACGGTTTGGGTGGTCTTGGAGAAATAGGAACAACTAAAACTAAAATATTTAACGATAGACAAACTTCAATATCGCATTAAAATACAGAGCAAAAATGTAGAGCAAAGTTTAAAATCGCTAGTGTAATTTATGTAACAGCTTATTCTGTCCTAGAATTCGTTTTCTTTGTGTTAGTCGACGCCTACAAAAGAGAATTGCAGAGAGAGTAAACACGCTGTGAAATAACCAATTGAAATGGATAACGATCGAAGTACGGTTATTAGCTAATTTTTAGTTCACTGAACTCTTCAAATGTGTACAGTTTGACCACAAGTTCGACATACTGTAATTACATTACAATCAGAGCATGTTTACACAGCTTTGGAACTTAAATAAATACATAGCTGCTTAGGAGCCGTTAACGTATTTGTTAAAATAGATTTGTTTGGGCTAATAAACGTGTGTTATTGATCGCTAACTTCGTTAACATAGTGATGGAGCTACAGTAGCTGCACGTTTTGATTGGTTGTTGGTTAGTTTAATTGCAGTTTGAAATACGGCAACCAACAGCTGCATAACGATAGCACTCGACAAAATGTTGTAGGAACTTGAAAAGTCGCGAACCTGAGCAGTTTAAAAGCCTGGCGTTAAAATGTAATTTTATGCAATCATCCAAAAGTTTCAATTTGTTTTGGAAAAATAGCATAAAAATGTTCTAAGTTGGCCATAGTCATAATTACAACTTTTTTTTTTAATCTTACCAAAACTGCTCGTATATTTCAGGAATCGGAAACAAATATTTGGGAGGTATTTAATTTGATTCGGTGTGTGTATAATTGTATATTACCATCTGACATTTGTCACCTCAATTAGGCCTAAAAGTCGGGTAGTATTTTTTTAGGTAATAATAATAAAGCAGCTTTCAAAATTTTGTTATGCTGTGGGTGTCCGTTCAAGCGAAAATTTTAACAAAACGAATGTACATATTGCTAGTGTAGTCTATTACGACCATGTACTCTATCGGTAAATAGATGTTATGTATATGTAAATACGACAGTTACAAAGAAGAACGTGGAATGAATGCATTGTTATGCATTAGTAGTGCGATAGAGAACATACCATGTGTGTAATCCCAGTAATCTAAAATAGAACTATATTTTTGTACGTACTGGCACGTTACACATTCTTCACAGTTAACGAATTTATATGAATCCCTCGGAAACTCGATACGGACGTAAAGACTGAAATTAATCGAGTACATTTTCTAGTGCAATAAATTTCGTAATCACGATTCTACTCGTTCGTTTCAAATTTATAAATTTTTATTTCACGATTTATTTTTATAAGGAATGCATTTAACCAATAACCATAAACAACAACGTTATTAAACAGGATATTAAAACAGTTCTTTTAATTTAAAATTATTTTCAAATTGTACTAATGAATGCATGCGTGCAGACATGCTTCCCTTATCGTAAAATTGTAAAGCGTGGAATAATTAATGAAGCAATAAAAAGGTGCACCATTCGCGTGCATATATGCTATGTTACAATAAATATCTGTTTCCCGATATATTAACGAGAATAAAAGGTTCTGTTTAATTTTATTTTGATCAATGATTATTAATATTTTAATGTTGCTTTGGCTTCGCGTTTTGAGTAACTATATTTCTTACATTAGAAATGTCGAACTTAGCAATCCACGTTGTAAATGTTTATTGAAATAATGCATAATATTATAGTAGCGAAGCGAATAATCCAGCGCTAGTTTTAGGGTGTATTCGTAATCATTAAATATAAAATAATATGTTATTAATGTAACACAACATGAGCAAGTTAATAGAAGTTTAATACTTTAATATATAGAATTTCTTCACTGTATCCTAAATTGAGACGGTGAAATATACTTATAGTAAACTTACACATTGATACACTGCAGATTACGATATTGTAGACGTATTTTCATGAATTTATTTTACCGGAAGTGCAAGGTTAAAATTGTTACACAATTATTAATTAATAGTCAGACTTCAGACAGTTAAAAATAGTTCATGACATAATAAGACTATCATTGAAATACCTTTATAATTACCGCAAATTGTTTATGCACTGCAGTTTCTGATTAATCGGTTCAAAAGTTTATCAACTCTGTTATTGTTGAAAATTTTACACGACTGCAGGAATAATAAGATAATAAAGATAGAAGCGTATCTAACGTAACATTACTTATTAGTCCTTCCGCGAGGGTCACTCCCCACGCAATATCCATAAAGTGAGGGAGTGTTCGGTCATCATCATCACTCAAACAGGGGCGAAGAAGACAATGTCAGTTTGTAATTAAACCATTTCCTGAATTGTTAACTTTATATTTTTGTAATAGTTAATTTGTAGGTACGTATTGCATCATTTCAAGGTGGTAGAGTCACCTAAGCCAATTTTATACTGGACTCTTTAACTTATAGATCATAAATAGATTGACTTACAGCACTTTTTCGCATAACACAGGCATGGTTGTGGCGTTTTCATTTGGTCAGAAAGTTTTTTAGCGCTTTAAAACATACTACCAATTTCTAAGCTGCGTCCATCCATTCTGGCATTTACTCTCTATATACTCCATACATTCCTTAGAATTTGATACACACCTGCCTTTCTCTTGGTTTTGTGGGTACTCATTAATTATTACGATTATCTCTTTACTTGTGTTCCCGGTTACCAACTGGTACCATTAACGGCGTTTGAATATAATTAAATTATTATTTGCAATATTTCATTATACATATTTTGATTTCGTATCACTTAAATGTAGAGACAATTTCCAATATTATTTTGTATATTTACAGATTTTTTACTTAAATTACGTTAAATATGATGGTATTCTATTCTAATTGAATAATCGGGCTACATTCAGCGTTAAATGGATCTTACAATTAATCAAAGTCATTAACCGAGCAATAAGTTGTTATTACTGGAACAAATATCAATTTGCAATGAGTACATGTATTTTTTTTTGTACGAAATCATGTGAAATTAGTTTTTTTATTACGGAGCTGTATAAAAATATTACATCTATTTGGTTTATTGTACCGTTATTGTGATAGCTGACCATCACGCACAAAAATAACTATAAATATAACGGGCCTAAGGTTGCATTCTACCCATAACGAGAAAAGTAATGTTAAAATGTTACAATTTTCCTGACGACTACAAATGTAACGTATACCACATAACGGATGCGGTGCAATAAATGAAACAATCAAGAAAGACGTCCATATCGTCATTCAACATTGTAATTTATATCAGAATTTAAGTCGAATCGAAGGCAAATAATTACATCCAATGTTTGGTACTTGACGTAAGAAAATACACAACAGGCTACTACTTTCAAATAAGTGAGTGCACCATAAGATGATGTCATTGCGATTTAGCAATTGTAATGAGGTTCTAATCGATCGGTTGCATAAGGCATTGTGTTCACGGACTCGGAATTAATGTACACGGGTAAATACATAGAAACAAAGTGTTAATGTCGGCGACATAGTCGATGCCAACTGCCGGGTCGTGGCCACGCCGGCCGATGCGTGATACAATTTTCTATAGCCTCTTATGCCTTCATATCGACGGATGTCACGTACAGTGGACTTGGGAAAGCATCGATTCCTGCACAGATGGCAACACAACCTACTTAATTATTCGTGTCAAATTAAGTCGAACCTTAAATCACGACAAACTCGAATTATCGCGTATCATATTTACAATACGTCGCGTTGATTGAATTTGCAAGGCATTGTTAATATTTTTTTATGTTTCCTGTTCCTTTTTTGTGTAGTTCGTAAGTTACTATTATACTATGATATATTAAAGAAACTCCGTGGGCCCATTCTTACGAAAGCGCGGCACAATGAGAGCGCAAACAGATAAGTGTGAAATTGGAACATAAACCTCGGAGAACGTGGCAAAGCTTTATCACTGGTATCATAATAATTTTATGGCAACCTTACACATATTGTTGTACTCTATTGACATAACTAATTAAAAGAAAATGTTTTGTACGGATCGTGAGAAATAAAAATCATTTTTATGTATGAAATAGAAAAACATTTATTGAGCATATTTTAATTTGTGATATGCTACACATGCACAATATGTACTTTAAGTAATATTGTTCCTAATATTGACCTATTTGTTATTCTATTAGATTCCGTGAAAATCGTTATGAGTCATATAAAGATGTTAAACACACAAAGCAGTTCCGCCCTACAAGACGTGCTCTTGTTTGAAGTTGCAGTAATCGCGATAAGGGCATTTACCTTATAAGTAGGTCACGTGCATTTCATGTTTTTGGTAAACACGAAGTATTCATTATAAAACAATAGTGGGTAATGTCAAAAGGCCACCGCTTTTGTTGATTTATCACAGTTCCGACAGACGGCTCATTGTCTTCTTCCTCAGCGGTTCAATCATGGCTCTCACGATCAAAGCCCCGTGTCCGAATCAAAAACGAATATTAATTTGCCTTCATCGTCCGTATTGTATACTCGCATGTTTTCCTTTTATTCTGTTATTATGTTATTGATACAATTTCTCTATGGCAAAATGTATTATGGCTGTTAACTGTCTTTGTTATTAATTTACTTTATTTTTTTGGATTGACAATCTTGGAATTATTAAATAGATAGTTAACCTGTTCATATTTTTCGTTAGGAGACCTCTAAAAACCCAATCTATATTAATATTGAGTCAACACTCATAGCTAAAGCAAATTATTACTTTAACAGAAAAAAAAAATTCCACCCTGACTGTGAAGCATTGAGATTAATGTATTTGTTCAAACATTCATTTGTTATTATACCTATAACTGACTTCTAAAAGGAAGACAAATCATACTACACAAGTCATTTCACCATACATATTACTACAGGGTTACTTTATGTAAGTAAGCCTGTTATTGCCATTGAATCTCTCACACAGTGAGTCAGATTTTTTTGTATGAGGTGCGAAGGTAGAGACCCCTAAATAATTGTTGGAATGCAGCGAAGTTGTTACAAACGTATTCAATGTAATAAATAAGCTTTAACATTATACTTTCAGTGAGAGTTTAAATTTTGTGGCAGTGTGCGTGTAATGGTTCAAACAGAGTCATTCGGTTATCTGAACCCCGACACCCTTTGTTATTTATTGCACTATTGTTTTATATACCGTACTACACTGATAACTTATAAAACTGTGTACGGCTCGAAAGTAATGTGTAACGAATATAGACATCTGTTTATCTGGACAGTTGCACGTAACGTAGTTTTAAATCGTTCTACAGCTGTTCAATGAAATTCGACGCAGCCAGTTAATGGAGCGTGCGTCAGTTTCATTGTAAAAATTTCCTTTTATACGTTGTGTGTTGTTTTTTTAATGATGCGTATGGCACGGGCGCGGGCCTTGCATATTTCGGTTGAGTTTAGTAAAGCGCAGGTGCCACGTGTTTTTATACGTGCGCGTGTGTACGGCGGCCAGGCCGGCTGCGAGTGATGCAAAGACGTCTGCTGTGATTTGTTATTATGTAGGTGGAACAGTTTTTGAATATTCCGGAACCAACAAACGGGTTTCAAAGAATCTGTAATATGTCCATAATTATTATAACTTTGTTAATGTTATGACCAAAAAATGTCTGTAGACTGTTACAAAAAGCTGTGGTCGTTAATTAGATTACTCTTTGGCGTTGGATGATCAACTTTATTTCCCTTTATTTCCGTGTGTGATATTTTTATAGATTCACATCCAAGTGAATTGGATAAGAATTAAAGACCTAATTGTGGTTTGCGGTATGGCATTCGCATAACGGACTGTGTTGCATTAAAGCACTTGAGCGCACGTCCATGCTACAGATAACACAGTGAAATGATTTATTTCAAGCTCCGATTTCGAATACAACGTCGATTGCTCATGTGCTCTGCAAATGTGGCGCCAGTAACTTCGGAGCCGGCGTCTGCGCAGAACTATGACGTCATTAGTTATAATTAGTAGCAGACTTAAAACAATACTACGATTGCTTGTTTTTGTAAATGTTTCAATAGAGTTGTTTAAAAGGTTTTATCTGTTGATGAAACTGGAGGAATTAATGTCTTGAAGCAAATATTTCATATTACCCAAGAGTTGCGCGAAATCGCATGAGATCTGATTTATTGCTGTTGGATATAATTTGCTAACGAGTGTAAAACATGTCAGCGCTGTAAAGTAGATAAGGATCACGACCCTCCGAGCTGTATTATTCAATGTAAATTGCGACTTCAAACACTAGGTATCGCGGTTGACATAGGATTGAATAGAAATTAATTATTTAGTACCACATTGTACTGCCAACTACTGCTTTAACTGACTAATGTTTGAAGATTTATTTGTCGAAGCTAAATTGGCTAGTTTTGACGTTGGCCATTATTTAATAATAATTGAATTGGCACAACCAAAATCTATCGTGTTTATATTTTAGCGTACATAATTGTCGTTTAAATTTCTGGAATTGTGCTATTTCATTATGACATATAAGCAATATAGCAAAGGTAACATTCTGTTAAAAAAATCTTAATTGCCAAGCGCGTGCTCTTTCTGAATGGGCGCCTCTTACGGCTACCTATTGTATCGGGCTCGACAAAACGGGCAGGTATAAGGACTAGGTGGTCGTGCCGCTATAAAATGTGTCCGTTACCTCCACGCATCCTTCAAGCTTCGATCCTCGACAATGCCTTTGTCATTCCGTGTTCTTGTGCCAACCGTTTCAAATCGTATAATCAGTGCACGACCGTTTAGAAAATATGAGAGACAACTATATTTGCGTACGTTGATATTAATCAGACATTGGATGTTTATAGTCATGTAGTTTATAGTTATTGAGTATTATTAGACTTAAAATAAAGGCAAATTTAGAGTTTCCCGCAGAAAATGTTATATAGGAAATTAAAGTAATATAAACGCATACATATTTTTTGCAGAAAGAAGGCGTAGCCCAAAGTCACACCTTTAGGAGCAAATCCTTCCGCAAGCCTCGTCCATGCCAGTGGTGCCACCAGCCTGTCAACAATCAAGGCTCTTGCTGTAGAGGTAAGTTATTGGTTTTAATGTAAAATTATAAAAGATTGAGTATTATGAACACAAAACCCAAGCTCTAAAGTAATTTTAGCGGCCATTGTTATTTATAATGATAACATCTGGATTATTGGTCCCACGTGCACGGCATATGAACTCATGATGACTTACTTTGAAACTCATGTGCAACATAAATTGAATAACGGATCAATTTTATATGTTAAAGACGCCAACTATTATAAAAGGAGCCACACCAATAAGGAATGTTTAAATTAAATCACGTTCCGAAATGCAATCGCTAGACGATACTTGACATCAAACGACTTGTGGTTTATTATAATTTCTCAGTAACAACACGGATAATGACCCGTCGCATATTTTCCACTTCACGACAGTCGAATGCACAAATTTCCGTTATGTTCTTAACTAATTTGTTGGTTTCAAACGGGATACTATTTAGTGTAGCACACAGACTAACAAGAATAGCGTTATTGTAGCTTTGATTAGCTACTACTTAGCTAGTGATTTGTAGCTTTATAGGTGACTTTTAAATAAAGAAATATTATTGCACGTAAACTGGCGTTTTTCGGCAGATTTCATTATTGTCGGCAGATTTGTACGTCACAGTCCCACTGTACTCTTAACTTAAACTGGAGGTGTATTATTTTACTCTATAACCTACATTTTTGTACGTGTAGCAATAGCCACAATGTATTACAATATGATGTTGTGGTTAATTTATTGAAGATCCGCTTATGATAGCCTGATAATACTTTTTTAATTTTTATAACTAATGTAAATTCAGGCGGGCTAATTTTCTAAATGATTGTACCACTAAAATTAATACTTTTGTTACAGTTTGCAAATATGTCTGCCATACGGCGTGCGAAAGTAAGGTAAGTACTTTACGACACTTTAAATTATTACACATTTTTTGTCCGTAATTTCACAGGGCTTATCTTAATCTTATACTTTTCCTTTAATATATTTTATTTGTAAAATACCAAATGTTATGTTGCTTCTCATGATATAAAATATAAATTTACAAAAGTCAAAATATTTAAGTGCCGTATTATAGGTATTCTGTATTGAATATTTCATAAGATTGTATATAAAACTGTATTCACAGATATACCTTATTTGAATTGCTAAATATTGATACCTAGGAAAGTTACAATGTATGTAAAGAGTGACCGACTCTACTACAGCTCTACCATTTACGCTTAAACAGTGTAATGCGGCGCCCTCTGTATTCTCGATTCGTGACTTATTGAGTGATTCATATTTTGTAAGTTGGATGCGTATGCGCACACAATGAATGAGCCTCAAGTTAGTAATATTTTGTACAGAATGCCAATAGATGGCGTTAGTATTAGCTCTTCATTTCCTCCTATTACATCATTCCCAGTTTTTTTTAACAGATCTTACATTTACGTGTTGTGATTTTATTTTTGTATTTTCAGAATAATTTATTTTCTGGTACTATTTTGTGTGGTGATGTTTTTATTTTATTTATTGAATATTTATAAGAATACAGATTAATTATTTATCTTTGTATTTTATCTAAAAAGAGAGTTTAAAGTTTCGAAGACTTTTTTAACTTCTTCTTCAAACTATGTACTGAATTAAAAGTGGTAAAATTAAAGTAAATAAGCGTAACAAAGACGTATTAAATGTATTTATTTCCCTTTTGGCTGAATCTGTAAAACATGCATCTTGGCTGGAATACCAGTTATTTAACTCAGGATAGTGACACAATCATAACAACAGAGAAACACAATAACAAAAAATCTAGACATGTGTTTATAGGTAGGTACTTTTTATTTTCGATTTACCAACAAATGTTAATGTTTGTGTTCGAGACGAAAGTTACCGGGAAAACAACGGATCGGCCAGGACTGTTTAAATTTATGCACAAAATAGATAATGTTCCGGTTTTACTAGTTTGTGTTTAGCTCGCCGCAAATGCTGATCGCAATCAGCCGCCCGCCGCCGGTCACGCGCGTATTGTTCCATGTCTTACCAAAATGCTGTGTGTCTAAAACATACGTCACTACATTTCTTCCCACAAATGTAATTTTTGTGGGTTTAATATAGCATAAATTACCATTTAAATCGTCGACATAAGTCATATAGAGGCAAACGTATGAATGCTTGTTGGTATCATATTTGTGTGTATTTTTCGTGAGTTTCGGTTACACGGTTACTACAATTTGTGTAGCATGACAACGCTGGAAGCTCTTCGTGGAAAATGTTGTAATCTTACCACAGATCATTTGGCTCCAAAGCCGCTCCAGAGACTTATAATTACCTCGCGCCAACCCAACGCCTTCCCGGCAAAATTAAATTTTAATTCGGAATTTAATGAACTCGGTGAAGAGTTTCATTTTGCTCGAATGGTTCAACAAATTGATCTTGGTGAATTTGAATTTAAATATGCAATATTTCTCTCGTTACACACTATTGCAGTTAATTAAAAATTGGGCATTTATCAATAGGTACATTTTGTATTAAAAATAAGTACCTACCTGCTCTAGAACGTAATCTTGGTTTATTGTTAGACAGGATGCAAATTGTTGTTATCACTTAGGTATTACAAGTACGTATTTACGAAATATTATTTTGACACGACAGGTTTCGTGATGCAGTTGATTATATTATGGTAAATTTTTTGTCATTAAAAAAGCTCTACCTAGTTTGGTTAAACTTTCATTAAAATTGAATTCAAAGATCTTCGGAGCACAATCCCATAGAACAAACATACATATTATTACGTTAAATACACATTTTTTGACAGGTCGAGTTCATTTTTTAATTTTAAAATATCTTCAGTGTAGATTAATAGGAAGTTCCTGTCCGATCCAATGATTGAGAGTCACAACTGGAAAATGGAAATGACGCCATGCATATTTATGATTCATCAAATAACTATAGTTTGTTTGCTAAGAGTAAGATGTCAGAATGAAACTCCATTGAGCAGTTCGTGCGTGGACTTCACAGTACTGGGATCGCCCGCGGTTACAAGAGTGCCTCAATGTATAAACATTAAGATGCGGACGCAACTTAACTGAGAAATACGGCTTTTATTATTATTAAAAAAATATCCTTTCCTTTTTCTTTTAAGCGATATTTCTTATCTACTCAAAATTGATCGTCTCCTTATCAATGCATTAATCTTTCCTTATTACTATTTATTTTAGTTACAAAAAAAAAGTCGATTATTCGCATCGATGATGCATCTATTTTATAAAACAGCCACAAAATATTTAAGATGTTACACGTATTGTTTTAAGAGTGCGTGGGCCAAATATAGAATATTTTAGCAGTGGAATGAAATTACATTCAGCCGAAAATTAACCACTTAATATAAACTTGCTAATGCTTCTATTTAAAGTTTAATAATGAATTTCGCGGACAATTATAATTTGTGTTATTTAAATTTAACTTATTCCGACACAAATACCATGCAAATCCGCACGGTGTAAGAAAACAATGTCAGACTGTTTTGTCAGGTCGAACGTTTCCTCGTGGAGTAATTTGCATTGCTGATGAAACGTGTCCGTGTGCTGGCCTCTGAGGCTATTTACTTACCAATATTAATGCCTCACTAAATACTTTGTTTATTGGACGTTTCCTAGCACCACATTAACGCAAGTAATGTTAAAACTCATTACAGACGCTCCACAAATTGTTGCCGACGATGGAATATGGTTTATTTTAATTGATCATTATTGATGTGGTGACGAAATTGTACTATCGTTTTGTAAAAGTGTGACGACGTTATCAGTTGTATCGCGACGTGCGACATTGAGCTCGCTTACGACATACCATGATTTATACTGTACGAGTGAAATTGATAAAGTGCTTTAAAAACTTCGCGTTGAAGCCAACAAATACATATGTGTTGTGTTATGTGTACAACAACTACGGTAATTGTTAAGCATTGTAAGCTGTTACCGAAACTGAGATCACTTGAAAACCGTTACTTGTGCTTTTTGAATGTAAATTGAATCGTAAAATGCTCGTAAATTTTATAACACGGCGTAGGTGTACAAGACATGTAAACGGATTCTCGAGTTGAGAGCTTGAGAGTTGTGACGGTAAACGTAAAAGTGACAATAGACGGTACATAACATTTTGTATTGCAATGAGAAAATAAAATAAATTTGTAATGCAATGCATATTTTACGATATGCAATTTGGATCGTGTTGAAATCGCCGCGGACGCTGTCGTGTCGTATCGGGGACGATCAGCCATATCTACGTTGTTTTTTACCTTTCTTCATGCGCGCGCTCCTATAAGCTGGAGACACCGACATGACACCCACCGGAACATTGATTTTACGTGAGATACATTTTAACGAAAACAAGTGAGAGTTGCTAGATATAAATACACTGGTTAATAAGAAAATAAACATGCGCAAGCAACAAGACAAAATCCGTAAATTCATTTTTAATGAAATAAAAGCAGGTGTGTAGTAATAATGAAATACAAAATAATAAGTAATTGTACACTGCAATGCCAAAAATTACGTGACAACAAAAAAAAATGTTAATCATATCGCGATTATTTAACTTTATAAATGCTATAACATGGAAAATACTTACATTTAAACCAGTTTTGTGATAAGAACACTTTTAGCACTTCCTGCTTGACTTTTATTAATGAAATTTCGATTGTGGTTCGATGTAATTACCTTTATTACGCCTTTATTAGTACTTTGTTTTCGGACTAAAATGTGTACGCTGATAAGTTTTTAGTGCGCACCAATTAAACACCGAAGTGTTTGTTTGGAAGCATTGGTGAAATGTTGTATTGGATAAAATTTTACTTTCTTTTATACGATAATAAGTTTTTTTATTGCGTTACTAAATGAGCAAACGGTTTCGTGATTACCGCTGTCCATAAATATTTTAAATACCTACTGTCAGAAAGTATTTGCAGTCTCAATCACCGAACGAAACTCGACAGTAAAGTTACCGTTTCATGTCGGTATTCTGTGGACAGTAGAACTAGCCCAGTGTCTTGGTCCATTTCCAAAGTATTAGTCCAAGATAACTACGATTTTGCTCTACTACTCTCAACTCTCAAGCATTCAATGAGTCCGTTTTCACTAGGTTTTCCCTTGGCGTAAGTTGCGAAATGAGTTTTAAAGAGTGATTAACAATATATACATACAATTAGTTATAGACGATTTAAGATCTTTTGAAAGTCCTAATTTTCGGTTATCAAAATTTTAAGAAGCTGATCTGAATAAGGATGTCATTATGTAGGTGCCGTTAAGTGCGAGTCAATGGTCCGAGTGTGTAATGCTTAAGATTGTGCGGTGACGCATGCACAAACAACTCCATGCGCACAGCGCACCTAATGCTTCTTGTATGGCATCACACCACACCGCACCAAGCCGCTCCACGCCGCGCCTTCTCATTATAAAAATCCTATTTAGAACACTGATAGTGAAATGGTTTCTTTGATTGAGATGTATGGTTCTCCCAGCAATAAAAATGCTAACAGCTTGATATGGTTGTATTATCAATTCATATAAATGGGTTTTTAACGAACAAAGCTGCGCTATAAACGTTTATTACTTTAATTGTAAAGAGCCGCCGCGGAGGCAAATACTTGGCAACAAAACAGTTTGGAGCGTCAGCAAAATGTAGGTGTCGGAAGTAAATAGTGAAAGCATTGAATAGCATAGTTAATACAGCTTTGTCAAGAGCATTGGGATAGGTCATTTTTGGAAGAGGTTAATATCCATGTTTATAACCATTATTATTGTTTTTTTTTTATATATTAATACCTACTGAAGGTTATACGTATTTCTTTCGCATCAGCGACAGAAAGTCCAATGCTGAAGATAGGACATCGCCAATTGTATCTGCTTGGTTAAAATCATTAATGAACTAGAACTAACCACAACGATTTTCTTAACATGTTTTAATGCCATCATTTAACACTGAGAACTTCTAACAAGGAAATTGTTTTGTTTACGCCCTTTTCACACCTAATTGCAATCGTAAGATACTGTCTAAATAATTTAAAATGTTATTTTGTAGTTTTTATTTTTTTCGATTATATTCAGTTCGCACATTGTAACAAGTCGTAATGAGAAATAACTATAACTGTTACTGTAGCTGTGAGAATACAACAAGGTGTGGAAGGATTGTACTCGTCGATATGATGTTATGTTAAGCACTAAGCGGGAAGGATGTATGAGGACATGTTATTTAGATGTGGTGTGGGAGCGTGGTGTGGTGTGCCTGAGGCTGGAGGCTGGCGCGACGCCGCGGGCGCGGGCCCCGTCAGGTGCAACGCACGCGGCTCGCGCGCTCCTGTGACACGAGCAGTGCCGCAGCGCGCGCCGACTGGCCCACGCGCACGCCAAATTCGTTTTTTGCGATAAACATTCGCGCTCACTAGTTCTCCGTTTAAAACAAAATCCTTTAACAGTAAAATACAGACCGCGGTTCTATAAATAACGCTCACCGGTGGGCCATTGTGCAGGGACTCGCGAATTCTGTGCAAATGTTCTTGTTGTAATCTCATGATACTGGATTGTTAAGAGCTTTGAACTGAATATGGAGAGTTGAACGCTAGCTAAACGTGTCGGGTGATTCTTAACTATTTTAATATTCATAAACGTTCGTAATGTGTTGTCAATGGTGTTTTTGCAAGGTACGATAGACACTTTTGAAGTAAAGTGTCATTTGTTATAGGGTTCTTCATTTTAAATCTTATTAAATCGCGGAAAGCTTGCATTAGTACAGTGTGCTTAAAAAGTGCGTGAAATTTGCTTAAATATGAAATTTAACCAGCGTGTACACATTGCGCACGATGTGTTAATTATACTCATTGTAAGTTCTGATACGCGAGCTTACCTGACGTCTTGAAAATACGAGTGCTACTTGAACTTATGACCTGCCTTAACTTAACGTTAAGCTATGCTGATTGTACAAACTGCACACCACCACATATTCAATTTCATTGTACTGTAGAATTATATAGAATCATACAGTTAATCTCTCTCATATTTATTAAAACATGAGATTCATTTGTGTTAATTGTAATAGTTAGGTGTCCAACAACAAAGTATATTGCATTGTCATTTGATTTAGTATAACTAAACGGCTTTAAAAGCGCACTTTCTCAAGCAATGGTATAGGTACGTCCGGGATAGCTTTATAAAAAAAAAACTATTAAATTATTTCAAAGGTAGTCGGTATTTTCCTATACATTTTAGCAATTACCGATGTGTAGCTTTTGTCTGATCCGTTTTCATTAAATTTACATCCGTTGCATATCAGTATAGTTCATTTAACGATAATTATTACATCTTCTTTACTACAAAATACAATATTGAGTATAAAGAACTACATTTTTAAACAGATGTTATGTAGTTGTAAAGTGAGATTTAGCCTAATCGGACGGACGGGATTGATAATACAAAGATCGAGGTTTTGACCCTAAGGCAAATATACCTACATATCTAAATTTTAATGATACATATGTATTGAAATAAACTAATTTTTACGACGGCGGTCCGCCTCGTGACCACGAAAACTGTAAAACAATCGAAACGTCGCGTCGCGTCGGGAAGTAAAAAATGTTAAAATAAAAGCAAATCGCGATAAAAACCAAAAAAAATAGTTTTATTTCAATGTGTAACATTCGCGTTAATCTGAGAACGATACGTATGTATTCATGGTTAAATATTATTCCTAAAAAGTACATTCTGAGGTAACTGGCATACCCGAGCATTTTAAGTCCAACAAATCCGCACTAGCCCGTCGCGGGGACTATGTCTAAACTGCTGCCAGACGCAGTGGAGGCCCGTGCCCCGTGCTCTGCAGTGTACACTGCACTACGTAGTGATCCAGGAGCAGGTTAATAATAATCAATATCCTAAAGTTTAATCACTGTTTAAATTACGCTTTCTAGAATAGATCGTTCTTTTTCAAAATCAAAAAAATATGATGTTTTCATAACTATAATAATATTTTATACAGCGTAAAAGAGGTCCGTTTCGCAACTTAAATTTAATTTTATTAGGGATCATTCTGGAGTAGTTGATGGCAAGGATTACTCTGGATATTATGAGTCATTAACAATTTAATAGCATCTGAAGTATGTTGCTGAACATAGAATAAAATAAAAAATCGTAGTAGACAGCTGTAGAAAGATAGGACGATTATGAAAGCTGATTATGCATTTTGGCCAAAATCAACGTTCAAGGTAACAACGATTTATTATCACACAAAAATAGCCCCTGATATAGCTGCCAATGACGATTGTGTGCGATAACACTGTTATGTTTTCAGTTTATCGATAAACTTTAGTTCTTGAGTCACGTATGCCATTGCCCGACGAGCAGGTGGACACTGTAACTGCAAGCAAATCCACTTTGTTACCAATATTTACATCGCATTACATATTAGCGCTCATTTAATATAACATATGCATTTCTCAGAATTGAAAGCATGTGTTGAGATACAATACCGTCTGTTGTGCCAGTAGATTGGAATAGTGTCGTGTCATGTGCTTATTATGATGAAAATACTCTGTTTATGCGGTCAGTTGGAACAGTGTGTGTACAGTGCTAATGAGGACTAACTGAAGAACTTAACCAATAGTGTACAACAAGATATATTGAACGAACTCAATTGTGTTCTTTGTGTTGAATTTGTGGATTTTAAATATTCAGTGGTAAATGAATATGCATCACAACGGAAGACTAAGCAGCACTACTTCTACCTCATCAGGCAGGTCTGATTTGCTGGTAAATATCATTACATCATTACTCTATGATTTGACTTTGACATTATTGAAGTCGTGTTTTGTTGCAATTGCTTATCTTGATAAAATAAACGGTTAAGTATATAATTTCCCTTGAATGTAATGTTTCGTCTTCGATGCACTACAAGAATACCTAATTTAATTGTGATGTCATCGGATGACAGTCATCCGTATGTGACATAATATGTTTACTTGTTTACGTACTCATTTTTGTTTAGCCTTTCTTATTTCAAATTGTTCCGCTCTCTTTCTACATTATTCATCTTCCAGTGGCCTGCCAGGTTGCCAGATCCTATAAAAAAAGCCTAGAATTGAGGTAGCCTTTATCAATGAAAGTATTTTAATTTCCACATGCAGCGTAATAATAATATTCGTGTCTTAGTTTAATTAAATCTTCATGCTCAGACATGAAACTATGTTTTTTAAATAAATTTCCAAGTATTGTACCATTTTTTTAATATCAAATGTAATTTCGATTTAAGTCCAAGCAAAGAGTTTATAATCTTTCCATCACGCTGGCTTATTATGTGGACTGAACGCCGCACCTATTTTCACGACAATGCTTTTTGGTCCGCCTTGATCAACTCCTGAGGCACTGCGGGGAGTCTGGTAACCGCCGGCAGCTATGGAGCAATACTGTCAGCCAAATCTTATGACTTTATTTACCGTTGCAATAATAATAATTACCTTAACTCACAGTTTCTGTTAATAATCACCGACTTTCGAAATGACCGTATATTTATGGCAGGTAAATCATAATTTGCCGTGGATAGACTCTTAATAGACTCAGTTCTAGTTTATGAGCTAAGATTTAATTGTATACTATTACATTTTATGCAGTCCGCCATGGCTTGATGTCGCAAGCATGATTATTTAAAAAATACTGATATGTATTGTAATCGTGTGTTTAATAACACGTTATAAAAAGATACTAATGTTACATCTGGTTTGAATACGAAGTCAATCCAGAAACATAGGTAATTATCTGGTGAAGTAATTGGGGAACTATTCAAATATGCTTGTTATGAATATCAATAATATAACCGTACTTCATAACCGGTTTAATGAGCGCGGTCATACTTTATTTAGTTATATCTGATTGTGAGCATGTGGAGCACGCGGCAATGTCTACTGACTACTCCACGGGCCGGAAATGTTCGTTTCATAACATTCATATTGGCGCTCACTGCTCAGCGATCTAGTACTCCGTGATATTGACATCTCCGACCCACAACGGGTTTACATTAAATTCACCGACTGGAATATTCACATTCTAGCGTTTACTACAACAAATATTTTAATTTTCTATCACCAACTCAAATAATGAACACATTTAATTAATTAACTAATCACATGATTTTGATCTTGTCATGCGTCCACTGACAGCGTGTAGGTACGGGCTATATACCGCGAGGGACTGGGTTCGATTCTTAGGTCAGTAACCCTAAGTCTTTCGTAATGAGAAATCTATTTTGAAATTGTCTAGAGCTGGAATTTGTTCCCGGCATGGCTATAAGCTCGCTTCCTCTGCCATTTTAGGACAGATATAAGCTCAGCGATATTCTGCCAACGTGGTACCTCTCCATATAGACTTGGGCTTAGTACCTTACGTAAATATGGAATTTGTAATGTATAACTATGCCGTGCCGTATTCGGGCTGCAATTTGTTTCTAAAGATCCGAAATTATTATTGAAGACTTTTTGTATGGTTACTTTTTAAAACAATATTCCTATACAGTAAACTTTATATTGTCTGTACGCAAGCAACTTACGAGTTCGCCTGATGGCTAGAATATCTCAGCTTATCGACATAGCAGATTTACGTAATAGATTCCGAGAAAATCAATGTGAGCATTTCCAACAACTACTAGCTGTACTCCGTGCCTTACCGGAGTCGGTGGATGCTAGTTAATGATACAGGAAACCTACTAAATTACACATGATAAAATGTTGTGTGCATTACCCAGAATTATAAAAATAGGTACTTCTGTAACTGAGGGTAATATTCTCGTTGTTTAAACCAAACTAGGTACGTTGTCGTGTTGTGGTCTTTTCATTGCAATTACCCTCTAGAATTCTGTTTTGTCTCTAGCCATTTTGTCAATGGGCATAACTTTTACAAGTATTTCAATGTTACTATAATTTGCTTTCGTAATTAGTGTGCTATTTAAAAAAACAAGTATTTTGGTTTCAATTGTAACAGTCACTGAGCGGATGACTAATACCTCAGTCCGCCACGTGACCACAAAAGCTGTAAAGTAATCGAAACGTCGGGAAGTTAAAAAATGTAAAAATTAAACCAAATCGCGATAAAATCCGTATAAAATAGTTTTATTTCAAAACAAGTATTTATTAGTACTAATTATTGTTAAGATCATTTTTAGTTAAGAGTCAAGAGTCTTTAGTTTTATTACGAGTCTGGTAATGGCATAATAGGCTTTCTTGGTAACATTTTAAACGGCCCAGTTTTTTGTGGCATTAAAATCTCTAGTCTTTTAATGTGGACATGCTTTGATGAAAAGCAAACTACTTACTCGAAGCCAGGGACATTTCCAAAAAATGATGTTAAAGTAAGTTTTAAGCGACCGACTCGCGTATCGATTTGCCTATCGCGATAGCAAGAACTCGTCGTGTGATGAGTCTAACACCACTTCCGACGAGTCGGTCGATATTTTAAATGTCACCCAGTTTCCGGGTGCGTTGCCTTCTCAGTTCTCCCGGGTGAAGATTAACTACGGTGCCGACCGGTCTAGGTAAGCAAGGTGCTGTCTACATCACATAACTTCGGAATGTACAACACTGGGCTCCTATCTGTAGGAAATGATAAAATCGAAACTGCAACTGTTATATCATATTTATTAATTAAATTATTTCGTATGTTACTCACAGTAAGACGATTATATACACTAACATTAGGTAACTTAATAATTCACAATACTTTCTCCCTCCTCTTTGTTTATGTTTCTATGAACAGATTTATTTCAAAAACGTGTTCAGTTTTAAATCTGAGTTACTACTTGCAAGTAATGTGTATTTATTACAAAGATACTTTCATATTTGAGCATACACATCTTATTTAAAACTTCGAGGGAAGATATATTGTCGATATTTTATCGAGTCCTTTCCATAACTCATGTTAAAAGAGCCAGGAGCGGCAACAATGCAAGGTCGTTTCGGTTGTTTGCGGAATTCGGCGCGTGATGAGGTCGCGCGATTGAGTTAAGAATTTATCTTCTTTTCGGAAAAATCAAATGCATATGTTTAAATAAAAGGCTACTTATGTAACATAAAACTGAGAGGGATGGGATACAAAGAATATTTTAGATATAATCCATAGGATCGGCGGGACATGCACGCCTATTTATATCTGCCGCTATACTTTACGGCCGTCTGTGGTATTCGTTGATTGTGTTGGTCTGTTTGCATGATTGCGGTACCCTGCTTATGGACGGTCGACCATACTAAATAGTTACATTGTCAGTATTGTAACTATTTAAAGGCTGGACCGTGCTAAACTAAGATCAACAGCCCGTCGCGTTTTTGTATTTATTTTGTTGCTTTGACTTAAACTAGATAGTTGAACATTGTTTATTTTGTTCTGGTAAGATTGTTTTTGCTATGTATGTTTTAGTGCTTGGTGGCCGGTGGTCGCGAGTTTAAATCCCAGGGCACACCTCTGACTTTTCGAAGGCATGTGTGTATTGATAGTCAATCACCACGCACTATAACGGTAAAGGAAAATATCGCGAGGAAACGTGCATACCGTAACTATTAATAAGAATTTCTTCTGTACGTAAAGTCCCCCAACCCGCACTAAGCCATATGTGGACTATATGGCCTAACCACTCTCAATCGTACTCGTGATTATAGAAGAGAACCGTGCCCTGCAGTGGGACGTATATGGGATGATACACAGATGTTTTTTTATGTTAATTTGTATATTTTAAAATATATGGGGTCGGTAAATTGTATAACTTTTTTTTTAATTATTATAATTGATGATATTATTATTTTGTAGAGAACTCCTAACAGCATGAATGAAGCTCAGTTGACTGTCTTCCATCTTATTGTTAGAAGTCGTAAGAATTTAGAGGGTCATTGGGGTAGATGGAGATCCTGTGGGGTTAGTGGCTCTCAAGGATAGCGACTTCAATGAGCGATAGAGCGTGTGCTTTCTCATGATCTCTGTTATGAACATCTAACGCCCAAATACTGGAACGCAACTTTAATATAACTTGCGCTTAACTACGTTAATCCCGATTAAATGTACTGGCTAAGTGAGCCGTGCGCTGTTAAGAGCAACTTATTATTTGAATGTCGTTCCAGTATTCGGGCGTAAGACTTTTAAACGGGCGTCCAAATGAACTAACTCTTGTTATTGACCGAAAAGTCTCTCGTAGCTTCTGATACCCACGACACAAGACTCGATCTTAGTGTGGGGTCAGGACTATGTATGTGACTGTTGGGTGTATTTATTTATTTATTTATGCATCAAGCGGTCACGGGGCAGTGAAGAGGAGGGCTTTTTGCCGTGCCATATCTCTCGTCTAGATGGTAGAGCCACGCCCTTGTAATTCATGACTTAGCATGAATGGGCAGGCTCGTCCGGAGCGGTACCACTGTCTCACAGGAGATCGACGATCGCGATCGTTTTGTTCTCGCGTTTCCTTTGGTCAGTGAGATTGCCGGATGCCCAATACTCTTTTCCACTTCCCATCGGTTTTCCTTCCAGCTCCACTCCCGAGTTCATGATACCTACGGGCCGGCAACACAACTATGATCCAAGCGTTGTGGATGTTCATGGGCGGCAGTGATTGGTTCCCAATACACCAGTTTCCTCGTTTGCCGGATCTCTAGTAAAATTCCAGCACCGCACCGCGTGACCGTCATCGAGAGGTTTAGTCGCTATGCTGGGGTGCGTTTTAACTTTTTTATTAGGTTACATTTTTTGTGCTACATAAAATGTAAAATTCGTTTACAAATGCTACTTTAATTACTCTAGTAAAACGCGTATATTAATCACGAGTCTCAGAACTATGTGCATTATGTAGCTACTTAATTAAGTCCAAGTGAGGTAGTGCTTTCTCTATAGCACATTATCTTTACAAACACTCTCCCCATTACGACTTTCTGTTTGATTCAAAGTAAATAACGGTAAATCGCGTATAGCCAGCATTTGCATTAAGTTTTCAGGGCTACGTTATCTGCAAATAATTTATCTTTCCTTTCTCTAAAAATAGCTTGCGAAAGCTATGTACATTAAAACTAGTACAGTAAACTAGTAATATCTAATCTCTCAATGACTCGTGTGTAAACTTAGTCATCAATATCTAGTTTGAAAAGTGGAGCCCGTGTAGCAATTACGAGGTAACACAAAAAATCAATGGGCTTTGAATGATGCAGAACTAGCAGCCAATCGCAACTCGCGTTACAAATGACGCGCTTGGAAATATAGAGTTGTAGAAGTCACAATAAAAAATTATAGCTTTTTATAATACTTTCCTTAACCAAGATGATACTTTGCTAAATAATGGTATGCAATATAACTATATGCGACACACTGCTAATAGCTATCGTTGGATTTTTTGTACCTATTAGCAAGTTGAGTTTGATACTCACTAGTTACAACGTGTTGTTGGCAGCTATTTCGTTATCAACACTATTAAAGAATAGTTGGTGATATCTTACGTAGGTATATGTATTTTTATTTTATACTAATTAATAGAATTTTTTGTGTAGTGCGCAAGAAGTTTTTTATAAAGTAAGTCCGCGGATGTTATCTCGGCCTCGTGGCTAATGTATAATAATAATAAATAAAAAAAGGTAGGTATGATTAAGAAATATTTGTTTCGGGGGTTCCTGTTGTGGTACCAAAAATTGTTTCATCGTGTGTGGATATTTATGCATTTGTTTTATAATTTGTTTAGCTAGTTTAGTATAAACACAGATATTTGGTTATATTACAACATTGTAAGGATTTGTGTACAAATATCTTATTAGGCCATAGTACACTTATTGTAAAAAACACAATATAATGCTATAGTGCGATTAGACTAGTGTTTATTTTTAATTAATAAATAAATAATATCACCCAGGGTCATTTATTTATAAATATGATTAGTTTGATATTGTTCGCGACGGAGTATTTTACTGCCATGTTTAAAAAAACATCAAGTGGAGCACCAGAGCGAAACAAATTTGAGTAAAGTATGCTATACGTAACTACGCAAGTAACAATGAAATTACCCAAATTGTATGATATGTTGGGAATAGATTTCCGTTTTGATAGTATTATTTCTGTCCTGGGCATACACTGCGCATTTTAGAATACAATTCCGAATGTTTAATGTTCTCACAAAGCTAACTCTGGTCTAAATGTTAAAAACGATTGAAATTACCTGCCTTATAAACCTTGTCGGGGCAGTTTGCGCATGGTTGATTCAGACGACAGCGAGGATTTGAGTGAATCGCGTTACTTTAAATATACTCATATTGAATGGAGTTAATATGAGAATGTGTCAGTTTTAATTTCACGTAAAACTCAATTGGTCCGGACAGGCGATATATCGTCGGCGAATTGAGATGTTCGTGTGTCCGTGTCGACCACTACACGCAAACAACTTAAACGGTTATTTCATTTCATGGATTTTCTTTTTAAATTGTGCTGCAAATACATTCTGTGTCGGCTTACACCGTGTACGGTTACTTTTAAATTAACTTGTGGTGGGCAATAAGGACATCAAGTGAATGTTTGTTGACAAAATTTCGAACCAATATAACTTATACCAACTGCTAATATGAAGTAAAATAAGTTCGAGAATAGACCAAGTAATTAATCTTCAGTAATATTGGGCAACTGTATTAGTCACTACGTAGGTATCATGTTTATTCTATTCATAATTAAATTAAATTCCAAAATTCAATGTATTTAAATTTTTAACTTCAAATATTGGAATTATTAGAAATGTCATATTCAGTCGGTATGCATCACTTTAAATATAATAACATTCTACAAGATTTGTAGATCCCTATTTCTTTTATCAATCTGAATTTCTGTTATACATACGAACATAAATTCCAATGCATCATCGCTGATAATTGATCCGTCAATCTCGCGAAGGAATTTCTCTGCGAATGAAGACCACACCGGGTAGCGAAATTAATGGTAATATGATTACAAGCTGCGCCGAACGCCGACTACCAGCTAACGGAATGCCGCTTTACTCTTCGTCCTTTGACGCGCAATTTCACAGATCTTAAAAAAATGGAAGTGAAGATCGACATTCGATTCACATCTTCATTAAATCACGTTTTGTAGAGCTCTTTTTTCTGGATTTTGTCTAAATTGATTCTCATCATTCTTCCGGGCTGATTGGAAATCTTTGAACTATCATTCGTCAGCGGATCTAATCTCGTATGAGCCACGCACCCCGGACCAATTGGATGCTTGGAATGAAAATAAACTGTGCATTATAACTTCGCCATTTCCTAACCGACCTAATAAACACGGGTAAGTGAGGATCTGGAGTCGATCAACCAACGCAAATGGGGCCGATTGCCGTCTCCACGGGCTCGGGAGTGGTGCTATTAGGTTATTTTTACGGCAATGCGGCATGTGAAGTGGCTGGCACATGTCTTGTGTAGACTTGATGCATTTTCCCTTCACCACTTATTTGATTGCTATTCAAAGAAAAAGTTATTTAATGTTTTATGTTGAAATTTATTGCCGTGTCATTTTAGCAGTACCGTAGGCACGTTGTTATTAACCACGTTATCTTCATTTTTATGTTAACATTCGAGTAACAAAACAGATACTCACTAAGGTGAGTTTAATTAAATCGGAGTAGACTCTTTGTTAAACGTCGTGTTGCAATAATATGTATGCGCGGAGTTGACGGTCGTTCGGATAGGCGTGACCTCTTTTCGCATTACTTACCGCCCGCGTGATGAATTTCCTCAGCTGATGGAAACTAATGGACGATGGCTCGCCGCAATATCGAAGGAAACTGGTAATGTGGAGAAAGTGTCAAACCTATTTTTAATCGAAACTTATCGTATTTGGCTATGATGTAATTTAGGTACCTATAAATCTAATGAAACGATGAACGCTGAATAGTATTTTTTTTAAAGTGACATACACGTAGTTTTGTCAACATCTTGATCTACAGATACTGCCAATTTATGATTAGTATATTATTTATCATTTTAATTTAATAGTTATTGTTTTTATATTCGAAAGACAAACTATGAAAAGCAGTGGCGGCGTAAGGTACGTTGGTACCCTGGGCGGTTTCGTATTGAGCACCCCTACCTAAACTATACATGCTTACTCCGGAGTTTTCGTGAAGGACTAAAAAAAAAAAAAGGTCCTCCTGCTTTGTAGGCAGCGGCAAGCAGGATCGTTTCGCCCACGATCGTGGTCCACGCTCTTCGTTTGTTGTCGCTTGTCGGGTTGTCGTTGTCACCCCTTGGTGCTTGGTACCCGGGGCGGACCGCCCCCACCGCCCCCCCTTTACGCCGCCACTGATGAAAAGTGTTCCCCATACACTATACATGTCTTAGAGATGTCAGTCATTCTGATTAAATATGAGTCTATTAAAATGTTCATATGTGGATAATATATTCATTATCCAATTAATATGTAGAAATAGCAATTAGAAATTATGCCTATAAATACGATAAGAACTAGAATTATAGCGAGAGTACCAGGCTTATCTTATTGGTTTTATGTTCTTTTACACCATTTCCAACATAGGTATTCCGGAAGAAATTGCCGTGTGATTAGTAACTTTACAACTTATCAAACATATATACTTGTATTCTAAGTTAAAATGTTATGTTCCCAATAAATATACAGACTTTTATTCATTTACATTATTAACGGTTTAATTCTGCAATTAAATCTTTGCTTCACGTAGTAAGCGGAGTGTCTTGTCAATATGGTATCTCTATAATTACAAGAACTTCACTATCCACTGTATGAAATATTATATATTGCTTGGTAATTTATCCAATACAGCCGATATTACATCTTTAACCACGAGAATATTATGGTGTTCATGGAAAATAATTATTGTTGTGTTTTTTATTACCTTCCTGCATGGTAAGTATTGATTATGCCCCAGAGTTTTACACGCTTTCGTAATTTTCTTTATGAAATTCAATAATTGATACTTCGTAAACACTTCCGATTGTGTATAAACGCAGTCGCTACCTACGAGATAATATATGTATAAAATAAGCTGAGTCGATTTTTTTTACCATGATCAAATAATTGAACATTGTTAAAATCCTGCAATGTCTAACTGCAGGACTCTAATCCATTGTTTTTTATTAAGGTATTTATGAAAGCAACCAAAAACACCTAATCTATCGAGAAATCTCACTTCAGCCCAGCACGTAGAAAATGACCATTCCTGAAACAAATGGAGTGTGCGAAACAAATAAATAAATAAAAATAAATTTGTGTCGCAATTGGACATACATCATATAAGACCAGCCCAATCCCACTTGACTTTGCCGGCTTTATAATAAGCAACATCATCTATCCATATTACGAAGTATATTTTCAAGATTCCGTATTCGTTGCACGTCCAAGTTACTGCGAAAATAATATTAGCGGAGCAAAATTCCGACTGACATTGGCTGGACTGTAGTACGTTATTAAATAAGTGTGTTATACCAGTGCGAGAGAACTTTTCTCCGCTTTTTAATATGAAACGTCTACAGTTCTACCTCTATAAGCATTATTAAAAATAAAATAACTGAAATATAATTAAAAACTGTGAGAGAGAAAACTTCTACAGACAACCGGAGACGCCTTTATTTATCGGGAATACTCAGACGACAGACGGTTCTAGCAGAGATTTTAATAAAGATAAATCACAAATTATATAGTTCCTACATATGTATGTACTGTGTATGTATATGAGTATTATGATCAGATTTTTTTATGTCAGTGTGTTCTACAAACAACGAAACATTACTAACACTGGCTTTAAAACATGTTGTATATAAAAGGAACATTTTATAATATATTGCATATATTATGTACCAATCGTTAGAGCATTGAGAGATATCGCCCCACACACAATAGCCGCGAGTGCACTCCGAGGGTTAATTTGCATCGCGTGCTATACACAAAACTGAAAATCTTTGCATTTACCAACTCTTTTCCACTTAGTATCACGCCACGCTGTTAACAATGCGCACTTTGATCGTGAAGACAAAGCACCCGGCCGCCATTATCCTGCAAGTCCTGTAATGAGCCCCGATGTAGATCATCTTTAAACGTAACAGCCGTAATATTTGTAACATTGTCTTTCAAAAAGTATAAAAAAAGAAATGCGCTTGGAAAGGTAGGAATAATGAATGTTATTTTCTCACGCCTGACCTTTGTATTGCGAAACAATGAATATGCATAGTTTACCTTTAGAAAAGTGATTTATTTTTGCAGTACTGTAGTCGTTATGTAAGCGATTAAAGTTTATGTCATAATTCATAAGATCTAGTCTGTATCCCTAAGGAGTAAGCAATCGCGCAAATAAACACTTCTGCCCTGGGCAACGCTATATTGTTTAAATTGAATAACTCACTCCAGCGTTTTTCTGGAATTGGAAATCGAATCCAGCTCCTCACTGTTTATAATAGCTTAAATAAAAATTATGAGATATCTATTAAATTTTTCTGTCCTCAACGATAAGAAGATAAATAAAATTACATTTACACAAGAAACATTACATTTACACAAGCGGTAGCATCATTTCGATTTCCAACTTACGTCTTATTTGTTTAAGAAAAGAAGCCATAAATATTCGAGTGTTACGTTTCTTAGAAGCGCGTGTACTTTCATCTCGAGATATGTATTGAGTGTAGCCATGTTTTGGCAAGGTGACTCGAGTCGCGAATACTAGTTAGTGGTACAAGGTCGATGCGCCCTACTCATACACACTTTTATAGTGCACACTCGTCATACCCACTTAATAGTGGGCCATATGGTTTTTGATGCTGCGGTTCTGGTATTCTAGATACTTAAGATCACTATAAATATTTGATAGGAAATATAAAATGTTAAATGCTGAATGTTGCGTCAGAACTTGGAATTCTATTGAAATATTTATTCACTAAACTGTGGTCAGAGCTTGAATACGTATATAAATATACAAATCATTACTTTCAGCGATGGGTGATACCCTATAAATGTCTTTTGTTGAAATTGAGCCTCACCCACAGATTTCCATACCGATTTGCTGGATGTGGCCTTCAACGTAGATAGTTGCATAGTTATTTAATTTATTTTATATAACACACGAACCACTTACTACTACCAAAGTGTTCAGCTTAGAGCTTATATCATTTGCAGTATTTTTATTATCGTACATTTTATATTCGATTATATTCATTTTATATCGATTAAAAAACAACTGGTCAACTAAAAAACAAAGATTAAATATCAACTAATTAGATTTTAACCTCGAAAATGTAAATAATAGGACTAATATAGTGCCAATTATAAAATGTGATGTTTTGTAGTGAATATCTTATCTATTGGCATTTCAATATAGCCCTTGGCGAGTAAATAACATTAGCCGGAGAATATATAAATAAACAAGCTAGCCTTTTTAGTTGACAACAACCTGAAAATGATATTGTCTCCAAATGGCAGCTGTATAGACGTTGAGAAAGTAATAAAAAATAATTGTCTGTGGAGCGGGCGCAACCGCAAATAAAATACAGACGGCGGTGATTGTCCCTGTGTCCTCCCCGGGGAGCTATTGACCCACTTAATGGAGCAGAGGAATTCGTTTCAGGTGGCCGGCGCCGTAGACCTGGCGGACCCCGCCAACACCGCGCAGATACTGTCGCACTTACAAAACTCTGTAAGTATCACAATATTGCTTTAAGCCACATTTATTATTTTCCTCATTTATTGGTGCATTTTTGTTGTTTTTACTATTCTATGCTTTGCAAAGTCTTTATTTTGACAAGTTTCTGTAACCTATTTAACACATGGTTTTATAATATGTGCTTTAATAATATGTCTAATATCTATGTAGGGCGTAGAGGTAATAATAATTACGTTAAAATATAGTACAAATAAAACGAGATAGCTTTGAATTAGTTGTCTAATGCTATATTATTACAAATCATAAATAAATGTCTAAATTAAAATTACAAAAGCACAATTTTTTTTTCATATTTTGCTATAAGCAACTATGTAATCATACGGACAAACACGATTCGTCGTGGCTTATACATAAGTGCTAATTAAACTAACACTGCACGTTTTTTAGAACAACTACATATAGTTATTTTTGCATAGATATATAATTACTTCCGTATTATATCTATACGTACGTATAAGGTCATACAATTATTTTTTTATACTTTAGGTAAAACGTGCATAAAACGTGTGTTGTTTATCGGCGGTAATTGCACCGTAATGACTTTACCACACTTTTTGGGGAATCTTCAAAAGGTATTTGTGTTTAACTTTCCCGCGTGCTGGCATCCGCGTATTGTGATGGATACGAGCTGCGAGACATGGCCGATATAAAGAGCTCTTTGGTGTTGGAAATTGCCGATATTACATCCCATAATGATTATGGGAACGAACAAGAAAGCGGTACGACCGGTGACGGGTCAAATAGGACTCACGACACGTTTGGAATAATTTTCTTGCCATTTACGAATTTTTGCCACAATCATTTCTGTACGACCCAAAATTTCACGTGATTCTTGTAATTTGATCTTGTAATTTGTGGAAATGTAGCGAATATGATTGCAATAAAGACGGTTTCGAAAGCCGTGGATTTTACGTGGGAATATTTATTATTGTGTTTCAACGTTGATACTTTTAGATGAGTTCATAAAAATATTCGATTTAAACCCCTAATTATTCGAGAAGAAAAAAACAACGCACGAAGTGTTTCTAGTGTGATGTTACATCGTACACGGTTATCTAATACCGTGGGATAAATTTAAGTAAACTCAGCGTTTAAAATTGACCGCCGGGTAGTTTAACTCAAAAACTCACAGCAAGGATTTAGAAAGCTCTAACGCTTATTCAAATATTAACAAGTCCACGCTAGCACTGCGGCGCTACATTCCGAACTCTACATTCCTCTTCCTGCTAGTTTTTTGTTCACACACATACTAAACACTGCCTAAATGAAACAAGGTTCAAACTTATTGTTCAGTCAAAACATTCAATTGAAATATTAAACAAAATGGAATTTGTCGATTTAAAATACGTTCACAGTGTTCACATAAGCGTGATAAAAATTCTCATATGTATTACAGTTGGCATGGTCAGTTAACAATAATGCGTGCCATTAATAAAGCATCGGCGCCCATATTGCGTTGCTATTGAACTTATAAGTGAAATAAATGCGCCCCTCGATTCAAGCTTTGCACACGCAATCAATTATAATTCACTGAACTCGCCGATAGGTTTGAAGGGGTCAGCACAAATAATATTTTAAAACATGTTCATATGTTATGTACTCCATGTGACATCAATCACAATTTATAAAAGAACCCCATAGCATGCTAGCCAATTAGACATACGACATTTTGATTTTAAAAATAACAACGAGTAAATAATTGACGTATGTCAAACAAACCAACATTAGCTGGTTCAATTTTAGTTCGTTGTTTATGGCAACAGCGGATGCTGTGTTTCTTAGCTTGTGCGTAATATGCTCAAGTGTTGGCGGCAATCTGAAATTTAATATTTGTCGTTACGTTATCACGTGTAAAGAGTTATAGGTCAGTTGCTGATAGCAGTAATCTACTGATACGTGCGGTTGGCAAAATCTTTGCCATATCATACTATGGTGTGGTATGATGGTAAAGCATTTTTAAGTGAACGCTTGTAGGTGCTGATGTATTTTTGAGGGATTAAGGTGTTAACGATGATTAATTGTGAAATATTGCGGTTGGGTTCATCGGGGTGCTACGGCGCGAAGGTTACGCCGGCGTCGGAGCCGCAGCGCGCCGGGCAGTGCGCGACGTGCCCGCGAGCCGACCGCACACCGCATCCACGAACGAACATGCGCACCTAACATCTCTGTCGACTATCGGCACGTGTCTGCCGCCGCGTCGGTTAGATGGCGCATTTAGAACCGTTTGACGTGATATTGTTCAAAACTGCACCCAACTGATAGTGATTAATTATATTCCTCTAAGTTTAATACACAATGAAACAATATTAATTGTGTTGCGTGATCTATGTAGTTTCGAAACCCAACCGCGTAACGTAATAATGAGTTTGTCGCACGTTTAATGCAAGGTGACGTTCGGTTGAGATTCGAGTGAAGACGCGGTGTGCGATGAAGTTGTTCAAGAGGAGGTTGTCGTTTAGCACGGATAAACAAAAACGTGACACGCGGACGGATGACCCCTTTGAGAATGAGGTATTTGCTCTACCAATGACTTTCGACGAAGAAACAATGTTTGTATATTATGAGATATCATGCAGGTCACATTATTTCTTCTTCACGTAGATAAAATTAAAAAAAGAAACAGTAGAATGTATGAAGTAATGTTGTAATTCTTATCGGTATCGATAACATTACTATAGGCGACCGGAAACTGAAACACAGTGTAGACCATACTTTTTTACGACTTGGAACATGTATCTCCGTAACGCGAGGAATTGATAAGCGTACTATTAGCATGTTTTTCCAGACTTGATGTTGGTTCGCTTTAGCAAAGCAAATTGAAAAGCAAGGTTATCTTATCAGACGGAGGCCGCTCTGCGCAGTACCGCTTCGTTTAGCCACTTACAATTCATTTCTACGAATTGAAAATGTAAACTGCTTCTTGTATCACACATTCCAAATCTTTATTTTGTATACACATTAGAGTATGCAGAGATGCTTACTATATTAATAAGTTGTTGGATGACGCAGATTTTCCTGCAAAAAATTTTGCTTAATTTCCCCGCCGTCGAGTCATTATAATTTTAACTATTCATTGGATATAACTAATATTTTTTACATAGTGAATCATAATAAATATTTACATTGTTTCAAGATACATTAGGTGTATGAAAGATGACACGGATGCGTTTTACTTCTGACAAGTAAAATAAACATGAAACTACACCATCAGTCTTTAAGAATATAATGACTACAATAACCTTGAATGTAAATTTTATTATTTTAACATGTTTTTGTTACTGTTGGGTAAGTAGTAAGGACTTACATCATCGTACGCGAACTCACGTTCAGACCTATTTGCCATTTATGATCTCACTGGCATCGGTTGCTGCATAGTGCATACCTACATATTGGAAGTTGTTTGTACAGATGTTTAATACGCAAGCCAAGTCAATGCCAAAGAAGTCACACTCATCTACCACGAGATTACGAGACACATTAGTGCAAACAAACTATTAACTAAAGAGGTTTCATATATTACTACTGCTCTTAAACAAGATGTTGCGTATAAAAACAAATACACTAAAAATTGAATGTAAAGCCATGAAACTACCAAAGTTAGTCCACTATAATGTATCGAAGTCGCATTCAATTTATTGTATTTTCATTCAATGTATTGTGTTAGAAATTGCTTTGACTACAATCTATTCTTAGTAACTTAAAAATGGACGCAGGTTGTACGCTGCAGGGAATCCACGACAATGTGTCAAAGATAAACAAAAAACAAATGAAACTACAAAGTTGAACTGTTTCAAACACACACACATCAACGCAGGTCTGAAGCAGATACGCAATGATCCAACTAAAATCTATCAATATGTTTTAACAATGATGGACTTTTTGCAATGAGGTATTGCGTTATAATTATATGTACACTAGTTCCATATGAAGAAGTAGAGTAACATAGTTTAATAATACATTAAATGGCAAATTTTACATGGATGTATGTAGACTGATTAATTTACGATTTGCCAATAATATTAGAGTTTGTTGATTATGTAAGATACTTATACTTTTATACATAAAAACACGTAAGATGTAGGAATATTAGCTACATATCGATTTAACTGTCGTAATTGCTTTGTAAATAAATAGTCCTTTTTAAATGTCCATGTTCCTTGTTTATTACGAGATACAAGGTAACATCGAACATGTAATCAAAGATAGTTACAACCACTTGTGTATAAAATATAAATTGATAAATATTTGTAGTAAGATGCTAATACATTATTTTAAAACTAACGGTCTTCAGTCTATTGTACAATACAGATTTCGACTTGTAATTTTTGTTATGCAGGCATTCTAGTCACTAATATTTAAGGGTTTTGTAAGTCGGTAAAATGAGTCGACTAGCAATTATTACGAACATAATTTAACTATTAAGATTACGGATAGTAAACAATTGTTTCAATAGACGACCGTTGATTTAGTCGCTATTAAACATTAATACAAGTCTCGGAATGAGATTAGAGTAATATTTCAATGTTTATCAAGCGTCTGTCCATAGAAACGTTTTCACTTTCGAAATCAATATCTTTTCACTTTTTAGTCCGCTGTGTAAATTTAATGAATTTTGATATGCGGCCGCACGTGTCTTTTAACGAGATTGTATATTTATGTTTCGAATATGTGTATATTAATATTCCATATAATATGTTTTCCAAATAGCCATAGTAATTTAATTAAGAGGAATTTATAATGTGCTACTCACAGGGTTCATAGACCATAGAACAAACTTGAGCACTACGACAAACCTTTATAGTAAAATTGATTGCAAAAGTATAAATCTATTTTCATTGATAAATACTCATTTAATGACATCTAATCAGCTATGAGACTGAGATTTATTTTCTTGCCATAATAAAATTAAAGCAATGGCATTATATTCAACGGGAAGGAAAGTAATCATTCATGTTATATTAAGAGTATCTCCACCCTTCACATCCATATAGGGTGGCAAATTGAATTTGATCTCATCATACCACAAAGAGAGGTCGTGCAGAGCGTGGATAACTTTATTAATTCTTTGGCTTATCTCGCCGCTACGTGTCGAAAGTAGTAATGAAATATTAAGTGCATGCGCCCACGCGTGTTTATCGTCACTGACGCCACACGCTTACAACAAAGTACCAGAATGTTCAATGTATGCATCTCCTTTTTTCGCCTATACTAGTGCATGCGCAATCACGTGGTTGTTTGTTATCTTATCTACCTGCTGGCTAATCCTCTGCGCTATTTTAACACAATGTAGAGCAGCAGAGATTTACAAATAAACATTTATTTCACACATCATTCGCCTTTTATGGTTTCTACAAAACCACGCGGAGCTGCTATTTGTTTATTTTGTTTGTAATATTCGTTTGAAGGCTTTGGTGTGAATAAGGAAAATTATAGACAATGGACTTAAGTAGCAATTTGATATGAAACACTCGTTGTCTTTGTGTAAAACATAAAGTAATTATTATGCTCGCGTAATTATACAAAATGACTGACCACCATTTTGACTACTAGTAGTTTCATGTAATATTGTGTCATTATTGCGTTGTTTGGGTGAGGAAAAACGTATTTCTTCTAAAAAAAAATCATCTCTTATTTATTTTTCTTAAAAGATGAATGTCGAAACAACATCACTTAGTGCCCAAATCCATGTAAATGGCATATGTATTTCAAATCCACGATTTAAGATCTATATTCTTATGTTAAGGCTGTGCCTTGTCTGCCAGTCACTTAATATCAGAGTTGTTAATTAAACATTGATTTAACGCCTTTCTTATTCAGCAGTCTGCTTAGACTGGTCTACAAAATTTACTGGACGCTTCCTTTCCATATGATTAGAGAGATTATTTTATCCCGATCATAATGTCTTAAGCTTCTATGAAATTCAAAAATCAGTTCTGTCTACAATGCCTACAAAATTCCGACTAGTGTTTTATACTGCAATAATTTAATTTTATCGGCTATAATATCTGCAAGTTCTAATACCGTGCCGGCGTTCAAAGTCCTTGAATAGAGTCTACACTATGTGTGTCAATGGGTTGCGCAGTGCCTACCACCTTTTTAGATGAGTTATAGCCGATATCCTGTACAATTGCTGATTGTGTTACAAAGAAGTTTGGCTGAGAAATCTAGGACGCGCCCTGAATGTATAGTACAAAAAGCATTTTTAAATGAAATTTCTCTAACATTCCTAAGTACATTGTACCTTTTTTGTTAAAGATGTACAAAAAAGTACACCGAAAGAAATTGTATGTCTAAAATGTAAGACAATGTTGTGCTGCGAAAGTGGCAGTCATTATCATTTAAACCCGGACTTGAAAGCGTCTGTTGGTCGACAAGCCTTTTCCAATTGTCAACCGTGATAACCAACAGCTAATTGTATGCAAAATGGTGTAGATGTGTTATACATTTAATTTGTAACGCTGTTTAGAGTTTTGTTCTTAAACAAAGACTGAGCGCAAACCGCAATAGGGATTTTGATTACATATTCTTTTGCTCCGTTTTGTATTTTATGATGAAGTGGTTGCACATGGTTGTTAAAGATTTTATATTCCGTTTTTATTGAATTATGGTTACACAATGTGATGTTTGTTCGTTTGTCCCCAGGACAGAGCACGATTCTCGGATACGAGTTGGCAGATTCACAGAACGTGGACACGTAATGGCGATCCATTGCAGTTGTCTCCGCCTCCGACGCGAGCAGCGGCCACACCGCTGTCCGCTCAGCCCATAACCGAGAACGTAACCCTACGATCGGATCAAAATGGCATCTACGACACCATTACGGTAAGCAGCATAAAATAATAATATATATACTCTATTTTAAGTTCCAATCTGTTGACCCCCTACTCGTAGTGTTTGTCACGAAATTTGATCATAGTGGACTTTCGAATATTTGTGTGATAGAAACAGCAAAATATTATGCGTCGCGTTATTGTATTCAGGTAGATACTGATGAAATCTCGAACGATTAAAACAAAAATATAAGGACCAATACAAAATTAAATTCAATCGATTGTTACTAACATTTGTATGCGTCGTTCTTGGCCCTTGACAACATCCTTTTTTCTTCCCTTATCCATATTTCTATCTAATGGTTAATAGCTATTTAGTTAGCTGTTACAAACAAGAAACTCCTAACAATTGTACGGATAAGACTGAATTATCTAGTGCGGTATAAAATATACGTATATTGTAACGTATTTTTCAAAGGAGGTATGTGGAGTATTTATTTTCTCGATTCTTTTGATCAATTATTCATATCTATCATATTAATCGAAATGAAGGGTGCATAGCAAGTGAGAGCATTGAATCAAATAAGTGGTTAGAGTAGGGCTATACTATTAAGGTGTCAAACGACTCGCTTCGACATTGGCGCACGTGCAACGTTCCCGCATAGCTTTGGAAACATATCCTCGGATATATATAGATTATAGATTAACATTAACTGCTCATAAATCATAAACCGTCGACTTAGAGTTCTTGAGCTGAGAGGCGTTGTTACAACTCGCAAGTTCCTGTTGCGCTAATGTACCTTTGTGTTAGCGCGCTCGTAAACGGAGGGTTAGTGCCCGCAGACCATAGCCTTCTGACTACCAACGCGCACAACACCAGCCCTCATAACAATTTACTTTCAGTTACCGAGACACATTTGTGGATTTATTCTTCCTCCATGTTTTATGAATGAAATAGAAAAACAATATAGTAGCTTGACAATTTAATTATAATAGTTTATAGGGCATTGAGCGTGCGGAATAGATCCGACGCCGCGATCATTTATGTTAGGAATGCTCTAGGGCTCGCGGACAACGTAGAAAATGGCCGCTTGTTTCCCAACAGAAAGCGGGCACCCACGCGATCTCGTTCCACATTAAACAATTTAAACACAAACTTTAGTGGTGTGTACTGTGATGCAGTCGCAACTTTCTTTGTTCATTTCAATTTACTCTACAACTATTTAAAATAAAGAAAAAATATAAATAATAGCAACTTCGTGCCCCAATTGCCGTATATTGAAATAACATTTACTTAGACTGAGTAAACAGTGTTTAGAATACAAGTTGCCTCTAATTAAACGATATTAAATAGTGAAAATAACTCAATCTTATTAACAAACCTACTAAAATTTACTCGTAAATACACATAATTAGTCGTTCGAGATAATATTTCTGACATAAAGCACTATAGGGATGTCAGAATTTATTACACAACGGCTAATTAATTATTTATTTAAAATACTCATTGTCTCATATTCTTACAACTGACGCGATGTGTTTATTAATTATATTGAGATGTGTTGCCTCCAACACTTGCATAACATCCTGCACATAGCATGAGGCAACTTCATTAGCTAACTTTAAAAATTATAATATACCTCCACATACATAATCTCGTAGAAGCTTAACTTCCTTAAATACAGAATCGCCATATCATTTACGTTGTTTGTGTAACAGGTACTTAAATGGGCAATATTCGATAGGTTAAGGTTTATAGAGCACATCCCCCAAAGTCGTTGCGCCAATTTCCGCCGCGTCAAGTGGCAGCGGAAGGCCGCGCGTCCTCTCTAATGGGGTAATTGTACCTCCGAGTAATTCATGGCTCGATTGCCGACTACTTCCGATTCACTAATGGTCCCTCTATCGGTTCCTAAACCGGCGCCCTTCGAACGTATTGGTATGACAATATCGTAATAAATATCGATTTCCATTTTTATCTAGCATAATGAGTGTGTCATACACAATCGATTGGAAAAGATAAATAATGATTAGGTATTAGATACGATTTATTTACATTTCCTCTTTGATCAACTTATTACTGCTGGTTTTTAGATCAACTATACGATAATGTAGTTAATATTTAGCCCTCCTGACTGGGCCAAGAGAGTTCTTGGTGTCTTTGAACAACTAACTATACCTCATTTAAAATCTTCAGTCAACAGTTTGTTGATCGAAGTTTAAAATGACATTTTATTAACAATGCTACATCGCATTGATTATTTTAAAACTTGAACAAGTGATTAACATTAAAAGTGACAAAAATGCGTAGCTGAGAGCAAAATAATCCGTTACACGTGTGCGGTACTACAATAAATTAAACTGCAAATAAAATCACAGTGAGACCATGAATAATGGATGCTTTCAAGGAAAGAGATACTGCGCATTAGGCCGTCTTTTAGCCTCTAAAGTCAAGATTGAATAATTTAGAATACCCAGGCAAGGTAAACGTGAAGATACGGTTACAGATATACGGGGAACATTTCTTTTGCCTTTTTGGAAGCATCAAGGACAAATAAATACATAAATGAGGTAGCTCGTAAGTATAATATACATGTGAATAACAGTGGCGTGCCTAGAGTTTTGGAGTAGGGCAAGCCCAATATTATTTTAGTTTTAATACATATTTATTTAGAAGGACAAAAAATACTAAGAACGACGAAATCGAATTTACGGCGCGGCGGCAGACCTACCACACAATCTGTACAATATTAGGATTAGGTAATACAAATATAGATAGCCTGCGGTCATGCAACCGTAACTTTTTAATGCACTAACTACTGAGCACTTTTAATACCCGGCATTACACTAGCACAACGATAGCTACTATGCTCCCGTGTTTGACTACGCAAGTACGCAGTTAACCAAAATTGCGGACAGAAATTGTTATAAATACATTAAGGTTAAGTTTTTACAAGTAATTTTAATTACAAGTAATAGCATGCCTTTTGAAAGGACCACAAACTCATTGAAATCATAAGAATTAATCCAAACATTCTAATACACAAGTGTCCCTTGAAAAGCATATGTAACACGACTGTTCAATATAATAACCTATATGAATGGGAGCATTTAGAAATCGAATTACGTAGTTAAGTAAACTGAACCGATAAAATGCCTCTTATGATTTACCACAAATTTAAGAAATGCACAAACTCGGCGTAGTTTTCGCGCCAGTTTCAATATAATTGAATTAAATTACCTTTATAACGGCAATGAACACTTTCACCATCACATTAAAACCATCACAGGAAACAATACAAATCATTTTCGTATCAAAAAGTTTAAATAACATTAAAAAAACGAATAATTAACCTTCAACCGAACTATTTACAATAATTGCACAATATCAAAATACTTATGAAGTTAGTAGTAATTCGTACAGTATTGCTAGTAAACGAAAAAATAAACATTACAACATGCAATTATAATTTATGAAATAAATATAAAAACTTCATTATTTGTATTCAAAAATGATTAAATAATTTTAAAAAAGAACCAACGTAATTTATTAACAATAAATATAATTTAGTTAACAAATAATGTTACACATGACGACCTTCAAATGTACGATGTTCAGTCAAAATAATTCTGTGGTCAAAAGCTGGGCTTTTGGTTTAGTACTTTATTGCTATATATAGATATCTTAATACATTCGTAGTGCCAGAGTGTAGCATTTCACCCGTCAGTGTGAAAGAGATAGCATGCGTTGCCAAAAGCCCCGTAAAAGCACACGAGAGAGAAGAAGGCAGATATATGTTTTGCGCGTACCGTCTTTTAAAAAATGCGTGGAGCTACGTTCAACGTGAGAGTTAAAATTATTGAATGAATTTATTAAATGCGTTGCGCAGCGCGGGCGGCGGCGCACGGTGGGTCGAAACGGCTATTTTTGTGACATAGGATTTTTTTTCGGATTTTCCAATTTTTTTTCACGCCAACGTTTTGATATTATCATTCCTTACACTATTCATTCTTTGTATTTTTTTGCTTAACCCTATAATTTCGGCATAAAAAATTATTTTAGGTTTTTAATGTATGGAACGCACTATAAAAACCTAAATTTCTACGAAGTCCTGCTAGATCCTGCGTTAAAACCTTATTTTTCTGAATCCTGGCCAGTTCTACTTTACTTGTACATTTCGAATGTCTGCATTGACTTGCAACTTTTCCAGTTATAGGGATCGGAAAAATGGTAAAAATAGTACTATTTCTAATTTTGTAATTGACATTTTAAGTCAATTTAACCACAAGATAGTAAGACAAAAACATTGTGGATATACAAACTATTATATAAAAATCTAATAGAATAACACAATAGAAGTAAATAAGTAAATATTTATTGGCATAATTGGTTGTTGTACCCAAAACATGTGGTTACACAATTAACGTAAACACAGTAATAAATCATAAATGCAAATGGACCACCAGATGGCAAAGGATTACTTTCAGTCATTAACACTGATGACATCTGGAGATTACAGGTGCATTTAGTTAATTGTTTTACAACTACTGTTTGTTTATTGTCTTTAATTAACTAAAACAAAACAAACATTCTCGTGATATCGATTGTAAACATGTTTTGTCCTTTTACTTAGTTCTATCATTAATGAGAGCATCTAGGGCAATAAAATTTGTTTATTGCCCAGGGTATAAAATGACTTATATTTTGAATTCGTTCTTAATGTACATTTATCCGTGCTACGATCCATACCATTTTATTTTGAATCCTTGTTTCGGTATCATGGAGGGTCTAGTTACTAATCTCGATATGTTTGTTGTTTTAAGAGACCAGCTTGGATCTCTATCAGATAGCAAAAAACTTTCTGATTTTCTGCAACAGAAAATAAACGTGACTGAAGAAAATAGTGTAGTGCTTCAAAAGTTTTGTGTAAAATTCTGTTCTTCTATAACAGCTAGATGGCAAAAATGCAATCGTATATTTTCTAACTTTATTAAAAAAAATGGTGATTGGCTAGAAAGTGAAATAATTTGGCCTAAAGGACTAAAATTAAACGAAAGACACGAAGAACATGAAGTACATGAAGAACACGAAAGACATGAAGAGGACTTAAGTCTTGAGAATCTGTCTCCATCCACATCGAAAGCTTCTACAGCTTTGATTTGTCCCAGAAAATCATTCGATGATTTGTCCAACAGACAAAAACGAAGACGAGTAGACCAAATTCAAAATAATTTGTCTCAGGAAGAATTAATTGCAGCTACATCAAATACACTGAAATGTAATGGACAAGAAGCCATCGCTAATATAATAAACCATTTACTTAAAAATCCAGAAGATATAACAAAAGTGAATAATTGCTTGAATGCAAAGAAATATGTTCCATACACTGCTGATAAAGCGTTGGCGCTACTTGTTTCCCTAAATTTGTCGAAGGCACAATATATAAACCTAAGAGAATCAGCAAGCGAAAAAGGCTTTCAATTGTATCCCTCTTATTATAAATTAAAAGAAGCAAAATTGAAATGTTACCGAAGAAAGGAGGATATGACATTTAGTGATTGCACGGCATCAGTTAAATTGCAAGCTCTGCTCAACTTGACAGCCTCAAGGCTTTTGGATACAATTGAGTTCGATTTAGATTCTGCAACTGACCTGAAGCTTATCAGCAAATGGGGCTTTGATGGATCCTCGGGGCAAAGCAATTATAAGCAGATCTCTGAAGTAGGCGTGGACGATTCCAGTATATTTATGGCAAGTCTTGTTCCAATAAGACTACAACATGATGATGGAACGGTTTTATGGGAAAACGATCGAAGTTCATCCACATTTTACTGTCGTCCCATTATGTTTACGTTCACAAAAGAAACACAAATTACTGTAGCAGCTATAAAAGCCGGTATATCAGGAGAAATCGAGGCACTCCAGCCATCTATATTTAGGAAAGTGAAAATTGCCCACGAATTAATGATGACAATGATTGACGGCAAAATAACTTCATACTTTTCTGAGACTTCAACAGCAGTTTGTGACATTTGCAAAGCGAAACCAACAGAAATGAATAATTTGAAATCCCACAAACTGCGATCTAGGAATGAAGAAATGTACCAGTATGGATTGTCATCATTGCATGCGTGGATAAGATGCATGGAGTGCCTACTCCACATAGCTTACCGTTTGGAGATTAAGAAATGGAACTGCAGGGGTGACGATAAAGAGAAAATGAAGACCAGAAAGTCTGCAATTCAACAAGAATTTAAAGAAGAATGTGGCTTGCTAATTGATATAGTGAAGCAAGGACCCAGACAGGCACCACTAATGATGGTAATACGGCTCGAAGATTTTTTAAAAATACAGCCATGACAGCACGTATCACTGGCATTAATGAGCAGTTGATAGAGAATTTTTATATCATTCTACAAACCATTGCGTCTGGAGAGCGTGTTGATATTACTAAATTCGCTTTATTTTCTACCGAAACCGCAAAACTATATGTTGATTTATATCCGTGGTATTATATGCCTTCCAGTGTACATAAATTATTAGTTCATGGGGCTGACATAATTAAACATTTTGGGGCTATACCCATTGGGAAGCTGTCGGAAGAAGCCGCAGAAGCACGGAACAAAGACTTCCGAAAATATAGGGAAAATCATTCCCGAAAAATTAGTAGGATATCTTCGAATGAGGACATCTTACATAATCTCCTTTTGTCATCTGATCCAAAGATCACAAGTCTTAGATCACGCATGACAAAAAAACATGTTATGGTTCTCTCAACAAAAGCTAAAGAGCTTCTGCATTTGCCATCAAAACCAGAAGACTTAGAATTTATTAATGTATTTTAGAAGATCTACAAAACAGTAGTGATAGTGAGTAGTATATAGGTATAGGCTTTATACTAGCCTTTTTTATTATTATTTTTTAGTTATTTCCATCATTTGTTTTTTTTTAATCTGGCACGGCACATATACAAGTTTTCCTTGGTATTTGTTAATTTATTAGATTAATTATTTATCTTATTTGTGTAAAATTTACTGAAGATAATTGTAAAAAATCTTTTGGGAAATATTGAATTTTATCATTTCTTTCGAACTGCATAACTGAAAAAGTTGCAGGTCGATGCAGACTTTCGAAGTATAGAAGTATAGTAGAACAGACCAAGATTCAGAAAAATAAGGTTTCAACGCAGGATCTAGCAGGACTTCGTAGAAATTTAGGTTTTTATAGTGCGTTCCATACATAAAAAACCTAAAATATTTTTTTTTTCCGAAATTATAGGGTTAAGCAAAAAAATACAAAGAATGAATAGTGTAAGGAATGATAATATCAAAACGTTGGCGTCAAAAAAAATTGGAAAATCCGAAAAAAAATCCTATGTCACAAAAATAGCCGTTTCGACCCACTGTGCGGCGCTTCGGCTCGCGCTTCATTGAAGAGCGCCATGCCGCGACCGAACGCGGTAAATTCAAAAATGGTAGATGTTTCGTAATTACTGTTTTGTATTGAATGTAATGGTTTCGTTCAGAATTTAGTATATACGTATTAAGTAGGGCAAGCCGGGCTTTTGGGCTTGTATGGAAGTACCGCCACTAGTGAATAAAATTGTAGTATTTTTGTTTTTTGATAGATTTGTATGTAGATACCATTCTGTGAAGAAAAAGCGAGTTGGGCATAGAATATCAAATTTCCGATTTGACAAATTTTAGTCAGCTGATTGGGTGATGTCGAAGACATAAAATCCCAGACCAAATCTTTTATTCGCAATCTACAAAGTAGATACATGTACATGCGGGCTGTTTTTTACTTTATATTCCTCAAGACGAGGAACTAAGATAGTGGTAACGTGATGTGTTTATGGAATTCTAACGCCTGTGATGCGTGCAAGGTTAAGTATTTAGCATTGCAAATGTGCGATAATGATCTAATCGGGGACTAAGCGTCAATTGGCTGCTCCTCACATATGTAATCCCGGCTGGGGACCATTTATTTCGAAAACTCATACTACTGCCCAAGCCGATTATAGCATTAGAATAATAATATTTATAAGCAATACATTTTATATACAATCGGTCACGTCCTTTCTTTATCTGAGAATAAATCGTTGTATTTTCCTTCTTATATATTCCAGTCATGTTCGAATGTTACGTCAGATTCTCCACAAAACTGTTTTATTCAACACCGAAATATTTTGGATGATCGTATTTTTGGACGTCTGTTCCATGTTTAGGTCTTTTACTTAAAGTTATTTAAACGTTACGTAATACTTTTGGCAGTAGCATGTGTGCAAGTATTTGCAGCATGATGTCATTACTATAATATTCATCACCGAAGTCTAAGCTACATGTAAATGAAGATATTTAAAGAATACCGAGCCCATCTCTTATTAGACTTTGGACAAGTGTCAAATTATGCCAGTTTTAATGAAGCCTTTGATTTAAAAGGTATTATAACCTGTCGGAAATATCTGTGAACCTAGCCGGAATGCGGTTCACATTTCATTTTTTTGTTTTCCCCTATCTACTATGTTATTTTACATTGAAAACGTTTAGAGATGGATGCGAATTCTATTATTTTATTTTTCTATTTTAATTCAATTTTATTAACCTATATTTTGAATTTGTCAATTATTCAGGTTCACAAATATTTCCGACGGGTAATATGTGATAATACTTTATAAAGAGAAGACATTATAGAGAAATACGAGTGAGCTCAGTATGATAAGTAAACATTAATTCTTATGTTAATTTATGACAGTAATACAGGTCGTGCATAGCATTGATAATAACTATACGCGGGCAAGGTGAAAAGTTCTCGGCCTAACCTATACTCAGTTCTGCTACGAACAATATTATTGTTTTCTTATGTTGGCAAACTTGTTATACGAAAATTTTAAATATGTATTAAATATATATTCAGGATAAGTAGGTATATAACTTTGCACCAGAGGTAAACGAAACAGTCCAAAGAAAGTGTGAAAGTGAGAAGATTTCGGGATGGGAAAACGAGCATTTTAGTTTCCTTTGACTTCCAGCTATTCTTAAACCATGAAAAGGTTGTAATTGGAAGACATTTCTTGTTATAAAACAAGGCGATCCTTCATGGTTTCGTGCGAATCATACCCTTTTCATGGTTTAACAGCGTTCAATGAAGATTTTGATGACCTCCTGGATTTAATTTAAGGTATGGGATCCCGTTGTAGGCTATACCTACGAAGATTCAAGTTTTGGCACTAAGGAGATATTACATTTAAAAAGTATTTTCAAAATAAGAAAAATAAAACACTATTTGACCAAAAACCTTTCATCCTGTCTACTCTGGTAGATAATTTGCACAAACAGCATGAAATGTTTCATAGTTAAATTTTATGTACATGGCAAAAGGAAACACAAAAAACTGTAAAAAATGATATAGAGCTGTGTAGACACGTTAAGATTTTTTAGTTTTATTAATTGCGTGAGAGAAGACCACCCGCCGTCGGCTTGCGATAGAGATCAGCGGCATCAAGTGTCCGCGCACAGAGCGTCGCGGCCCTTACCGACGACGTCATAAATAAAATTCGACACTTAAACAATGGCCAGTGGGCTCGTCCAGCGCCCCCACCCGTGGGACCCATACATCAGATCATATCGTTCGATGATGCCACACCGCAATCTAAACATATCCGATTAGACCTGTCCTCACTGCCACTGCCTAATTCTGTGTAGAGACGATCTGATACATATTTTACAATTATTTCTAATAGCACGTATTATGCCCGTTTATCGCTTAAAAAATGATAGCGTTAATAAATTATTTCTATAGAGCGGGAATAGCTTTAGAGATGTATAATTAATACAAATCGCTGCAGGCTTAACCTGACTTAAGAGACCGCGCGGGACTAATGCAAGGTCTTCGATTGAATAGTTGTAACTTTCCCACGATAACTATTGCAATATAATTTGTAACTTTTTTCAAGGGATAAGGTATTTGTGTTTACAACCTACCAATTTAGCAACTTATAATACGTTTATGTTCATTCTATTGTGTTCTGTTAATAATTATATTTATTCGCTATACATCATATTTTTAATTAAAATGTTGTTGTAGTTGTTGTTGTATCAGCCCATACGCGTCCCACTGCTGGGCACGGGTCTTCTCTACAATCGAGAGAATCGATTGAGAGTGGTAGGTAATTAAAATGTATACAATTTAAATTTTAAAACAATTCATGGTTATTATAATTTTACATAGATTATATTTTTATACGTATATACAGTTTTACATAGTTATTATTCCGACTCGCAATAATTACACGGATAGTAATTTGAAACATCGTCTTCCAGATATAAATTTCACGTAAAGAGATAAAGTTAAATTAACTATCGCACGCGTGCAGTCGCAGTTTATTTTTATGAAACATGTTTTTAAAAAGAAACAGATGTTCGTAATAGGTAAGTTATTTCCTAGAAATGAAATGTTATGTAAATATTAAGTCCACGTGTAAATATTTGGGCACCGACTTGTTGCTGGACGTTACGCTTGCTTTGGTTGCTTTTAAATTTAATATTTACTTTCTGTCCACTTTTAAAACTACGAGTGCGCCCATCGTCATTCCACGTAATAGAGAAACCTTAAATTATTCACCCATTACCGTCTTCACAGCAATACCTGTCGCAGAATATTTACGCGTAAATGTTTGAAGATATAAAATAAATATGTGATTCAGTCATTCATTAAATGTATAAATTTAAATATTTATCCATCGACCAGATCCACAAACATAAATTAAGTGTATTCTGTAGGGATTTAAAATAGTTATAGTGTGTATGCGGTAAATAGCTACGTTAAATATTTGGCACGAGATTTGCAACAATTGGTATTATAGTTTCACGCAATTCGCCTTGAGTTTATTTATAGAATGTCAGGACACAAATTCGTGATTTATAGATATTGATTAGGTATTGTATTATGTACAGTTGAGTAAGATAAACATTTTATCTAAAATAGCCATCATATCAATCTGTTACTAATCTATCTGAATATTCCTGCAATTTATTCAAATGAATGATTAAGCTATACATATATTGTGCTATAGTAACTAATACAATATCAAGACTATATTATCTTTACGATAAAAATTTACTAAACGGAGCTATTATGAATCAAATGTTTCGACAGAGCGTCGGCACACGCACGCTTGTTTACGGAAATGCAACGCAACGCGTAAGTCCCGGCGAGTATATGAGCCGCCTCGCCGCCGCGCCGCCCGCCCGCTTTTCAATGAGCTTACGGCCCATGAATGAACTCACGGCAATTACGTCACTCACCCTGGTTTTTATGGCTAAAAGTTTGAATAACGCATAAAGAATTGATTGTCACCCACGTCGAAAGAGTTGGAGAGGTTGAGTGAAGCTTTCATCGTAAATGACCACCAGGCAGTTATCTTATATTCATTTTTATTCCTAACAATCATTACGAGTATGTTTTTTTTTATTTAACAAAACAGGTATTCATCGTATGTAGTAGGTGTTCTTTTAGTTGTAAATTCCAATAAATCTCGATTTTATGGAATGTACTTCTACCGAAAATAGAACTCAGCCACGAAACTCAAGGCTAACTCTTACTTAAACGAATATACACGTACTATAAATACGGCATGTGAGTAATGTCCGTAAATTACTTATAACTATGTTCGCGGGTTATGCGGGCGGACGCTTCAACATCAAATAATATGCAATTTTACTCAAAGCGAAACGAAAGTTGGACCGGCATCGGCATCATAAAAATAAAATAATGAGACACGGCACGCGTTCAACATTCGTTATAATATTTATGCATTTTTTATTACTAAAGACCAACCAGCTTTTTGTTATTGATAATAATATAATGGTTTACACAATTGATAGGGCAAACTTTTTTATAAACAAACTTTCAAAAGCTTCAATATTATAAAGGATTACTTAATATGCAACTACCAAGGGAATGCGTCATTTTTATTGTAGTGTTATACATTGGCATATGTGCGTGTGATAGTGTCGGTGCTCTGAGCGGTATCAGCGTATCAGTAGAGATGCATCGCAGTGATGTGAATGTTATGAATGGGTGAGTGCGTTGCCTAGCAACGCGGCGACGCCAGAGCGCCGAGCGCCGGGACGCTGCGGCGAGTACATCGGCGCCAGTGGCTGTGTCGGCGCCGGCCGGGCCGTCTCTACTCCACTGCACCACCAAAATCACTAAGAGTGCTGCGGCTGTGAAAACTATCAGTGCTTCAAAACTTCTGTATTTTATTTCAGAATGTGATATCAAGTGATACGAAATGGTGTTTGTTAAAAAGGATAAATAAAATAAAGTTTTGATGGTTGTGCTTGCACGAGAGGTGAAAAGTGTTAACGTATATTAAATAAATGCGCAAAGAATAATTAAATTAAAATAAATAATAGTTGCTAAAGTGCCTACAAATGTTTAAACTGAAAAGTATTGACGTCGATTTTTCAATTGCCTATGTCTTATATTTATACAACATAAATATCTTATCACAAGTTTTAACGCAAAGATAATACCAATTAGTATAGTCAAGTGATAAGATTCAAGGATTTTAGATATCTCATCATAAGATTTCACACGTTTTCAGACATGAAAAATTATTATAAGATTTATTTGAAACAAATTACATAGGTACCAATTTATTTTTTGCGTGCATTACTTGAACTATCCGAGCATGTGTGGCTTCGAATAGTCGTAGAAATTCGTGGGGCTTGCAATATAAAGCAAGAAAGAAATAATAAAGGGAGCCGCTGTTTGCCGACAGTCGGTGACCGTTGATTCTTGTACGTATGACGGTCTTTTATTTAGATGAGTCCCACCCCTGAGGTTATTCACCCTCGCGTTTTAAACTCATGTATTTTACGTCGAAGGTCAGGGTTATGATAATTGCCTTATTATAAGACCCGCATAAACAATTGGAATAAATTTAAAAGACTGAAAACAAAAATATTTATGACATGCAAAAGAAATATTACGAGCAAAACACAATTAATTTAAGTGCCAATTTTTTTGTTTTATGTGTGTAATTTTAGGTGTACAATAGGTTTCTATGAATGTGTCGGATAGTAGGGTGGCCCGTGGCGGTGTCTGTAAGGATGCCGCAGTGCAGGGCCCGGCGGGGCGGCGCGGGGACGGGGGCGGGGGCGCGTGTGCCTCGGGCGGCGAGCACAGGGCGCCGTGCCGCGGCGCGTCGCGTCGCCCGGCCCGCCGGCCACTCTGCGGCTTCTACACGCGTCTCTCTGCGGTCTCACAAACCCTTTGAGAACATCTTTTGTTTACGTCCCTACAATCATTAAGCCACGAAAAACTCTATTTGTTTTATTAAAAAATAAAGCTTGGTAGAGACCGGTAGAGAAAATTTGTTCTCAATATGATTCAATAACATTTTATAACATTAAGTTCTTATAAGTTAAATATTACCAGAGAAATCCTGTTTTCCGATCTGAATTCAAAATTCCGAATTAATATGTGCTTTAAAACGTGCGTAAAATATACTCGTAATTGAATGTGATAAGACCAATATGACGTCACTATCATACGGGCAGTAACGGAGTATCGGAAGGTAGCGAGGATGCGCGGGCGTCCACAGCGCGGCAACAACACGGAAGCGGCGCGCGCGCTGCACCGGCTCGCGTTTGCACTGTGGCGCGCCGTGTTCTACCTGCAGCGCGGCCGCGTGCGCGCCGAGCACTCGCGCTCGCGCAGCCTCACCGCCGCGCGCACCACGCTGGTGTGTTCACTCTGCACACATCCTGATATTGTACTAGAGGGCATACCACCAATTTATGTTGTAACAAAATAGACTTGTACTGTACTACATATCATTTCTGTTTAAGGCTCTATCACACAGGAGTGAGTACATGTAACTGAGTGATGTAACTGTAGGTCCTCTCAATCCAATACTTTCATGCGTGTCATTTAAGAACGTGCGCAGTGTTTGTCCACGATGTCCACTCTATATCCACAATGTGAACGGGACTAATTGCTTTACATTATGGCCTCATTGTAAACATCTCCTTAACCACTCAGCACTCTGCAGTCAAACTTAACAATAGGCTCATTTATTTTACATTGCGCATATTTGACAGCCGTTATCAGGTATCTAATGCAGACAGATTGTGCTGCGCCGAAAAAGGCTGCGGCAATTACTTAAGGCACGCCTTGTACAGGACTTCCTCTATTAGCGTTATTCAACGCCGATCGTTTATCTACTCCACTGGTTATCGATATTATGGTAAAAGTATCATTACATAACCAGTATGACGCATTAGATTAGCTTTTATTTTTATAAATGATTGATGGTAAGGCTTCGATTGTTGATCGAAGTGGTAACCTTACAAACAAGCTATAAAATCTACCTGGCTGTTTTTAATGAGTACAATAATAAACTACGTAATATATAATCCGATACATTTTTCATTGTTACCGCTAACAATGTTATCGTGTGACTTGACTTTCTGAAATTCAATATTATGTGAACTCAAAAAGAAAAAAACTTGACGGAGATTATATTTCTACTTTTGACATGATTTTAATGACGGTCTCGACCTTGGTTCCCCGGTGACCGCTAGTGTTATTACAACATCTGATACCCAGCGATTTAATGAGCGGTGTTTTGTTATTGTTCTAGACTCGAGCCACCAGCGCTCCGACCACACCAGCCGTTACTACTTTTGCGAGAGAACAGGTATGTTTGTTCTAACTATGTTATTGTATACATTCTAACGTTACGATTCCCTATGATTAGGACGAATTCGCGATGCGAATTCGACTAAAGTTGTTAAAGAAAGTCAACGCTTTAATTAGTGCTGTTTCAACACATGTTAATAATTTTGTCCAAGTTATACTAATTAAATGTTTTTACTGAAATAAATAATAACATAATACATATTATGTTTGTAATAAATCGTTACAATTAAGTTACAAGTAGAGCGGCTTAACTAACTATCTCCCTTAAACAGATCTAATTTGGTCAGACACAAGTTAAGCTTTATATCAGTTAAACTAATCGGATTAACCGCGTCAGTGCAACAAAGAGCTCGCCGTTGCTTTGGCAAGCACCGCAGCCGCGTCGCCTCACCACTGCGCCTACGCACCGCTCGTGACACTTTCACAGAGTTATGGCGCGCCTACGGTCTTATATTTGATCTGACATTAACTTACTAAGCCACGCCGAATCTCAGATTTTCACTCGTTACTGCCTCACACTTACAATATTGATACACATAAATTATATTTTATTTGTAAAACGTGTACAATCGTAATTTTAATTTTGTTTAACGTGAGTATTAAGTTAACATTGCTTATGTAGAAGTGTGGTTATATTTTTGTCACTTTTAATGGTGTCAGAAGTAGTTTAGACAAATATTTACAAGTGTTTACAGCCAGCTGTGCATGAACACACATCACCGTTTAATCTGGAAGGGTTCCTAAAATAGCTCAGCAAACGGTTGTTATATACTGACATAAAAAGTGAATTGTTTCCTGTTCGCAACTCATATCCTGGGATGCAAACATTGTTCATAGAGGTCAAATTGTTTCATTTCATTTGGCTGCTTGTTACTCGCTGACCTACAAATCTATTTATTAACTGCAATCAAGATCTAACTCGTTAGTAGGCCCACCTACTGAATCTTGATCCCAACTCTTCCGCGACATAAATTGGATCTCTCCAACTACGCCATATAATATGACTCCTAGCTAAATGAATTGCTGTTTACGGATAGTAAAATACAACGAAAAATATAATGATCGAAAACTCCTCACAGATTTGCAAGAACGGAATGGTATAAGATGTAGCTTTTAATATCAAGCAAAGGCATGATTCATGTATTAAACGGGTAAAGTTTACGGATATGTCTCTATGCTACGTGTTGACGTAGGGATTTCCTGTAATAATGAACTTTGTGCACGCCGCCTCTCGATCTATACGTTCGGGGAATTAATTAACTTTTTAAAAGTATACTCACAGAGGCCTCGAATATAAGATCCGACTGTGTAAATAAAAGATTTTAACAGCCTCTGTGGCGCAGTTAGTTAGACACCCACTATGAAACGAGAGGCCGCAGATTCGATCTCCGCACCAAGACAAGTGTTTGTGTTATCCACAGATATTTGTTTCGGGTCTGGGTGTATGTGAGACCGAAGAGTATCTCGTAGTTTCTGATACCCACAACACAAGACTAGATCTAAGTGTGGGGTAAGGATATATATTTGCCAATGTGGCTATTGTATTTATTTATTTATTCATAAAATAACAATGCTTAAAATATCCTAATTTATTTTTGACGAGACCAAGAACCGGAAGTTTCCTAGAGTAATAGCTTTGAAAATGTATCTACAACCATGTGTCGTTTTCCAGGCGAGCGGGCCGCGCTCCGCCAGCTATCCGGGCGGATCAGCTGGGTCTCGGCTGGATCTATGCTACGTGGCGGAGCGCATGCTGGCGCTGCACCTGCCGCACAGAGACGACCACGCGGAGGCGCAGGCCGCGCACATGCTCACAAACAAACACGGAGAACACTTCATGGTAAGTTTTTTAGGGCATTAATCCGGCAAATGAGGATGTGGCTCACGTAATGAATGAATGATGAATATCTGCAATATTTGCATAGGAGGTGCATTGCCAGCCTCTGAATATTATAGTAAGAAGCAGAATGAGAAGAGGATTGTACTAGCCTCCAGCAATATCATCACTGAACGAAATGCGACAGCAAGGTTGTCGTTTCACATCGATCGGTTTGTTTCCGTGAGATACCGATACCGCTCTGATCCAACCTATCTCTCCCTACACTAAGAATATACTACTGCTAAATTTATTGTCTGGAGATTGTAAAAGTGGCCTATTATGTAAATAAGTCAATCATATGTAAAATTTTCATACATAACATTAAGAGCATATTCCTACGTAGGTACATAAGTACCGGATGATCAATACCAATCAATTGCAATATTACCTTCTTAATAGGATGGTCAGATGTCTATCGGCTAATCGATCGTGTCATAACAATTGAACCAATTTAGATCACGTTTACAATGCTGGAAGTATTAACCTTTTCGCAATTAATTGTGCCTGTACTAATAACATTAGGTATCCATAATTTGTTTAGAAACTAAAAACAGATTAAAATCTGTTTTCGGTACATAAGTACTTTTTTATTTTAGTGTTGGGTACAATGGAGAACGGAAACGGTCTCGATTGAAAAAATAACCTCTTTAGTGTTATTTTGTGACGCCAACTGAGCGGAACGCATTTGAGGAAAATAAGATAAAAATCTTATAAATAATCAAGCACGGACATAAAATCTGCTATTTAAAATGATACCTTATCTTAATGTAATCTAGGTAAGTATTACGAAGGCAGATAAAATCATGGCATCTGGCATCTTTGTGTTGCAATCCATTATTTTAAGAAACATTACTTGCATTCTAGGCAATCAACATTCGTTTGAAACCATTATGCTACGGAATTATAATCGACGTTACTCACTGCCAAAGTGCCAATGACCAAATTGTCTTTGGTTACTGCATAAAATAAGTTACTATAAAGTAATATTCATTCTAGAAACTGGTAGTAGGTCTTTCATAATATGTCAGAGGCCGCCTGGGTAGGTACTACCGCAATGTCTATTTGTCCCGCTAAACAGCAGTGTAAATGTGGATTTAGTTCCGGTTTGCAGGACATTGTAGGTAGAGTTACTACTGGACATAATGAGACTTAACATCTTATGTCTCAGGACGGTGAGCGCAGTGGAATACCAAGCATTGCTTTATAATTCATGGTGTTGTTTGGTTTTGCTACTGTCTAAGAGCGGTTGTATCGCTTATCATTAGGCGAACGGTATGCTCGTGTCAGAGTTTTTATTTTCCTTCGTTGCTTTCTGTAGACTACAGCCAAATACCATTACTTCATTCTGGTCTTAAATTCAGTCATACTAGTTTATTCTAAGATTTTTGAAGGTATATCATTGTTTATGAATGTGTAATCCGTCTTTCCAGGTATTCGAAGTGAGTGGTGGTGAAGTGAATGTGGAGGGTAGGACGGCTCGCAGCGTGTTCGGGCGCGCGCGGTCTCTGGGCTGGCCCGGCGACCTCGCGCCGCCTCTGGAACGACTGTGCGCCGCCTGCAAGCACATCGAGAACTGGCTCTCCGCGCATCCCAAGAACGTCGCCATATTACTCGCATGGTGAGTGTCACTTTTCTCATTTTTGATGTATGTAGTAGTTGTTAGAGCTGTGCTTTAGTTCGTGAAAGCGTTTCAGGCTCAGCCTACATACATTTTAGATGAGTTATCATGGGCATTATAGTCACTTAGTGTTGCAATTGTTAAAATAAAGAGTTTTCGACTATGAGAATAGTTTTTTTGTGATGGAAATAATTTCCAAAATTATAACTAAAATTACTCAAGCGAAATCACAGACGAAAGCCATCTACCAGCATACCGTTACTAAACCAAGCGCACGTAGTTTAATCGCTTGTCACATTCATCACAATCGTAATTCCCAGGCATTTATTGCTCCATTCATACGTCAGGCCATTTTTACGCCAGCTGTATGTTCACTTACGAATTACGATGCCGTCAAGTGGGTGCATTTTTAACGAACACTGACTGAATACTGTTCAGTTAATCAATCTACTAAAGCACTCTGTACGGAATTCGTATACGTCCGTATAACTATAATACATGATGACGGGAAACTCCTCTATGGATACATACATACATACATACATAATCATCACGCCTGTATCCCATGGGGTAGGCAGAGACTATGGATCGCCACTTTGCTCGATCCTGACATACAACTTTCGCTTCATCCACTTTCATCATTCTCTTCATGCATTCTCGTCGGTTCAGGGTACTTTTGACCTGACCCTTCTTGAGGATATCACCGATTTGGATGGTGTAAGTTCGATGAGGTCGACCACTACCGACTATTCCATCCACACTCGCCTTGTATATTTGCTTAGTTATTCTCCTTTCATCCATCCTCTCTACATGACCAAACCATCTTAACATGCCTTTGTCAATTCTTGTCACTACATCCTCTTTCACTCCACAAGTCTTCATCACCACGCTATTCCGCACTCTGTCACGCAAACTCACACCACACATTCCCCTTAACGATCTCATCTCCACTGCTCTAATTTTACTTTCATGCTTCTTCTGCCATACCCAGCTTTCACTACCATACATGAGCGTAGGCACTAACACTCCCCCATGGACAGCCAGTCGAGCCTTTTTAGAGACCTTCCGACTTCCCATAAAGGAGTGTAGCGCACCATTCACTCGATTTCCTGCATTCACTCGTCTTTCGATATCACTGTCATGCTTTCCATCACTTGTAAATACACAGCCCAAATATACGAATTCATTCACTTGTTCTACTCGCTCATTACCTTTCATAATATCGCACTTTGTCATATCTTCTTCCCTTTCAAATACCATAACTTTCGTCTTACTCACATTTATTTTCATTTGTATCTATGGATACCCACTCAATTATGTCGCGTATTGGTTTCGACCTCTGCATATCTGATTTCAACTATCCGACACAAGTTTCTCGACTCAAAAAAGGCGATACTCGTACACTATCTGTAATTGTACTGCATTTAACATTAGGTGCGTTGTACTAACATTCTCATGCCAAATTAATTATAATATTTTTGAAGATTTTTTCTTCTTTCATGGTCCTTCGAGCCAGATCCAAAGTACTTTTTTGTAAAGTTCTAATGATATGGTTTGTTTGCAGGGGTAACAGAGAGCGGCTGGGAGTGCTGGTGGCAGCCTACATGCACTACTCGGCGATATGCGGCGCGCCGGAGCACGCGCTCGACAGATACGCCATGCGACGCTACTTGGACGACCGCGTCCCGGTGTTCCAATTACCTTCCAATAAAAGGTAACTACTTACTAAAGTTATTAAACGTGAACAAAGATTGTATTGTGTATTTATTTTATTAAGTACGCTTCTTCAATTATTCATAAGCAGCTGTAAGGAAAGTAGATTATAAAATATTATATGAACATTTATTAATGGAATCTGTATAGACTGTAGATATAAGTTGCAATGCAGCAACATCTTGCGTCAAACGTCTGATTTATTTTTAAGCTTCGAGCCATACTCAACCAATGAGAGATGATTAATATGCATAACTTTTAATTATAATTTAATATCTTAATCCGCTTTCTGAAATATGGAATAATAAACAAAGTAGGTTTAAAATATTAATGATTTACGTCATGAATATTTCGATGTTTAATTAAATGAGGTTATTGTAAACCGTGTAATCAGTAATATAACGACGAACGATAAATCTATGCGAAATAGATGACTGAATTATTTATTTTACCAGTTCTATGAAAATTTAAAACCACTGTGTTCACGGAGTTCAAATAAGATTTACGGAGTCAATGCATTAAGTACGCTTTTAGTTTAACATGTAAAGTCAAGTAGGTAGGTACTGTCATATTACATATGTATACAAATTACAAACACACGAAACTATGTCACGCACAGTATCGTAAATCATTTAAAGCACATGTGTGTCATGAACATTCGTATCAATGAGGAATATAGCCCGCTTTCGAAGTCAACAAGTCGAATGCGCTACGAAGTGGCTATTACTTACACATCAATGTCTCCGAATGTATGTAGAGCGTAGGGTTGGGAGTTTATAAATGGTAGAGCTATGTTACAACTTCACTGTTAGCTGTTTGAGCTTACAAAATGCACATTTTTTACACCAGTACATGGTTAAAAGTAGAAATATATTTTTTTGTTTTATTTTGTGAGGTTTCCGAAGGCTTTACATCATTGTAAGCACTGCAGGGTGTCTTAACTTACTCCAAAATTTCATGTTCCTAGCTCCTGCACAACTTATTATAAAATGGCTAGTTGGCTTGTAAGCAATTACATACGCAAGTAGTAGACAATTTTCAATATAAGTACAAAGAAAAAGCCGGTCTGATCGAGACACAATCCCGTATCCCCTCACAACAACTAAATGTAAAGTGACAGGTTTGTTTAGTAGGATATCCGGATGCACGTCATCTTACTTGTTAATAGCCGGGAGCGCAATTCGAACTCAACCACTATAATATATGGGTGTTCATGCGCAATATTCAGTGTCTTACCATTAAGTGACTAGGATACTTGTTAACTGCTCATAAAAATACCCACTTTAAAGTCTTTACCAATATAATTTATTATCCTTGTTGAAATTACAATAAGAATGTGTATGAATTTCCACTTTTCGATCCGAGATACAAGAACAATCGAGAATGTTATTTGAATGTATTTATAATGTGTCTAATGTCTATGGTCACCCCTGCTCTATGACACTTTCCCGCCAATTTGTCAAATTAAAAAGTTAACGTAGTTAGTGATAAATGAGCTTCTAAAGTAAACGTTTGTTTAATTCAGTATAACATAAAGGTATATCCGTTTAACTAATTGTATAATTGTCCCAGGTACATAGACACGTTCGCGGGCCTGCTCGCGGGGCAGATCCGCGTCAACGCGGCGCCGCTGCAGCTCACGCACGTGAGCGTGGCGGGCTCGCTCGCGCACGCGCCCGCCGGAGACACCGTCACCTTCCTCAAGATATATGAGAACTTCGTCTGTGTTTACACGTCAGGTACCTACACTATATTATGCTATAATATAATCAATAGTCGTAATGTTATTTAAAAAATTGTATGCAGTATTTAAGCTTACAATATTTTTCTATCCGCTACATTTAAAAACTATTCCTTTGAGAGTATATTGAAAATACTGAATATATTGCATATACTCGCAACATAGTTCATAAGAACTCCATTCTTGATATTCATTCGGTAGTCGTCCGCTGCAGGATAAGGTCCTTTTAATATTACGGCATTAAATATTAATGTTCAATTGAAATAATGCAACATGCTAAACATAAGATCGATATTCGCGTTCAGCCCGATTTATTGGATCCATCATAGTTGCAAGCTGTTGTTCTGCGGGGCTTTTACTTTCATGTGAATACCATTCCCACCTCTAGATACTTCCGAGCCAGTTGCGGGCAAAATTCTTGTACTTCCACAGAACATTTCGGTATCGACTCTACCACCTCATACATTTTATATAAACGAATATAAATAAAAATAGTATGTATTGCCACCAGGTCTGTACGTGGTGAACGGTGGCGGGTGGACAGTAGGCGTGGGCAAGCTGTCCCTCCGCGGCGACGTGCTGGTGCGCGCGTACCGGCGCCCCGCACACGCGCCCGCCACGCAGCGCCATCTAGTGTTCGCGTGCCAGTTCCACACCTGCGCCGTCGCCGACCACACGCTGTCATTTACCAAGCAACAGCTAGATCACGCCGCTCACGGTAATATTTTATTATCTTGTGATAAATTAAAAATATATACCTACCATTGTTTATTTTTGTTATTATGATTAACGCTTGGGAGCGCATTAACAATGATGAAGATGAGGATGTCCTATGTAGGTAATTAATTCTTGTAGCATAAGTGCGTCAAACGAGCACTTGGTGGGAAGTAATCATCACCTACTCTCATAATCGCTTTTATTTGATGATATTTTGTGTCTGATTTTGCGAGTTGAAGAGAAAATGAAGGAGATCAACAATGTCACAAAACGTAACGGTGAAACTGTTATTTGACGTCGGTTTCCGGTAAAACCGTGAGGTGGAACAAATCTATTATATTATAGTCTGAACTAGGTAAAGCGAGACTCTACCATTAATAAAATAAAGTTTAAGCCTGACATAAGCGAACATCGCGAACAAAATCTATTCGTTCTACGAACATGAAAAACCTGTAGAGTCTAAGCAAGAAAGATACAATTACTGCTTAGGAGAGACAGAGACTGAGATTGCGGTACGGTGCAGTTACATTTTGTGACTAGTAAATATCTGCGTTTGCTGGTGTATTGAAGGATGTGATTGTATTCAGACCCGTCGTTCCCGAGCGACGGCGCGGTGGAGCTGGTGTTCTTGCGCGGCGGCGGCGGCGGCGCGCCCCCCGCGCCCACCCCCGCCGCGCCCCTCCGCGCCGCTCCCGACGCACTCGCGCGCGCCGACTCGCTGGAGCATCTGCGACCACTCTCCACCCTCACTGATGACGACGCAGGTGAGAGATCACTACAATGTATCTTTATATATTTTGTTCTATGTAAGTTTCTTCGCCCATTTATGTGATTTCGTAGCAAAGATCAAGGATTTAATAGTGGCTGCAAAACGAAAGAGTGTGGTAAGTGAGTGAAGTATCCACAGCGATTATATTAGGTAATAGCGAACGAAATATTCATCGGTGTATCTCAGATGTCACATTTCGAGAGATTATGCCGTCCTACTCGTGGCTAAATAAGCCAGACTCAAAAGCGATACACTTTTGTTGGTTACTAAAAGGGGCTTTGATCATTATGTACAGTGAACCGTGAACGCCATATTAGCAGATATTGAAATTCTACCACCAGCAGAGCTCCATACTTCCATATTCTATAGTGATAACACGCTCTACTCACATCCCTATAACTGTGGTAGAACTGTTATGGGTCTGCTAGTTTTAAATTATCCAAGGCAGGTAACTCTGGATTTCCAACGATTATGATGCTTGCAATTGCTCGCAATAATCGCGGTAGTTAATAGTGGTAGGTGACAGCGCTCTTTCCTGTTCTTACAGAGTTTTTCAGAGTAGAAATGCAACTTTCGCAATGCTATGAGCTCATTTGTTTTTATTGGCCTCGGAGAGAGCCACTTCTTGTACACGGATTCTGTCTTGGTATTTTCTTTGATATAATCGATGGAACTTCCACGCCTACTTTAAAAACCTAAAGCCACAATTGGTCATACCACGCTGTCTTGTCTGCTGCTCAAGGATCCCGGCATTTCTTGCCGTAGATTGCACACCGGAGTTGTGCGATGGATGACACTTTACAGGTGTCCGGTATGAGATGAGTCCCTGAGCAGACACTACTGCGCTCTTGAGTTTACCACAAACGATTAGTGCTGCAGCGCATGATCAGGAGCTATTGCACAATTTCTCATTAGGCTGGATCGTTTCCCTGGGACATAAGCCAAAGAGCCCCTAGAGGGGTGCCAATCGGGTCTCCTTTTGCATAGTCTCCGTGGAGGAGTGACCCTCCGGACTAGAAAATCCTAGTGTTGAAGCATGGACCGTTGTGGCGGTGTATCCTGCTCTTATCCAGTCGCTGGATAGGCGCCACGGTGTGATGACATTCCACCTGACACGGGCCCTATTAGAGACTCGACTGCATCGGAAGATACCAGTGGCAGGTGGTTAGAAAAGAAGAAGAAGAGTGAAGAGATGAACACGAAGAGCCCGTCACGAGTCACCTTTGTGAAAACTCTCCGGAGGATAGAACCCAGCACACTCTTTCGGAGTGCCCAACCTAAGGTGACAAGCGAACAGAACTATGAGCAGACGTCGAAATAGATGTCTCATTGCCGTCCGTGATTCTTTCAATCGCAAGACAAGTGGTAATGGCAATTATTTCGTTACGCAAGAACGTGATGTCACGGAAAGAGAGCGCGGACCGGGATCATAAGCAGAACGACTAGCTCGCCGCTGCCTGCAAAGAAATGTTAGGTCATGAATGGCTGAACCGATTCCTCAACCCTGTGGTTAGAGGGCCTAAGAATTTCACCACGGTATCCCCTGCCCATCGTAGGAGGCGATTTAAAGAGGACGTTGAAGTCGCTGGGCACACTGCGAGGACTGTGCACCTTCACTAGCTGCGATTTCAAGATGGACAACAGAACGCGTGGCCTCCAATCTGTCGTGGATGCCCATATCAAATTAAAATAGCGTCTAAACCCATTTACAAGTAAGGGACAACTTTGTGCCAGAATCAAAGGAACTGGGATGTCCAGTGCCGCCCGTAAAGTGCGTGACGGCCACTAAACTGTTTTTGTCGGTATGCTGGCGTAGAATTTGTAAGGGACCCGGCTCGCCCGCAATATGTGCCTAAGCAAGCTGAGCTGGAAGGCTAGTAACACTATCATACCCCTACCAGCCTCCTCCGATATACCGGAAAGGAAACTTAACAGTTTTCCTGTCGACACAAAAAAGGGGGTTCCATCCAATGATTTTGATGGAAATGATTTCCTCAGATGGAATAGCTACACCACTGATACTAGCTTTTACAATACTATTCAATAATATACTCTTAAGGTGATTCTTCTATATTTTATGAATTCGTGGTTAAACATTTATCAACTTGATTTTATATTGTGATATATTTTATCTAAATGCATTGCAGCGTTAATTGCTTTGTACCTACTAATAACTCTTTGCAACACCTGCTGCAAATGTCTGTGTAGATATTACTGTCTGACTTTTAACACATCATAAACCGAAGAATTTAGCGAGTTCCTTTGCACTATCTATTATAGTATTTGCAGTGACACACGTTCAGTTTCACACGTGACGAACAGTATTAGCTGAGCATCCGCGAGCCATTACCCACAATACGATCGTCAAGCTATTAGCGCTCCACTACAAACTTGCGTAATGGCCTCTCCACAGGAACCCTAAAAACCAAACTGCATTCAGCACATCCTGTCTCCGTATATGGCGTGTTTGCAATTAATATGTCAATTATTTTGGCTAGTTTACATATGTCAAGGTAAATAACAAATCTGATAAAATGTTAACGGAAATGCAAAGCTACTAGATACTATAAATTATTTTTAATCTACTCGCGCGGAAGGTCGTCAAATCAGTCGCAAGTAACCAAAATAAGCCTATTACATTATCAATATTCTCGGTGTCGGGACGAAGATATAAATTAGTATATTCTTAGAAAAACTTGGTAGGGAGAAGTTCAAAAAATCCCCTAAACATGTTAAATGTGTCATTAGTGTTGACAAAGCGACCAAATACCAGTTAACGGAGGAGAGGTCGCGGTTAGCGGCGGTGCAGGTGCGCGGCTATTTTAGTGGCGCGTCCGTGCGCCGCCCGCCACGGACACCCGGCGCGCCCGCCCAGTCCACGCGCATCCACTCCCGCACGCGCCGCTACACTACACACTCTCACTCTCTCCATTCATATCAGCTATACCGTGTTTACATACACCACGTTAAAAAATAACAACACAAAAGTGCCTTTATATCGGATACTGAACCTGCAAAAGAAATTAATCTGAGGTGAGTTTTACGGCTTGTTCGAAGTTTGTAATTGTTTTCCTTTAGCTTGTAATAGTAATCGTGTGACCGCTGATTTGGCACGCGTCGCTCTCACAATGTATGCAACATTACGACTCTGTACATTAAAACATTTATTTTAGTTAAATCTTTCTTTATTGCGATATTGTGTAAAAACTCGAAAGTAGTGAACTTTTCATCTTTGGCTCGGCAATTTGTTATGAAAGTAATGATTACAGTATTTAACCTAGTTTTGAAGCTTAGCCATAATGTGTCAGACGGATTTCCACTGGAGCTCTCTGTACCCAGAGATAATAGACGGCACAATTTTTAAATAACGTTTATATTTAGTCGTAGGCGACCCACCTACTAGGTCATTAATACAATACGTCCCGAACACTCTCCAACTCTCATTATGTAGGCAATTAAATTTAACTTCTCTTTCAATTATCTATGTTACAAAAGACTCCAATTTCTTGTAGGCTAATGGCGTTCATATATCATCAAGTATTGTGTTAGTAATGTGGCCGAAGCAAAACAAGAAGTGTCCATCAAACTCGTCCTCGAACGCACAATAGATCGCATTGGCGCGAACAGAGATTCCATTTAATTTGAGTAGTGCGGGCATTAATTGAGCGGCGTGGTGAATCAGTGATGTATGTCCAGTGCAGTGGTCAATGACGACGGTGCCCTTACAGCGCCGCCTATTCGTCACACTTCAATTTGGTTTCATTGGAACGAAACGAGATCAGTGACCCACGCTCCCGCCTCGATACGACACAACGTGTTTACTTTAAATGTTCATCAAACGACATTAAAATCTTGTAAAGTTTTATCTCTTTATACGCAATAACCCACGAGTCACGACCCTCGTTGATACCATTTATACATTACAAAAACGTTTAAAAAAGCGACTCTTGGTTTTTTGGACTTACATGTATAAGATTATACAACCTGATTATTTTAATTTGATGAATTCTTATTAACGAAGTTTTGTGTAAGTATGAATAAACTGCCAATATACAATTCCAAAAAATTATATTGAAGTAAAAAACGGAATACAATAATAACGAACGATTATAGCGTGCATTGTGATGCGAGATGTAATTTCCAACATTGATGATGTTTTATGACATGCCGTAAAATATTTGTGGCCTAATGGATCGTAATCAATGCCAAGGCCGTCCTTGCTGTATCGATTTTATAAGCTGCCAAGTCCGCACCCCTACTACGACACGATACGATTTATTAGTAAACATGGCACTAATAAAAAAGGTTGTTGGTATATTTACATTGGCTTGTGTAGCGAGTGTGCGCAGTCCCGTATCTAATGAATTTTTAGTTTCTCACGCAAGGCTATGTTTACGATGACGTCAGCGCGAGCTGTGCAAAATATTTTATCTATAGTGGTACCCGAGAACTCGATCCGAATTATCTATAAGTGACTACGTTTCATACAAGTTTTATACACAAATAAGTTGTAGTGCGTTTGTATATAACGCAGCCTTAACTACTTGTGAAGGATATAAAGACACGTTTATTACTCACGACGAATATATTTATTTGCTAAGGATATTCATTACGTTGCACAATTATATATACCCAGATGCTTGTAAATATCTGCTTGGACCGTTCTTATTATTACTCTTCATGGTAGGAGAGGTATTTATTGTGTTATCCGCACCGCAATAAAAAATATTCGCCAATATTTTATCAAGTCTAAGTTTAAAACTTTTATAGACAGTTAATACCTCGCTTATGATCACGTCAGACGTGTGTTTGTGCTCTGTGTTCATCTCGTGTTGCGATATATTTCTAGCATCCAAGGTAAACTAAACACTACTTATAAACATTGAAAATGTTGTAGCTATCTGCAATATTTTCAAACTTGCAGACATTTGCATTTACCAACACTTGTAAAATAATACGTTTATAGCACTAAAACAAAACAAAATTCCGTTGAAAAAGGTAAAAGAAGCAAACAGGTTGCGCTTCGCAAATAATTTAGTATACCGAACGATAGCCAAACGAGTAGTGTTGAATAATAATGTGGAGCTTAGAGTTTCTGCGAAACATAAGGTGGAGCTCGCGGCTCGCCGAGCCCGATGACATCATGTGGGGCGCTCACCTTCACCACCCGGCCGGACAGATTGCACGCTAACTCCGTTGCCTCACTAACATCTCCAACGTCCACAAAGCTGTTTAACGACTCCACCAAAAAACCCTCATAACCATCTTAACGCATTAAAATCTCGCATTTGGGGAAGCTGAACACCAGATTTATGTTTCTTACATTAACTAGTAGAGGCACTTTTATACCAAAAAATAGTTCGGCGATCAAAACACCTGTTAACCTTATCATGTGTTTAACGTTAACCTTTACCATATTCTATTACACAAAGTCACAAATCCTATTTTAACAAACACTATATTCAATGAATTAAATTAAGATACGCTGATTGTTGTACTGTCAATATAATCTTAAGAGCTTCAGAGGATTTGTTCAATGATTAGTCGATTTTTAATAGCAGCCTGTTTATTTTGAGAAATGCGAAATTTTTTATAAAATGTTATAGCAAAAGTGATTAGGATATTCCGTGAGGTGTGACGGGTGGGCGGGGTGGCGGTGTCAGGGCGCACATCCTCTTCCTGCGTGCTCCCGCGCCGCGCCGCCAGCATTTCGTAACAGTACCCCGGGCGTCCCGGCGCGGCGCACCGCGGCGCCCTAACGCCCGCACGATCCGACCGCGTTATTTTAGTTGACATCACAGAAATAACCTCATCTTCCTCAACACACTGAGACACTGACGTTGATATCTTTACGCTAATTGCGTTATTGACAACTTTACATTTAGTTCAGTTTCGAAATCAAACGCCAATGGGCCAAGTCGAATGGTAATTTAATGACATTCAAACGTTTAAGAGTTCAGTTAATTAAAATTGGAAGAAATGTCGCAATCGTTACAAAATGAATTGCAGACAGGACAGGTTCTTGTTACAATAAATGTATTTTTATACCTACATAACATGTTTTACCTGACTGTTATACTCTACTATGGTAAGAACTAAGAAGGCCACGGGTAATTATGTTTCCATAAAATTAAAGTCCAACGCGATTTTCTTCCTAACTGAAATAACTAGGCCAAATATAAGAAATTACTATTATAAAAATATTTATATGAATATGTGATTTTTACGATGAGATCGAATGTCGCCTACATTACGCCCCCTCTACAAATAAAATTCTTGTATCAATTGACAATAACATACCAAGTTCTTTCCACTTGATAAAGTCATAAAACCTTATTTGTATTTTTGGAGATCTTATCACAACTTTTTATGTGAGGTAAATGACTAAAATAATACGAATTTCCTTTAAAAAATTGCACAGAAACACATTTACATCCCAAGGGCTTTTAAGTCTTGTGTTACAATGTGTATACTACACAAACTTTGATATTTGTTTCCTGTTTTTATTTTCAACTATACAGAAAAATAACTTGTATGGCACCTAAATACGCGTCAAATTACTGTTTCCTTTTACAGCAATATCACGAGCTGCATCATTAAATACACATGTTAAAGCCATACGTATACGGCACAATATTAATTTGAAATGTTTTTCTAAATATATATTGATAGTAATATATTTTACCGTTGTAGTGAGGGTTATTTCTAGTTTGGCTGAAAATAGTCGCAGTTCCATATATTTTCTCAAACAGCTAGGTAATCCCGCTATCGGAGTAACGTAATCCTTAAAAGGATGTGGTCAAGCCACTGTCACGTATCTAATAACTGCGCGGACTCTTGTACCTGCATACTGGGTACAGTTAATTAATATCCCATTTCCTTAGTTTTTATTGAAAATGTGCGAACAAGATGTTTATGTTAATTATATAGGCGATGCTAGCTTGATCGAACCTTCAAGTTGAAGCACGTAGTCTGAAGCTTTCACAGCTGATTTTATTGATCTCGTTTGTTTTATACACCCAAGGGGTACTAATGAAGGTCTAGTTCAACGTTTGATAATGCAATAGCTTTCATGTTGTATTCAAATAACATTGTATTGCAACCGGATTATTGCTATAGAAAGCTATATTACTATTCTATTGTTTCCGTCACCTGATGTTTGCTTAATCGACATCACGTTTTCATTTTAGTTTCTTATCTTGAATATGAAGAATTTATTCTCTTCTATTTATTTCACGTAACAAAACGGTTCTTTTTCTGCATCAATTTTATTATTATCAGTAAAATACTTTACTAAAAAAGAGTGAAACGCTTTGTAATTGGCTAATTTTCGCCTCGTAGTATGAATTGCGATGATATTGCATTACAAATATATTTAACAAAAACATTATTATACCAAAAAACTTCCATAAAAAACCTTGTAAGTTTACCAAGATTCAAAGACACATGTCATGGTTTGTTACGACGCTTGATTAGTGTATTGGAGCGGAACCAATCTTATTAAATAGTGAGTGTAATTACATCACCACTTATAAAAGTAGGTCAAAATACGAGTAGTTTAGGTAAATGTATACGTATGTGACTCCATAAATGAATAAGTATTAACACACAAATTCTCATTGTCCAAAGGTGAGAACAACGGCAGCGCGGGCTCCGGGTCAGGTGGCGAGGCGGGAGAGAGCGCGGAAGGCACTCACACATTCGGTCCCTTGGACGGCTCGATCTACGCGACGGTGGTGCGGGCCGGCGGTGGCCCCGCGTCGCCGCTGAGCGCGTCCATGGACTCGGGCATCTCGTCGGCGGGGCGCCGCGCCGCCCCCAGCCCGCCCGACGAGCTGGACGCGCTGCTGGGCGACATGTTGCGCACCGTGCGCGCGCTGCCCGACCCGCCGCCGGCGCAGTCCGCCGCCGACCGAGGCGCCGACATCCCGTACCACGCGCGCGCCGACTCCGCGCCCTTCACGTACGGCGCGCCCGGCCTGCGCCCCGGCATGCTGCGCGCCTCCAACCGCCTCGCCAGCCCCGAGCTGGTGCGCCGCGCGCTCGCCGACCGCGCCTACAAGCCCATCGACGACGACGACGACGAGCGCGCCACGCCGCAGCCCAGCCCGCGCTCCACCACCACCACCACCACCACCCTCACCACCAGCACTGTGCTGCCGGCAACACTTCCCGTTCGTAATGGACTGTGAGTTCTATTTATTTAAAACATAGATACAACTATTTTATCAAACAACATTGCATGCGCATTATCACAAGGAACGATGAAGATTAATTATTATCAGTAAAATAAAAAATATTTTATAGTTATACTTTTTTATGAACCGTCCAATTATTATGTTAGGCATTTAAATTTACAATAATACATTTTTTAAATAACAACAACACCCCTTCTTAAGATTACTTGGAAGATGATGGGATATTTTATGGTATGTTTAATTTCAATCGTATATGACCAAAGACAGAGGTATAAACTTTAAAAATAATATTTAAACCAGGGGATCTGGTAGAAGATGTAAACATTGTGTTCCTGTATTGTAGGTTTGGAGGCCTCGCGCCACCTACACTGCGCACTTGTTTACACATCTACAAACAGATTGTGTGTAACCAGCAGTTGTAATAAATCATAATTGTAATATGTTAAGGTAAATAGCGGTACCACTACAATTTACCATTTTTAAGATAAGTCTTATGTAAAAATCAGGCGCTATAAATTATGGAAAGAATAAACACTTACGCTGAATTCGTATCGCGAATATGTATTTAAGTAACAAAGGCATCTATAACTGAACAGTATCAAAACACTGAAGCACACATGAGTAACAATCGGTCTGGACGAATCATCTCAATAAACAAACAGAACGCTTCTACTAATTTATTTAGTCGCGTTCCGCTTGACCCAGTTTGCCGTCAATGAAAAGAGTCGTAAAATGTACCATCGGCATTCGTGGACGATACCTTTACCTCCAGCCTCTTCACTTATATAGACACTGCACACATCTGTCCGACGAACACGCCGCTAAATATAGACCACAACGTTTATGGCCATTCATTGAACAAATTCCCATTTATATCCATTAAACATTGTTCATTATATCATTCAGGTCAATTTACAACTAATAAAATAACGTCTAAAAAACAATGTTCATCATTCAAATACTCAATCTGCTTTTTATAGTCATCGTCGCCGCTAGGATCTTTGCCGTTTGACACCGTTTTTGGTAATAGTAATATATAGTAGATGATATGCGTAGTTGTTTTAAGGTATGAAGGTTCGTCCTTCTATATGTTTCTGGGTTGGTCTCGTCCGCAGCTGTCCAGCTGGCCACGTTGATTAGTAAACAAGCGTAGGAGCTACCACCGCTGTAGGCGTTAATTGAATAAATGACATAACACAAACAATCTTCCTATGTTTGGTAATCGTTACGATTTTTTTGTAATTATCGGCCCGATCTGACATTGTTTTGAGACTATAAAAAGAAAACATCGTAGAAACATATTTTATTTTATGCCCCGAAATGCGTGACAGTCTAATAAAACTGTTGGCTGAATTCTTTATTTGGGTTTAGTTTTAAAGCCCGGCTACATATGGCTACCTCAATATTATTTCCTTTATGCAAATGTTTTTGATATAATCGCGTCTTGAGTAGGTCTGAAGTCGTGGGGGTTGAATAATTTATTTCGTATTCAAGTTTCTTTCCACTCAAAGAATACGAGTTGTCCGATATTCGATAAATTCCCGAAAAAGGTGACGTCAGGCAAGCAGCCGCTCTTAAAACCACGAGCTAAATCCTACAATATGTACGTTTACTCATGTTGCGGCGATCACATGTGTGCGTGGAATAAGAAAATATTACAAGACCATACTTTGTTCTAAAAATAATATAATTGTTAAATCTATTTCTTTCATCTCTACATCTACTAAGTTCAACTGATAAAGAACACGTCAAGCTACATCAAGTCCATCTTTACGAATCAATTTGTAATGTATAATGAATAAGTAAGATAGAATGCATCCTGCCAGTTCATCTCGTGTCACGCTTGCATATCGTGGAACAAATCCTGGCTGCAAATTATCTTGTCAGCGCCAACGAGCTACAAATTGCTGATGTTACGAAGAGGACGCGCGACACACGATGCATGCTAAACGTACCAGTACATGCAGGAATTACAAACCTATTTGTATGGGGTTTAAACACATAAATACATATATGGACTATGAATACCACCTTGATAATATTTCCTTTGAACAAAGTTCTTGTGACTTTTTGTTTGCTGTTTATGTTGGCCAGATCCCTTGACTGGCTAAAATAATAGGGTTAATTACATTGTTTTTGGTTTAGAATATTATTTTTTAACAGCAACACAATTATAAATTCAGTATGTGTATAAATTCGCAATCAAAGTTATACCTACACAAAAATATGTATAAAAATAAATCTCACAACATTGAATAATATTTCATAGACGAGAGGATACTTTTGCAATATATTTGGTTAGATATTGATTATCACTCCCGATACAAAGTAGATTCCCATATCATCGTCCGGAGTGTTTTAATGCGTGCATCAGGTTTGATGGACAGATAAATGACGCGATATCGATATCTATGTTGTCAATCAAGCGGACGTAATGTATTATAATCTAGGCATTGGTTGCGAAATGTGTCTCTGTAACAGGCAACATGACATGTAAGCGCACCATTAAGGGTGTACTTTAATCGTATTGAAAAATCTGCACCATCATTAGCATTTTATTGTCCTCTCGTAGCACAAATAAAAAACAAGTACAATAACAAGTCCTTCGTTTTTGTAAAGAACACATGTGCTCGCAGTCACCTAAAACATCGAGATCCAATGATTGAAACAAAGCGATCAGAAACGGAAGTATCGGTGTCCTTAATTGAGATAGCGTTAGGCGTGGGTCGACAACGAGCCGAGTAGTGAGTACCTACCGACTACGTCGTGCGCAACATTAATCTTAGCTTACGGGACCTACTATAAGCTACCTATTGCGAATTATTTACGCGGCGCCAACTCAATGAATAGCTCTTTAGTTCCCGGTAATTTTATCGTGTCGCCATAACTATTCGCAGAATCCACAGTCAAAAACAAACATCAGCAACTCTGTATGCACAGAGGTTAATTATACAAAATAACGGTCTAATACCGCCATGATTGCTCATGTGCGTTCTTATGAAATTATTTACAAAATTTTACCAAGCAGTTACACAGCATATATGAAAGTTCACTAAGAGGTCAGCGTAGTAAGGCGATGTCGGCTCGCAATTCTAAGATTGATTTGGAGCGATGGCGTGTGATTGCGTCGCCAACATGACCCAAACAAGTTACTATTTCGAGATAAACGTCGCCATAAACGGCGGTTGTCGACCGGGCCACGACGCTCAGATGCCTGATACCGTATTGCCCAGCCACACACGCAACACTGTCCGATTCTATTAAACAACGCACTATTCACACTTTCCTACTTTTATCTGTTCAGAGTACTGCCATCATGTTATTATGAAAAGGATAGGAAATTAAAAGAAACACATGTAATGTTTACAAATTATACAGATAAAGTCCTAGAAAATGATTTAGCAGGCCCCATTAAAAGGTGATCCAACCAATGTATGTAGGTGATAATAACATGCAAATTAAATGCCACATTCCACTCTCAATGAAGGCGGTTGGAACACTCAATAATATTTTAAACTAACTAATTAATTGATTTTGCAGTTCCGTTTTAAATAGAAATAAGCGTTTCGAATTAGAATATACTTATTCAATAATGTAAATATTTTTCGACAGATGTTTGAACGGGGAAGCGGAATGGTCGGAGCGGCCGCCGAGTAGCGCGAGGAAAACTCTACCAGAAGGTGATTCATGGCGGTCTCACAGCACGCTGGGCTGGCACGAGACCACGCGGTCCCGCGAGCCGCGCCGCTCCGAGGGCAGCATCGAGGCCAACTCCGGCCTCACGTGGCTGCAGAGACAGCAGCAGAGGCTCAGGGAGAAGAAGGAAGCTCGGGAAAGAGTCGCTCGACTACCGCTCGAGTGGGATACTGCCACTTCCCGACATGTGCGACGATCTGCTAGTCATCGGTAAATTATTGCTATAGTTTCTTCTAAGACTTTTTAATACGAGTAACACATCAAATATGATAAGCCGTTATTAATATAAGGCTGAACCGCAAAATACGATACATTTGTCTGTTACACTATGACTATTTTTATTTTGAACAGTGATCGTTATCCTAGCGGATGCGAATATCCTGCGATCAACAAATATTAGACGGCTTTATGATCTAAGGCCAAGTTACAAAACTATTTAGGGAAATATCTAGAAGCTAAAATATGTCGACTGTATCGGTGGCGTAGTTGTACCTACTACGGTACGACTACAACGCTGACGTCTCGGGTTCGAATCCCGGGTCGGCCAATGTGATATTGAATTTTTCTATTCTTATCATCACATATAGCGATAGGAGTCGCCCCCTATCACATCGTGGGACGAAACACACAAGGCTGAACGTGAGTCTCCTGGTAGCACCTCTGCCTATCCCTTTTGGGAAGAAGGCGTGAGTTGATGTATGCATGTACATGTGTAAAATGTGAAGTGTACATGTACACTTGCAGCGTGGACGGGTACACGAGCGACACGACGGCGTTCGCGGACGACGACGAGGACTTCTCGGTGCCGCTGCACGTCAACACGCGCGCCGCGCTGCGCACCCACAGCGCCAGCCCGCAGGCGCCCGACAGGTGCGGAGGCGTACACGCTGCTGCTGTGCTTTCTAGAGTCTCTTATACAGTGGAGCCGACTACACGACACTATTGCTACGAGTCAATTAAAATTACTTATATCAAAACGCAGGAAACAGTCTTTGTCATAGAAATAAATGAGTTAATTTCTATTTTGCAATTATTTATCCAATATCTAAGGGCTTATACTCGTATACCATTGATTGATTTTTTTCCGGATATGAACTCACTGCTTACACGATCCCGTGTATGTTTTCAAATAACATTATTTGCCATGTCTACTGCGATTAATTAGAAAACTTAACAAAAATTACGTTTGTTTTATTGTTGCTGCAACTAAGTACCTATGTATTTATTTATTTCAGAACGTCATCTCGGAAGTTCATGTACGAGAAGATGACGATGCGCGAGTGGAGCAACAACACGACGCCCACCAACACGCCCACGCCCGGCCTGCTGTCGCTCGCCGAGCCGCTCAACAACGGAACCATGGTTAGTTCCACTACTCTTTCTGAAATATACTTCATTCTTGACTGCCTCCTTGCTAACTTGTTATTAAACACCAACGATTAAATTGGTAGCTGCGGATTCGATTCCCGCACCGACAGAAATATTTTTTTGGTCTACAAATATTTGTTTTTGGTATCCACAGTGAAAATCTTTGTATTTTGCTGTGATATGTGATAGGATCATATGTTTGCCTATTGGGTGTGTTTATTAATAATTAGGTAGATACATAAATATATCTAAAAGTACCTATTTTTATTCAAAACAACATGTATAAAGCTCTTAATTTTATCGTCATCCTGTCGATTATAAAACGACCCCAAATGTCATTGCCAATTTACGATTAATAAACGTGTTTCAATTTTTATTTTGCTCCTAAACCGTTATTTAAAGTGCATAATAATTTATAGAGGTATAAAACAGATACACTTTTAGTGATGGTATAAAATATTTCGATATCTCCAGGAGCGGACTGAGAGTTGGTCCCGCGTGGAGTCCCGAGCGGAGTCTCGCGCCGAGTCCCGAGCAGAGTCCCGCAGCGAGTCCCGCGCGGGCACGCCGGCGTTCCCCACGCACCCGCGCACGCCCTACCCGCCCACGCCCACGCCCTCGCTGTCCGCGCGCCCGCCGCGCTCGCCCACAGTTACCAGGTAACACACACCATCAATATCAATATCACTATCTTTACATATTTCATTGATATCTTTAAAGTGCCTTGAGTGATAAGACCGTCGTATGGGTTTTTAGTTTTTACTCTGTATATAATATTAAAAATCGGTGCAGAGATAACTTAACATCCGTAGCCTCATTAGACATCTATGAATTATGATATAGAACGACCACTTTTGCGACTTGTATAAAAATATTTAAACAATATTTCTTTTGATTATTTATTCATACATATGACTCAGACAATGTGAGATGACCAAATGCATTTAATTTTAAATTCTGACATTCGCAACATCAATCACCCGTAGGTTGAAACGTACAAGACAAAGCCTCATTCATAGCGGCTGGAAGATAACATAGTACTGAAGGTCACACACCGAGCTCAACAAAGTGAATAACAATATTGAACGTATTGATTTATAGGCGTAACATTGTTTTCCTGAATGAATTGTAAAGGATAAATCATTCCTAACCGCCATTGAGTCAGTATTGCAGACAGCTGAGTCCCAAACCACAAGCGATGATCTTGTGGTCAGCAGCGGGATTTGTAAACAAACTATAAATATATCCAACTTATACAAACACGGTGATGTCACCAGGAACTGTAGTCAAAGAGAAACTTAATACGAAGTTGTTATAACTATGCACTTATATACATCGAGCACAGAAGAGTGCCTACCTATACGATTTACATCGATTTTGACGACACTTTCGAATTGGCCAGAGCCACCGTAGAGTATACGCTAGGAGCACATTCAACGAAATTAATTTGAGAACAAATTAAAATTGTCTTGCACTTACTGCGTAATTTAACATTAGCATTTTTGTCATATTATATTAAAAGTTATAGGTGTTCTCCTTCTCTATTACTGTTCCTATAAGACATAATGGGTAGACGAAGGTACCTCTAGTTTCACACAATTCATCCTGCTTATTTCTATCTCAATATATGTATCTATAGTAGAGGCCTATGTCCAGCAGTGGACGCAGAAGGGCTGATGATGATGATATGTTGATGAAGTGTGATTGTGTGTAGGAAAGAGCGTGAAGGCAGCCCGGAGAGCGAGTACCGCGCGGCGAGCTCGCTGAACACGTACAACACGTACAGCTCGTACAACGGCGCGTCGCGGCGCTCGTCGGCGTCGGGCGCGTGCGAGCCGCAGCACGTGGCGCCCGACCGCGAGCGGTTCGCGCGCGACACCTCGCACTACTGGTACAAGCCCAACATCTCGCGGGACGACGGTGAGACACTTCTTGTATTCTAGTTTAACAATACTTTTCAATTTTAATGCTATTTCACTAATATCAAAATATATGTCCTTTGCTGAATACAGGTCATGAAGCTCTTTCAAAATTTAAATCTCTCTCCTGTTGAGGTCTTGTAAATTTCTGGCATATTTAGCATGCGTATAAGCAAGTATAGAATATAACATCCTATCATTTAAATATACTTATCATTTTTTATCTCTGTGAGGATTATCCCAATTGTTGTGTCACAGCGGTGGCAGTTCTCCAGCAGCTGGAGGAGGGCGCGTTCATCGTGCGCGACTCCAACTCGTTCCCGGGCGCGTTCGGGCTGGCGGTGCGTGCGGGAGGTGCGGCGGGTGCGGGGGGCGCGGGGGGCGTGCGGCACTTCCTCATCGAGCCCACGGCGCGCGGCGTGCGCCTGCGCGGCTGCGCCGACGAGCCCGTGTTCAGCTCGCTGTCGGCGCTCGTGTACCAGCACACCGTCACGCCGCTCGCGCTGCCCGTGCCGCTCACACTACCCGACAGGTACCCGCATCTACTACACGCTGCATCCTTTACACTTGGGTTTGCTACATAGCAAAATAGATAGCAAAAAAAATGTGCATACTGTTTACATACGAGCCACGTAGAAATTTGATGGAATGAACATGAACATAGTGTAATTCCGTGGAAGTCACATAAACAAAAACAGGAATAATGATACGGCACTGCTTTTATTCTTTCAAACACTTTGTTTGTGGTGGTATATTAATGTCAATGGTTTGTAGTACTCATCGATATACGACAACAAATATGTTGTAGTATTTTTGTAATAAAAAACAGTACTACAGGTGAAGTGGATGTACTTATATGATCGTTAAGATTCACACTGTACTGTTGAATAGTAACTAGTAGTGTATAAGGCGCGTGTGGTGCGCAGGGACCCGTGGAGCGGCGGCGGCAGCAGCGCGGCGGCGCGGCAGCTGCTGGCCACGGGCGCGGCGTGCCACGTGCTGCTGCTGGGCGCGCTCGACACCGAGGCGCTCACCGGGCCCGCCGCCGTGCGCCGCGCCGTCGCGCACCTGCTCGCCAAGAAGGTACCCGGCCTACTAAATACTTCCACGCCATCACTGGACGGCACATCAGCTCTCAACACACCATTACAGAATTATAGCCTGTTGGGAACCGGTTGACAAAACCTAATCCTGTATAAAGTATTCATTATGGAAATGAATACGAATATCCCTACCACTAGTCTTTAGATATTTTGTATTCTCAATCACCGAACAAAAGAAAAATTGCTATGCTATATGAAGTCCACCAACTCGCAATAAACTAGAGTAATAGACTATAGTCTAAGTCTTCCTTATGAAACCCTCAATGCAAGGAAGTGACACCTCAGCATTAGCCGTTACTGGATAATAAAGTAGAGTATAATAATGGAGCATGTGTGTATGTGCGTGTGTTGCAGGTGACGGCGTACGTGGTGCACCTGAAGGTGTTCGGCGGCGGCATCACGCTGACGGACTCGGCGCGCAAGGTGTTCTTCCGGCGCCACTACCCCGCCGCCGCCGTCTCGCACGCCGGCATCGACCCCGACGAACGACGATACACCTACACGCACAACGACACGCAGACTGACAAGTAACTACACCTTATGTTATCTTACTAAATTATGGCTCATTCATCGGGTGTCGGGCCCGACAAAATGTTTCATACAGATACCCAACGCTCTATTTTTTTCGGCTTCATATAACTTTTTAGCGACTAGTCGTGCGACATTTTGCGAGGGTTGGTAAGAAATTAAAGAAAAACAAACTTAAAATTACCCAGTAGCTTTTTTATATCTCGAATTAATATTGAAAGGAGAAGACATTTGATTTAAGCAATTTATGTACGGTTGCGTAAACGTGTATTGTTTGGTGCAGACGCATCTTCGCGTTCGTGGCGCGGTCCGCGTCTGGCGCCGACAACCAGTGCCACGTGTTCGCCGAGCTCGAGCCCGAGCAACCCGCCACCGCCATCGTCAACTTCATCAACAAGGTACACACACACATACACACACACACAGATAAACACGCAAATACACAGATACAAAGACGCACGCACGTATACATACACGTACGTACGGGCACGCACACGCACGCACTCGCACGTACACGTATCCGTACTTATACATACATTTATATGTACCAGTATACTATACATGTTTGTAACAATTTGGAATTGCACCAGCATCGTCATCAGATAACTATCTCTCATCAGCGAATATTCTCTTCGCACTGCATTTACCATCAGGAACATTATAGTCACTCACAGATCACTAGTCACTATATTTTCTAAGTTTAAAAATATCCACAAGCATTTATTTTGGGACTGGGTTTGAGACAGAAAATTATCGTTTAATTTTCGATGGTGACGACACTAGACTTTTATTAAAAAATTAAATTATGATTGTGTGTGACGACTGTTGTATGTAATTATTGATGTTGTTGCAGGCGCTACTTGGCAACATGCAGAAACGGGACATCATTTAAAGCGTTTGACGACGAACTATTTTGAAAAACAGCATTGGAAATACTCACTGTGTAATGTGTATGACACGACCGAGCCGCTCCACACCCGCGGCTCCTTGTAATATATTAATATATAATCCTCTATTCTATATCAAATATATAACATTAACATGTGCTTGTTTTAGAAACATTTCAAAGAACTACTTTCCAATACGCTTTAGTTTCACGAAGTACAATTATTAACCGTTGATCGTGTGTTATCGAAATTAATACATAATATATAATGATAACGTTTAGATTAGGCAAGGAACTAACTAGTCTCATATTAATTTAACGCAGGTAGTGATATTAAGTGTGCCTAATAAGGGATAAGGTGATGTGCACGACAGCTCGCCGCTCGCCCGCCATCTTTAAACAATCACAAATGTGACAAATAATACGAATAAATATGTAGTAATTTATGAATGTTAACAGTACAACGAAATTAATAGATAGTACAATGTAATGCAATATTTAGCCGAATGTTTTATCTACACAAGTTATTAACATTGTAGAAGTTAAACAGATATTGATAAAGTTATTTTATGTTGTAAAATGGAAGGGTTGAGAGTGGGCGACGCGGACGCCGCGTGCCCGGGACGAAGAAAATATGTAATGTAACATTTTACTGTAACAAACAACTGTTGTAAAATGTATGTATTTATTATAATTTTACGTTCAATAAAATTATAGTGTTTTATAGTTTTTGTCTTATTGTTTTCTTATTCTCAGTACCCTTTCCCATCGCCTTTATTTCCCTTGGATCCATTTTTTAACAAATCTGTGTTCTGATTTTAACACTCATAGCACTCGCATGATATCATCTCAAAAGCCTTAATTTATGCGTACTTTGAGAAACTGAGAAAGCGTGACATTATTATGCCTTAGCATAATTGTCTTCCAAAATTGTCTTCCATTTGGTAAGCTTTAGTGGCAAATTGTTTTTAGTCTGAGCATGCATTTTTTTCTGTCGCTCTTATGACTTAAATTATTAAGTAGCTCGGGGTCCCAATATGAATGGGTAGATAGTGAATTGAGCCCAATATCTTTCAGCAGCTCCTAGGATTATGTCGTCACAAAAAACCCTCGAGTTTTCCTAATTTTTCCCTCGCCAAGCCGGCCTTTATAGCCATGATTTTGGTTATAATTTGGTACACAAGTATAACAATTGATATTGCTACCTTCCGAACCATAGTATACATATGAGCCTTTTCGTGAAACATTGCCTATTGAATTGCATTCGAGTCAATTGCAATTAGTTATTTACCTACCCACAGCATATAAATCATTGAAACTTAAATATAGTTAATATCAGTGTAACGAGTGCAATGCAGTGTCGATCAGTGTTTAGTAATTAAAAGCTCTTAGCGATGTTGATAATGGTTATAGATAGGCGTGAGACTTTACCATCAGGCGTTCGACGTCAACGTTTCGTGAGTAGATAACAAACAATAGTTCCATTGATTTTATAATTATTGAACTTCAGCATAAAGAAGTTAGCCGAAAACCCTCCTTTTACAAGCAATCGGTTAGAAATCAAATGCAAAAAAAATTACAATTCATTTATTATAATAACAAGTTGATTACATCTCGAACTTACACGTATAGTTACATCTAAAGTGGTTGGATAGGAAATACTTTCTAGCCAGCCCTCGTATTTCGCATCCAACCATATCATATTAATAGTAAAGCATAATTGTTAAAATTAACTACATTTTATATGTATCGGCCGGTCAGTGGGTGGGTGTGGGGCGAGGCGCGTGCGGGCGGCGGGCGCGGGCGGCGCGCGGACGTCAGTCGTAGGAGCGGCCGAACCTCAGGTGGCCGTAGTCATCGAAAGCCTCATCGTTGCGTATGGGCCGGTTGTGGATGAGGCCGTACTCGTGGTACAGCATGTTGGGCCGCAGCTCCTCCTCGTCGGGCACGAACCCGCGCAGGCTGGCGCCCTCGCAGCACCGCACCAGCAGCGCCAGCGCCACCGTCAACGCCATGCTGATAATCGTCACCACGCGCATCGTTCTTGTCTCCTACAACATATTAATTATTGTCAGTTCTATTAAAACACTTAACAACTATCTTTAAGTACTTATATCGGACTATGTAAAAGTCCATGTTTTAGCGCTCGTAACGCAATTAGTTAAAAACTGATTCGGCTCTGGGTTCATCACTCGCGCCTGGACCAATATAATATGTGTGATTCACGTAAATTGTTATCAAGTCTGTGTATTCTTACAATCAAAAAGCGTCTCGTTGTTTTTGATGCTCAACACACAAGATTTACGAAACTTAACATAGCCATTTTTTATTAAACAAACTTCACTTTAACCAATTTAAGAATTTGAAAATAAAGGGAATTGCAAACTACTTAAACTCCCGCTTGGTAACATTTGGCACAAATGTATTTAAAAAATTTGCATTATTAAAATTACTCAAATAATCGCAAAAACTTAAAACATTTTCCTTCTCAAGAATATTTTACAAACTTTTCAAAAATCTTAATATGTTCGTTAAACTTTGAGAAATACTGAAAATGTTCCATTGTAAAAATGAATCTGCAGAATAAAATGAAAATTTCAATATGGAAATTCCTATCACTAATCCGCGGCTATTACAATGTTGAGATGTATATATGTATGTGAGTATATATATCTCCCGATAACTTACCGTGCTCTCGGCGGTCGGTATGAAAATGCGCCGACTTGATGACAAGCAACCTTTATATACCGCGTCCATCCCGTAGACAAACAACCTTCCCCCTGCTTTAATATTCCCCTCACGAGCTGTCTATTCTTATGAAAGTGCTGTGAAAATTGACACATTTCAGTAAAATTATTGGAAGTTCATAAATTGATCCCGTTAGCAGCTACAAACTGATTATTCTTCTTTGAAAAATTCTATTTCGAAAATGTTTCAGTTAATTGTTTTTCCAAGGATGTAGCAACTTCAATAATAGATCAAACGCAAAGCAATTCCATTTTAAATAAATATACTTGAGAATTTATAAGATAGTTAATATGGTTCAACAAATTATTTATTTTTGCAAAACCCCATTCCTATTGCCGACCTAATATTTTGTTTAGCCATCAACATGCTTCAAGTGAATAATCCTCCAAGAATATGTAATATTTTCAAATAAATGAAAAAAAAAACACACAAAATATAAAATCATTGACCCATTCAACCCTCAGGATTTTTTTCATAATCTAAGAATATTTCTTAATAGAATCTTCACACACTTCTGAGACTGTACCATATTTTTTTAGAACTCGGTATGCCTGGTTACCGACAGCGCGAAATCAATGCGGCATGGAGCTACTCCATGCCTAGTACGCACCTCAATAATAATGCTATTATTACCCTCTTTTTGACGGAGGTTTTATTACAACCGGGGGTACACTTGAGAGGGGTTAGACCATAATATAATCCACCACGTTGGCCAATTGCGGGTTGGCGGGTTATTAACCATAGAAATTATTACACATCACTATGGTATGCAGGTTTCCTCATGTTTTTCTTCACAGTTATAGAGCGTGGTGATTAAATATCTATCAATACAATGAATTGAATATCTATCGCATGACACATAACTCCCAAAAGTCAGGGGTGTGCACTGTGCCCTGGTAATTGAACTCGCGGCCACCGTAAACATGTTGGCAGCCGCGTCTGATCAGTTACCAACAGGCCACCACGCACTCATATTTGAATAACAATGGAAAATATATCAATTTGTACTTCAAACAGACAGATATTTTGACAGCCTCCGTGGCGTAGTTGGTTAGACGCCGCCTGTGAAACGAGAGGCCGCGGGTTCGATCCCCGCACCGAAACAAGTATTTGTGAGATCCACAGGTATTTGTTTCGGGTCTGGGTGTTTGTGAGACCGAAAAGTCTCTCGTAGCTTCTGATACCCACGACGCAAGACTCGATCTTAGTGTGGGGTCAGGACTATGTATGTGACTGTTGGGTGCATTTATTTATTCAATATCACAGTTTATTTATTGAGAACTAGCTTTTGGCCGCAAACTTCGTCTGCGTGATGAACTTTATTTGTAATTTACTTTATTTGGGGATACTACGGGACGGAACGGGATAGGAAATTTATCCCGTTCCGTCCCATTATATCCTGGCCGTCCCGTCTTATTCTCACTGAAAGCATGTAATCCCGTGCCATCCCATCAACAAATATATCGGACTTCCTTCCACATCCCACGGGTAACCTAATTTTTTCGGGATAAAAAGTAGCTTAGGTGTTAATCCAGGGCGTCAGCTACCTCCATACCAAATTCATCGAAATCCGTTAAGCTGATTTTCTGAGTTCATCGTGCACAACCGCACAGACAAACAGACAAAAATTCTAAAAATCATTGTTTTGGGTTCTATTACTTTAATGCTGATACCTCTTATTAGTTTTTCTCATTTATCTCCCACGCATGTAGACATTGATAGGTAAAATATTCATTAACATATAAATATTTTTTTATTTTGAGGGCCTTTTTTACACGGCGAGCGCCTTTTTTGCGGTGTGCAAGTAATTTAAATTTGGAATTTCCGAAAGTGTTCCGAAGTATTAAGATAAGAAAAAATATTTAGAAAGTACATGATAGTGGGATTTTCAGCGAATTTTTTATTATTTTTTTGAAATATGATAACAAATAATTAATATAGCTTTGAAATGGTAATTTTTCATGAAAATCTAGATAATCAGGTGTCTGTCTCTAATATTTTTTACTACCACCACACATTTCTTTTCCCAATCTTGCAAAAAATAGTTTATATGTAATTTTTAGATCGGCTAACATTTATAGTGAAGTACAAATTATTTATGTTGATAAATAATCATCTATTGACAGGTTGTGTTATTTCCTTAATCCCAATACAAATAAAAACAGACAAATGGAAATGTTGAATTTTGGCGGCAATTTCTTTTTATGCCTAAATAGTCTTATATAGTACAGGAAGATGAGTATTACAAAAATAAAATACCTTTGTGTAAAAATATTAAAACTATCCCAAAAAATATTTATTTGGCATTAGATATTTCTGGAACTAGATGGTTAACACCCTATTAACTAATTTTCCTTTGCCTATTTCTCTGTATAGAAAAAGCTAATTCAGAATGTCACTGAATTTAGGCGCGCATTGAAAAATAAGGTAATTAAATTTGCTCTTGCCTAATTAAAAGAACTGCAATTAGGATTGAGAGTAATTTATATGAAATGAATGTGAACGTAACTGAATTCGACACTTTAGAACAACAATTTATAGAACTTTTAGGAGAGTTTCGGTCTACTTCGGTGAGTGAAAAACAATAAGTATATTATATCTGAACGAAATCGATCCGCGTAAAAAATGTCCCCAAATATTTCATTAGATACTTTTAAAAGCAGTTAAAATCCAAATATTCCTATTAATAATTGGACTGCAAAGGCATTTATGTCGAAATGGTTTACATTTGATTACATAATACAGTAGGTAACAATATAGTTATTACATTAGCTAATCTTTTAGATAAATATGCGTTATGATTAGAAAAGGAAAACTACTCATTGATTATAATTAGTATTGATGCTGTTTATTTAATTGCCTTAGTCACATAGTAAGTAGTTGGTAATTCCCCAATAATAAATTGATGCAATTTTTTTAATCTTTCTTACATTAACTTCCTTTTAAGAAAATATGCCAGCGAATATTATTTAAAACCGCAGTCCGCAAACGACATAGCGGGTATAACATAGCTTTCTAGATGTTATATTTTATTGATTCAAAAAGCCGTGTACACAATACGGGGGCACATTGTGGTTAACGTTTAACCGACATCTTTCGTTTTCCAATATAAGTTGATGACAATATTTCGCTTGGGCATTTTACTTTATGCACTATGGTTTAAGGTATTTTACAAAATCTACTAAGACCACTTGATGATGTTGTCAGGCCTTGACCATCAAGCAAAACATAATATTTGTTGTCATCCATCGAAAATATCCCCCTATTCATGCGTTTGGTTACGATTAGCATATATAATTCCGCTTCACGGAAGTGACAAAAAATTCTCATTTGTAACGTTTCACGCCAAATAACTAAACATCGATTAATTTGTAAGCCGTACTTTAAAGTTTTAATTTATGAATTACCAACTAAACGGTACAGTTACGTTGATTTGCGTGCCTAATTGTAACTCTTGGCAAAACATCTTTACATCGGCGAATAAAACGTCTCAGCGTAATATTTTGTCACCCGCTTTGCTGGGAAGTGGGCAATTCTTTATTTCGAACTCTTCCTATTTGTTTTTTCTGTCTGGTTGATTTCGATGTGGGTTAAAGACAAGCTAGTATCCCTTAGATACCCATTGAGCTCTGGAGCTCGGTGTCAATTCTTTCATGCCACTATTAATACCAACTGGCAGGAGTTGCTGTGGTAAATATGCATACATAACTACTTTTTACACCTACGTAATTACTAATTATCATATGGTAAGGAAAGTGTTGAATTAGTACCTGAACTTAAGATAAAAAAACAAGTTTCCAGCATTATTTTACACGTCAGAATCTAAAATTTCCCCAAAATTCCCATACCTTGAGATTTCGTGCAGGGTAAAATTGAGAACGTTAAATCTCTGTAGTACTTACAGTATTCACAGCCCATCGATCTCATAAACCTACCTCGGGCAATAAAGTCTCATTGCAACGAGAGCTTTCATTGTGCAAGTATTATTCTCCGGTATTATCCCCGTACGTATTACATCGTTGCGCATACTAGACATACATGATGCGCGTGTGATGAATGCACATATTACATAAAACATTTATTTATAAGAGGGTACCTACACATACATGTATTAATTGCATGTACACACGAGTAATAAGTGAACATTAAAGAAAAACACACACTATAGACAATTTCACGTGACAATAAAGTTAAGTAATTTTTCGAGTTGGAAAATTATGTCATTTCACCATTTTAATATCGATTTTGGTGCAGAGCAATTTGCAGTATAAAATACTAAAAAAATTAAGGAGAGGTAAATGAAAATTAAAATAGTGGCTAATGGAATAAAGTACGGTCAAACCTCTTTCACTCGTGTGAGAACTGAGAACTTTAGCAGTAGAATTCTCTACTGCTAGATCTATAGATGGAATATAGATAATATTGACGCTCATGTTCACAAAGTATTAGTAATATCCTTTTAAATTGAGACGCATGTTTGTTTCGTTTAATTTTTTTTGTTTTTTATTTACGTGAATGTAAAACTAAACGTTAGTCATGATGATTAATTACCACACATTCAATCGTTGAAAGAAAACATCGTGAGATTGAGATTTTAACAAGATTTCTATAGTATGTCAACTCCTGGTGGATTTGACATACTATAGAAATCTTATATGCTGACCTAGTGTGGATTGGTACCCACACTAGGTCAGTTTGGTGTACTATGGCCTTATCCCCTCTTAATCGAAGTCTCAGCCGTAGGGGTGTCCTATTCTCAGCAGTCAGCCGTGAGTATGAGCTTAATTATGAGCTGATACAGTACAATAACTTAACTTAACTTGAATATATAATAGAGATAAGGTAATTCTAATAATATGAATTTTAAAATGTTGATAGAGATGAGAGAGTATTTTATGTTGTATGTCAGACAACAGAATGTCGCCTCCGGGAGCTGTTGCGTGCAGAGTGCAGTCGGACGGAGGCTTCAGACGCGGCGCGCGACGCAGCCGAGCGCGCGGCGGCGGAGGCCCGCACCAGCGCCGCCGCCGCCACCGCCGGCGCCACGCAGGCCGCCGCCACGCTCTCCACGCTACACGAACAGCTCACCGACCTCAAGACGCAGCTCGATCTCTCGGTACGATCGGTCTGATTCCATTTTGAAAATAGTATGTTAGAGCCACCAATTTATCTATTAAGCTTTTTAATATTAGTATCTACATATAAAGCTAGCAACGTGTTTTTGGTTAAAAATACAACGAAGTTAATTAGCTTTGAATGTGAATTTGCAATCATTGACAGACTTCAATTATCACATTTAAGGTCCATTATAATAATCATAACATTTATCAGGAGTACCAACGAAAAGCCTTAGAAGAACGGTGTTCAGAAATGACAAAACAAATAAGTGTCTTAGAAAGAGAGCTGCAATATTTGAGACAAACACAATCAGCCTACAATAAATTGCAGCACCAATTTATCCAGCTGCAAGAACGCGTCAACACCGCTACTGAAGATGCCAGCAGGTATATTTTCTTTTCTTTATATAAATTCTGGATTTTTCTTGTCTTAAAATGACTACTGAAGGACACGGTCCTTTCTAAATATTAGATTTTCGTCTAAGCTCAAACACAAATCCCCATTCGTGTCATTCAGGTGTTAAGTTGTAATTTATTTACGCCTGACTGCCTCGGTGGCGTAGTTGTATTACGGTACGGTTACAAAGCTGAGGTCTCGGGTTCGAATCCCGGGTCGGGCAAAGTGATATTGGATTTTTCTATTCACTATCAGCCCGGAGTCAGAAATTTGTGCTCGATATGGCAATAGGCTCGCCCCCTATCACATCGTGGGACGGAACATGCAAAGCGAAATGTGGGTGTCCTAGTGGCGCCTCTGCCTACCCCTTCGGGGATAAAGGCGTGAGTTTATGTATGTATATATGTTATTTACGCCTATAACCCACTTTTATATGTCCAACTCCCGTTTTTATTTCGAATCATCTAATAGTTAGTAATTTCCTAATCCCTAAAAAAATCTTTTTTTTTTTCTGAATGACAAATAAACAACGTCTTTTTCTGTACCAAGACAAAAAGTGTGCATAATATATTTCATGAAGATCGATCATTCCTAATATATAGGTAGTTAGATCTCGAGAGCGTACCCAACAAACAAATTTTCGAATTTATATTAGTTAGTATGTAGGTACAGAAGGTCCAGGAAGCGTCCATACTTTCAGGGAGAAAACTCAATTGGAAAGTGAATTACGAAGGGTGGAGAGATGTGCAGCCGGTGGTATGGAAATAAGGGAACGTGCGCGATTAGCGGCGGCGGCCCACGCTCGGGAAAGACGCTTAGTTGCTGCCGAGCTACAACATGTCTCTCAAGAACTCATACGAGCTAACGGTGAGTACGTAAACATAACAATATTTTATAATACTTGTTTACATAAAGAATAAAAATGTATCATAGTATATCTATAGGTACTTCACTATTTCGTATTAGATTAAAAATTCAATTTCAGCTGAAATTACAAAACTTAAAACAGCCATGGCAGAACAACAGTTCGTTTCATCTCGTATGGTCGAAAGCACATCGAAAACCAAAATCGAAATGCAGAATGAACAATCTTTGTCAGAACTTCGAGCCGCCTTAGAAGCAGAACGCACAGGGTCGGAGAAATTGGAGCGCGCCCTCGCCGCCGCGCTCGCGGACAATCTCACTCTCGCAAGTAAATTACATTTCAGTGACAATGGAGAAGAGCTGACCAAGTCGCCGGCAACGACACCAAACGCGTCGGTGTCTAATATATGCCCAATTGATTCATTCCTTGCTGATTAATATTATTTAATGAAAAAAATTTGTACCTATTGTTTTTTTATTCAGCACGCGCTATCCTCCTATTCTAATATTATCAGTACGTCTAGTTGAACAACAGCAGTATTGTAATGTTACGTTATTGTTCCAACGAAACATAAACACAACATACTAGTGGGCGCAAAAATATATTGCCTCCGTTATCATATATCTATGGAAATGAAACGAACAAACTTGTTTAGAGTTTTAAATTATCCCACTGAGTTGATCTAACGTTATATAACACAGTGGCGTCATTTGTGGAAATTAATAATATTATTAAACTCTTTAGGTTGACAGTTTCTGCTTTCTGAACTAATGAGACAACATGCCAAATAAAGTAGCTGTTATGAGTCAATTCCATAAAATATTGTCAGTAATGGTAGGTAAGTATATGGTGAGTTTTTTCTAAGCATCTATTGTGCAAAGGTTTGCTAAAACAGGTTCCTCTGTGGAATGCACCGCGCTCGGGTCACGTCGGACATCGCGGACACATCAACCATCTCAGATGCGCGCGACTAGTGTTTGATAAACAACCAGTTTTCTTCAAAACTAGCTTACTTTACCTTAATATTATGCTCCTTATGCAACTGTTTTTAGAACATTTCAATGCCGTTCCTATTTTAAGATGTCGCCTTTACATGGGTATAGGGAATATTTATATAACAAAGAATGCAAACAGTCATATCTAATGACATTTTTTTAAATATTTTAAATCAAACTGCGGTGCACAATTGTTATGCAATTTACCTCCACAATGATGTTGAATGCCTCTTGCAAAGAAAACCTTTAAAAATATCGTGACTAATATGACAAACTAATATAAAATTTGCAAAGGATAGATCAATAGTATAACATTATATTGTGTTCGTGAGAATATATTATAATAATAAGTACAAACAGTGAACAGCGTCTCTTCAATGGCAGCAGATTGGTAACTTCCTGTAGTAGTAAGGTGGTGCATGTAGGCGCGGGGCAGGTATGAGGCGGCGGTGTGTTTTCGCAAGGCTTCGCGGCGCCCCACCTGGCTGCGTAGGCGCCGCCGCGGCCCGCGCGCTGCCTCAGTACTACACGGCACCACGCGCGGACCGCGTCGCGCACTCCACCACACACGAACTATGTGCATCCGAATGAAACGATCTGTGATATAGTGTTAAGTTTCATGTAAATTAAGTGCTAGAAGTAACTAAAGTATCCGACAGGTGAGGTCACTCGGAACGCTGATGGTACTTACTGTCCAAGTTACATTCTCCTTCGTGTGTACGTAATCTCTATTTTTGTGTTGATGCAAAGTTATGATAGTCAAGCTAGTTTTACGCAAAATCTATTCAGTCTACCTTTAAAATTAGTCTGCATTAGTGGAAATTAATTGTTGACGTAATATCTTTTAGGCCAAAGGTAAATTAAAAACTCGTTTCTAGGTGTTCACGAGTGATTGTTTTGTTGTCTCGCAGAGGTAAACACCGAGTTAAGATATTGCTCGAACCAACTTTGTACACCGAGAGAAAGTTTTTCTCCGCAAATTACTTACGTTTTACAATTTACACGTGAGATCGCAATGTATATTTTTTTACAAATATTAACAAGGAAGAATAGTTTTATTGAGCTAAAGAGGTATTTTCCTTAAAATAATAAACGCTTCTTTAAATGTGGTATTCCAAAAACTGTATTTATATTCCGAAAAAGGCTCGTGCACCCACACGATATGTTGACACAGTGAGTCAGGTACAATGCGACACAAGGACATTGTGCTCAATGGCAACATATATGAATTCTATACATGAATAATAGCTCACCCACGACACATCGATATATACGTTGTGTGAATCAAACCTAAGGAATTACTCTAAGTGGAAAAGTAAAAGGTGCACATGACCGTGAATATTACGATAATAATCATAAATATTATCAGTTTTTTTTTGTTATTATGTAATCACAACTTGTAGAGATCTACAAAATAGTTTTATTGTTTATTTTTAAGTCCATAGAAATGCAGTATGGCTAAATATAGGATTCCTCATAAGGATGAGGCACGCGGGTAAACAGACTAAGCATACAGAGCTTTTCCTGATCAATACCGCGCCGCCTTTAAACAAACATTTATCTTATGTAAGGCCCGTCTTGTCGGTTTAGAAGGTTGTTAAGATTCCCATCAAGGAAACGTTAACAACCTCACGCCAATACTAAACTATACTTTGAATAATATACTAGTAAACAACTATTCCCAAAATATTGAAATAAAACTATTTTTACGGATTTTATCGCGATATGGTTTAATTTTTACATTTTTTAACTTCCCGACGTTTCGATTGCTTTTCAGCTTTCGTGGTCACGGGGCGGACAGTCAGTCCGATAGTTCAGTCAGATAGTTTTATTTCAATGTGTAACATTCGCGTAAATCTAAGGAACCATTATTCCCAAAATAATTTGTATTATATTTGGTTGATGGGTCCAGACTTACAAGAGACTCAACCTGCACATTTCATAATAACATTATATTTTCCTTTCAGAATGATGACTTATAAAATAACAATTTGCTTCTTCATTGTTTTCGCTCTACCAGCAATACAATGGTAAGCATAATTGGAATCATTTCAAACTGTTTTGATAATATTATTTCACCAGCTAATATTTCTGCAATGACCTTTAAAAATAAATATTGATTTATAATTTTTCAATAAATATCAAAGAAAAGTATCTCAAAACTTTTATTTCCAAAACCAATAATTTTTACGATTGTAATGGACACTTATTTATTAATATATTATAAGTCTTTTCAAAGTATCCTACATTTTTGCAGCATATCAGTAGTAGGTCCGAAAGTGTTGCGGCCATTCGGTTCGTACACGGTGGCCATCGCGGGCGGGTCCCGCGCGTACACCCTGTATGTGGCCGTGGAAGGACGCCGCGCCAACGGAGAGCAGTTCAACCAGGGCCGCGAGGTGCAGGTGCCCGCCGCCGCCTCCAGGCACATCGAGCTCGACGTGAGACACTTTCATTACTAGGATAATAATATCAAAACACCAATTAATGTACAAGAATGATAGACAATAGCGCCAAAACCATAAAACAAATAATAAAGTGACTAGTAATATACTTCTTATTTAATGTCCCAATGAATGAAAATAACAAAAATAAACAATAACATTCAGAGACAGAGAGACGCAATGAGAAATATTAACGAAATATTCAAACAGAGCAGTAACTGCATGCAGTTACAAATATAGCTTAAGCAAAGACAAATTATCCCCGCTCTAGTAAATTCATCACACTTGGTCAGGTAATATTGTCTAGAGCCTAGTACTGAGTGGAAATTGTCCCGCTACAAATGGTTGGAGTAGATTGCTCCATTACAGAACGTGATGAACAAATATTGTTTCGTAGATCGGCGACCCGGGCCCTGGGCAGTACTCGCTGGTGGCGCGTTCAACCTCAGGCCCGCTATTCTCGTCGTCGGCGCCGTTGACCTACCAACCGCGCAGTTTTTGCGTCTTTGTACAGACCGACAAGCGCGTGTACCAGCCCAGTGACACCATTAACTTTAGAATCGTCGCCTTGGACAAGTAAGAAGCTGGCTGTTGCGGAGTTTTGTAGTAGTTTAAGCCCGATTACATCCCGCTTTGACTAGTACGCAAAACATTTAATAGCAGCTTTTTGTTATACAAGATGGTATGATTACATTCGACTTAAGCTAAATGTGCTTTCTCAATATGCACGCAATCTATAATAGGCACAATACGATCATTATACGTTTCCAAGCCAGATGCAGTAGCACAGTTAACGTTGTGTTCGGGTGACAGCACAATCGTGCAAGTCTGACATCTGTTATTATTTTCTTGCTGGTATCACCTCGGTACGGTGGTTACTCCACAATTTCCCAGAGCTTTTCTACTAATGGTTTTTACGAGCGTTTCATTGCTGTCCCGTTAAAATGCACCATTTGCAATATTGTTTTACGAGCATCTAAGGTACAACTTAAAATAATCGTTTATGTTCGAATAACTGTGTATAATACTGCACTCTGTCGATATGGCTTATTTCCTTTATATCTGACCATTAAAATATATTAAAAGACACTAAAGTAGTCTTTACCTAATTATGGAGGAAGTCGCCGGCACAATTTTAACGTTTTTAAAGTTTTTCATATCCTGTACCTACATTTATCACTATAAATGTCGTTACTGTATAATTAACAAAGATTCCAATCAAATTACACAAGATTTAAACGGAATTATATATACAACAATGTATATCCCAGCAATATAGGCATTAGCTACACATAGATGGCATCTATGCACATTGGTTAGAGACATCTACATTTGCTATAATGACTCACGATTACGCATCCGAACCGCAATGGTGCACACAGCAATATAAGGGCACATTGCGATGTGATAACAAAAGCCCATCGAAGTAGGCGACACTTTCGATTTCAATACCATCAGCAACGCAAGGAGAGTCGGTGCGCGTGAGATAACGTGTTATTACGAGGCGGTCGTTAACCTCGTTGCGCACACAGGGCCTTCGTAATATTCTACTGCATTTCTTGTAGCTCGTCTATGTGACCAACAATATTTGCAGCATCTATATACACATTGGTATTACAAATGTTTTAAAGCATCTTTTCCCCAGGTACCTGTTACCGCTTACGGACAATGTGGACATTAGTATACTGGACGCTGGGGGGTCTCCCGTGCGCCAGTGGGCCGGGGTCGCGTTGGACCGAGGTATTATTTCTGATGAGTTGGTGCTCGCCGACGAACCAGGGCTCGGAGAATGGACCATACAGGTGAGGCATGGTGATGTAAATGAAACGATTACGTAGGTTGTACGAGATTTCTTTAGAAGAAATTGCGCATTCATGTTATTAATTTCTTTACTTTCATTCAATCTCAAAGCAATACCGTTGAGATAGTAGAACCAAACAAGTTTCAAATGTTCCAAAATGATTGAGTAACGTAATATATGACTGTGTGTATACGATGACCTCAGCGGTTTTGCTTGAGGAGTTTTTGCATAATGACGTTGGGCAATAGGTGGAGGTGCGTGGGCAGACGTACTCGCGCACCGTGCTGGTGGCTGACTACGTGCCGCCCAAGTTCCACATGGAAATGACCATGCCGCAGGAACTGCTGTTCAGCGAAGGAAGATTTAACATTAATGTTACCGCCAAGTAAGTATGAATCCAAATTCGTGAATAAAACTCAAATCTGCAAATTGACTACTATGTGGTCTGATATCTAACGGCATACTTAATTAGTTAAAACTATTGAAAGTGTAGGTTACACATCGATGTTTTGGAAATTCCCATCCATTAATAGGTCAACTGTCCAGTTTTCTATAAGTCAAAGATAATCTTGAGGAAAATTAAATCGGATAATAATCGGTGCATAACATAGAGGAAAATTCTATATCTAGCGAATGCAGTTTATCTGTTACAAACAAAACAAAAAGTCGTGACAATTATGTTGTACCCAAATGAGGCAAAAAGTGCATTATATCAACATGACTCTTATACTGTACCAAAAATAATGTATGCTGTGTTACAAATGAGACTGAGAACATCGATGGAGTAAGGCAAATAAAAGCTAAATCGTAGCCATTTTATTATTTACCTCAGTCAGAATTAAATTAAAAATGTATTAAAACAGTTTCACAGTAAATTTACTTTCCATTATTTCCCTTTGTACTCGATTCGGATCCGCCGAGCTAAGCAGCGAACAAATAAAATTGCTTCTATTTTTAATAAACGAAAAACGTAGAGCTCAAGTCAGATGTCAATTACGAATAATCCTTCATTTTTCATAGCCTGTGCGATTACATAATTGTTTATGGCGCATGAAGAAATTGCAAATGATTGATCACCAAGAAAGAGTAAATAAATGTTTTAAATAGAAATTGCCATATTTACCACGAATTTCATACCTCTATAAAATATTTTCTTGGCTTTACATTATCCATTCCCACTATAAAAGAAAGCATTTGATAATTAGGTATTTTGTGTTTATAGAATCAGTGTGAAGTGTTTGAGTTTAGCCTGCTGAACTACAGGCGTAAATAGATGATACTTGTTGTTAAAAAAAAAATCACGTTAATGTACGAGCAGGTATTCACAGTTCACAACTTCTTATTCGATAAATCATTCTTTGCGCGTTGACGTTTTACACAGCAAAAATGTGGGTAGAAATGGTAAACATTAGTTTCATAGTATTTTACTTACTAATCGTTGTTTTAGGCACTTTAACGGCTTGCCCGTTCGCGGCGAGCTAACATTTTCCGCATACGCTGTGTTCTTCTCTGGGCTACTGCAACCTGTAGCCAGCTCGCCGACTAGAAAAGTGGTGAATATCAATGGTCATGCCGAAGTAACGTACGATTTGAAAACCGACCTCGACCTCGCCGAAGACGCGGCTCGACCGCTTGTGGTAGAAGCTGTGTTGGAAGAGAAAGACACCCTCATACGACAGAATGTGTCAGCGAGGATACTGTTGTTGCGGACCCCGTATAGGCTGAGGGTTACCGCGCCTGAGTATTTCAAGCCCACACTGCCTTATGTTGTGCAGGTTAGTACTGTGTAATGAGTTTACGAGTTTGGTACCTAGGTAGTAACGGTTGATATACCTAAAATTAAACGTGGTAATTGAATAACATTGAAATGATGCGTAATTTTATTCGTTAAATTATTTTAAAATAGCGTCATGTATAATTCCATTACTTTTTTTATTTCTGAACCAATGGAATGGGATGGATGAAAGATCTCTTTTTTCTGAAAATTATATTTAACTAAAAATGTGTTACACGAATAGCATTTTGTCACAATAAGGCAAACACTATGATAGTACATTGTTTGACAAACACCTTAAAAAAGCTGTATAATATAATAGTCCATGTGATGTCAGATGGAGGTGGTGCAGCCCGACGGCGAGGTGTTGGCGAGCGCGGACGAGGTGAGCGTGGAGCGGCTGTGGGACGACGGCGCGCCGCTCAACGTCACCACGCTGCAGCTGCACCGCGGCCGCGCTGTCTACATCATCGTACCCGACGCCGCGCATGTCAACTCCACGCTCAACTTACTGGCAAGTCACTCACAACTGTATTTCATTTCATATTGAAACTGTTCAGTTTAGACTATCATCCAACTTCCGCTGCTAAGTACCAAATATAGCCAACGGTTAATTATTTATCATATACTCGTAATATGAAAGAGGTTAACCCTAATATGATGTTTGGTCCTTCGAGCACGATTTTAACGGGCGATTTATATAGTCTATCTGTCTGTAAGAACTAAATAATTGTAGGGGTTTGGATTCCTGTAATGAGTCGTTGATCTTATAATTGGAGTATGATAGTGAAAATGTTATACGACCTGTTTTGTACATGCCAAAAAAGTTCTAATGGTCGATATTGTTTTGCTATTAAACCATCAAAAGACCTTCGGTCTACACCTACATACTACATTATTAAACATGTAATTATTTATGTACCTGCTTCATTGTCTTCTCGTGACCTTAGCAAGTGACTAATGTCTTACCATAATATATAAAAAAATGTTTACTCAACTGCAAAAACCATAGGATACGTAATAAAATATTGTACATGGGGTAAATAGATACTAGTCACCACAGCTAGTCTCTAATAGTGATGAATCATGTAGACCGTAATATTTCTACTCATTGTCAAATAGAAATAATGTAAGTGGATCTGTAATCTACGAACTACAAATAAAGATTTCATTTTCTTTATTTCTGATTATAATTGATATCTGGTGGGTGAGTGAACGTAATAAATTTGCTAAGTCTTACTTAAACATATTATGAAAATATATTTACCTTATTCTAAGGCCATGTATGGAGGATATAACAGGGAAACATAACTACTAGTCGATGCATTGGTGCACCACTACACCAGCATCTAAGCTATAACTATAGCCTGGAATCCTGTCATCTACTGTGATACTAGATTCAATTGTTCATCGCTTTCCTTCAAAATTGGATTTAGTTCTCCACATGCTATGCTTTCCTCTTAGTACGTCTGGGAACGGAAATAAGTTCAGGGCCTTGTTTATGGATACAAGAGTTATCATGTGTGTAACTCTTCTACTATGTAATCGTGCAGATTAAGTACAAAGAGGTATCGGAGCGGGTAGTGAACGTGCAGCGCAACGACTACTCGGGCGGCTCGTTCCTGTCGCTGCAGCTGGTGGCGTCCACGGCGGCCGACGAGCTGCGCGTGCGCATCTCCGCCACCGAGCCTATGGACCTCGTGCATTACGTCGTCATCGCGCGAGGGGATATACTGCTCGCCAAGACTCTGGAGGTTTGTTAGCTGGTTGAAAGGTTTTTGTTAAACAAGGCGCAATTTGAAAGGGACGACACAAAAATGATAGAACGAACGTGCATTTTATGATGTGTTTTATTGATAAAATAAAACTTAAGCAAATTATATGGACGACAGTCAAAAAAATCTTTCAGGTGATTTGGACACCTAAAAGTATAAATTAAATACAAATCTACTTTTATTACGAATCTAATGTGTTTTTTTCTAATTTTGACAAGTACTTTTTCCATCGTGGTTGATAGAGTCAGAGCAGGAAGCTAGTTACGCACTTTTAGAGAATTTTCACAAATATACAAATTTAGGGTTCCGATAAAAGGTATTTTAAACACTTCGAAGTTTTCACGTGTTGAATGTGCTCGTATATTTGGTTCCAAAATAGGTTACATCACTGATTTTAGATCCTATGAACGAGGATTTCATAGCAGTTAATACGATAAGATACGGTGGTGATGATGTAACTGTTTGTGTCCTGGCAGTTGAGCCCGGCGCGGCGCAGCGTGGACGTGTCGGTGGAGGCGGGGTGGCGCATGTCCCCGGGCTGCGTGGTGCTGGCGTGGCACCCGCGCCTGCGCGCCGCGGGGCAGCTGCTGGCCGCCGCGCTGTACGTGCCGCGCGCCGACCTGCTGCAGCACCAGGTTACTACCACCCCTACACCAACTAAGATGAAGCTTTCTCCAAACTCCTTACGCTCCATTGAAACTCAATCAACATGTATTACAACATTAACTTGAACGGGAGGTCGTTCTTGTTTATCCTGCCTATGTGTAGACTGTAGTCCAGGAATAACAAATTTCTTCTTCTTAATCTCCTTGAAACAGTACATACCAAACAACAAAACAGTACATGTAATGTTACAGTAAATGTAACTTCAGATTGTAACTTTTCCAACTGTAACGTAAAGACGTCTCAATTTCTACTTTCATTGTCATATCATTAAAAATAGTTTCATTGAAATGTGTAACAATAACACCTATTCCCCCAGGTGTCGATATCTCCGGTGGCAACGAACGGCATCAACCTGAAGCCGAACAGCTTGGTGGATGTACGCGTGACGGGCGAGCCGGGCTCCCACGTGGCGCTGCTGCAGCAGGACCGGAATGCCATCGATACTGGCCTCGCAGAGAATGATGGACGCGGAGACGGACTATCGCTACACAAGGTCAGGCACAATACGCACAATATTGTTTTCGTACATTGACAATGTGTCTACAATAATTTATGGTCGCCGGTTCGCTGGTAGACCCAAATAAGCCGGCCTGGGCGGAAACAAGTATCTTACCTCCTGGTTTTAGGGTTCCGACAACCTCACTCACCAGATAAATCACTGCAGGAAAATTATTACTTCTGCTTTCTATACCGTATCAACCCATACCTATACGTCCCACTGCAGGACACGAGCCTCCTCTACTATCGGGAGAACGATTGAGAGGGTTCAGGCCATACAGTCTATCATGCTGGCCAAGTGCAGGTCATTGGACTTTACATATCATAGAAATTCTTACTAATCGCTACGGTATGCAGGTTTCCTTACGATGTTTTCCTTCACCGTTATAGTGTGTGGTCATTGGCTATCAAAACACATGACTCCGAAAAGTCAGAGGTGTGCCCTGGGATTTGAACCCAAGACCACCGTAAACATGTTGACAGCCGCGTCTTATCCGTTTACCAACAGGCAACCACGCACTTATCCTTTCTATTAAACAACGGTGTTCATCTGGATCACACCCAATATCGTACATTTGTATTATGCAGTGTAGCTTCAACGTCCTACAACAAAACTCTATCACTTTCTTTATATTCCTGTTTATTTCATTGACATACAGGTGATGCGTCAATAAAACACGGTAGGTAGGAGCTAACTGATTTAATACTAATATACCGGCGACATTGATTTTATACCGTTGGTACTTATAACTACTTAGGTATCCGCTCACATGCCCGTGTCAAGTAGGACATGACATGAGATTTTACCCGTCGTTTGCCCGTGTCATGTAGTACATGACATGGCGATGCGTTCCGAATGCCTTAGAACAAAAGGAAATATATCCGTTTCGGTCGTTCTATGGACAATTTGTATTATTCATCTCGCTTCTCCGTTAGTTTACGCTTCAAACTATGCAAAAACAATACCCCGCATCTTGAACAAAATAAAAAAAAAACGTTTTGAAGTTCACTCGAGTGCGTGTTGAGTGGGTGTCGGCGAAGTGATTTTGTTTTGGAAATAGTTCATAAATCGTAAGTGTTTGCTCCTGTTTCTTTGTTTTTTTCGCAAGATGTAAACCACTACCGCGTAGATATAAAAATTCAAGCATGAAATACGCATTAATGTGCCTTTTTTTCGAAGCCCAAAATATACTGTAGGTACATTTTGGCGCACGACATCGTTATGATTGCTTTTAAATTTGGCGTATTTGGCTGTATTTTCTTTATGTATGTATATTTTTTATTAATAGTATATTAGACTACTTATGCTGTAGTACCTTTATTTCAAGCCAAATAGTGGTCGTTTTTTGCATCTTGGCCTTGTAAAATTGAACATAAATTAAGCCGCGCGGCGCCAGATATTTGTTTACAATCAAAGGGCTATAAATAATTCTTTTTGTATGGATGGGTGTAAGGTTTTATTTTTTACCTTATAATATATTATACAAGTAAAAAAAAAACAATTAAAAACCATATGTCATCGATTCAAATTTCGAGATATGAATTTTTAAATACAAGACGCGCCTAAATCGCGCTATCTCAAAGTTCAACGCAGCATAATAAATCACTTGAGTCATAATCTGATAAACAAACTGAAGTGTTATTTCAACACACTCATATTCTAAACAAAAAAAATAACACTTGATAGTTAAACAAAGCACTTGAGTTCTGAGAACCGTTTGTTTACGTTTAAAAACGCTCGGGCAGATAACGGTTGTTTACGTTAATCGCCTCGGGCATGATTACGTAATTTCCCCCCCTTCCCCCGGGGACATGTGAGCGGGTATGCATATACACTTATTGAACCGTTTACAATATCTTACAACAGGGGTAGACAATATTAACTATATTGTATTTGTAGGTCGAACGCGAAGTGGAGAGTTTCAGTGGTTTGAAGCATTCGGTATTCAAGAACGAAGACGACGTGCCTAGTCTGGGCATCGATCTCGGAGGCTACACTTCCGCCGATGTGTTCAAGGTACATATTATCTTCACTGATTTTACATTTTATTTCAATAAATAGTTTTTATACATTAGGTTATTAGATAATGGTATTATAATTGAATGTAATATTAATAACGACATATTGTCCGGCAATCTTTAAAAGGCCTTTTTGATGCTAATAATTTATAATGTTTTGCAGAATGCTGGAGTAGTAATACTAACCGATGGAGTCGTCATTAAGAATACTGAAGAAGGTGCGTACACGGACACCTACCTACTACGATATTTAATTTTTTTCCTAAACTAGCATCAAAATATTACTATCGGAGATTAGTTTATTGTTTATCTCAAACCAGAGGCTGCAATCTTCAGCGTTACCTTAAGATTAATCAATCATAACAGCGTAGTCTAGTTCAGCATATAGTAGAGCTATATCGTAGCTAATTTGAAGTAATATCTCTCTCAACGAGTCGAGTTGCTCATTGCTGAAGGCGTGATCCTCACTATGTGCAATTCGATGTAGTGATACAGTAATGTTCCACCCAGGTGTTCCCCCCGGCGAGGAGGTGGAGTCGGGCACGCGCGCGCCGCTGGCGGGCCCCTACGCGTTCAGCCGCCTGCCGCCGCCGCCCGCGCCGCGCTACTACCTCGCCGCCGCGCCGCCTGCGCCGCCCTCGCTTAGCAACTTCACCGTCAGGTAACATGCACTCACCATCATACTACTATTACTTAATCTTTTGTTTTATTTCTTTGACAGCCTTCGTGGCGCAGTTGGTTAGACGCCGACTGTGAAACGTCAGGCTGCGGCCTGCGTGTTCGATAGCCGCACCAAAACAAATATTTGTGTGATCCACAGGTATTTATTTTGGGTCTGGGTGTTTGTGAGATCGAAAAGTCTTTCGTAGTTCTTGATACCCACGACACAAGACTCGATCTTAGTGTGGGATCATGGACAGGACGATGTATGTGACTGTTAGGTGTATTGATTTATTTATTTTAAAACCTCTGTCAGTCTGCCCATCGTGTCATCAACTTTCAAACATTTCCTAATTCTCATAACAGCACTTATAACTATATTATAACATTTCAGGTCCGACGGCGTAGGCTCCAAGGAGGTATGGACTCCAGCCTCCACAGGCGACTACACAATAGGAGCGTTTGCAGTTCACCCCACCATGGGCCTGGGTCTTGCAGTGCCACAGAAGTTCACCACGTCAGTGCCACTGTCCATGACCGCCGAGCTCCCCAGCACCCTGCAGAAGGGGGAGACCGTCGCCGCCATAGTGATACTGAGGACCACGCTTGCTGTCGACACTACTGTGGAAGTCACGTTCTACAACAGCGACCAGTACTTCGAGTTCGAGCCTTTGGATAATGACGTTGATGCTGCTAAAAGTAAGTAAAGCCTACTATTTTACTTTGAGTTGAAAATACAAAGAATTCAAGATGGTGGTATCTTCACATCATCATCATCATCAGCCTATACTAGTCCACTGCTGGACATAGGCCTCCTCAAAAATGCGCCATTTCACCCTGTCTTCACAGTTAAATTCAATATCTTCTCTATTGTACTTTTACTTACACAAAGATTCGTATGCTATGAAAGTTATGTTTCTTATAAAGCTACAATGCGCCTGTTGTTTATAGCAGTGCAGTCCAGATATAACTACAAATATCAACCGACGTGAAATATCCATCTCTATTCTCGTGTCAGTTAGTTATGCCGTCCTCGTGGAATCGGTAAACAGAGGATGAACCTGAAATACAAAATAATTACTTGGGTCACGGGCCCTTGACTACAGTGCAGTGATCGCCTTAGGGGAAATACGAATTTCTTACCACCAGTAAATTGGGCCTCTGACAATCTTACTTAGGTCAAATGAAACCTCTAGAATCTAGAGAGTATGCCTGTGTGTTGTGTGAGTGTAGTTTGTAAAGGCTATTACAATGTGTGCGTGCAGAGATCGAGTTGTTCCGGCGCGAGAGCGTGGTGGTGCCGGCGCGCGGGTCGGCGAGCACGGCGTTCCTGGTGACGGCGGTGCGCACGGGCGACGCGCCCGTCATCGTCGAGGCCAGCGGCAACGGACTCGCAGACTCGCTCTTCCGCACCATACAAGTCCAGGTAAATGCCACTAACTAGAAATAATTATATTGTGTGCGGGTCTTGTAAAAAAAGTTTAATTTTTTCTGCTGTACAGGTAGCACTATGCCTTGTCTTTTATCAGTAATATCAATGTGATTGTTAAAATGTCGTGCGTTATTTAAATATTTATCGCCCATACCATTAATGCAAACGATGCAATGTACAGTCTATACTTGCTTTTGTTCTTCATAAAAACTTATTCACAGTTAGTTCCGTACCACTATATGAGTTTGTGTTGTAATGTTAGCTATTTTTTGTGTTGAGGACGGGTACGAGGAGGATCTGTTCGCGTGGGGGCTGCTGGACGCGCGGCGCGGCGTGGCGCGCGTGAACGTGACGCTGCCGGTGCGGCGCGGCGTGCGCGCGGGCGCCGTGACGCTGGCGGCGGCGGGCGAGCTGCTGGCGGGCGCCGTGCGCGCCGCGCGCTCCCCGCCCGCGCCCGCCGCCGACCCGCCGCACGCGCTGCGCCCGCTCGCGCTCGCCTGCGTGCTGCTCGACTACCTGCAGGTACCCACACACATCGCACTGCAGGGCACGGGCCTTCGACACTGTCCAGAGTACGCTTGAGAGTGGTCAGGCCATATAGTCCACCACGCTGGCCTAGTGCAAGTTGACGGACTTTTACATAATATAGAAATTCTTCCAAATCGCTACGGTATGCAGATTTCCTCACGATGGTTTCCTTCACCGTTATAATGTGTGGATTGATTATCAATTTACACATGACTTCGAAAACTCAGCCATTCCGCGACCACCGTAAACATGTCGGCATTCACGTCTGGCCTGTTACCAACAGTATTTTTTCAGCCACCATGTATTTTTAACGCACATAGTGCCCTAGCATTTCTTTTTATTACCGTCGTAGGCCGAGCTAGCGGTCCGCCTGATGGTAAGCGGGCACAGACAAGCCTAGTGATATACTCTTATATCATATTATGAGTGAGTTACTAAAAATATTTGCTATAATTTTATAACATGCTGCCTCCACTGACTTTGAATTCGTCATAAAACAACGAATTTCACAGAACCGTTTTAGTAATAAAAGTTTTGGAAATCACAACTTTACAGTACACTACAACTAGACCTATGACTCTGAAACAATAGTTTATACGAATATTTTGAAAATATGCTCTGTATTTACATATTGTGCCGGCAAGATTATGAACTGTAAGTATTTCTCAGGCGACGCACCAGGAGGACGTGTCGATAACGAAGGAGGCGCGCGCGCTCGCGTCCCTCGGCTACCAGCGCCTCATGGCGTACCGCCGGCCTGACGGATCCTTCGCTGCAGAAACTGGTAGCGATGTCGACGGGGATGTGTGGTCAGTACTGATAGCTCTCACTTTTCTGGATTGTGGTTCTGAATATCTTAAGACCTATCTTGATAATATAATTGAGATCTACTGAAGACGCACTGATCCATCTGGTCGATACTACGTCGTGCCATTAAATGCTGATAGGAATAACATCTTCGCAGTAGAGTTACATTCGGCTGGTAAGATCCATAAATTCTTTGAAAAATTAAAATAGGCTAGTAAGTTTGAAAACCTTTTCGGACATTTTCAATAGCTGATGTACTTAAGATTCCTTCTGTGTGTGGTTTTTAAGGATCGGTTGTTACTATTTGTAACCAGAATCCAGTTCAATTCAACTTAATAATTCCGGTGGTGTTTAAGGCGGAAGAGATTTCGAGCAATTGGTAAAACCGATACACCCAACGAATCTAGAAGAATGGAGAGTGCATTATCTAATTTCGATCTGGTGTAACGAAGTCGCTAGTTATAGTAATTGGTTGATCTAAGTCCTGTATGTACGTATGTGTGTGCGTGCAGGATGACGTCGCAGGCGGTGCAGTGGGTGTCGCGGTGCGCGCGGCACGTGCAGGTGTCGCCGGGCGCGGGCGCGGCGCTGCGCTGGCTGGCGGCGCGGCAGCAGAGCGACGGCTCGTGGGCGCCGCCGCCCGACCAGCCGCCGCGCAACGACCCCCGCGCCGCCGACACGCTCGCCGTCACCTCACACGCACTGCTCGCGCTCTTGTATGCCAAGGTAATACACTATTACACTCACAAACATTTAGCCTAACTCTGTCTTGAGTGTTGACATTTATCTAAACAATACAATCACATACAAGGCGAAATGTGGGTATCCTGGTAGCACCTCAGCCTACCCCTGCTGGGAAAAAGGTGTGAGTTTATCTATTATGTATTTATTTATCTATTAGTGGCAGAACTACGTACAGTTTATTTAGCCACGTATATAACAGTAGTTGTCGGTGCAACAGGGCAGCACGGCGCAGTACAAGTCGGCGACGCAGCTGGCGGCGCAGTTCGTGTCGGCGCACGCGTCCGCGGCCCCGAGCGCGTACTCGCTGGGCGTGGCGTGCGCCGCGCTCGCCGCACACAACGACCCCGCCTTCCTCACCGTGCTCACCGACCTCGACAAGTACACCAACACCTCCGGTATGACCTGATACCAGTACTATTAACACTACTGCTTGTAATTATACTGCTTCTGTCATCACGCCTTTACACTTACTGGAAAATGTCTCATATGTGAGAGGCTGCCTGGTAGGTACCACCGCTACGTCTATTTCTCCCGCCAAACAGCAGTGTAAATGCACTGTTGTATTCCGGTTAGAAGGACATTGTAGTCAGAGTAACTTATGGACATAATGAGACTTAACATATTATGTCGCGAGCACAGTAGAATGCCAAGCATTGCTTTGTAGTTCATAATGTTGCTTGCTACTGTTCATGCACGGTAGTACCGCTTACCAGCAGGCGAATGAAATGGTCATCTCGGCATTCATTGCAATAAAACACATTTTTTTCGGATTCATTTCTGATGTGAAGAAAGTTCCTAGTTTGAGTCGTTTCCTAGTTTTGTTAATTGTTTGTTTGAAAGTATGAACTTGATACTTTAATACAAAATATAAATGTTTATTTTAGGTACTGCATTTTATTATAATCCACCAAATTTCCGTGCTGATTTAAGCTGACTACTTATCATTGACGTTACCAAGAAGCACAAATACCTTGGCTGTTCTTTGACTATTATCACATCAGCTAATGTTTGAAGTAATCTATCTATCTATATCAGCCCATATACGTCCCACTGCTGGGCACGGGCCTACTCTACAATCGAGAGAATCGATTGAAAGTAAAGTGAGGTAATATTGGTACGTGGCAGGTTCGGGCGTGTTCTGGTCGCGGTCGCTGAGTGGGTCGGAGTGGCGCAACCCCTGGCTGCGCGGGAACAGCCTGGACGCGCAGACGGCGGCGTGGGGGCTGCGCTGCCTCATGGCGGCGCGCAAGCATGATGAAGCGGTGCCCGTGCTCAAGTACCTGCTGCAGGCCTACCAGCCGCACGACCCCGACCCGGAACTGGTACGTCGCACTGCACACTATACTCATTACAGATAATTAATTTGAGCTTATAGCCGGTCACCTACTGAATTGTAATTAGATTTTGGAGTTCATAAAAGAACTAAAAGTATCAGATCGTATTTTGGATGTGTGACATGTACAGAGACATATAACTACAAATTATCCCACGCATAAGATTTTTGGGTCGATGAAATAACCAAAAAAATTGTTTCTATGGATAAAATACATTTATTTACAAAGTACATCATCTATATTATAATTTTGTTATTTTTATCAACTACATTCCATGCACTCTCTTTCTTGTTCTCTTTGCTACTGTTTCCTGTACAGTCCAGTTCATTTACCAAATCCCATAATTGCAAGAGTCTTGTTAATACATTATGGTACGGAAATATTAACAATCTGCGGGTTGCTGAAGTCTACCAAGCGCGTACCCCATCGCATTCCCATTGGATGCGTAGTGCCAACACTGCAGGGCTATGTTGCGGTTTGTTCAGTATAAAAGATGAATGGACGTGGTATGTGGTCAGGTGGACTCGCTGGCGCTGTTCAGCCAGACGGTGCGCGAGGCGGTGAAGCTGCGCGTGTCCGTCAACGTGAGCGGCTCCGACGACACGCGCCAGTTCCACATCGCGGACAACAACGCGCTCATCATACAGACGCAGCTCGTACGTACTCTACTACCCATACTACACAGCTTGCAGCTTCTCACGGAGATGAACCAACACGTAACCGTATGGTCGCCCGTATATGTTCATTAAAAAGACATTTAAAACCTCCGTAAAAGACCAACCCTGTCGTAAATTTTAGTCTCTGCCTTCAAAGTAAAGATTACTTGGGGCCTTGAATGTAGTCCGATTCCAACATGCTTCTTTGAAAGTATTAATGGGAGGTTTGTGTTCTTCAATGGACATATTCTGGCTGAAGATAAAACAACTCCTCTCATGATTGTCAGTATTTCAATTTATAGGAGTTGATTAGACAGCACGTTCAAACTTCAACCCAAACATCGAGTAAGTTTTGTATTCTACAAATATTTTATTCCGGTATGGTTTTGAAATCCCTTCGAATTTCTGGTAGTAAAGTTTCCCCTGCGAGTGATATGAATGTATGAGTAAAGTATCGGTGTGTGGTGCGTGCAGATCCGCAACAGCCTGTCGGCGACGGCGGTGACGGAGGGGCGCGGGCTGGCGCTGCTGGGGCTGCGCGCGCGCGGCGCCACCAACGTCACGGCGCCGTGGCCGCGCTACACGCTCGACCCGCGCCTCGACCACGTCTCCACCAAGCACCGCCTGCAGCTCTCCATCTGCTACGGGTACCCACGCCTTTATCTACTGCAGTAGTTCTGTATAAGAGGCTACAGGCGCAATATCCAAAAAAAACACCAGATAAACAGATGACTTAAAGTATAGGCGACATTGTATAGACTATTAACAATGCTGATAATGTGCTATGTCCGGCTGTAGGGACCATTTGTTATAGGCGCGAAATAAATATTGAGAACTTAATTATTCATTAATTCTGATTCAATAAATGCTAATTATAAAATAGATATAATAGCTCTAAAGTTTAGATAGTCTAGATAAACTACGTAGATTGTTATTGAGCGGCGTCATGGCGCCGACACATCTAGCTCGGTGGGAAAGTTCCTCGTGCGGCACTGCTGGCATCATTTTTATGAAAAATCATTATAATTCGTCGCTAATCATTGACATGATTTATATTATTTTAACTGTGATCAGGTTTGTGGCGCAAGGCAACGAGACTGAAAGTGGATTGGCGTTGCTAACGGTACAGTTGCCGTCCGGCTTCCTCGCAGACATCAACACCATCACTGAATTAACGGTATCTATTATTCTCATTGTATTTTGTTTTTATTACTTGTGTAACATTTAATGGACAAATAGCAATTTGACGTTAATGAAAGAGATAAATAGATGACGAACCTCGCACGATGACTGCGGGTGGATAAATAATGCTTTAATTTCATGCTCAGTGACATCGAATATCAGTATACACCAACCCAGTATAAATTCTCTTATGGCAACGAAATATATTACGGTTAGTCTTCATGAATCGAAAGGTCACTGTTTCAATCCAACGTGTGTGAAACATAAGTATCTATTTTATTCCGGTCTGGGTGTCTGTGCAACCGAAAAGTCTCGTAATTTCTGACACCGACGACACAAGACTCGTTCTTACTTCTTAGTGTGGGGTGAGCAGTATGTAAGTGAGTGTTGGGTGTATGTATGTATGGTTTGCAGTCGTTGCGGCACGTGGTGAGCGCGCGCGTGGTGTCGGGCGGGGCGGCGGTGGCGGCGTGGGTGCGCGCGGCGCGGGCGGAGCGCTGCGTGACGCTGGCGGCGCCGCACGCGCTGCCCACGGCCCGCCAGCGCGCCGGCTGGGCCACGCTCACCGACCTCTACGACACCAGTCAGTACTCGCACGCTGTCTACACTCTAGAGACATTTCAATCATGGTTCATTTTCCCTAAAAAATTACCTTAAACACTACTTGATATTTCAAAAACTCATATTGGTCAATTAGTTTTTTTTTTAACTTCATCTATTCGTTTTTCTTTTGCAGTAATTATTTTCGTTGCATTAAACAAACACCCTGATTTGAACTTCAGTCAGCCACTCGATGAACTTCAGTGCTCTGTATTGATCTTGTGCAAACCATTGTTGATGCTTCATCATCATCATCATCATATCAGCCTAAATTGATCCTGCGCCTGTCTCATCCACAATTTTCCTCGAAACTTAGTGAATCATCCATCCATCGAGCGAGTGGTCTGCCTACTTACCTCTTGGTTTCTCTAGGCCACTATTCTGTAACCGCTTTAATCCACCTGAAGTCCGTTTGTCTGGCAAGTGTCCTGCCCACCTCCACTTGAGTCCAGCAATGCGTTGTCCCAAGTCAAACACCCTTGTTTGTTGATGCTTGTTAACGGAAATTCTTGTATGGAAAGGAAAAAACTTCATTATGAACCACTATGGTGCTTTTCATTAGCCTTAGCCTTCTTCACAGGATTAAGCTTTTAACTAAACTAAGATGATAATACTGTGTGTATGTGTGCAGGTCACCGCGCGCGCGCGTTCTTCCAGGCGGTGCCGAGCAGCGCGTGCGACGTGTGCGCGGCCTGGGCGTCGTGTGCGCGCGCGTGCGGCTCGGCCGCGCCGCACCACGCCGCCGCGCCCGCCTCCCCCGCCGCCGCCGCGCCGCCCTCCGCCGCGCCCGCGCCCGCGCCGCTCGCTACACTCACCACGCTCACCACGCTGCTCGCACTAGCAACACTGCTCCTACACTAACATCACTCAGCTGTTCTTTGTACTGCAACGCATTGTGCACTCCCAAAACAACACAGTATACCTACTTGTACCATAATATGTAAGTTTTATCGACAATCATCCTATGACAGGAAAAACAATTGAAAATCAATCAAATATAGGCATAAATTATACGCATAATGATTGACTATAGAGGCGTTCACAAATTCATCAGCTAAGCAGGTATATCGTGATAACACATCATCACTATACATCACACAAATGCTCATAAGGTCATTTTTGGTCTTACAAAACTAACGTTACAAAAATACATTAGCTTAATTTTAAACAATATTTAAGTTCGTAAATTTAACCACGTCTAAAATGTTAATATTATTTTTATACTAGTCACATTGTCATAAAATGTCCTTTGGCAAACAAAACAATTATTGAAACGAGTACATTATGATAATTGATAAAGCATCGCACGCATTAATTTATGAATCTTCTAATTATTATTTGTTTGTAGATATTTATGTGTAATAAAAATGTTTTATTGTATATTTATAAGTATTTATAAATGCTTCTCACAATGAGATAAAATAAACAGCCTAACAACTAATGATCACCGTGTTTTTATTTTTGTCTTAGCTGTGTCTTTATTTTTACAAATCTTTTGAGTGTAACGTATTTTTTAAGTGAAACTTCTTTTATTTGACACCGTTGTGATTTGAAACTTCGATGAAACGAAAAAGCGACACCAATAAAAGACACAACAAGTACTACAGGCGACAGAGAAAGGAATATTTCGATAAGACGACCTATGTCACCAAATATACGAAATATTTCTCAGAGCACAAAAAGTACTAGGGCGACAGAAATAGGAAGGAGGTTTCGTTAAACCTATGTCATCAATATGCGAAATATTTCTAGAGCACAAAAAGTACTAGGGCGACAGAGACAGGAAGGAGGTTTCGTTAAATCTCTATGGTTAAACCTATGTCATCAAATATAAGAAATATTTCTCAGAGCACAAAAAGTACTAGGGCGACAGAGACAGGAAGGAAGTTTCGTTAAATCTCTATGGTTAAACCTATGTCATCAAATATAAGAAATATCTCTCAGAGCACAAAAAGTACTAGGGCGACAGAAATAGGAAGGAGGTTTTGTTAAACCTATGTCATCAATATGCGAAATATTTCTCAGAGCACAAAAAGTACTAGGGCGACAGAGACAGGAAGGAGGTTTCGTTAAATCTCTATGGTTAAACCTATGTCATCAAATATAAGAAATATCTCTCAGAGCACAAAAAGTACTAGGGCGACAGAAATAGGAAGGAGGTTTTGTTAAACCTATGTCATCAATATGCGAAATATTTCTCAGAGCACAAAAAGTACTAGGGCGACAGAGACAGGAAGGAGGTTTCGTTAAATCTCTATGGTTAAACCTATGTCATCAAATATAAGAAATTATTTCAGAGCACAAAAAGGACTAGGGCGACAGAAATAGGAAGGAGGTTTTGTTAAACCTATGTCATCAATATGCGAAATATTTCTCAGAGCACAAAAAGTACTAGGGCGACAGAGACAGGAAGGAGGTTTCGTTAAATCTCTATGGTTAAACCTATGTCATCAAATATAAGAAATTATTTCAGAGCACAAAAAGGACTAGGGCGACAGAAATAGGAAGGAGGTTTCGTTAAACCTATGTCATCAAATATAAGAAATATTTCTCATAGCACAAAAGTACTAGGGCTACAGAGGTAGGAAGGACGTTACTATACTTAGAAAGTTTTACCCACAGTCCAATGTCTAGCTGCAATTATGTGGTTGGTTAGAACGTAGAAACGCGAGGCCACGGGTTCGATCCCCGCACCGAGACAAATGTTTGTGTGAACCATAAGTATTTGATTTGGGTATCGGTGGTTGCGAGTCCGAAAACTCTATGGGAGTTTCTGATACCCACGACACAACAAAACGATATTAGTGTGTGGTCAGGACCTACGTATGTGACTATTGGGTGTATTCATTTTTTTATGTATGTACCCGCAGTTACATACCCTCTCTGAATCAGTGGCGTGCCTAGGGTTTTGGAGTAGGGCAAGCCGAATATTTTTTTACGTTTAATTAATATTATTTAACACAAAGTTACTAAGAACGAAGAAAATTAATTTATAATACGTCGGCAAACCTTCAACACAATCTTAAGATTAAAACAATTAATATAGATTACTTGTGAACATGCATCCGTAACTTTTCATTGCATTTCTATTGCCGTCACTATTCTGTGGTGCCGTGTTCGACTTCGAGGTTAACCGAAATTGCAGACAGAAATTATTATTAACGCATTCATGTTTAAATGTTTTTCTAAATTTAAAATAATAGATTGCCTTTTGAAAGGACCACCTAAATTAATGAAAATTTAATTAAAGCATTATAATCCAAACAATCTAACACACAAGACGTGTCATATAAAAACATATGAATCACGATTGTTTAATAGCTTTAAAGGGAGCATGTAGTAATAAAAGTACGTAGTTTATTAAACTGACCTGAAGAAATGTCTATTGTGATTTACCGCGACTTACTAAATGTACAAACCCGGCATAGGTTTCGCGCCGGTTTATTGTTCAATATAATTGAATGAATTTACCTTTTTACCGGCAATGAACGCTTTCACCATCGCACTCAAACCATCACAGAAAACAATACAACTCATAATAGTATCAAAAAGTTTAAATAACATAAAAAAACTAAACATTAACCTTAAACAAAACACATTCACAACTCATAAATCATAATACAAATGAAGTTAGTAGAAAAATGTGCTGTATTGCCAGTAAACGTGAAATAAACAATACAAAAGATACAATTTATTAAAAGAAATATTAAAACTTCATTATTTGTTCTAAAAAAAATATTAGAAATAATTTCTAAAAGGAACCAACTTAATTTAATAACAATAGATATATGTAATTGATTTAACAAATAATCACGTGACGACCATGCAACGCACGATGTTTTTACATCATCAAGGCCGAAGCCGGGCATTTCGTGTACAGTGAACAGCTATATAACATATCTATAGCTATACATTCGTAGCGATCGAGTAATATCATTTCCCCATACAGTTCACGCGTTGCTAGAAGCCCCGTAAAAGCACACGAGAGAGAAAAGGATAGATATATGTGCTGTGTGCTCCGTCTTTTCAAGTTCAGTATAGTTTTAATGAATGAATATTACGCGGCGCTTCGGCGCTGGCGTCTCATTGAATCGCGGCGCGGGAAATTCAAAAAATTTAAATGCTAGATGTTTTCTAATAAATGACTGTTGTATTGAATGTAATAGTTTGTATTCAATATGGAGTAAATACGTATTATGTAGGGCAAGCCGGGCTTTTGGGCTTGTATGGAAGTACCGCCACTACTCTGAATATTGAACTGAATATTATGTCATCAATTCAGTTAGTTTATAAGGCGATTCCAGCTCATCATTGGTCAAAAAATGATACAATTTTGCATTAAAATATGAAATAATGTCTTAGCTTGGTCAAACTCTTATAAAAATATAAAATCTTATAATTATCCTAATACTCCTGGTACTCTATATTTATCTAATTTTCTCGTAGGCTATTTTTCTGAATTTTCATTTCGGCCGTGTGTGAATTGCAATTTCACACTTTTTGTTTCATGTAGTCTGTCAACTCTCATAAGCCGTTACTCAATATGCGAGGGGTAACACGCAGGCTTTCAAGAGAATCACAGTCGAATTAAAAATAAGCCAATCCCAAGTACAGTTCATCTATACACCTATCGGTCATGAGAAATAGACGTCTCTTGTATATTTATAATTTAAATAAAAACACTCACTTACATACTTATACTTTTACCATTAATTTATTAAAAGATGAAATGTTAACATGATGATTATTACATTTAAATCTCCATTTTTCGTATCATCCAGTGGAAGAAGCCGAGTATTGAGAAAGACATTGTGAGGGGGACGGCCGACGCCTTTATCCACGCCCACAGACTGCAAATAAAAAATATTTAATTCACTTCATCATTATTTACTATGACTTACAAATAAACATTTAATTGCCGGAAGACCAACAATTTTCAACTAACCCCCACACCAGGCTGTATGGCATAGACGTTTGCCTTTCCCATAGGATAAATTGAAAAAAACAAACCCCACATTTTCTTAACCTTCCTTTACGAGTCCATTTTCAATGACCAATGTCCCTTAAAATTTCCAAAACGTTGCTTAGTGGAGAATAATGATATTTTTTTACTGGCACGCCATAGTGAATACGGTTGACTTGACGCCATCCAAATAGAGTGAGTATCCATCGATAAAAGATGGCATCCTTGGTACTGTTCTTATCAGAACATTCTGGATATTGTAAATATCTTACTCGTAAGGGTCATCTGATATGGTGTATGGTTGTGGCGTATCTATCAGCCCGCAGTCAGATATATAGACACGCTTCGTGGGCCGGTCTTCAACATCAGTTGGCGTATGCTCCACCAAATGCACCACATTCTGTCCTTCTACCACCTGTACAAAAATTACGGCTAATTGTAGAATATATTTAGTTCTCATTTTGGGATTTTACTTACATAATTAGTGTTTTAAAGCTAATATTATGTAACGAAATTTTAACAAGTACCTTTCCTACAACAGTGTGTAGATTGTCCAACCACGGCGTCCCTGTTGTAGTTATGAGAAATTGACATCCATTTGTATTGCTTCCTGTAAATACAATCATAAACTAATAACATATTAAACACCTATGCAATATACAACAATGTAACATAATTGTAATATAATTAGGACCTTTATTAAAGTTCCCGTTGTATTGTATTAAAAATTAAAACTGTATTTAGTCTTTAGTCTTTATTCTTTATTTTATCTTTGCTAGCACTAATTATAATTACTTGGCAGCATATGAATAATACATAGTAAAACGTCACGTCTTGGGAGGCTATCGAGAAATTATCCATTTTGGGTATTCTCATAATAATGGAAAACCAAAGCCAAACCAATCGATATCGATAGAAATAAGTTCTGGTTAGAAAGGGCAAGGTCTAGTGTATATAGCGCGGTAAATAGAACTTCCCATTTAGCCTTCTCACTTAGGCACTCACGGGTTTTCCCAAATGTGGCATAGAAAGTATCATGTATCTCTATCGGCTGCAATTCATAAAGCACCCAGGTTCTTTGCTTGTTGAGCATTCCCAATGCTACGAAACTTTTCTAAAATGTGGATTTATAGAGCGTTATTATCGGTGTACATCGAGTAAGTAATTCTAAGCCTTGAAGCTCATTCGATAGACAAAAACGATCATTATTTCAAAGATCAAAATCAATTTTTCCCAGTGTCGAAACCAATCTGTACACATCTATATCTATATCAGCCCATATACGTCCCACTGCAGGGCACGGGCCTACTCTACAATCGAAAGAATTGATTGAGAGTGGTTAGGCCATATAGTCCACCACGCTGGCCTAGTGCGGGTTGGCGGACTTACATACCGTAGAAATTCTTTAAAATCGCTACGGTATGCAGTTTTCCTCCCGATGTTTTCCTTCACCGTTAAAGTGCGTGGTGATTGACTATCAATACAATCTGTACACATGGATTCTGACAAATTATACTCACCATAATACTAGACAAAAATTTTGCGAAGTTTGGATGCGTATTTTTTTGGTATAACACCTATTCATGTCGTATTATAAATTTCCCCGCAAATGTTCTCTACGCGGCATGAAACTCGAAATTGTTAAGACTAGGAAAAATTAGTTCTATACGTACATATATTGTAGCGAGCTAATATTCACTGAGGTTTAAGCGAACTAACAGTACTTCATCGCAAATGCGTTATCATCTGAAATTATAAGCAGTTACTCCTTAGGCATTTGTGCACAAACAGCGTGAACTTATTCAAGGTCCTAGTATACTCAAATTTATATTTTCTTTATTTGGTAAAAATATACCTTTGTTTGCCATTGAAACAAATCCAGCAACACTGTGTTGTGTGTCCAAATTTTCATCATCAAATGTTTCCCCATATATACTTATAGAACCTGTGCCATCATCTAACACCAGGTCACCTCCTAAAAGCAAAATGACATGAATACATACATACACTCGTGCCTTTATCTCCGAAGGGATAGGCAGAGGCGCCATCAGGACACACATTTCGGCTTGCATGTTCCGTACCACGATGTGATAGGGGGCTAGCCTATCGCTATGTCGGGCATAAATTCCTGACTCTGATAATGAATAGAAATATCCAATATCACTTTGCCCGACCCGGGATTCGAACCCGAGACCTCAGCTTTGTAACCGTACCGTAATACAACTACGCCACGGAGGCAGTCAATTACATGAATATGATATGTTATTAAGGTGAAAAATTATGCCATAATGGATAGAAAATAAAAGTTGTTATGTTACATACCTTGAACCATAAATCTCTTGATAATTCGATTAAAGGATGAACCCTTGTATGATTTACCATTAATCCCTTTTGTGGCAAGAACTTTGAAATTTTCCACTGCTTTAGGTGCAAGATCTCCAAATAAACCTATTACTATTCTGCCCAAATGCTTGTCCTCCCTCTGTATATCAAAGTATACTTGATCTGTCACACGGAATTGCCGAGCCTGAAAAATATATTTTTTAAACTGATGAAAACACTCTTTAACTTAACAACACAATTATGTATCCTTTAATTCCATTTATTATTAATTAAAACTTTTATGAACAATAATATTTAATTTCTTTTTTGACCACATTTCCTACAGTAAATTAATATTTATAAACACTCACATTAGCAGTATTATTGGAATATGCTAAAAAAATCAAAAATATGGTAAATATATTCATTTTTAACATATTACTCCACTATTCACCTATATTGCAGCTCAACACAAGACACAACAGTTGTGCTTCAGTTCTTAATTAGATATAAATTACATACCTGTGAGTGAAACCCTCCATGTGCTTGGCGATGACACAATGAAACCTACCAGAAAGAGTTCCTACACTACTTGTAATGTATACTATAACAACACAGATTCCTACAATGCCTTCCTTATTCATGACATATAGTATAGACAAATTGATGACATATAGTATGTTTAGAATAGTATGTAATAAGGTACAGAAAATTAAATTCCTATACTTTACAGAAAACTTATAAACATTTATTAACAATGAGTAGAATGTTATTTGATATCACTTGTTGAATCCAAAGATTCATTTAAGGTTGCAGTATCATTTGCACTGCTTTCATCATTTTTATTCTTAATTAGCCTTCGACCAGTAACACATCTTGCATGATATTTTAAATGAGCATTTAATTTATCAAGTCGACTAAATTCTTTTTTACAACCTGGAGTACCCTTAAATGTACATTTATATGGTTTATTTGTTTCATGGTTTCCCATATGCCTGCTAAGTAAATCTGCTCTTTTAAACATAGATTTACATATTGAGCAGTGAAAGGTTTTTTTTCCATGCCTCAGCATATGTGTTGATAAGTACTTCTTCAAATGGAAGGTCTTTCCGCAGATATCGCACTCAAATGGTTTTGTATCACTATGAAGCTGTAAATGCATACGCAATCTTTTTTCACTTGCAAAACTCTTTTTACAGTGAATACACACTTTATTATGAGTCTCAGCAAACCTATGGAATGATAACTTTTCAGGATGTTTAAATATTGCATCACATTCTGGACATTTGTATTGTTTTGGTGGAGGCTTAGGTACTTTTCCAATTACATAGTGATTTTGTTGATGATCAGCAATATCCTCTAAAGAATTAAACTTCTCATGGCATTTTTGGCATGTGTATACTGGGATAGGGTGCATTTCAGAAACATGTTTGACTAAATCGCTGATATGTTCACAATAATTTATACACTCTTCTTGTACACATTTATATTGTTTTAAGGATGAATGAGACTTCATATGCAATCTAAATGTGTTAAAATTGCCACTTATTTGATCACAATATGGGCAAGAGTAGCTCAACAAATCTTCTTCTACAGACTTGGGTGTCCTCTCCTGAACACCTCCCGGCCACATCTTGTGAGATATGGTGTGCCTTTGCAAGTGAGAATTTTGGTAGAAACATCTGCCACAAATAGGACATTGGTAAGATTTCCCATTATGGAACCTAACATGGCCTAGTAAGCTTTTAAGTGTCTTAAATTTCTTATAACAAAATTTGCATGTCTGGTTAGCCTTTGTTGTTTCAACGTGGTCTTTTTCAATAAATTCTGCTTTATTTTGCTCAGGTAATGTATTTACATCATTAGTCAGAAAATTGGGCTCAGAAGCTGGCTGTAAATGTTCACTAACAGGTAGCTGTTCTTCTATAATAACATTGTTACAAGTTACTCTTTTATGTTCCAAATAACATGGTAATGAATTGTATACAGATTTGCAGTTACCACAAACAAATATATCCTCATTCAACGAATCAAGTACCATCACATGAGCCATAACTTTGTGCACTTAAAACTATGTTATAAAAGAATTGATCATTGAAAGGCTTTTAATAACGGCTAGTTCTTAAGTGTTGTATTTCCAACTCGCAATAGTATTTCAACTTGTCACAACAGATAGTATAATGTATATGAATTAATAAGCACTAAGCAAGTTTTTTTATTATGTTTTTTTTAGTATCAACCACTTATTATGACAATTGTCAACTTCAAGCCTGGACGTAACCTACAGTGCGTTCCACTTGACGATCGCAATGACCCACAGCAATGACCACGCTCACGACCGCGATATTTACCGTTCCATTTGCTCGTGAGCGTTATGATCGCAAACCCAAGTGGAACGGGTTATGAGGCGTTTTGAGCGTTTAAGTAACAAATACCTATTTTAAAAAGCTATAAAGAGTTAGGTTGCATTATGGGTTAAATCTTGACGGTAAAACATTAAAGTTTGATCGTCTTGTATTCTGTGATAAGCATTAATAAAATTAGATAAATTTATTGATGTTGAAAAAACCCATTTTACGTTCGAAGTTCTTTCTATGTAGTCTGTGGTTCGAAGTAACAAAAATATCCCTCCGTATCATATAATGTAATTTTCTCTGTTGACATTTTTCTTGTTTTGACGTTTCAAAATCCCGCCAATTTTCTCAACGCGCACCACGACCCACCTCTTGACATGGGTCGTCGTGAGCGTATGTCATGACGTCATCAGTGACATTTTCACCGCGACCACGACGATCGTGATCGTCAAATGGAACGGCGAAATGAGTGTTTTTAGCGCCGTGAACGCCTAATGGAACGCGCCCCTAACCTAACCTAACCACAGATTATGGAGTAAAGACGTAACAAACAAAGAGTACAGTACTAAAGTAACAAACATGATCTAAGTAATCTGTGAACAAACAGTGATCGAAATAACGAACCGAGCGAGAGATGTTGAGTGGAGGATTATGTCCCGCGCTAATAGGGTGACCATATTCAATTTATTACACAAAAAGATCGAGTCTTGTGTCGTGGATATCAGAAACTACGGGAGACTTTGCCGTCTAACAAACACTCAGACCAGAAACAAATATCGGTGGATCACACAAACATTGGCTCGGTGCGGGGATTGAACCTGAGGTTTCACGTTTTTCTATTTTTTATCAGCCTTGAGTTAGGAAGTTGTGCCAATATGGTGATAGGCTCACGATGTGATCGGGGATCACATCATGGGACGAAACATACAAGGCGAAATATGAGTGTCCTAGTTACGCCTCTGCCTACCCCTTCTGGGATAAATGTGTGAGTTTATGTTTGTGTGTTTGTACAATTCATGATCAATTTTACTAGTTAGAACTAATCATATTTAATTTCCATTAGTACATAGTAAGATTTATCAACATGTATAAATTAATCGTAACAAATGTGATAATAGAATTAAGTCGCTTTTAATATTCAAGCAAATTGTAACTAATTTGATTTTTTATCTGATCTTTTAATTGTCGATTGAAAAAAAATATTTAAAATTGCCTCTTTCCTTTACTTTGCCGTATGTCATTACTTCCCAGAATTTGATCCATATTAGCAACAATATCGAATGGTGTAATAACACACCGTGTGTTCTTTTTTGCAACATCATCGGGTTTGATTCTTCGCTAGGAATATTGACTTATAAAAACTCCAAGTATGCAGTTTTAGTTTTCATCAAAATCGGGTTCGTGACACCTTTCAGTATTTTTCGCTATTTCTCATAGTTTCGGATTTGGCCAACCATACCCACTTGAAAAATTCACTCTGTATATGTACATAGTTGCCAGAAATATTACTATGAATAATACTAATCATGCATTATCCTTCATATTAATTTGTGGACCCATAAATGAAGTTAAATAACAATATATTTTTTATTTTTTACTACCGACATTCTTTGCTTTTTTTATAGAACTAATTACCATTTGACCAATGTAAAATAATCTACCAGTAAAAATACATTTGATGGTCTGGCAAGCAATTAAAAAGGAACACAGACCTTCATATACTATCTCGCTCGGTTCATTTTGCCTCCATGTCTCTTATCATAGCAAATTAAACCTTATTCCATAGGCATATATCTTATTTCAGGACGACACTATTTTGTGAGTGTGCAGTCCTGTTATACTACGTCCAGGGTTAGTACTTTACTCCTTAGTCTGTGGTTAGTACTTTAGTACTGTACTCTTTGGTTAGTACTCATTACTCAATGCTCGTTAGATATAAACGGTGGAATAAAACGATACCTAGGTCTAGGGCAGGCTAGGTATTAGGTATAAAATCTTACTATCTATACTCTATAGTACTCCCAGTTGAACCTAATAGTTGATACTCACTAAGACCGAATACCGAGACATTTTGTATCTTTAAACTGATCTGAGAAGGTAGGTACTACATATTTTCTTAAATTATATCCGGTGTAATTTTAGATTGTTTAAATATATTTGGCGCCAAAATTAGATAAAATATTAAGCGTAAATTCTTTGTTATTCTCAGTAGTAATAAACATTAAATAGTAGTGTAAATTTTGGCAAGAAACATCAATTTATCGGGAAGCCTATGAAAAGACAATTAAATAGGTATAAAAACATTTATTGTATGTAGTTTTACAGACCCCTTTTTGCGACTACTCAATAGTTCACCGAAATATATTTCATAAAACTTTGTTTACATAATACATTTCAATTGCTCTTTTCAGAATAGCCATGACTTTTATCAATACAATTGCTCACCAAAGGGTGGTTTTAAGCGGCGATCGAGAAAGGTATTGATTTTTATTTATAAAATAATACTTTACACATTTTATTCTTAACACATCATATAAATACCACGGTTTGCAGATTCAAAGAGCTTCTCAGAAGAAGACTGATTGAATGTGGGTGGAGAGATCAAGTGAGGGTGCTTTGCCGTGAAGCAGTCAGGGATAATGAAGGCAATAACGTAACCTTTGACATGCTTGTTGCTAAAGTGACACCTCGGGCTCGAGCAATTGTACCAGACTCCGTGAAGAAAGAATTGCTGCTAAAAATTAAAACTCACCTGCTTACCCAGAAACAGCAGTAACTTATGCATAAGAATTTCGCATTTTTTATGTAGGTAATTATTATTTTGTTTACTTTCTTACCATAATATTGTAGTAGGTGATTTTCTAGCAGTGCTTCTAATTATACATATAATCAATCCATAATTGATGGTGTTTCATTTACAATTAAAAAGTAAACTAATTAATAATAAATATTGAATTGTAGCTACATAGCTAAGTTCCAGTAAATGCTGCAATTATAGGTATATTCAGATATTTTAGTTTCTTGAGTTTTACATACATACATAAACTCACACCTTTATCCCCGAAGGGGTAGGCAGAGGCGCCAACAGGACACCCACATTTCGCCTGGTATGTTCCGTCTGGTATGTATGTTTAGTTTCTTGAGTTTTGCTATTCTTTATCACATACATCTTTGCTCAATCATACAATTCTGCACATTTGAACACATATTAGAAAGAAAGAAAGGTTACTATTAGGTGGTTGTGTTTGGAAATGGTCCAACATATTAATAGCCAATTGGCGTAAGAGTCTTTAGTTTAACAATCTGTAGGATCTCATCACACTAACTAACTAACAATACTAAGCTTAAGATGGTTATGCAAACAATTAAAAGTGTAGGATAGCTATAACTCTAATGTGATGATAATAGATGTATCATTTATTGCTATGAATTCTAAGCAATTTTTGGTTTCATATACAATGTTGAAACTTAAAATTTGGGGATATTACAAATAATACCTCAGCTGCACTAATGAACATGGGAGCACAAAGAGGATATAACATGATATCCAGGTATACTGTGTTTTAAAAGCGTAGAAGCTAGTAAAAATTATTTGCTATCTCTTCTGAAAACGGAATTTACTTCTACAAGGTTCTCATATAACAAACTATATAGGCTAGAACAAAAATTACATTTAAATATTGTATTATTAGGCATTTATTAGTATTTCTTTTTCTGGTGCTAGAAAGTTTGTTCTGAATTCTGATACCAGATGTGTTTCGAAGTTTTACCATACTAATTGGATTGATAAAATTATAAGTTTAAAAAATAGGGTGTGTTGGGGTAACACCATAATACAAGGATGGAAGGGGTAATAACAAAACTCTTTATATAGGAGTCCACTCACCACTTTAATGGTGTTACCCCAGAGCATTATACCTCTCATGTATACAATTGGTATTTTTTTTTTATTGAGCTGGATAGTAATTAATGTCTTATCCAGGCATTCCTGTTTGTTCCAAAAAATATATAGAACTTGGTTCACACCATAGGTTTATTCAGTTAGGATTGATGTTTTGAAAATAAAAGATAAAATGAAACTTGTTCTATAAACAACAGTATATTTATTTTATAAACATTTATACATTTAGGTTAAACAAAAATATATATTGCTTACACATAATACTGCAATTAGATTCCTTCCTGAATGTCATGAATATATTGCTGCCTGTGATTTTATTGTACACATTTATATACATTATTATCATGATTGTATATTACAAGGGCTGTATTGACTGATATTAATACATGCATGTTGTTTCAGACACATCTAATGCTAAATTATATCACCTACAACATATATTTTTTCTACAGAAACACATATCAAAATATAATAACATATCAATAATTTTCTTATACAATTTACATGAGAAATCAATAATAGGTATATAATAAGACTTCATACGTCATGTTCAGAAGAAGCGATCTAAAAAAACTGAGCTATATCATTAATTTTATTAAATATTTTTGAGCAAAAATTATGCTTATTTAAAGACTAAAAATACCTTGTCTAATATAAATGCCTATTATTTTAAATAAAAAATTACAACACACCTTTTAATTAATTGTTACTGGACAAAATACCTAATTAACTATTATCGAGAGCTTTGTGTGTCAACTGAAATTAAAAAATTAACATGTAATAATTCGCATGACTGGCTTGTAGTGATTTGCGATTTAGGTCTCAATTTTAGATAATTCACTTGTAAATATGTGAAATCAGACACAGCTGGTGTATAAAAATCAAAACTTAGATAATATAGACAACACAAAACAAAGATCCTTAGAATAGAATAATGTAAAAGTAGAGAAAGAAATTATAATAAATAGTGATTACTCATGCAGTTTGTTACAATTTTTTGTTCGCCTACTTTCTGTCTCTGGAGTTTAATGGCATGACTTACTTTCATTGATCAGTATTTTCTGTTTGCATTTACATTGTATATTAATAACTAATACATCTTATGATTTAATCTCTTGGTCCTATATATCGTATAAAATGAAATCACTAAATTAGGTATCGTACATCTGTTTTTATACTGACATATCATTGGAAGGAGAAACGGTAATTGAGGAACTTATTGTGGTTGGGTATTGAATGCTTATTCAATTCGATATTTAAAACATGACGCTTTCAGTGTTGACGAAATTTTCGATCAAAATACGGGCAGCAAACGCCTCAGTAACTTAGCGTAAATGCAAACATGAAATACCGCCTGTTTTAACTACATCCTTCGTTTTATAGTCATAATATCATAGAAAATATAAAATTATATAATGTATTAAATAAGATATAACATTTTCTATGATATTATGTCCACAACAGTTTAATTAATTGCAAAAAAGTTCATAGACATTATAATTTTTACTAATAATACAATAGACAGAAAGACAATGGCAAACTGTGTTTTGGATTACAAAAGTTTCCAATACTCTATTAGTTAATGTTCATTAGGAGCATCAATAAAATAAATGCATTATAAATGTTATGAAGGTTCCAATACAATAAATGAGCAATTTAATTTTCTTAGTACACTATCCTTAAAGCTCTTCAGTATCTGATCTCAAATTTGATAAGACATCATCATTACATAATATATACAAAGACAAATGGAATGTAATTTGGACTTTTTATATGTTTGATCAACTACTACTTGCTGATTACAATGAATAACTTACAGAACCAGCTATAATATTCAGTACCCTCTTACATTTTATGTAATAACCTACTTCATAATAATAATTTTACAAATCAATTAATTGATCAATCCATTTACACAATACTGATGACAAGTAATGAGCAATCGTTACCAAGGTATATATTTTGGACGCATTCTATGAAAAACAGTCGATTATGATTAATTAATTAAAGTGACTACGATTATCAGATCGTTTATGAAAGAATTGTAGCTGCTGTGTCAAGTTTACTACTAAACATATAATCATAATGTGCGGAAACGTAACGTCTACTCTTAAACAAAATTTTATTTTAAAACACAAATACGTAATATCGCATAATTTCCTACACCACATGATGAATAGTGACATCAACGCTCATATTTTAATTATGACAAATTAATAACTTTAGTTTACTGTAAATACCAAACAAAAACAAACGGAATTACCAATTCTTTTTACATTGAATAACAGCAATTTTAAATGAAAGCAAAGAATACATATTACTTGAAACAAATTATGAAAGATACTGTCATAACTTTTAGACTGAAATGTAACAAATCATGGCCTCGAGTATATTATAATGAATAGAAAAAAGTAAACAAAACAACTTTTTTTGTTTTTCACTTGTAAATTTCATTTAGTAAATGTTTGATCCGTCTTGGTGTTCGCAGTAAATAAGTGCTATATATTAGTAAACAGCTGCTTAAAATTCAATATTAATATAATCGTGTGCAAATAATAAAATTTATGTAGGCAAGAGATATACAAATAAACATATTGATATTGTACTTACAGTAATCTCATATACGTACTATATTTTACTCTAAAATATTCGCAATGGTTACCAAATTTATGCAATCGCAAAACGATATATCGCTTTATATAAATAAATATAGCTGAATTGAAAACGGTTGACTAATTGTTGACTTACTTAACAGTGAGTTACTTTTAACATTCAAGAATAACACTGAATGACTTGGCAGATAGTACAATTTTGGCAAATATTAAATACAATTTACAGCTGCCAATATACATTTTTTTTATTACAATAAATCATCACATCTTTCAAGAGATTCATTGATTCGTAGGAACATATAATTTATTTAAATATATTATATAGTAATCGGCTTCATTATAAGTAAATTTCATATTAATGTATTAAATAAAATTCAATCGTTAACTCATGTACGTATAGTAATTCATAATAACATCTCATTAACAAAGCGTATTTCAACATACATAATAAAATTTAGAAACAAACAACAAAACAGCTCAGGCGCTACTCACAACCCGCGCAGCGTGGCCGCACACAATTTTCACTACTTTGGCTCCTAGTCACAAACGAAACGCGGTTGTAATCATATTTATGAATATCAGATCTATAATACATTGTATAAGTGGAGACCAATACACCACTCGACTAACCAAAATATACATATCAAGACAACAACACCCTCTTAAAAACTAAACTATTCGAGCGCAGTGACACCGACAATCATTCACTTTGGGCACTAACACAAAACATACATCTACACTCGCTCCTGAAAAGTTGTATATGCCTACCTGTGTATTATGTTGTAACAATAGCCGTGATGAAGACTTTGTCTGTTATAATGCGATCTGATCACATAAAATTGATATAATTTAAATCAATATTTGTATCTATATGACTACCACTCTGATAACAATAGGACAATTTCTGCATATAGTCACATTAGCTATATTTATAATTTACATCGAACTGGGAAACATACATTATACACAAGTCGCTTCCGTGTACAACTTTGCAGAAGAGAGTCGAGAAGAAACTTCACAGACTAAAATTATAACTAACCTTACCATTCGATTAAGCGCATCCGAGCTCACCGCAGATCCGCTCAGGACGGCATCCGGACGCGTCGTGACGACACGGCGACGGGTTCCCTACACACGATCCACGGCAAAGTGCACGCACAGCGCGGGGCGGCGCTACGTGTGTGCCGCCAGCCGCGCCAGCGGGGGAGCCCGCCGCGCGCGCAGCGCCGCGCCGCGCGACACCAGCACCAGCGACGACCCCAGCGCCAGCCGCACCGGCGCGCGCGACCCGCCCGGCAGCCTGCACACACACACGCACACACTTACATCATGCGGAAATCGAAATAGTCGTAATCCATTGTTGTCATAAGGTCAATGAAACATGAAACGTGGCGGTGGGTGGGCACGTACCTGACGAGCACGGAGGTGACGGCGGCGCGGCCGTCGCCGGTGGGTTCGATGGCGACGGGGCGCAGGTCGGGGGCGCGTCGCCGCCGCGCGCCGCCCGCTGACGTCACGCCGCCGTTCAGCAGCACCGTCACGGCGGCGAAGGGCCGTTTCGCCATGTGCAGCATCTGTAGACACACTCACTTACTGGCAATTCTTTTAAACGTACGCGATAGGAATCGATCCGGGCGCTCACCTCGACGACGTGTCTCCTGCGAGCGCGCCGCACGTCGGCCGCCTGCTTCGCTTTCCAGGCGACGACGCACGCCGCCAGGAACAGGAAAAAGCACGAGAAAAATACTGAGAAGAACACGAACAGATCGATGTGCAGCTGGTCTTGTCGGAAGTAAGTGACGCCGAAGCTGGCGGCGCCGTCGTCGGAGGGGCGCGCGCGCAGTATGATGTAGAACTTGGTGTGCGCGAGGTCGTGGATGTTGTGAGGCAGGGTGAGCACGAGGCGGTTGCGAAGGTTCCTGACGCGCAGCAGGATGTGCTTCCGGTCGACTGTCACGTATGTCGCCAAATCTTTGGCCGTGTAATCGGCCAGCGTATATTCAGTTTTTTCGTAAAACCATTTTTCCGACACGTGTTCGTCAAATGATGGCACCTTGCGGAAAGGCTCGTGTTTGTAATACGTGGGATCCAATTCTACACTGTGCGCTCCCGTGCTGGAGTTAACGGATACAACGAACGAGCTGTCGTTCGGGCTCAAGTATAAATCCACAGCTCCTTGGGTAACATCAACAATCACTCTTATGTCGACGTTCATATAGCGTGGATTGACTACGATAAACACTGTCTGTCCAGGATACAAAGGGCGCGGCTTAATTTTACATTCATCTGAAATGCATAAAATATACGTAAGTGCGATATAAAAACTAGCAAACTATAGTATTTCAATTAAGTGAAAATTGTTCCGCATTTACCTATTGACTTGCCATCGAAGCATAACTTATTTTCGATGTTGATAATTTTGTAGCACTGGTGTCCGTTTCTGGGATCGCCCATATACAGGTCCTTGCACTTGACGCACTGGTACCGCCAGCACTCCTGCGCGGAGTTCTTGCTGGTGCTGCTGGTCTGACACACGGAAACGTCGCTCTCCGTGTTGTTGCCGCAGTTGCACTTCTCGCCCGTCACCGGGTCGCACGTGTCGCCGTGCCCGTGGCACTCGCATCTGCACCACACAGAAGATTTATTGTCATTTAATTGCAAAAATAGTCAAATACGAATCAGTAATAGTGACAGCTCTGTCAATATGTAGTTTTTTTATATTCCGACATGATTACTCTTGTTAACTATGATCGACAGAGCACATACGTTTTTGACACAGTCTAAGTTGGTTATAAACTGAAATGAATTTAATCAAGTAGTAAAAGGAACAGGAGTAGTTACATAAATTCGTTATGTGAACGTAGTAAAACGGGAGAAAACGATGAAATAGAGTAAAAAGTGAAAGTAATTTGAGTGAGTATTACTGTCGGCAGGGGTCGCGGTAGTCGTCGGAGCCGCGGAAGTATCCCTCGATGCATCGCTCGCAGCGCGGCCCGTCCGTGTGGTTGGCGCAGCGCACGCAGCGCGCGCGCCCGCCCGCCGGCTCGCGGTACAGCTCCTCCGCCTCGCCGCCCGCCTCCTCGCTCGTGCAGATCGACGTGTGCCCGTAGCAGTGCGACGAGCACGGCACGCACGGGATGTTGTTCACCGGGTCGCCCACGAAGTTCGGCTTGCACTTCTCGCATTGATCACCCTGATGTCATCAAAAACGCAAAACGTATATAAATTTGCCGTCGTATTTAATATAGTAGATATGATAGATCCGACGGAGTGAGAGTGAAGACTGAGGTATAACTCACAATGGTGTTGTTGTGGCACTCGATGCAGCTGTCGAGCTTGTCGGGCCCCTGGCAGTCGGCGTGTCCGTTGCACTGGCACTGGATGGTGCAGTTGGCGCCCACGTAGCCGAACTCGCAGCGGCACACGTCGGGCTGCACGCAGGCGCCGCGCACGCAGCCCTGCGAGCACACGGCCGCGCAGCCGCCGCCCGCCGCGCGCCGGTGCCCCGCGCCGCACGCGCACTCGTAGCCCACCGGCAGGTCGCGGCACACCTGCACGCACACACACACACTATATCATTTCTTATCACAAAATGCAACCAAAAACCTTACGATGCATATAATTTTTTTTGTTTTTTCAAGTGCTAAGATTATAAATAAAATAACACAAAACAATTTTTTAAGATGTTTGAATGTGACTCACTTCAGACTCCGCTTTACATTGATGATGGTTGTTCTCGCACTCGTTCTCGGGCGGGCAGCGCGTGTAGTGCCACGAGAACGTGTCGTTGGTGTTGTTTGATTGGTGCACGTTGTTATACACGGCAGAGCACGTCGTCTTTGTCGAGTAGTCCAGTGGAGAATCTATGGAGCCCTCGGTACACACGCCCTCTCCGTTAGCGCCCTCTATAGCGCACCAGCCGCAATGCGAGTGGTGCAAGCACTCTGAGCACTGGTCGAATGTGCCACAAGGCGCTGGACATTTGTTTTTATCCGCTTTAGTTAGAACTAGTCCACAGACGCCGCCGGCGCAGTACACGGGTTGGTAAGCGGGAGATATACATTTCCCAAGGTAGGTGGCCCAGTGGCACTCGGAGAAGCCGCCCTCGCTGCCCTCCGAGCTGAGGCAAGACTGGCAGTCGTCGTAGTAGTGGCAGCGGCTCGGACACTCCTCCTTCGTGGTCGGGCGCAGACTCGCCCGGCCTGGCTCGTCGATCAGAGCACACGTCCAGTTAAATAGTTCTTGAGATTCTTCTGCTATTCGAGTTAGTTGACCTGAGAATATTAAAATAATATAGTATATTGACTGATACTGGCATGTGATAACTGTTAATTAATTATTACGTTGCAAACCTTACCTTCTCTTTTAACATGTCTAGTCCAGGTGCATTGATTCGAGACACATTTTTCGCAATCCGAGGCTACACATCGTAACTCGGGACACTGGTCCACGTCGCTAATGTACGTCGTGCCAGCGTTACATTTAATGCTGGTGCAAGATTCATCCGTAGGGACGCATTCGCCTAACAAAAAACATTAATTAAGAATCACACAATATTTTCAAATTATTTAAAACAATATACTTGTCATTAAAATCTTACCAACAGCCGCCGCACAAGACTCACACCATCTACAGGCGGGTTTTTCTTCAGGGTACAAGGGCCAGGACGCTAAGCAGGATGTGCACGTAGTAAAGTTTTCACAAGCTCGTTTGGACACGAGCTCCATATCACACGCACGCCCTGCGTTGGTTGACACTCTGTCGCTGCGTTCACATCCAGGTTTGTCGACAGAATAACATTTAGTATAGTTGCCAGTACTACAGAAACTACAGCCCATGTGACTTCGACATTCCATCTTACTAGAACTCCACAGTGAACAAAGATCTTCAGGCATCGATATGCGTGTCACTTGACAATGTGCGCTACCAGTCCAGCCGCCTATTATGTAGATGTATCCATCATTTTCTGTCTCAACATCAATAGCCATCGCATGAGCTATAGTCGGCGGGGGTGGGTGACCAACTATACTTACACCTGACGGAAAAAGGAAAAAGTCGAATTATGATACAATTAATATAAAAAATATGATACCAAGATACCTCTTTGTACTGTACGTACCTTTGACGAGTCGAACCCATTGGTTGCAACTGTAAACGTATGCTATTAGTGTATCAGATCTTTGATCAGGCTCCGTTCTACCACCAAATATAACCATGTAGTCGTTTGTCGTCACTGCTGAATGCAAATATGTGGCTTGTGGTAAATTGTCGTAATAATGATGCAGTGTCGGAAATACAGGCAATTCACTCCACTTTTTGGTAGGATAATGGAACGAAAATAATTTATTGGACAGGGATGTGCCATTGTAAGAGTAAAGAATTCCGCCATACACGTATAGGCTCTGCGAGGGAGTGTGGTACACTGTGCTATGGCCTATTATTCCTGGCGGTTTAGCGCCTTCACAATTCAGCTTGATCCATTTATCGTTGTCGAGGTCGAACTCCCACATGTCGTACATAAAGCCCTCTTCCAAAGAAAATCCGCCGATCAGTACTAAGCTTTCGTAATCCTGATACTTTTGCAATGTCAACGTGTGTCCCGCGAGAGGCGGAGGCTGCTCTTCCTTCCTTTTGATATGACTCCATCTTTGATCTTTCAGGCTAAATTGCCAGAAATCACCTAGAGTTTTATTCTGTCCAGTTTTTTCCTGCAAACTTAATCCGCCGTAAATGTAAATGTTTTGTTTTGAGTGATAAATCTCCGAAGCATGGAAATATCTTCCTTCCGGCATTTTCGCGTCTGGAGTAGCTTCAACTGTAACTTGCATCCAAGTGTTGTTTTTTGTGTCAAAGAATCGAATGTCGTTTAGTGGACCGTGTGAAAGTGAATATCCGCCAAACATCCATAGACCTCGTCTGTCTGCAACCAAAGTGTGGCCGAATCTAGGCAGCGTTTTTCTTAAGTGATCCAATCCATCAGAAAGATATTCGGAATTGAACAATTCGGTGAAAACAAGTTGCGTTTTATCGAGTCTTATGGAACAGTCATCACCACCGAACCCTTCATTGCAAAGGCAGCGGCCATAACTGGTATCACATATTCCGCCATTGAAAGCCATGCTGCAGTTATTACGACAGATCTCTACTTCGCAAGTGGGGCCTCCGAATCCATCTCGACACACACAATGCCTTTTATTGCACACTCTAGGCCACGAACAATATTTTTCGCAAGCTAGGACTTTGTAAACTCCTTCGAAACCCTGGTCCGGTTGCCCTTGTTTGTAATGAACCGTGAGATTGCCGCTGCGAGCTTCCACCACTCCCGAAGAAGCACCATTACAGAACACGCCTAACAGTTGACTTTGTTGATTATTACTCATGTCAGGAACTCCACCGAGTCCATCATATACATACACTGCGTTTTCGTCACACGGTACGTTAAAAGAAGAGGAATTAATGGTAAACTGAATGATAGCGTCTTTTATATCTTCCGCTGATATAATCCATAGACATTCTTTCGAAGGGCCAACGGCTTTGATGTCGGGATCACTCTTGTAGGAGCCTATACCTTCTGTTTCTGAAGCATTGAGCATCCCTCTTGGCTCACACTGGTAATAACATCTGCCTCCATGGCGAGGGTCACCATAAAACGTAGACTTACAGCGTTCACAATTTTGCCCTTCAGTGTTGTCTTTACAAATGCACTCTCCGGAAGCGACGTCACAGACACCGCGCGATTCATCACCATGATCGTTACAATCACATCGACGACATCCTTGACCCGTTGTCGCGTTTCCGTGACTTCCGGGCTTGCAGGACTCGCAGAACTCTCCCTCTGTCCAGTCCTGGCACTCGTCGCATCTTCCAACCCCTCCTTTGCATGTCGAATGATTGTGACACCCACAATTGATGGAGCAATCGGCGCCAGTCCAACCTAAGTCGCAATGGCACTTATACTGCGGAGCGCCCACACAGTACCCGTGTATGCAGTTATTGTAACAGGTCTGTATGCAACTCTTCTTACCGTCGCCGATGTAACCTTGTTTACACTTGCAAGTGTAGGAGCCGTGCGTGTTAGTGCAGTCGGCGTGCTCGTGGCAGTCGTGCAGGCCGAGCCCGCACTCGTCCACGTCGGGACACTGCGCGTACGCCCAGCCCGCGTCCGAAGACGTCACGTTCAATATCGAGGCGCAATCTAAGTGGGAACGCGTAAAGTCTCCTTCCGTGCACGCACCGTTGATCGGATTCTCGTAGGAGTGGCACCAGCCGCAGCCCATGCTCCTCAAGCAAGTGGAGCACTGCGTTTGCCGCTGACAGGACTTGCACTGTCCGGATTTGCGCGCCGCCTCGTCCGCGGGCACGGAGGCGCGGTCGAGCCACTCGCGACACAGGCCGAACTGGTACTCGCTGGTGTAGACGCTGAAGCTGAAGCACTGGCGCGTGGCCTCGCACCACACGCAGCGGCCGCGCTCGTCCAGGCAGTGCTCGCAGTCGAGGCGCAGGCGGCACGGCGCGGGGCAGTCGGCGGCGTCGAGCGTGGCGCCGCCCGCGCGCCCGCGCCGCGCGCACCGCGCCTCGTCGGCCCACCACTCGCAGTAGTTGCCGGCCACGCAGCGCTCGCAGCTGATGTAGTTGGAGCAGTTGGGGCAGGCGGCGGGCTGCAGCGTGAGGTAGCGCCAGGCGCCGTCGGCGGCGCAGGCGCTGCGCTCGTCGGCGTGGCGCGCCTCGCAGCGCTCCGTGAGCTCGCACCAGCCGCACGCCGCGTCCGACAGGCACAGCAGGCAGTTGTCGTAGTTGGAGCACTGCCCGCTCGAGTAAGGTTCCAAGAACTCGAACGTGAACACCTTCAACAAAATATTTTTTGTAATTTTGCAAATAGTACGGAAATTATTGATTGATAAATAATATGAAATACCTTGGCGCTCTCTTGAGACTTATTGTGAAGGAGTTCCATTTTAGCGTGGTGATGTGACGGGTATAAGCCTGTATGTAAGGAATCGTTGGCGTGCATGTCGACGGAGAGTCGTCCCGGAAATAGCGTAGGCCAATGGACCAGGGAACATGCCGAGGGTTGCGCTGTCAAATTGGCCACCGAGTTAGTGCTATCGCCTAATGTGAGCGATATGTTCGAGTAGCCGGCACACACGTGCAATGCTTCCCCGGTTCCGTTCCAGTACTGTGGTATGTGCAGCCAGCCCCTGAGTCGCGCCTCGCTGGAACCGCTGAATATGTGGTTGCTTCCCCCACCAGTGACCCAGTCTACCGTCGTTGCGTTCACAACAGACACTCCATCTGGATGGTTCCAATCGGCCGGCTGTTGATATCGTAGGAATGTCAGGCCGGGTCGCTTGTCGAGTATTTTACACTCATCCGGAGTTGTTACTTCAGTCCCGGTGGAACCCCACCATCCAGGATTTTCGGAAGGAGTATCTTCTCCACATACACCATAGTTATCTGTAGGCCAAATAAAAATAAACATTTATTGTAGAACTTGTTTCGAGTTACATATTTATATTTTATGTAAATAACCTTATCATATCGATATGTAATAGAAACCGGCATACCTGTTTGTTATAAACTAGAAACAGATTTTGAGAGTACATACTGTATATAGGCAATTAAATATGGTACGAACCGTCTTTATGGTGGCAGCGCGCGTTCTGCACACACCAGTTACATTGCTGGAGTCCCAGCTTGGTGCTGACTGAAGGCAGTGGTGTGCGAGTGCTGTTGGGCTTGTCCAGTGCTGGGCCGTGAATGAGGCAGGAGTGGCAGTCGCCCAGCGCTGGGCATATACCACCGCAGCGGATCGATTGAAGATTAGTCGTGCAGTTAGACCCAATCATTCTTCCGTAACATATCTGTTGATAAAAATTGTGTAAAACAATGGTATATATACTTTGGGGCAATGGTGTGAAATTGTGTAATAAAAATAATGGAAGAAAATATTATTTCAAGGCTCGATCATAGGGATTTTTTACTTCATGATATAGCATCCTTTTATTTAACATCATGCTTTTATTTGAAATGCTAAGTTATTTGCAGAAAAACAATCCTTATGATCGAACCTTTTAATTGCTATCGTAAACGAATCAGTGGTTTTTATTTACCACATGGCAGGTTCGATGCCCGCCTCATAAAATGCGACTTTTCAAAAATCTTTGAATTCAGTTTTAAATGTTTTCAAAATCAGATCTTTTAGTAAATTATCTATCTACAATATTTAAATAAATAAATAAATAAATACACCCAACAGTCACATACATAGTCCTGACCCCATATTAAGATCAATTAAGTCTTGTGTCGCAGGTATCAGAACTACGAGAGACTTTTCGGTCTCACAAACACCCAGACCCGAAAGAAATATTTGTGGACCGCACAAACATTTCTCTTGGTGCGGGGATCGAACCCGCGGCCTCTCGTTTCACAGCCGGCGTCTAACCAACTGCGCCACGGAGGCTGTCTTTTAAGGCTTGTCTTTTTTTTGTCATATTTGAGGTACTTGTTTACTGTGGTAATGTAAATATAATATGTTTGCATACCTCGTCTGCTGAACACCAACCACATTCGGGATCGGCGAGACACTCTGGTTGTGAGAGGTGACGGGGACAAGCCGACTCTGGATTTTTATTTGTTATACCTGCCTGCCAACTGGGTACCACAAAAGCAATCAGGTCACCTGAAAATAACCTTATATTTTAGGTATGGCACAGGTAAAAATCAAGCTAATAAGTGCCACTTTACTTTTTAAATATAACAATATTCATTAATTTCCAACACCATGAATTCGCTTAGCAATATTTAAGGGAGCGATTCCATTAGGCAAGTTACTTGTACAAGTTTCAAATTGCATGCATTGTAAATTTTTATTCAAGTGACGCGCAAATTGAACAGGTAAGTTGCATGATTTCGTTTTCCACCCATGAGTTCCTACTCAATTTTGAATGACTCCACTTGTATTTAAGTAAAACTTCCATGCAATTTGCACACTTTTAGTCTTGTAACTTGCCTAATGGAATCGCGCCTTAAATCAATTTAAAGCTACAAAATAGAAGTTATACCGTTAACATTTCCATGGTAGCCACCGGCAATGAGCAGCGTGGACGGAGGTTTCAAAGAAGCCGCATGAGCAAACACACCTTGTTTCTTCGGATAAAATTTGCGGGTTCTACCCAAGACATCTAGAGATATCCACGAATGACACCCGAGATGGTAAATATACATTTGTCCATCGTAACAAATTTCCTCTCTATTATGGCGATGAGAATACCCACCAAACACAACTAGATAATTTCCTGAAATTAAAATAATTCTTGTTTTAATTATAATAAAATATCGGACATCATTTTGATATTAACTGACGTCATGTTTGTTTGGTAATGGACTGTTATTTACCTATGATGGTTGACGTGTGGAACGCCCTCTCTCTCGGAACGTATGTTTCACGTAAATGAGCTCGTGGGTAATTTATTTCGCTCCAGTGCTTATAGTCTATGTCAAATGCGAACATTCTGTCTGATAATTTCGAGAACCTGAAAGAATATTGTTTGAAATTGATACATTGAATATTATTTTTTATACATCTTTACTATTTAATACTAATATCTAATTTTAAATAGTTTTCCCTTCATATTGGTGTGTCCGCTCACAGTGCCCGCCATTTTGAACCTATTACAAAGCCTTAAAATTTTGGGAAGCAATAAATTCGTTAAATTTGTTTATTTACCTTGCAACACTGGCCACAACTCCTCCGTACACAAGAATTGAATTTGTATATGAGTGGTACACAGCGGTATGGGCCACTACACGTACATCGAGCTCCTTGCCGCCCCTCACCTGAACCTTCTCCCATGACTCTGTATTAACGTCACCCAATTTTATTTTATACATTCTGCAAAAAAAATGTTGCCATCGCTTTCGTGATCCTGTATGGAATATTTTAAAACAAAACAAAACGAAAATAAAATGTATGTAAATAATATAAAATATTGACATTACGCAAAATGTATTGAACCATTTTTAGAAGTAAATACTATTTACAATAAAAATAATAATAAAGAATACTTTGTATGTATGTGTAAGAATGTAAAAAAGAACTCACAAAATAAAGAATTGATATAATTAAGTGCTGTAGAAAAAGATGTCAATACTTTATAATGATGTTACACCAAAATTATCACAATATAAATCACTTTACTATTATTTCCCAGACAATTGTTACTTTGGCTGATAGTCAGTGACTCGGTAGTTTCGTTGACCCCCAATAGCTACACATCAAAACTTTATTCGTAATAATACAATAAAACTCACGCAAGGCTGAGTCATATGACCGTGGCCATTCTTATTCGTAATCATTTTGCATAATTGAACGGAAACTTTTATCTTACTTCCTTGTTCAAGACATACCTTGATGAGAATTCTCCATCTATGGTACTGCCGCCAAACAAGTACAATTCGTCTTTTACAGCGGTCAAAGTATGGCGGGTGAGTCCGGGCGGCGATAGTGTCGAGTTCATTGCCCTCAAAGTCCATTGGTTCGTCGTAGCATCATAATACCATAGCTCAGAAGAAAGACTTCCGTCTGACAACTTGCCGCCGTATAAAACAAAACCGAGGCCAAAAGCGCAGGCCGCGTGCCCGTACCTCGGCTCTGGTTTTGTGGAGTTCGATTTCATAATGGTGAAAAACTCGGGTGGTTCAGTAAAATGCAAATAGCTTTCGGTGAATGGAGATGGCGAATGCGAGTACATGAGGGGCAGTGTAGTTTTATCATGATTGGAGATTGAGGATAAAAGTATGTTAAACAATGAACTGCGATTTCCTATTCGTACGCTTCCATCAATGTTGCCCTGTAACAAAACAATAAATATGTAGGAATTTAATCATATTTCTGGACCAAATAGTTTTCAAAAACAACAAAATGTATGCAATGCTTTACCTTAGTAAATAAAGACAACAATGATTTGTCTCGTTCTTCATTTGATGGATACCGCCGTAGCACTCTACCATTTTCATCATACCATTGACTGGTTGAGAATCTAAACAAAAATAAGAAAAATATGGTTGTGTGTACAATCAAACTTATACAAATCAAAGGATACAAAGTGAACCATTCTTTAAATAAATTTTAATTAAAAGCGAGGTATCAAATATCCGCAAACAACAGTCATAACATGTTACAACTTTCATCTAATATTGATGTAAAAAAAGTTATGCTACTTACTTATAAATCTCCAGCAATCCTAAAACTTTGTTCAGATCATATCCTCCAAAAACATACAAAGAATCCGTCTGGTTGACATACACAGCTGTGTGTGCAGCTCTTTTTGTCATACCATTCTCCGTGCGTGAGAGCCAATGCCAGCTATTTCCTTCTTTATCAGTCTTTTTCAAAGAACATGACTCCCCAGAATATCTGAATAGAAAAGAAGTAACATTATATGAAAAAAGCGAATGATTTAAATATGTAACAGTAATAATGCTTACAACCACATAAAAAGTTTTTATATATTTTACCGAAATAAAAAGGACCCTATAGCCTTAATCTATAAATTGACAACCCAAACTATAATATTTTTTGAATTCAATAGCAATATTTCCTGATATTAGCGCATTCAAACACATTCTTCAGCTTTATATAATAGTATTGCTATTGACATAAAAAAGTGTAAGTTTTATTAATAATAATTTATTTTTTATGTAATAGGATTTTAAGTATGTGTTTTAAATTTAAATACATCACATGTGGATATCAGAAACATAGAGAATTAACTTATTGATAACTTTTTGAGATAAATGTGGGTCTGCTGTTATGAACTATGAGGCAGAACTGCCAAATAAAGTCATGCATGTGGGACTAGACAATATCTTATAAAGTTTTGGAATTATAATCGCAGACATAGTAAATAACAGACATGAGGCAACCCTTAAAATTATATTTTAAACTTAAATTATATTTAATACTAGCTTCTGCCCGCAAACTTCGTCTGCGTGATTAAATTTATTTGATGTTAACTTTACAATTTCTAAAGTATATGAAAGTTCAGAATATATCGTAATTTCTTTCACGTCCCACGGGAACACTCAAGTTTTCGGGATAAAAAGTAGCTAATGTTAATCCAGGGTGTCAGCTACTTCCCTACCTAATTTTATTCAAATCCGTTAAGCTGTTTCTTAGTTCATCGCGCACAACCGCATAAACAGACCGACAAAAATTCTAAAAATAATTTTTTTGGGTTCTATTACATTAATACAGACCCCCCATAGTAGTTTTTCTTATTTATTTTCCATGTACAGACATCGATCGGTTACAAATTTATTACATGTATAGATAGATAGATTCACCGAAGCTCTCAATGAGATTCTGAATTATTCTCAAATATTGCATATTTAAACAAAAATATGTTTCACATTGATTAGACAAACCCAATAATGGATATAATAACTAGGATTTTTTATATCAACAGTATATTTTGCCAGTAACATAACTGTAGTGATAACATATCCCTTCCTTCATAATGCATTTAAAATAATGATAGTTAATAATTGTGATAAACACTGTTTGACTGCCTCGGTGGCGTAGTTGTATTACGGTACGGTTACAAAGCTGAGGTCTCGGGTTCGAGTCCCGGGTCGGGCAAAGTGATATTGGATTTGTCTATTCATTATCAGTCCGGAGTCAGGAATTTGTGCCCGATATGGCGATAGGCTCGCCACCTATCACATTGTGGGATAGAACATACAAGGCGAAATATGGGTGTCCTGGTGGCGCCTCTGCCTACCCCTACGGGGATAAAGGCGTGAGTTTATGTATGTGTTTTGTTTAACACTGTTTGATTATCCTTTAAAAACACAATCACAATGAATATGTTGCGGTCAATGTCAATCATGGCAATTATGCAAAATTCCTAGGGATAACACAAAATTCAAGAATATAACATTTGCTGGTAACAATTATTAAACTAAATTAATAATTCTACTTATCAGAGTCCTTTATTGGTTACAATTACTAATACTGAGCTTGAACTATCGAGGAAGCTCAGTCTTATGTGTTTTTTAACATGTGAACTATAGTTTTAAAACAATGTACTATTGATTTGAATTTGAAAACCCTTTGCACCTAGAAAAACCAAAATGTGTGTGAACTGCAAAAAAACATCTGATTTCAAAAATCATTGGGTAATTATTCGCTGATTTCATGACATCAAGATTCATGATAATCATTTCATTTTTTTAAATACCATTTTACGATTATTTTACCATACATTACTGCAACAACAACAAGGAAAATATAGCTTTATCAAATAATTTGTTTTATGGTTAAATTATTTTCATTTACATTTAAAATCACTTTTTCCTGTTTGTAATATCCTTAGACAATTTGTTTCCTGTTATATTATATTTACTCCTATCAGTGGCGAAAGGTGACTTTTTTCAAAAGGGAAGCCGATACTTCTGGTGACTAGTTTTATTAAATTAACAAGTACTCATACTTATATTTTTACTCCGTTATGTACGTAAGATATTGAGCGACATATTAGCTTAGTAATACTTACTATATTTTCATACAACACTTGCACGGAATAGCACTGTGCCCGTTAGGTGCTTTTTTTAACGTTTTTAAAGTAAATTTCGATTCAATGCAAAAGACAACATTACCCTGTTTTGAAATTGATCGACAATAAAATTTCAAACGTTCCTTATATATAAAAAAAAGATGAAGAGATTGATGTAAGTGGACGAAAGTAAAACGATGCCAGTATAGAGCTAACTGGAGATCTATCGAATCTGGCAACCCTCATGGGATGCAGGCGTGGGTTATGTTTGTATGTCCTATTTTGAATCAACGCTAACAAAAATACGGCATTACAATATTTATTAAATAATTAAAACTTGTCAGTTGCCGTTCTTTCTCTGGTACTTAAATGTATTATCAAATTTAATATAATTTCCAGTGCGTTTTTTAATTACGTAAATGCAGCATTTTTAAAATTACCTCTTAATAATGCAATTCATAAGATAAAACAATACATACGACATTATCAAGTTTCATTCATCATTAAAGTTTTTCTAAATAGATAGATCTGTTTGCACTTCGAAACCAGTAAAATTTCATAAATTACCCACTAATTATATACAAACCTAAAAATAGACACCGCATTATACATATACACTGAAACAACACAGTAGTAAATAATATTTTCTAATTATAAACACGAAATAAAAGAGGCGCGAACTGGCAAATTACTTTATAAGCCGTAGGCCCACCGGCATATTCACAAGCGAATACCGTCGTATTTCTACAAATAAAGTTAGACCTTAAAAGCTATAAGTTTTAAGGTGCAATTTTGCATGCAGTTCTGAGCAACAAACGTGTAACAGAGATGGCAAATAATGCGTTGGAAATGAGCGCGAGAGCAACGGGAACTCGTGCTGTGTCCTTGTAGCCTGACGTGACGTCATCGGGATCTAGGCGGCCGCGTGTTTCGTATGCATGTACTTACGTTGAACATCGCGCAATGCGTTTGTCGTTGTGTTATTAATTGATCGATAATATTTTGTTTATTAATATCGAATAACATTTGTTTATTGTTTATATTTACTTGTTTAAAAAAATGTAAATAATTAATAATTTCCTTTAAATTATAAGGCGTGCTGTTAGGAATCGGCTTGTAAGAACCCTTCGCCACTGACTCCTATGCATATAAAGCTGTGACACACTCATTTCTCTAATTATTTTTTTAAACTACTTTTACACTACTACACAATAGTCATTTTGTTATAAGGTCATCATAATTGTTATGTATAACAATGTAGCACACCAATTAATAGTTGTTGTTTATTCCTGCAATCTTTTTATTGTCTTCAATTTCTTTTGGAAGCTTTTAATAGGTTTAATTGAACTAAATTGTAGTGGTAGATCTATGTTTATCACATGTTGACTGGAGCTAGACTTTTTTGAGTGGAAATAACGTGCCATGTGTCAACAAAGTAAGCCAGTCTTCTGGGTGTCTTTAACATACCTTTTATTTTATATTCGTGCTGATGGTTCTAGATAAATAATTATAAATATTCCTAAATCTACTAATCTGAACCTTTGATAGCTTACTTATGGTACTCTTACTCCACTCTACTATCTAGTTATATAATTTGGAATAGTCCTAGTCATGTGTCCTAGTCATGTGGGTATCCAAGACCACTAGACATATTTTGGACTTACAAACACCTAGACTCGAAACAAATACCTGTGGCCTCCTGTTTCACAGCTGGCATCTAACCAACTGCGTCACAGAGGCTGTCGAAATATGATTAATTATTCTATTGTAACATACCCCTTTTTGCATATACATCTGTCTCCTTTACAAACACCATTGCCTGAGCATCTATTAGGGCATATTGCCACACTGCAATCAGGGCCACCCCATTTTCCTTCACAAAAGCATTCATTTGACAGACATAATCCTCTATCTGAGCAGTTGTTTGGGCAATTGTGAATTGCGTATGTGGCACGAAATCCATCCAACACATAGTTTGTATCACTATATAGCAATATTAACATCTGAAAAGATCAATATTAACATAAAAAATAACAGCCTACTAACAAGTTCCACTTATGTCAATAATTATAGTGGAAATGAATAAGCCAAATAACCATTTTTACATTGAAATTTATTGACTGAGAAGATTTTCTAGTCATGTGAAATAAATTAAAACTATACAATGTAACATAAAATTGAACATTGCATACAAGGAACCAAGAAGTAGTTAAAATGTTTATAACATATTTACAGCAAGGACATTTGTATATCTAGGAATTAAAAACAATGAGCCAATTTTAAAACTTGTAACTAATTTATGTCTTTGTTCAAATATTTATTATATGGAATAAAACAGTATATGTTAATACATCTTTATCTAATTAAAGAGGACCCAAGTATGCCTAAAAATACTTACAAATCCACTAGAAGCGGTAACATTCTGAGGTTCTGTTTTCCCACTGAAACTTCCCAGTAATGGAGCATCAAATGAATCACCATCATACACAAACACATAATCATAAGAACATTCTGTGCCCATACGAATGAAACTCAGTGTGATGTACTGACTTTTATTAGCTGCTTTGATGAGCCATTCACAATGCGAGTCCTAAAACAAATTATCCAATGACAACAACTATTCAAGTGTTATAATATATACAAATTAGATTGTATTTGTGAGGTTTGACTAACTTGAGTGTAGTTAGAATTGCTGGGTCCATCGGTGATGATGCCGCTCTGGGCGGTGAACACACGACGGGTCTTGTCGCAAGGAGCTGTGGACGCGGCGCAGAGCACAGCCAGATATATCCAGCTGAGAACTACTAGACCTGCACCTTTCTCCCGAACGCGTGGGTGAAACATGCCTCTTGCGGATTGCAGTTAAACATAAGTCAAATATCAGAGCCATATAATCTTGAGTTCACGACAAACTTAACTAAAATGTAAAATAAACAACACTCATAATATGAGTTAATGGGTGACATCTACTTCAAGGCTAACCACTCGGATGAATAACGCGACAATGACTTGGAGATCTTCGATATTGTTTTCACTGAGATACTGCTTCCAGAATGTATTGTCATATAATAATAATTTTAAGCTGCTTAGATTTACTTTCTAATGGTTTTTTCTTACAAACAAACAATTCACAGACCCATCACAGTATTTTGACATTTGAGAATTGATTTTTTATGGCTATCTTTAAGCTCTTCATTTTATTGAGGCGATGATTGTGAAACTATACAGCCAACTGAATTGGCTATTTGACTAATTTCTGAAAAGTGTTTTAAAGTCTAGATATAATCACTTTATACCTCTTCAAACTATTAATTTATTTTTAAAGAGTTGTTTATAACGAATAAACATATTTTACAGTTTTATCATCTTAAATGTCACCAAAACGGTAGGTCACGTGACTTTGAAAAAGTTACGTCACGCTTTATAAATGGTGAATGATCTTAGTGGCAGAGATGAATGAAAACTGTAAATCGTGATATCACACGCTGCACAATGACAGCTTGTCGTGTTTTGTTACATTTAATCAACAGATAAAAAATGGCAAACTTATTTTAGACAATTTAAATATTTATAATTTAGATAAATGTAAATAAAAATACCCATAATTATTGTTTACCATAAAGCTATCATATGCAACACATTTTATAATTTATTGCCACAACAGTCAAATACCCAATTTATATGATATTACTGAAAAAATGCGAATAGAAACTTAAAAAAAACCAAGTAAATGCTTTTAACATAATTATACGGTAATAGATATTGTACAGATATAATTCTTATAAATCCGTTTTTTTTTTCCAACAATGATTTTATATATTCGTTTGTTATTAAAACATTCGATCTTGACTGTGTATCTTCTACCTACAATTATGTCATAACTTAATTGTTTTTTTTTAGTATATATACTTATTCATTGTTTTTTTTTGGATACGGTAAAAAAGAAAAAGAAAACACTAAAATCAAGTTTGAATTCAAGGAAAACCGGTTCGTCCCTAGTTTTTTCCCAGTTATGTTGACATTGGAATACAAAATTAATAAAACCAGATTATATTATTTTAAGAACTTATGACGGCTATAATATTTTTTCTTGTTTTAAATTCACATATTTTTAGATTAAAATCTTCAATCACGACAGTTATCTATCTACCTCTTCGATAAAATATACACAATTGATCGAAGACCTACCTGCACTGTTATTTTCTGTTTTAAAAGAAATCTAAATATTTAAGTATATGGCCCTGAGGTTCGCATCAAAGAGTACAGTACTAAATAGAGTGCCGACCAAAGTTCGCATGAGCCGCCTCCGTGACTGAAGCGGGCCGGGCACCCACAAATGACGGGCGTCCAAACAGGACTATTGGGGCGCGATTGTGACACTTACAATTACGAGGTCGTCGGGCTATGTAGGTAGGTATGTCCGGAAACCTCTCCTGATGAAGTAGTGACCTTAACCAGCAGAAGGTAAGGGACTGACCCATAGGTATTGTATGTAATTTTTAGTCCTAGTAGGTACCACGTACACGGGTTGGTTCTAGATACCGATTATTTTTCACATTTCCGATCATCAAAATATACCTATTGATTAGAAGATATTGTGAGTCTACGATGACAGAACTATTTTTTTCAAAAAATAGAACCTATGTACCCAGGCTTGTGAGACCGAAAAGTCTCTCGTAGTCTCTGATACTCACGACACGATATCTCAGTGGGGGGTCAGAACTATTTAATGTCTGTTTGGTGTATTTATTTTGATTTGAAATAAGTTTTCTACTCTAGAGGTTTAAACAAAACAAATTGTAGACATAATTGTGTTCAGAAAGAAATTGAAAAGTGATTAGACTTCAATTTGTACTTTTTAATATGTTCGATATATTTTCAATTATTGTCGATTTTGTGAGTACAATATACAATAAATAAAAATATATTCCAGAAGATAATATTATAAACTAGAAGTTTCTTCGCTTTGACCTTGACCTGCAATTCATTTAAGTAATTCAACTTTTTTAACATATTATGTAGGGGCAAACATTCCACTGCTGACTCATGAACATAGGTCTATTTTTGTAAAAGTTAAAATCAGTAGAATATTATGATTGTTATAACAGCAGGCAGGCAAAGATGCGTAGTTGGAGTGGAGCAGGCTATCGATCGCGGCCGCTGCTGACTCTGCAATCCTGAGAGCACGGCGCGGCATAGGCTGAACGCACGCGCCCCGATCCTTATTCCTTCCTGGCTCACAAACCCAAGCGACTTTCCCTAAAAGTAGATTTATACGATGCAAATTTAAAATTAATGTGACGATCAACAAATAATGACATAATAGGCACATTTAAGGTTTCGAAATTTAAATATTGTAAGTAATTATGAATCTATTATCTAATGTGTTTTGGTAACCCCGAGTCTAATATGTCTCTTGGAAATAATTAGTGTATGGTATATTTCTTTGATAAAAAGTTTGCAATAATATATTTACACATGGACCTTCTGACATTTATGACGTCTTGGCTGTTCGTTCTCTTGTTCAAGAGTTTGTAAAATATTTACCTACTAATATAGTTTATTCTAAGGATACATTTTCAACGGCGTCGTAAACTCATTATTCAGGCGTACACCATATTTATGAAGGTAAAATTAATAAATCAAAAGCCACGTGAGAGGCGCCGAGGGCTGTTGAAGTTTTTTCATCCGGAATGAAGTGATAACCGCTAATGACGTGCTCAAAACGCCGACTCATTCGGTTCACTGCTAAAACTAAATTTAATTATTGTTAAAGATATATTCAAATTTATTCATCTCTTTTTAGAACACGGTCAAATGATCCCAAAAGTTATAATCAGCATATGCTTTTTAAAGCTTAACCCATGAAGGGACTATCAACCCAATACGTGGTTTTTAGCCATTTTATAATAGTGTATTTGATCCAGTTCCTAGTTCTTATGGCAAATAAGACAACTATAACGGGGTAATTTTTCAAAGGCTTTGCACTCATACCTATCCTCTTAAATGACTCATTCAGATACTTTGCAGGTTGTTAAATGAGCCGAATCATACATAAGCATTAGAGTGCCCTAAAAGCTAGATATATTGAGCCGGATTCAGTAGACTGCCTCAGTGGCGTAGTTTTTCACGGTACGATTACAAAGCTGAGGTCTCGGGTTGAAAACCCGGGTCGAGCCAAGAGATATTGGATTTTTCTATTCATTATCAGCCCGGAGTCAGGAACTTGTTTACCCCTATATGGCGATAGGCTCGCCCCCTATCACATCATGGGACGGAAGATACAAGGCGAAATGTGGGTGCCCTGGTGTCGCCTCTGCCTACCCCTTCTGGGATAAAGGCGTGAGTTTATGTATGTATGTATGGATTCAAAAGTAAATTGAGATTTTGTAATAGGTAAGTGGTAATTAGTTAACTATCTCCGTGGAACATCACCAATGTAGAGCATGACTTGCAATCAATATTATTATCTTAAGCCGCGGGAAGTCCATCGCTGAGTATAGGCTTCCCCTAAAGGATTTTTACAACAACCTTGTAAAAGCAGGCTGCTTCTAGCGGCTTCCTACAATCTTAATTAGTCCGTCTGCCTTGTCGATGGATTCGATGCTACTCTTGTAACTCAACTCTTGCCCTCTCTCTATTAGACAACTATTCGGCCCCAATAGTCATCACACATCACTTACCACCATATACACTGTTCAATGCCAATACAACTTGCCCTCATAAAGTTCAGTCTCTTGAAAACTACCACTAGTTACTGCCAGACACACATTCGGTTTTATCCACGGTTTTATTTTACGTTCCGCAGGTCTTACTTGATAATAACATAACAATGCAGAGGCCTTATCTGCCTAGGAATAAACATGAATGAAATGAAAAAGCAAAGGAAGTTTAGTAATATTTTCGGGCAAACGATATTACTCCAACATTGGTAAAACATTAACGATTTTTCTTTTAGCCGTGTGCTATGCTTCTCGATGGGTAGTCTTGTGAGCGCGTGGTCGTGCGTGCCGGTCCATTCTAAACGCACGTTTATGATGCAAATTACCGTGCCTCTGCCGTTCATTTTTTAACAAACAACAAACATTGCGCTCTCCGGACATTGTTTACATGGTTTTTTGGCCGTTTTCTGGCGGACTGTCTGAAATCGTATTTTTCACTGAAAATAAGTTTTCTACTATAAAAGTAACTTGTTGATAGACCATGGTTCACTCTACTTACAAGAAATACTTTGAAAAACTAGACACCATATGACACTAAAGAATAAGACTATGAATAAAGTACCTACGTTTTCTGTTATTTTATTATAATTAGCAGTATAACATTAGTTGAATTCTTAAATATCTAATAGTGGTGTTCTTGTTTTCTAACATTATGCTAACTAACATAATCTTTTGTCAGAATTTATTTAAAAAACTTAAATAAATAAATACATCCATCAGTCATTACTGCCTCGCTAGCATAGTTGTATTACGATACGATTACAAAGCTTAAGTCTTGGGTTCGCATCCCGGGTCGAGCAAAGTGGTATTGTGTGATTAAGTTTATTTTTTTATTCATTATTATCAGCCCCGAGTCAGGAATATATGCAGGAAATGACATTAGGCTCGCCCCCTATTACATCGTGGGACGAAACATACTAAGCGAAATGTGGGTGTTCTGGTAGCACCTCTGCCTACCCCTTCTGGGAAAAAGGCGTGAGTTTATGTATGTATGTATCCATCAGTCATCTGACACACATAAATCTGACTCTAAATTAAAATCAAATGAGTCGTTTTTCAAGAGAATCAAAAATTATGAGATACCTTTTGGCCTGCAAAAATTTAAATTTATAGAAATTTGTACCTGTGGTATGTCTCCTCTAGTAGCATTGTATAGAGCATGAATTAGACACATTACACATTACGCGACATTAAAGTCATTGTAGAGTGTAGGCATTGTTTACATGTACTTACCCATTAAAATACGCATAAAATATTTTTATTTACCATAACAACCTTTCAGTAAACAGTTGTGCAAATAGTAGGTTAGTATTTAAATAAACTGAAAACAGTTTTAAGTAATGCGACGTCGTATTTCACGCGTGTTAACATTAGCGGTGGCAGTGGCACGTTACTTTCATGTGAGGACATTTAGAGGAGCCCCGGGGGACGTGGACACTTGCCGCGAGCCGACATCATCATACAAATAGCACATTAGCGCCCCGCGCACAAACTGCCGCACGCCTGACCGCCGGACGCACCTTATCTGCCTCTCAACTATATTTGTTCTGCTCCGGATTACCAGAGATTTACCACGGTCACCGCCCGTTAACTGCCGATTATACGTCCTCTGCAAAGAGAAGTTAAAATTAATGCCGCTGTGGAGCCCGCCACAATTTTAAAACTCGCGTTTCCAAAGGGTTTGTTTAAAATGTATGATGCTATTTATTAGCTATCCCCGAGGGACAGAATTGAATTTAAAATAATCAATTTTTATGTGTTTGACCCCTGACCCCATGGCATTTAAATGAAAGTATTGAAACTGGCGCCATAGTTGGGTTGCGAGATATAGTCAATAGTGGAGATGGTCTCGGAGCGGCCGATAGCGGGCTTGTCTATAAATCAGCGCTGTCGATACGGGGCCGCCCCATTGCAGCTCGCGACTTGATTTGTCGCGTCCAGAGTATACCAATGTGTGTCCATCTAGAGCAGCGCCACGGCTATCGATATATTTGAGAACTATAACAAAATAACACCAGTTTTCAGAAACTCTTATCAATGTTACGCGTAGAAAATTAAAAATAAAATTAGCCTGCTACTGCTATTTATGCACAATTTCTTGTAATTACATTCTGTAAAATGATACGGTTTGGTTATTCGTCATACTTAGTCTATTTTCATAGAGGTGGCAAAATATCCAATTGGATTTATAAAAATATGTGTTAAAAGTGTTCTTAGGAAAGAACATTTGTGTTTTTTCTACTATCATATAAAAACATAAATTTTTCTAGTTCCTCTTTACGAAATTCAATCATTTGGATTCCATATTTACGTGTTATTTATTTACATTGCAGAAGGATTTGCTAATATAATTACCTTCCTGACGTCTTTAAGAAACATATTTTTTCAATGTTTCAAAATAACTGTCTTACCCAATCTGGGAATATAATAAAATTTTGACAAATATATTTTTTCCGTTATCGATGTTCTCCCGACCCTATTATATTGTTATTGCTAGATAACTAATAAACCGGGTGGTCAAGTCATGCACGAGCCCTGCATGGCCAGGAATATTTTAACCATTTCTAATTTGTACAGATAACCACCCCTGACAGGAAAAAAATCCGTATAAACACATCAAAATTCTTACAAATTACAGACTGTCCGATATGTTATATGGTTATTTAATATATTGTAAAGTAGTAATTTTAATATGACTGCCTCCGTGGCGTAGTTGTACTACAGTACGATTACAAAGCTGAGGTCTCGGGTTCGAATCCCGGGTCGGGCAAAGTGGATATTGGATTTTTCTATTTATTATCAGTCCGGAGTCAGGAATTTGTACCCGATATGGCAATAAGCTCGCCCCCTATCCAACCACTTCGTGGGACGGAACACAAAAGGTGAAACGTGGGTGTCCTGGTAGCACCTCTGCCTAGCCTTCTGGGAAAAAGGCGTGAGTTTATGTATGTAAACATAAACATAAACTCACGCCTTTATCCCCGAAGGGGGTAGGCAGAGGCGCCGCCAGGACACCCACATTTCGCCTTGTATGTTCCGTCCCATGATGTGATAGAAGGCGAGCCTATCGCCATATCGGGCACAAATACCTGACTCCGGGCTGATAATGAATAGAAAAATCTAATATCATTTTGCCCGACCCGGGACTCGAACCCGAGACCTCAGCTTTGTAACCGTACCGTAATACAACTACGCCATCGAGGCAGGAATGTATGTATGTAATATTAATATTGGGTTATTGCCATGTGAAATACAATAAAGGTTAGTGATGCGACGTGTGCCAGTAGTACTTTAGACCAGTGACCCTTAACGTTCCGGTGTTAACTGCGACCTAATTTCTGATTAATACGCTTAGTCGGAAACCTCACTAAGCAGGTTCAAATGGCATGCGGAAGTGCTCCCCACTACGTGTGAGTTGCGACCGTGGGCGACGCGACGGCTAATACATCACAATGTTTATTTTATTTTCTTAATTCTTCTATTACGCAAGTTCCGCGACTAAGTAGATTTATAGTTTCCGCCCCGTTCATTATCCGTATTGAACTAGCGCTATGCTAGGACGCGTATAAATCTGAGCGAAACTCACCAGCCTCCCGCCCCAAAAAGTTTTCTCCTCTTTGACATAAGTTGCACAAGTTCCCAGTAAACTTTTCTTATCGCCGTTTGATACACAAATCGGTAGTTAACGTTTGGCAGTTTAGTTAATTGATTGGCGCTATTGTGATAAGTGGTGATGTTGTAGAAACAATATAGCTAATCCCGTATTAGTTTTTCCAACAATATATCAATCTGTGTTTGTGTAAGTCAGTTTACTCTAAATTTATTTACCCTTAGAATACAGCAAGTTGACCATGCTTCAGACTCACCCCTAATAAAAAGAAATATAGCGGAAGCCATAACCCGACCGGCAGCCAATTCTTTTAGTAAAGCTTCCTAAATATTCTGATTTTTGTGTGTTGGTATTTTTTATGGAGTTAAGAAAACAAGAGCGCCATAACTCTCGTGCCGGTTGATCAGATAGCACCGTAATGGCAGTAATGGATCCTGGTCAGCGGCCCGCATGCAAATAAATCTGCGGCCCAATGCAATGATGTGTGGAAAATGGGACTCACCCCTTGCTCTACCTCGCTGCCCCGTTGCCTGTTCGTACTCTCGCCCCAAACCATAAAGGCTACAAGACAAAAAATAAAATAAACTACACAATTTATTAGTAGCGTTTGTCGTGATCGTTATTAATGTCGATAGTAATGTGGACCACCATGAATAATACAGTAATAACTGTAAATACATTCGCAACTGGCCCTGATGTTTGTTGTAATGTGCAATCATATATATTTTTTTAATATTAATAAATTTTGTGCAAGTTCATAATGTGTGTGTGTGTGTTCATGATAAAGAAACTTTTACGAATGAATACGAAAATTGTATTTAAAAAATAATTCATATTTAATGCTCCGCAATGACCTCGACTTGTGATTAAGTTACGGCATACCAGTACTATATTGGTATCTTAAGTGTTGGCCATAGAAACCGTTTTTTCGGGAGTTTATGTTAAGACAAGCCAGTAGCCACCTGCCACTGTTTTACCCAGAAAGTGGGCAGCGATAAAAGTCAGAGCAAACGGCTGTCAATAAAATAAATAGCGATGGCAGGGTGTTCTGTAAATAAGTCGTTGGCCGGGCTCGGGGCGACGATCGCCTTTTTTATTGGCGCCTCGATTGCTCTCGAAACAAGGAGTGCGAAGCGCGGGCGGCGGCGGCACATATTGCTGCAGCATCACGCCGACGCAGCAGATTCTACTCGCAGATTACAAATACTACTTCCCGTTTTGTCGCGGCGTGTTGCGAACTTGCCACTTTGCCCATACCTAACCCCCGGTATTAATCGGTATTCATTTCAGCAAACAAGTATTAAATATTGTTCTTAAGATTTAGTTGACATTACAAATACTTACGTATAACACTTTGTATAAAATTCTCAAAAATAATATTTCAATAGAACGAAACGAAGAGTTAGCATGTCCCATAAAAATGGTGGTATATTTTTGTTGATTTATTAAATTACAACCCTCTGAAAAGCACTCAATATCAATAGTGTCGCGGAGGAATTGCGTTAAGATAGAATAATAAAGTATTCCGCACGTATCGCGGTCGGTCGCGAGTCGGCTCCCAGATAGATGTATTAATTTGTAAGAATTTGTCGTGGGACCCTCTCGCCGCCCCACGCCGCCGCATTCCAATCACGCACAACAAGTTCCGTAATTGCACCCAATAATTTCTTTAAATAGCTCCACTGTCCATTCAAGGAACTACATCAACACTACAGTATGACTAAAATAAAAAAATATTATACCGAACTAGATTACGAGAGTAATAAAAAGTAGATAGGTTCAGTTTTATGAGAAAGAAGCGATGATTCTTTTGTGTTTTATAGTATGTATCGTTCGGGGCGTCGGGCAGCGGGCACCGGTGTTATTAGCGGGTGCTCGTGTCAATGCATGGCCGTGGGCTGAGCGAGGATCCCGAGGGACTCGTCAGCACAGGACAAACCTAATCCAATCACAGCCAATCGAGACTGCACACGCCTACGTTGCTCTACGTGTATGCTACGACGTAGCCATGGATTTTCGTATAAAATCGTATAATTTTGGGTATTATCCTTTTAAATACTATTTATTTATTTTAAAATGTGTGTTTTAATTAAAACATATTTTGGTTTTCATTCATACATTTAAGTATGCTATCGAAACACGACTTTTTCTATTGTCAACAAAAAAAAACCATTGTAAGATTTGAAACACTGTTAACCCTTAATTTGGCAAAGTATAAAATGCAGTAAAAAGCTTTTTTTTGTTGTTGTAATTGTAATTGATACACATAAAACTATCATAAAAAATAATTTAAAAAATCTGAAAAGCTTAGTTTTCCTGAAATTCTGCCAATTTCTTAATATTACATCTTATAGATTTGTTGTATGCTGGGACATACATTGCCAATAACTTTACGAACTATGTATGAAATAAAAGATACGATTTTTTTTTACTTATAATAGAATTTAATATTAGTACAATTAATAATATGTCACTATAACATGGCTAGGACTCATAGATCAAATTTAAAGTGATTTCTTTAAACACAATTTTATAAGGAAAAATGGGATTTATAAACTCCATACAATGAGAGCAATAAAATTGCAACACGCTCTCACTCACTAACTGCTATATTTAGAAAAGAAATATAAAATGAATATAATGATGAAATAAGGTTTTATACGTCAATAAAGTTGATGGCAGCGCGCTACGACCGCGCCGACCGCCGTAGCAGCGTCGTAGAAGGAGCGCTTTGTTAATTTGCTTAAGCATCTTACCGCTATCTGTTTTGCGCCCGCGCTCTGTATTATGCTAATGATGACTTGTAATACTCTTATCACGTTTAGTCTAGCTCTACTCGCGTACCAAATGCTGTCAATTTAGCTCTATGAAAGTATGAATTAATCATATAGGTATAGGTTATTATTAATATAGTAACTCATTCAGAATGTACCTGGCGTTGTCACGTCTAGTTTCAGTGCTCGTATTGAAAAATGATGTCCAGTTTCGTACAAACTCTCAATCAATTCTTTCGATTGTAGAGTAGGCCCGTGCCCTGCAGTGGGACGTATATGGGCTGATATAGATATAGTTTCGTACAAACTATATATTTCTTAACTATATAACAGCAGTACTTTTTGCATGACTTCAGTGCCTGGACCATTGTAGTCAAACTTTTAAATTAGAAATCCGTCTAAATATTGTTTCTTACAAACCAGTTTCTTGTCCTATGAATATGCCGCCATAATCTCCCACAATTTAATGATGGCTTTATAATTTCGGTGCCGTCTCCCTATCCGGGATTTTCCGATTGCCTTCACTTAAAACTTGCAACGCTCCATGCTAAAATTATGAACACTAAAATAAAATTCACGCAAGTTGACAAACTAACGCCTATAAAATAGTCTTCGCCCAATTAGTCACAAGGAAAGCGAGGTAACTGGCACGAATGATGAGGTGTATTAGTGGTTTAGTTGTTAGAGCCGTCCCGGGTTCCGAGGTAATGGCGACGGAGGGGACCGCCAATAAGTCACCCGCACCGGACTATATCAGCAATCAATGACCGCCCGACATGATACATGGCACCACCGTTTATAGTTTTAGCTGCAACGGACGAATTAATGTTACTATCTTGCTCGTAAATTTTTATGGACCGAAATGCCTATGGATGTTATGATTTAGAGTTTAGCAAAATGTTTGACAATTCTGAACCACGCAGTAATAGTTACTTTTGTTTAAGAAAAGCCTGCTAAAGTGGAAGTGTTAAAGGCAACACAAATCGAATGTTTTTCAATTCTAAGAAACCACACTGACGGCGACACCTAACTAACTTAATGGCAACTTATGGAAACAATGTGGAAAAAAATGCCCGAGAAATAAATTTGAAATATTTGAAAAACCAAATATAATGTAACGTAACATTGGTTATTATGAGTATCTACATCTACATTTTAATATACACCCCTTTCGCATCATATTTTTTTAATAGAACGACAAACCTTAATGTGCTCTGGAATCATGTACCTACTACTATTTCGTTTTTATTAATCGGATATCAACAGACTCACTAAACCCATACAATTAACATTATGATAAAAATATAATAAAACTTAAATGGACATGTGTCAGGAGCATTGTCGTCAAATTGTGTGTCACGGTTTAGGGGTCCGTGCTCTATACTCCGTGTTAAGGGCGGCGAGCGGCGGGCGACAGGCGAGAGGCGACAGGCGACAGTGTAGCGAGAGGCGACAGGGTCGCTTGTTAGCGCGAACGTGATGCGGCAGCGCCGCGCCGGTAAACACGTGGGTAGATAACAATCTATTTGGATTGCCTCTATATTTCATTTTTCCTCGTGTGCCCGCGCTAACTAGATACAGGCGCCGAACAACGGTAAACGGTTAAGGAAATACGGGCTCGTTTCTTTTGAACAATTGATATCACACTTTGTTGTCAGAAATGTTTTCAAGTAGAATCTTGGGTTAAACAGACTCCCTCAGAGATTTGGAATAAAAATTGTCTTGAAGCTATGTAATTGGCTTTTGATTTGTATTAGTTTCCAATCTGTGGTTGCCATAGATATTTTAGCTCTAAGAATATCACTACGCAAATGTTGTTAGATTCTTGACACAAATAACGATTTGAATTAGGCAAAGGACATCTTGCAACACATTAAGATAATCTAAACATCACTTTAAAAATATTTACACCACTTGTTTGAAAATCATGGTTCCCGACTTTCGTAAAATGTTTGTCCCTAATTATAAATCTACTTCAAAAAAACAAAATTGTGCAAACTCATATCTATTTCCTAAATTTATTGTATTTTCTCGCGATGTAGAGGGGTGGAAGTCAGTGCATCACGCTACAAGATTACGAGAAGGCGTAGACACGCGAAGGTACGGTTAGTTAGGCACTATTTACTCTGCGCGGTCTGCACTGACCACTTCATAAGTTTTGCAAACAAGTACGAACCGGAGATTCGATTTGTCAAAGTGTGAAAAACCATTTCGCATGTTGAGAGTGGCAAATAATAAATACATAAATTGGAAAATAAAATACTTTGAACCGGAATTGTACAAGTAATACAACCTGGATTAGAAAATTAAGATACTATGAAAGTTTCTCTGACCGGTACAGTAAGTACGATGTAATTTCTTCATCATCACCATTATGACAAGCCTCCGTGGTGCTGTTGATTAGACGCCGGCTGTGAAACGAGAGGCCGCGGGTTCGATTCCTGCATCAAGACAAATGTTTGTGTGAACAACAGGTATTTGTTTCGGGTCTGGGTGTTTGTGAGACCGAAAAGTCTCTCGTAGTTTCTGATACCCACGACACAAGACTCGATCTTAGTGTGGGGTCAGGACTATGTATGCGACTGTTGGGTGTATTTATTATTTATTTATTTATTATGTTCATCTTATTACAATAGTCCTCTGGTAAATGCTGGCTTCTTCAAAAGCACGCTACTAAGTTTCTCTTATACACTGCTAGCAAAGATTGTAGCGCCACCTAGCCTGATGGCGCCTCACCCCTCACCTTATTAAATTAAATTAACTATAAACAATTTTGCCTAATATGAAGTGGAATCAGGAAATATCAGGCACTTTACGGGAGGCATTCAAACTAAAGTAGAGTTAATTTTTTGTAAAACCTCTTTGCATCTTTTTGAATGCGCCCCACTCACTACACCGATACTTGGTGAAGGGGTTTTATTATTTTTAGAGTGCGCGCTCGTTTGCACGCGAATGGGCCACTTAACCACGGAGACAAGTTCACTGTATTCCAAGATATCCTTCACTAGCTGCATTAGCTATGTTTATGTGACGGATAATAGTTCAGCCACGCTTTTCACGTGTAAAGGGCGCTTATATTGCACTATAAAACTATAATCGCGGATATTTTAAGAATTAGATTTAGTAAGGATACAGAAAATAAACAAATGTAATAGTTACACACACATTCCAAATGTCATTATGGTAGAGTGATGTCGTTGGAAACAGAAAATGCAGTAGTCGCTTTGATTCCACAACACGCAAATTCTACACAAGTTATATTTACTGTCCTAAAAAACCTTTGTTACAGAGCCGACAGCTGACTTCTGGTCTTCTGCGCCATGGATGCTATCAGATCACCGGAGAGGTCAAAATTCCGCACATTTACTGGCGTGATCTAGATACAGTACAACCCTAAAGATTCATATAGCCTTCAGTAGTCCTAAATAATAATGTAACAAAAAACTACGTAACTATTATTATATTTATTTTAGTGATTTTGTCAAAATAAAATTGTTCCCTGTGAAGTTAACGATTTAATAAAATCGACACAGTGGTTTTACGAGTGCGAATTATAGGCGGATGGGCAATCGGCTCGTTATCGATGCTCCCCGAGTGTAGTGTAGTAAATGTAGACAGAGGATCGGACGTAACGTGGATCGCGGACGTGACCGGGTGACGAGATGGACTCGCGAGGTCTGGGCGCGGCTCCATTGCACCAACTATTAAGTTGCAGGCATGAATTATGAATACCACCAGTGATGAAAAACTTTTTAGATGATTTTTTTTTGTAAATAGCATAGGTATAGGTGGGTACTGACCGATGCTCCGCGGTGTAATGTAACATTCGCATTTCGCAGCCAGCATTTATGTCATGCCGTGTGCTTAGATAATTAGTAATAATACAACACTCATTTTTGTTTCCACGCACTGCATGTACATTCGTGCAGTTCGTACAACTCGATTTGTAACATGGCACATTACGCCTCGTAACACCAATGAATACTAAGGTACCGACTGAGGGTAAGCCCTCAGTCACCTTAATAATGAGCATCTTTGTGTCTGATAATAGAAAAACAATCCATTAAGAGTAGGTCGTAGGATCACAAAGCCAAAATTACTTTTTTGCGAGACCCAAGCCTTTAAGCTCGTCTTGGTGAACTTTTTGAAATGATTGCGAGCAAAAATAAAATAATAATGTAGTTTTAGGAAATAGGCATCATCTTTTAAATGTTGTAAAAGTAAATGTGAACGCGCACCCATAACACAAGAAAGTAACTGGAACGTTCCTTTTGAATATTACGCCCTTGTCAAATCTAACCCAATACCTGCACTATCAGACCTGATACCCGTGTCTTCTTAAATTGTCAATCTTATTGTTCGTAAAATTTTCAAAAATTCATCTTAGCACTCATCAATCAAAGCGAGCAACATAACTTCAATTACAATTTAAAACACCCCAACAATAACACAAAGTACTTATTATTGTTTAATTTGTATTTATAAATGGTTAAAATGCGTATCCGTGGAGCGGAATTAGTAATCGTCTACCCTCTGATGCGAGGCGCGTGAGGGACGAGCGGTGAGCGCATATTTTGATTTTTATTCATGGTACGGGGTCGGCTCCGGTCTAACGATTTGATAATGTATTCACTTGATAAAGCGGAAGGTGATACTTCGCGAGCACCGCATTAAAAAACCAATTACAGCGTGGCTAAATGGCACCGCCGCGCGACTCCCGCCTATTTGTCAGACTCCGAGGGGATAAAGAGTATATTCTAAATTTAATTTCACGCAATTTTAAAAATTGGGGGACACTCGGAATTATTTTTATTGAGAGCCGGTTATGAAATTTTGCTAAAGGGACTTTTATGGTTTCGAGTTTGTTGAATTTAAGTAGGTATTAAAAGCACATTTGAACACAATGGAATTACTGGGTCGCTTAGTAAGTATATTGGACATATTACCACATTTGGAGGAAGTTTGGTGTTGAATTTATTATGAGGCCCCAAGACGGTGATTTGTTACCCCCAAGCAAAACGTCCCTGTCTCAGCGCTCTCTTAATTACAGCTAATCATACCCCATAACGACATCGCTTTGTGACTATTAGTTGTAAATATAGCTATGTCATTCTTTAGCCAATTTGATGACAACTATATTCGACTAAGACATAATTTTTTTTGCCAATAAAAATTATGTCTTAAATTTTGATTCCAATTTAGCAACTTTTTAATTTATTTAAACCTAGCAAAACGAAGTTGCAGGAATTGTGCACCAATTTATTACACCATATAAAACTTAAAGAAAACTTTGTGACGTGAGCAGACGCGTGCGAGCGGTGTATCAAACATTCGCCCTAATACAATAACGGGCGGAACAAACTGCGCTATAAAATATCACCAGTGAATATATCAGTTTCCCTGTGATGCTGCTCTACCACCCTCCACCTTCCGACTATCAAAGATTTATGTTGATATGATATTACATCATTCATGGAATCATCTTAAAACTGTATAGACAATGCTATAACATTTTATTTGTGTAATATGTATTAATTTGATAATTTTTGTATAACAAATAAAGAATTTTGATTTCATTAATTTATAATCACATTAATAATATTCAAAGGCTTCTAAATGTACAATCAATGAATGAGTCGATTTCTTGTATTTTAATATTTAAAAAATCTAAATACCAAGTGTCAGAGAACGACGAAGTTTCTTGCGCCGTTTCTTCTTCACAGCTAAAACACGTTCCGAAGCGGTGGTAGCAGAAATTAACGATTTAAAAGATCTTGTAAAAGACTACTTGAATAAAGAATATTTTGATGTTGATTTTTGATTTTGAGTTTTGTATAAAGTAACTTTTTTCTCCACTTTAAAAGCTCTACGTACCTACATAGATTCCCCAGCACTTAATTTTATAATAGAGTTGACCACTAAAAGGATTTTTGAACGCTCATCCGCTACGATACTTAAACAGCACACCTTACTGAAGTTTATCCTTTGCAAAATGGGAAATAAAAAATGTTTGCCGATTAAAAATCATGGTCATCTCAAATTTAGACTGTTTTTATAAGTAGGTACATATTTTTGGATCAGATGATGATGATTGATATGCCACACAATTTTCTTTCAAACCATGCACGCAAACTAAAACCAATAAATAAAAATGAAAAACTATGCATGAAAATATATAGTAAATTGCAACGTAAGACAATAATATTCTGGGCAGAAAGCGTGAAAAACGTGGCGGGTGCGTGGCGGGAACTCCGAGCGCGCCGAGGCTCACACCCCGCACTGATTGAGCTGCGACAAGTTAAACCATTTGAAACAATTTAATAGAGATCAAAAATTTCAGACCCCACAACGCCCGCACTAACTTTTGAAGTTTTTCCCTCGCTAAAGGAATTATCGGTGAACGGAAGCTTAGGGGGATATTTTATAGGTTTTGTGGATTTACTTCATTTTTTCTGCAGCTAAACGTAAATTGTTACACACAAGGGTGCTTGTTAATTATATTGGTATTATACGCCACGTTCCGGCGTTTAAAACTGTTATGTAACGTTTATAAATAGCCATAAAGAGTAAAATGTGTTTTTGTGATAAAGTCACAGAGAAATGTATTTTATTGCAGGATTTTTTTAAAAGTAGCATAGTATTATGAAAATAATATGTGCGCTTTACTGACGCGTACATACCCATGATAACAAACATATGTAGCAAACTAGACGAAAACTAAATGAATTATGAAAGGTATTAATGTAACCTAAATACTTTTAAATTACATGTGCATTCTTGATCGAAGAAATACATTTATTGTTACATTCGCTTTAGTCTCTAATGCGAATTAAATAAAAATCTGCTATTTGAAATGCAACTTGAAATACCCATAATTTCTAGCTAGGCTCCAGACCCTTATCCAACAAAACAAATTGTCCTACATGTATTCTATACAAAACACAATCCTTAAAGCATTTTATGCACAATATATCAGAAGGAATATACAAATCCGTTTATAACAACGCTTTTCATCCTTCTCTGTACTTCAATTTTATAACTTGGAAAGAATGTTTTCAATCTGTGGGTACGTACGTTACATTTATCGACGAAATAACGTGAGCTTTAGGTTATTATAGTCCCGGATCGAGTTCACGTATCTACTCCACTTCTTTGCTGGAACGCTATCAACGTAAATATCTGCAGATTTCTTCTATATTAATGTCACAAGGTTCTATCCAGGGTTGAATTCCAAATGTAGTCTTATTCACGATGCGTAAGGTTTGGAATGAGTCCCGTCGGTTGGAAAGGACCTTGTCATAGTGGAGGATGAGGCGATATGCGATTGCGTTATGATAGGATCAGGGTTCAGTGGAGCGTGGCCCGTAAGAGGAGGCACCGCTTCAAGGAACTACTCCAAGAGCACGTCTCACTATGACGCTAATGTCATTTTAAACGCGACGAACTCTCCGTACTTTCTCGATTTATAATAATAGTTATCGACAATTTGCCGAAGCAAGAAGTTTAAAAGAAATGTTGTTAAGAAAAATACAAGCTACGTTGATTGTGTACCTAGTTGCCTATGAAATCAAGTAGTGTATTTTTCTTTGTACTTGGGATAGATGAGGTTTGTACGGAGGATTATTGTGGAGTATAATGGAGCAGAACGGCATTTTCCCCAATCGGTTCATCCGATAAACACAACCGACCGGAACGGAGTCCCCTATTCGCATCAATCGCACTATTGATTGTCACTGAAAAATTGAAACTTGTATTTCAATTGCTTTTTTATTAATATGATTTTTAGCCCTAATAGAAATATGTATTACTTTGGAATAAAATAATAGGTATTTTTAAAATAATGTTTAGAATCTTTTTTTATGTATTTTACTTTCTACTGTACCTACTTTCTTCAAAAAAACATCAATTAATATACATGTTTAATCATTCATTTTAAATGTCCAAAATTGATTTACATACATACATAAACTCACGCCTTTATCCCAGAAGGGGTAGGCAGAGGCGACACCAGGGCACCCACATTTCGCCTTGTATGTTCCGTCCCATGATGTGATAGGGGCCGAGCCTATCGCCATATCGGGCACAAATTCCTGACTCCGGGCTGATAATGAATAGAAAAATCCAATGCCACTTTGCCCGACCCGGGACTCGAACCCAAAATTGATTTGAATGTTACAATAGTGTTTACTCAGGTTAAATACATTGTCTGGTCATCATAAACGTTTGCAATTTTGTGTTACAGGACCTGGTACAATTCTCCATATAACTTTTAATATAAGTAGGGTTGATATAATAACAACCAAGTACTTGCAATGATACACAACAATGTTGCATGCAAAACAATACTGTGAATCGTATTGTTTGTTAATCGTCGAAGGTATCGTATAGCATTACGCGAGTCAGCAATTCGCTTAAGTTTCCTGAAGCCCATATCTTCATAGCCATGTCTATCTCAAAACATACTCCGTATTTTGTCTACGTTATTACACATTTAATTTGATTCGGACATTTGTTATTCTATAAATAAATGTAGCCGATTGGTTTGTACACCAAGTTCTCCTTGTTGAACCTATTAGTTTACCCAAAAAGCAATTCACAACTCTAAAGAAAAATCTTGATGATGTTACGTGATGATCAGCAACGTAACTAGTTGCTGATTAATGTATTATTAAATCGCACCATTTTATAACATTTTAATATTACAAACGTTCCTCTAGATTGTGATAATAAATGTGATTATATGAATTCCCACGAAAACTTGTTTAGTTGTTCGGTAAACAAAGACTACTTAAAAATAAAATGAAATGAATTAAACTATGCAGATTTCATTAAATGAATTTAAAAGACAGCAACAAATGATAACATGTCGTATTCTTAGTCTTCCATAAGACGTTTATGCTTGCATTAGGAATAACTATGCATACAAAAACATATATAATGAAACGACTATTAATAAATTTAATTTACTTAAGTAAAATAATCCGCGTCTCAAGAACCTCATCTGATTGAAACCAAGAAAATCCATCAAAGTACGTGGACATTCGCATAACGGTCCTTTGACAGATTGCAATCCTTTTCAATTGGAACGTCTTGGACGATACGTACCGATTTCCGCTCGGTTAGCGCTTATTAAACTCCGTAGGGGATTATATTTTTGTAGTACAACACAAACACAATCTTGACTAATCGGATCTGGGCAAATGGCCGGTCATTTGGGCGAACGATCGGAGACCGTGAATGTCCCGGTGACTATCTAAAGTATTGAGATAATAGGTGCAGGGGAGATCGGGCGGCCGGGGCAGCGAATAATGTAAGTGTCCGAGGCGACATTTGCACTGAACTGCCGACGACCTCCGCCTCTTACTTATGCGGTTTTTAATATTTTTATTGTAATGGCTGTAGCGCTGCGCACAAGAGGGGTAGTAGGCCTTTGGTATAGTAAAAATGAATAATAATGTGAAAGATAAAATATAATTTGTGAATTTGGATATTTGTCGTTATTTGCGAATATTTCTAATGTAGATGTCGTATTGTATTACCATAATTAACAAAATATGTCATCATAATTTCGTGTCCACATTGTTCAATCTGGACTAACGGAATCATTGCTATAACAATTAATATTTGGCTCATAAAAATAGAGGCTCTATTCGCGCAGCTCTACATGAACTGTTTTTTTATGTTCTTATGCAATAAAATGAGGTCACCAAAAAATTGGCACTTTTGAAATTGTTGGCATTTCAATTTTACCAAAAAAGTATAATCACGTTATTATAATTAGCAGATAGATAATGAAGACAGCTACAGCAAGAAATCCTTACAAATACGTTTTTTGAAAAAATATTTTTAGTGTCTTTTCCATCACCCAGTATTTTTATAATTTCCGTCATTTGCGGTGGACATCAGAAAAACGTATATAAAAAACAGCTGCGGCGCGTTCCCCATGACACCCTCGTGGTCACCGTTATTGTTCGCCACGGTGACCGTAAAACTGCCCATAAACCACCCGCCATACGCCGCGCCGCGCCGATACATGTCCGCACATTTATTGAAACTATTCAGTCTAGGTTTTAGTTTTTGTACTTATTCTTGGGTACTCAGTTTAGTTAAAGTGCATGTGGCATTCTCATTAATTACAAAATATTTTTCAGAGTTCTTCCTGCTTTTTATGAAGGCAACTATCGTCGGCATTCTGTTGTGTAAAGAATGTGTATGTTATTCAAATTGCTATTGAGCATAGGTTTACACTTAAATATATAATTAGTGAACTATATATCTAACGTAACACTTGTTACTTAATATGCAGTACACAAATGGCGTGGCTAAAAATTATATTTAAACAAACCCTAAAAAAGTACCTAAAGTAATATTAATAAAAAGTCCACGTGCACGACTGGACATAATATATGGGCCGAAATAAAATCTGTCAGTGGCCATTTATGGGCAAGAGGCGTCCTGTTATTAAAATGTAGCGAAGCGGGCGGCGGGCGCGGCGTCTTCGCCGGCTGCCACCGCGACACCATCTGATTTATGCCCCGACCAGCAGTATTTTATTCGGCGGGCGCCTCAACTAAACTATAAGTTTCCGTTCGGCAGGACCAGGGGAGTAGCCCAGTAAATATTGTCTCCTCTCGCTACATCAATACAACCAGATATGTGTATTTATTACGCCTCTTTGAAAGATAATTTAGTAATGGATCGGAATCTCTCTCCGTAGTCCGTATCTACACAATTTTGTCCAGAAGTTATTGTTGTGAATTCGAATGCACGTACTATGTAAGTGTTATAGCTTACGTTTCGTTTATAGGCAGGTGATGTCGAAAGGGGAAAAACGAAGCCAATTTGCTCTGAAACGAGTTGCGCTGGAGGCATTGTTGAAAAACCTATCCGTGTCTTGACACGAATTTGGAAAATCTTTTAAAAATTCAACATTTTATTTAACGTAAGCATATATTGTTTAAGTTTTACAAAACATATATACAAATCGTACTCACATGATAATATTAACAAAGTAGTGGAATTATTACTTTCATAAACAAGCTTGTCCTACTAATTTTATTGGTAGTATTTATTTTTTAAATAAGTATTTTTCAGTGTATTCTATACAAATAGAAAAATATATGTATAATGACATAATTAGTAGAGTCGCAAATTATAAGAAAAATCCTAAGATCATTAAACCCTATCCATTATAAACTGTGGCCATGAAATTCGTCACAATGACAATGAAAAAGACTAAATTAAATTCTAACACATATTTCTCACTACAAAAACATTATTATATCTTATAAATACGTATAGTATACAAGTCGGTGGGTGTTTTATCTGAGATCGCATGATCTCCGCTCTGTAACTACTGGGTCGGTATATCACTCACTAATGAGTTGTCAACGTCATCGGGACACAAGCGGACCCGCCCATTTCCCGAATAACATTCCCCTAACAACAACTCTCTCGAAAACTGTTGATTGACAGACTCATCTGTGTTTTTCTAATTTATCCAATTTTCTTTCATAATTACTTTTCGTCATATGCAAATTAATAGATATACATATTTTTTTAAATATTAAAATAAATGAAAGTTAAGTATAAAGTAGCAGGAACAAAACGTAAATTGTTTCTTCTCCATCGATCTCCGGTCATTACCCTGTCAATGAATAAAGGTAAGTCCAATTACGTGATTGGATTAGATACAACGGTCGCGCCGGCTCAACGCCTGCTTGTAACTGCTGCTTTAGTTTATACTGTGCCAGTATTACGTAACGATCAATTACCTATCTAACTACTTAATGGTTATGTCACTTTAATTGCATTTTACAGTTCCACGCACGTTACTGTAGGTTTTCTTGCCGTTCAGGCAGTTTTCTTTTCATGAATGTAGAGTTTTGTGTTAGAGAATTTTATGTTGGGTAATGCTTCATTGGCTTTGATATTAAAAATAGAGACAGACTTTTCGAAGAAACATAACAACCCATTTAATGTTATATTAAAGTAGTTAGTTATGAAGTAGTAGTTATGAAGTAACCATACTAATATGAAATATCTAGGTAGTAACAATCATATTACTATCTTCATGTACGACGGTTCGGCGGCGTATCGCTAAAACACATATATATGGAGCTACAATTGAAAAGTGTTACTAACTAAAAATTGATTAGTTTAATAATTCAACATAAACAAAGCAATTAATATTTTATAAATTAAACTATCATTTTTAAATATAAGATTACTACTATAACGGAACAAATCGCAAGACTATTGTTAAAGTCATAATTTAAATTTTCAAAATATATTCTCAGAATCCGCCAGCTACTTGGTAACTACGGTCAACGCCCGGTGAGACACAATTACCTACAAAACATTTCGATATTTTGCAATTCGCAGTAAAAATATTGCAGTACTTTAATGTTGACGTTAGCACATGACACATATTTTGTTGTTAGGTAAATGAGAAAGAAAGAAATTAAAACAGTAAAAGTATATTAGTGTATTTGATTTAAAATTTATCTAACTAAGTATCGATCCGCAAATTTCATTCTAAAAGTACACACAAAAGAGTTGAATTATTCGTTTCAAATGAATTTATTGTAATATTTACATTTTTGAACATCTCTCATAACGAAATCTATAATATTTATCTTTAAATTCCCACGCCTCTGTATTATGAAAATGAAAATGAAAAAAAAAAGATTAGCCTGTTAACATCAGAGTTAAACATATAGGTGGGTAAACTTTTGTGAAATTTTGTTTAAATATGATATCCAGATTCCAATTACACTCGATTGGAATCTGGAGTCAATATCCTGACACATAATAATGGGTCAGTTATTTTAAGAAATCGCTGACTCTCATTGCGTCTTTCCATGTGCCAACAATGTTATTTCTATACTCCAATTTGAAAAGTATTCTAATGACTACCATTTTTTACATAGGCGAAGGTCACCAAATTCTGAAAGTTTCCTTTTTCCGAATCTTTGCAAAATATCCGCCGACATATCTTTCGGGGGCACGTAATTCAATTGGACAACCTTTTCCCTAACATGTCCAATCCCGAATGAAATACTGGCACGCATCTGGTTGTCCGCGTTTCGGCATGTATATTCTAGAAAACAGTGATTCCCGTTATTACCAATACACATGAATATGTAGATAGTCATTTGTTACGGTTCTAAATTATTTTTTATTCTCTTACGTATTTGGGAGTAGCTCAGTTTTTTAACCGACTTCAGAGGAGGTTATCAATTCGTACATTTTTTTTTCTTATGTATGTTCACCGATTACTCTGAGATTTATGATTCGATTTACGTAATTCTTTTTTAGTTGGATGCAAAATAGCTGCCATTTGGTCCCATAAAAAGTTGGTGAAGACCTGATGAATATCTTCGGACTGAGAGAGTCGAACTCCTCGAAATTGAGCAGGTTTCCAATGGTTTTTACGCAATAGGTTCAGTATAAAAGTCAAATTGTAGTGAGGTAGAGAAAAAGGGGTGGGGGTGTGGAGGGGGTGAGAAAATTAACATGCATGTAAATACTTAATATCTTCGGCAGCTTTGAACCGATTTTAGTGATTTTTCTTTAGTTTGATGCGGAATAGTTGTCATTTGGTCCTATAAAATATTGGAGAAGATCTGATGAATATCTTCGGACCTAGACAGTAGAACTCCTCAAAATTGAGTAAGTTTCCATCAATTTACATGTAAATACTTAATATCTTCGGCAGCTTTGAACCGATTTTAGTCATTCTTCTTTAGTTTGATGCGGAATAGTTGCCATTTGGTTTTATAAAAAAGTGGTGAAGCCCTGATGAATATCTTTGGACCTGGAGAGTAGAACTCCTGGAAATTGAGTAAGTTTCCATTAATATGCATGTAAATACTTAATATCTTCGGCAGCTTTGAACCGATTTTAGTGATTCTTCTTTAGTTTGATGCGGAATAGTTGCCATTTGGTTCTATAAAAAATTGGTGAAGACCTGATGAATATCTTCGGACCAATACAGTAGAACTCCTCAAAATTGAGTAGATTTCCGATGGTTCTTTTTGTAACAGGTTCAGTATTAAAGTCAAATTTTAGTAAGGTAGAGATAAAAGGGTGGGAGTGAGAAGGGGGGCGAGAAAATGAAAATAATGTAAATACTTAATATCTTCGGCAGCTTTGAACCGTTTTTAGTTATTCTTCTTTAGTTACATGCGAAATAGTTGTCATTTGGTCCCATAAAAAATTGTTGAAGACCTGATGAATATTTTCGGACCTAGACAGTAGAACTTCTCAAAATTGAGTAGGTTTCCAATAGTTCTTTTTTAACAGGTTCAGTATTAACGTCGAACTATAGTGAGGCAGAAGAAGTGATGGGGGTGAGGAGGAGGGTGAGAAAATTAAGTAACTGTAGGCGTTTTGCTCTTATGAGCGTTGTTAACGAAAATTGAGTTTAGCTCACACTAAAAAGTAAAAAATAAAAAAAACTACGTTTAAAAAAACCGACTTCAACTACTAAAAAGTATTAAATAACTTAAGAAAGATTTATTTTAATACACCTCTTATGCAAACCTATACCTTTCATATCAATAAAATACAATTATTTATATGTGCTACCTATTGATAGGTTTGAAGTCGGTGCCAAGCCCTAAACAAAATAAAACTTAATATTATAAACAGCTTAGTTTCTGTAAAAAAAAAAATACGCTAAAGATTCACCTACATAAACAATCCTATAAGCATGTTTTGAAAACAAACTAATAACGGAATTAAGTAATAATGAATACCTACTATTATAAAAACAACTTATATACTATACCTTCGTGCAGCAGATAAATTATACAAATCTATAATATATAAATTAGGTTACAACGAATCAAAATTTTACTATATTTCGAGACGACCGTCTACCTCGTTTGCCCGCTTGGGTCGTTTTCATTGTTCTAGACTAGTATAGACTTTTCAATATTTTTGAATATGCGACACTTTTTCAGTTTAAAAACTTCTGGCGACCCACGTGGGGGATAGACAGACTCAAAGTTAGTGATTTAGAAGACTGCGTTAATGAGTTTCTCCATTTTGGTACCTAAATTTATTATGAACACCTATACTCTGTAAGAATGGCGACTTCTTGAGTAAGGCCCCCAGGTGGTCGCGACCCACAGATTGAAAAACACTGTTGTAGACAAAGCTATCCCGCGCGGCGAGCGTAGGTACCTAATATTCCATTTGGCTTGGCACCGATTTCAAACCTATCAATAGGTAGCACATATAAATAATTGTATTTTATTGATATGAAAGGTATAGGTTTGCATAAGAGGTGTATTAAAATAAATCTTTCTTAAGTTATTTAATACTTTTTAGTAGTTGAAGTCGGTTTTTTTAAACGTAGTTTTTTTTATGTTGTATAAATACTGTACATTCCCTTGACTCTCCCTATATCACATAATATAGAAACAGAAATAATTCAGTGAACTGTACAAATAAATTCAGTAAACTGCACCTCTTCTTATTTCGTGAAAGGGCATAAATTTATTTACCTGTGCCGGGATTGAAGCTACGACACATAGTACGGAAACATAACATTTTAGCCACTGCACCAAAAGTCAGAAATAATAATAATAATTAACATAAGAATTTACCATTTTCTATTAAAACAAAAAACAAGTCTAGGTTAAAAGTACAATTAATTAGTTACCCAGACACTGTCTGTGAGTTGTGTTCACGAACTTGGCTGGGACCCAAACGTAGTCCACTCTCACTAGTGAAATGTAATAATTAGCCAATAATACTTAAGATTTCGTAGCCGAGCTAGTTAACGTTTGAATTATATCGGATTTTATTTGATGACTAAATGTTTAGATCAGTTTATATTTTCGTGAACCCTTCTATTAGAAATTTCACAGAGGCCACGATAAATATCTGTTTTATTTCAAATTAATATTTGTTAAATCCCTTAATATTAGTAATTATACAATTAAACAATTACCGTCATTGACGGTGGCTCCGTAATCCCTCATATTCAGTTGCGGAACATTTGATGGGAGGGTCATTAGAGTCTGATTGTGATGGTATTGTGTGGGTATTTAACCAATGAACCAGGTCCCAGGCTGTTAGCTAGTTGTGTGCCTCCACCCCCGCCCTCCGCCCTCCGTCCCTCCCGCGCAGTCTGACCGCAGACTGATTGAACACTTGTTCCCTTGTTTCGAACTCATTTGTCATCCCGCCACCTATATTTGGTTAATCGTTTTTGCTGCTGTAGCATTCTCGTTATTTTAATAAAAATCTGAGGATAAAAGTTGAACACAATATATTTTATACGTAATTTGACTTGACTAAAACATTCGCGGTACCTATTAAAAATATGTAGAAAAAGACTCCACTGAAATGTATCTGTCTCTAATTTGTTATTTTTTGTATATGGTTTAAGCTCTAAATTTCATATTTTTATATTATTTGTTTTACTCCGTGGAACTCAATCACCGAGACAAAATACTTGCGAGGTTTAGTTATCTATTTAAACTCTCTTCCAAACAGTTAGGTATGTAATGAGAGCCAGAGCAATAAGCTCTCGTAGTTCCTGGTATCCACTACACAAGATTTGTACCATAATATGAGATCAGGATTACTATGTCTGTGGTTGTTGGGTGCATTTGTTTATTTTATTAGTTATTAAATTAAATATTCATATAGTATTATTTTTCCGACGTTTAATACTTAACAGCTTTCATTTCCGACGCCGCGCCGATTATGAAACGAAAGACATAAGGTTCGATCCCCGCACCGAAACAAATTTTAGTGAAGCGCCCACATATTTGAGTGTTTGTGAGACTGAAAAGTCTCTCGTAGTTTTTGATACCCACGACACAAGACTTAGTTGATTTTAATGTGGGGTCAGGACTATGTATATGACTGATGAGTGTATTTATTATAATAATAATAAAATTACGTTAGCTGGTTATTGAAAAACGAATATCCTCATTCCATACTGGGCCCGTGATGTTATTGTAACAATAACACTGTATATACGAGTATGTTTGAAGGATTCCATTGGTGTCAATGTTGTGAAACGTTCACCTTGAGTTTGTGCAATGTGATCTCACCGACATTGTTTTTGTGAACATGACACTCGGGAGCTTGTGCGCTGTGCGCCGTGCCTGGGTACTCCAATATATGTCGTAAAATTAATAATAATTTAATATCAATCAATTTTTAAAGTACACATTCCGAAGGAATATGTTTATACACCTTGGTCTTCATCAAAATACACTTCAATGTTAAATTCTTCCACTCTTTTGCGATTACAATCACCATTAACCCATAGATAGATTGTCAACATCAGCCCGTAGCTGTCCACTGCTGGACATAGGCATAGATACAATGTGTCATCTACGAATAGCATAGTATTGTACTATCAACTATGGTACACAATGAAGACCTAGTTAAAGAATCAACTTTCAGTGGTTAATTCCACTGTCATAGATTTTATACTCGTATGATGCACAAAAGTTAAAAGTGGATAATTCCCGTGTGAAATATATCCACCATCTCGTTCAAGTTAATAAATAAAGCAAAATTCCTTTTTTGGATATTGGATTTTTCTATTCATTATCAGTCATGAATTTGTGCCCTAGGTATATTGCGATAGGCTCGCAAACTTAGATTGCCTGTAATATCTCATTCTAAAGGCATTATATCAATGCAGCTACTGATTCAAAGAACTTTGTTTTTCAGCTGAATATCATAACAACTCCAAAATTAGCAAATTGTAGATTTCAGCTTAAATTAATATATAAATAAATAAATACACCCAACAGTCACATACATAGTCCTGACTCCACACTAAGATCGAGTCTTGTGTCGTGGGTATCAGAAGCTACGAGAGACTTTTCGGTCTCACAAACACCCAGACCCGAAACAAATACCTGTGGATCACACAAATATTTGTTTCGGTGCGGGGATCGAACCCGCGGCCTCTCGTTTCACAGGCGGCGTCTAACCAACTGCGCCACGGAGGCTGTCAATGTCAAATTGAATGTGTATAATAAAAAAATGCTACAATGAATTATTAGAGTTTTATAAATACGTATATTATTAAAAACAAGCATCATCATGCGAGTAACGCCGCGGTAGAAAGCTAACAGAAGATCGATATGGATCAAGTACACGTCAAGCATATCCGACATGTATTTGTAAATAAACTAAACAAAGCGATTGTTGTTTTTTACGCAATCGGTTAAGCAGAGGCCACGCACAGCGCAGAACCGGAAGGCAAGACGCACAAACTGTCACGTCGGATGTTTGATGCACTAGTTACGGATTCGGCTGGCTGTATAAAAAAAAACATCCTAAAATCACATTACCACCTTCTGAAATAAGCTTTTCTCTATGGTAGTTGTAAGCTAATTAGGGGTAAAGAAATTTAACTATAGAATGCCCCCAAAAAGGTCGTTACCGCAGCCACGATTTCTTTTGACTTGGTGTTCATGAACGCATTATTAATTTCTTAACACCAGTTGAACCGACTGTTTTTTATCTCCTGTATACTAAAATTCGGCATCATTAAACCTATATCTATCCGTAACACTGCAAAACCGAGGACGTAGGCCTTTATAATACGCTTTTCTAAACCTTTCATCCAATGTTATGATTGCTTTGTAGGAATTTTCCATAAATACGTCGTGTTTATATATATTTGTTTTGCTTACTCAGCCCTTTTTTTTGTTATTGTTTTATTTATTTTGTAAGTTTTATATTCATAAAAAATGTACGGACTGAGCTTATAACTAGGTCGTATTAATATATTGTATTTAATATTAAAGATTGCTTTATATACTGTGAAAAAAGTCTTAGTGGTAGTTTAAAGCCAGAATTGCCAAGCTATTCAATGGCTTTCTGATGCGGCTAAACGACTGTTGAAACTGTTCAGGAGAAACATTCGCTACCGACGGCACGTGGTCTCTTAGCTACTTGGGGTATTCGATTTTCGCCAACCAATTTAGGATGCAGTCATTTGTCTACATAGTATATTATGTAAATATTTACAAGTGTGATTATAATAGAGTATAACACGAGATGAAAAGAAAGACTATTTTTTATTTTATATTTTCTGATACCGAAATGTCTCTTGTATTTTGTGACTCTCTTAAAACACGATTTGGATCTTAATACGGGACCCCGACAAATATCAGACTAATGTTTGTGTTTATTTATCAAAATACCGTACTTAAATTTACAATAGGTTACAAGGAATGTATCTAAAAGCTATAAATAATTATAACATTAGTACATTACTGCCTCGGTGGCGTAGTTGTATTACGGTACGGTTACAAAGCTGAGGTCTCGGGTTCGAGTCCCGGGTCGGGCAAAGTGATATTGGATTTTTCTATTCACTATCAGCCCGGAGTCAGGAATTTGTGCCCGATATGGCGATAGGCTCGCCCCCTATCACATCATGGGATGAAACACACAAGGCGAAATGTGGGTGTCCTGGTGGCGCCTCTGCCTACCCCTTCGGGGATAAAGGCGTGAGTTTATGTATGTATGTATTAGTACATTATCGTAGTTGTTTGGAGTTAGTGTTCCAGGTAACGCCAAACATCAACAGGATGTCGCCAGTCATTCGATATCCATGTAATATGAATGCGAGTGCAACAATGTTTCAAACCGTGAAGGTACTTAGAACTTATTACATTTAATACCATCATACATTTATATTTATAAACTATAGTTCTAAATGACGCCACGGTATTTATGCACCAAGAGGGTTCCTGACAAGATATTCTACTTTTAAAGTTTTACGTGATTAATGTAAATATTTGTAATTATTTAGATTGCCCTAAAATATACGCACAATGACATTCCTGTTGTTTTGCGTAGTGTTGATATAAATATAAACAGTAAATCCTTTGGTATTTTTAAGGTACTAACAAGTTAATTCCGAAAATTGCGCGGGTCACTATTACAAGGTTTCTACGGTACGGTGCTATTCAGGTAGATGCGCATATACTACTACCACCAGTTAGGCAATTTCAAGTATTCCCTAATAGTTAAGTCTGTCGTCATTATCAGATTAGATCATGAGACATGTCTGTCCCTTCTTGCCAATTGAAATTATATCTAGAATACTGCACTTTGTCTCTATAAAACGCAGTCACTTTGTCGTGCCAGTGTAAAAGACGAACCAGAATATCAAGTGAGATGCAAGTGTTTGAAAAGTGTGATATTTGCTCTGTTTCAAATAAAATAGGCAAGCATTCGCGGTATTGAGGCAGGTGCGCGATAACAGCATGACTGCGACGGTTCGTTTGTCGTCAATTGCGTTTGCGGCGATTCCCCGCGGCGCGGTGCGGCGCGCGCTCTCTCGCGTCCATACACGCTTCAACAGTATGGAGTTGGAATCAACTGATCATGACAAAAAATGCATATATTTTTAACTATCATAAGTACAATTGCTGTTTGTACTCATTTCAGAAACGCGGTTGAAAGGTGCTCAAAATCTCTTTGTTTTATTTTATACCAGGTCCTAACGTAATATACCTACATAGTTTTTCGCTGTATAATAGTACCTAATATCCATGAGGAAATACTACGTCAGAAATGCCTCAGAGTACGTCAGCACCTATAGCTATAACAAATAAATGATTAAGTACGTAAAACTTTGTAATTTGCATAATACTTTGGTTATTTACCGCTGTACATTTTGAACACTACTTAATAAATTAATTATTTAAGAACTTCTCATTAAATTACTTTGAACTTTACTTTTACATCTAGCCTTTTGAGTCTGACATTTCCCTAATAAAATACCGCTCACATAGTGAAGACAAAAGTGCTTCCACATTATTTAGCATGACAAAAAGTAGTGTCTTTGATGCGGCTCCCGCGACGCGTTAAACAAGACTAGAAGAGAGCAGGGTGCCGCCGCCGCCGCCGCGAGCCGAGGGCGGCATAATTCACTTAAATCACGCATGTATTCAAAAGAGCTTCGCGGCTTCACCGTAGCGCCTCGCATACCTAATACCTTCTTAACCTAACACTTCACTAATAACACTAAAATAATTAAAACTTTAAACGTCATATCCTACTACAAAATATTTTCTAGGTAACTTTACGTATAGAATGTCGAATCATAAAGAATTATCTACCAAACAAAAACCAAGACAATCGAAATCATACGTCATTGTTCGGCCCAAATCTCATAAGAATGTAAGCACCAGCGTGATCCAAAAATCCGGCAAATAAAATTTCAATTACACGGGAAAGAAATGACATATTCGGTTTGCACAAATCCTTAAAACGTCATCCAGATATCCATTACATGTCTATTAAATCTTACGACATATATTTGTGGGGCACAGTCAGCACGGCTCCCCTCGCAAACACGGCGCCGATTACGAGCTCGGCCGACCGGAGTAAACGAATATAAAACACATGCGGGAAGGAATTCAAAATGTACTCGTCAAGATTTTGCATAGGTAAACAGTACAATCACCCCAGCCGCAAAATTGAGAATCGCAACCCGTTCTATGAACATCATCGCACTCCGTAATAGTCGATTTATACCGCCCATCGTTTTATTGATTATTGAGAAAGTGATTCCTAAGTTATGATATTCTATAATATCTCAAGATACAGAATTGTTATAGATGTTATGGACAACGATCTCGCTGTTATGAATTTAATGTTTATTTCATTAAATTTAATTGTTAATGTAAGAACTCTTGCAAAGTAGGTAAGTATCGAATAAAAAAATGTAGGTTGAATAAAAAAATAGTTTTACATGCTTACCATACAATCTAATGTTAATATTCAACGTACCTACTTGCTTCCAAATTGGACACATCCCGTCGGCAACGGTTTGACGCCCGATTTGAGTTACAAATAGTGAAGTAAATTAAATTGTACTATTCATACAAGTATAATAATAATAAAGTGCATGATGGCCTGTTCGTTGGACGTGACTGCCAACATGTTCACGGTGGTCGCGGGTTCACATCCCAGGAGACACCTCTAACTATTCGTAGTTATGTGTGTGTTGATAGTCCATCACCACGCACTATAACGGTGAAGGAAAACATAGTGAGGAAACCTGCTTACCGTAACGATTTTAAAGAAAATTCTAAAGAAAACGATTTTAAAGAAATTGTAAAGCCCGCCAACCTGCACTAGGCTAACGTGGTGGACTATACGGCCTAACCCTCACAATCGTACCTTGACTGTAAAGGAGGCTCGTGCCCTGCAGTGGGACGTATTTTAGCTTGTATCAATACAGAATACAACTTTAAATACGACATTAAGTTAAATCTGTGTGATATAATTCTTGTATTACTCAGATTATAGGATTTTCCAAAACCGACCTTGACTTACAAAGATTAACAGGGTATTAACCTACTTACACCCAACCATTATTTACACTAAAACGAACGACTAACAAATCCAACCACCGCTCAGTTATTTTGTGGTTTTAGAGGGAATTCTTTAGATAAAGTGTATTTTTACGTTATGTACGGTAACTGCAAGATTACCCGAGAAAAACAATATCTTAATGGTTTTTCAATAAAAGCATCAAAAAGAAGTCGTTTGTGTGAACGCCAGTATTTTTTAACACTGGTCTGACTTCTGCAATGCATCTGATGGTAAGGAGAATGCATTCCATATAACAGATGAGCTTTTCGGGCTTCAACATTCTGACTTTCAGAAGAAAATCCAACTAGAAAGCTTGTACTTCACGTCGTTTTTCTGTAGGACAGTTTTCTGTGTGTTTGTCGTCCGTGCTCCTGCGGACCCATTCGTACTGCAGCTTTAGCAACTTACAGCAAGACAACAATAGTTTCGGGTGTGTTTGTTGTAATATTAAAATGTTCATCGTAGTTTCTGATGCCCGTGACACAAGATCTCAATGTGTGATCAAAATTATATACGACAAATATAATTTCCACATTTTCCACGTGGATTGTTATCAGCGAGGGGTATATAAACTCTTATCTTCTGAAACCTTCAATAGTCGTGAACTTAGATGTACATGCAATCTATCATCCTAGCTCCAAGTGAAAGTTTGTACCCGGTCGTATTTACATCTGCCAGGTCATTTCCATGAACCCGACGATAAGATTAATAACTGCACGAGCAGAACTCATTCACGCACGTACTCGGGATGGATGTAATTCTAATTCGGCTGAATATTATGTCACTATTCAAATTGGAAGCCTATAATCTAAAACAATACACGATTTTATCAATGTAAGTTATCAGTTATCTGTGATCATGATGGTGAATGCATAAGAGAAGATTTCCTCTATACAAATAAGAATATTGTTTTAGAAATACACATATGTATGTAACATGATATTAGACTGCCTCGGTGGCGTAGTTGTATTACGGTAAGGTTACAAAGCTGAGGTCTCGGGTTCGAGTCCCGGGTCGGGCAAAGTGATATTGGATTTTTCTATTCATTATCAGCCCGGAGTCAGGAATTTGTGCCCGATATGGCGATAGGCTCGCCCCCTATCACATCGTGGGACGGAACATACAAGGCGAAATGTGGGTGTCCTGGTGGCGCCTCTGTCTACCCCTTCGGGGATAAAGGCGTGAGTTTATGTATGTATGTATGTATGTATGATATTAGAATATAAAAATAACATTAAGCTTAAATATATTCATAAGGTTTTCTTGTGATTCAACTGTAGTACACGATGTCATTCTGCACGGTCAACGCCTAGATTTCTTGAGTATTAGACAACCAGAGCAAAATTAAAAATCTACTGTGTTCCTATCGTGTGCAATGCTGTCAAGCAAATCAAAATATTCTATATTTAAATGGTCTATGGTAGTAAAACCATAGAATTAAGAAAGATAGATAAGTAAGAACCCATTTACTCAATTCCAAGGCATCACCGACTTTAGAATCTTTATATGTTTGCAACTTAATCATAATTTTCTCATGAGTTCTTGAATCACAAATAGGCCTACCATTATTACAATTAATTGCTGGTAACGATTTTATTAATTGAGACATTTGAGTCCAATAAATAACCTCCATAAGCTATAATTAACTCCAGCCGCAATGGAACTTGGTCATAGTAACAGTGACCGTACAAAGCCAATGACTCCACATAAGTCCTGTTAGACGTTTATTCAGAAACGTAAGCGTGATAATGTCAACAATACCACGTGGAATCGAACCGACGAAAACCTGACCTACAAAGCTAATTTGAAGGACATCGAGAAAAGGAGAGTGACCTGACGTAGCAGCATCTAAAGTGATGAGTCGCGCGTGTCCGGCGGCTGCCGTGCCGTGCCAGCCAGCTCAAGTAACGACCTATCGATTGGCAATAGTGCCTAGTTAGCGATCTGCGCCCCGCCCGCGCCCCGCGCCACACCCGCGCCGCCCGCACGCGCCGCGCGCCCCTCCATCTCCGCGACAACCTAAAACAATCACATCGGTTTCGTTTTTTCTTTTGCTAAAGGGTAAATTAATTGCGAAGATACAGTGATATATTTACATAGAATGTACATAAGAACAGTAAAAATACTAAGATTATATGTCACGATTTTATCTAAAATTACGTTTTGATCTATGCAGTACACAACCACAAACTTAAGTAATTCATAAATGGAAGTTACGTATAAAATAAAATTGAAACGTGAATATTGTAAATATAGACTATGTTTAAGTATAACTATACTAAGAAATAGAACCATCCATTTTGAAACTGTCTATCCACCAAAAACTGAACAAAATACGTTAATGAACATAGTAAACGAAACGTAAAGTAGTATAGTAAAGCGTAGGTCTCAACACTGTGACCCTGCAGCGTTGGCGCCGTCAGCAGTGCGCCGTCAGCCCTCGTCAGCCTCGTCAGCGCCGCGACTACCCGTCAGCTGTTTACCACCAAAACACGTGACTCTTTGTTATGCCTTTCCTTGTTATTTTACAAAACTGCTGTAAACATATTGCTGGTGAATATTATAGAACTGAAATATACTAATATCATCATCACCTTCAACCATAATAAATCCATACTAAAACATTTATCTAAGGATCTCTACAGTGACTTTTTGATAGCCACCAATCAAAATTGAAAAAATAAAAAAATAATTAAAGTAATAACAAATTAACCACTGTTTTTCATTTTGGAACTAACAATGTTAACATTATTTTTCCAACAATAAAATAATAACACAATACATATTACATCAAAAGTCGCCAATATACGAGTTGGTTGCGTCGACCCAGTGGAGCGGGAGTATCGACCGCGGCGACCCTGCCGAGCTGGCATACCGCTGGCTCAGCCCGAGTTAGCAGTCGCACTACACTTCAGTTCACCATCAGCCTTTCTGCCTCTGCCGATGCTTCCCTACAAAAACAATGCACTGGCGTCGAAGGTGTTGCTTATTAACATGTTGTTTCTGGTGTTAGGAATCAGTTATTTAGACAATTTGGTTAGGAATAAATTGATATTTGCAAGAAGTGATTTTTCGCTTTATCCGTTCGAAGAAATTTACCAGAAAATTTGTATATTTTTTGCAGCAATTAAAGTTATAAGAATATGCTGTTCCATTTCTAGAGGTTTGTTTATTTTCTCCTGCTTTAGTTTTCAAAGTGTGTTAGTTTAGCCTTAACATAACGTATGTATTACGAGTATAATTAGATAGTACTTCGAAAAACCCCTCCAAACTTGTAATATCACTTTGCTCCAATTAATTTCTACTGTCAATATGTTCTGTATCATCAAGTTATTAGGTATTTGGTGCTACTGTACCAATCCAATGATTTCTTAGCTGTTAAAATGGAAAGTTGGGAATGTCTGACGTCACGCCAAGCAGTCCGACCTTGCTACTAGAAAAATGTGCCGCGTCGTCCGCAGAGGCGCCGCTTGCTCATCACAACGAGCGCCACCGCCCCCGCCCGGCCATCGCACCCCACGACCTACGCTCATCAATACCATGCCTCATGCTACCATCAACAGCTATTACTTCTTTAAAACTTCACGTATGTGAGAGCCATTCCCACTGTCAACATGCAATAATTGTATCAATTTTGAAAACAAAATTATACCTTGAAGCAATCAATACATGTTACTGCCCTTTATTGGATACTTAATCTGGTTAAAACAAAAACGTTATTTTAATTAACATTTAGAGAAATGACGGTCACAAAGGTTATTGCGCTCTATTCAAGAGTAATAAGATTATAAAGTTATCGATGCTACCTGTAAAGTAGTTTTACGTTTATCAACAGCACAGCTAACAACATTAAATAAAAATCGTAATGATCATTTGATTAAAGTTATGACTCTGTGATCAAATTAAAATAAATCATTCATGACCAATTGTTGGCTTTTTCAGTGACAAAAACCATGAACCTATATGCATATTATCTTTTCAGGACCTCTATATTATGTTACATTATTATTTTACCACTATATTTTGTAAGAGAACTTGTTTAACAAGCAGGTTGAGCAAATAATTATCCAAGTGCGAGTTTCAAACAGATCTTTTATGTCTGATCAAGCTATTTTTTGCATATTTTTTGTTCTCCTTTTACACTTGCACAGCAAATTGACTTCGCTGCATCTAATAACAAGCACGATTCTTTTCAGAATAACTGACTGGCGACAAATGACAATCTTTCGACATTATAATGCCGGATTTTAGTTATTTAGTAAGCAATTTATAATGATTTGCGACAACAATAGCTGGAGATGTGCTGAGGCAATACATAAAATATGATTATGTTTTATTATTCAAACCATAGGGAACTAAAGCGTCCAAATACACGACACTCGACAGGCCAAATATCCTACCATAACATTTGTAGGAAAAATACTAGTCTATGTAACGTGAAACACGACTACCATATCTATTAACATAGGACGAGCAAATGTCCGGTCAGAAACGCAGCCCAATAGCGTTGTAGAAATAATTGTCCCATATATTATTATGATGTACGCCTACAAAATGGGCCATTATGCTGCCGGGGCCGCAGTAACAATGCCCATAATTCTCCTCGACTTCATTAACAGGCCTCCATTTGCATGACAAGCTCGACCTATGTACATGTACACAGTAATAAGCGGCGAGGGTATGGAGGTGGTTGTACTCGACTACACAACTACAGACGCACGGACAAATTATACCATCATTTGCAAATCTATTTTTGTAGGATTATAGTCCTTATCTGTGGGTAGTTGGTGGGATGTGGGATTTCGCGACCGGCATTTCGTGGAGGCAGCCGGTGATGGGCGGCGCGGCGCGTCGTAGCGTAGGGCGTGGCAGCGGCGGGCACGCCCCGCGCTACGCCGCGATTTTCCTATAGTCCGTAGCAATCTACGGCTGCGATCTACGGTCTATGTTGACGTTCACGTTGTACATTTAAAATTTAATATTATGCTAATTTCGTGGACGTAACTCTAGAAATTTAATAAAGTAGACTTAATAGAATTCATTTTTTATTTATTATTTTTCAGATAATATGTGAAACGTTTAAAAAATTATTTTTGAGCTTTGTTAAATTTATTTAATAAAATTAAAATTTTTTCCTAAAATTATTGTAGGTTATTAGTTCTACATCTTAATCGTAGGGGACTGTAGATACATCTAGCAATGTATAATACTCATAGTTTAATTGCTTTATTTATGCTAACTATTATTATTGGCCATATGGCAATAGGTACCAACTATCAATTGCTAATAACTATAACAATACTCGAATACACATTGAATATTTGCTATTGTTTGTGTGTGTAAAATATTAACATCAGAATCATATTTAACCGACGTTATTTTCCGAACTTAAAAAGTGTATGCTCTATGTATTTTTCTTTACTCACGTTGCAAAAAAAAAACATATTTTTTAATGTGGATATGTTCGCTAGCTGTCTACAGGTGAAGCGGCTTATGCAGGATACTTACAATTTTAAAAAATCCCATACATTGCTTATTTATTATACTAGAATAGTCAGCTTAAACTTATATCATCTTATATTCGCTGACTAAACATGAAATCCTTAAAAAAATAAAAAATAAACAAATTACATTTAGTTTTTTCTTTTACAAAAGCGCCGGTTCACCGTCCCGAGTCAATATATTCCCTATAGAATCATTTGCCCATCTTTTATGGGTATGTCCTCTCCGAATTTCCCTTTTCTGGAGCATTTTAAAATATCACATTGATATATATTGCAGGAACAGTGTTGCATTTTTTATGACTGAAGATTTAATGATATTCAGATAAATAAGACTCTATCCAAGGCTCATACGTCTATCTATTACCCCGACCAAACAGCAGTGTAATTGCACTATTCTGTTCCGGTTTGAAGGACATTGTGGCCAGAGTAACTGGACATAATTAGACTTAATACCCTAAGTCCCAGAATGGTCAGCGCAGTGGAATTACAATCATTGCTTTGTTATTAATGTTGTATGGTTTTGCTACTGTCCATGAGCGGCCATATCGCTTACCATCAGGCAAATGGTCTGCTCGTCTCGCAATTCATCGCTATAAAAACACGTATTCCACGTCCAGCAATAGACTGCCATAGGCCTTGTGTACATCTCAGACTTGTATTAGAGAATCAACGAACTTGTAAATATAAATTCAAGGTGGTTGAAATAGTTTTTCTGTAAATAAAAGTACATATACAGTAATTATTAATTCCATCATTTTCTTTATCTTTATCTTCATTTCCTTACAGGATATTTTCAATATTCGTACTTAGGCGTGACGAGGTGCTTCAGTCTGTATTTATTCCAATGTCTATTCGTTGTTACAAGAGCCATGCAGATGGATGTTTGCTTAAACAGTATGCAAGGAATGGACGTGTACCAATTATGATTATATTTGTAGTTTTTATCCTGAGATCGACAACGTGGTTGTTCCGAGGTTCCAAGATCGGCCAAAGGGCGATGCCTTGGTGTAGTTTACGAAAGTATGATCTTACAACTGAGGCTGGCAAAGACTAGATGAAATGCCAAAGATTGAATGAGAAAGCGGACCCTGGCATCAATCCCAATGACGCCAAGGTATAAAGAAAGACATTCTCAATATTATTCAATTGACATTTCATGATTTTCTAGAACATCTTCATTGTGATTTTTTCAAAACTTAATATTTTCCCAAAAGTATTGACGAGACGGTAATCATAAAACTATAAAACTACAAGAAACCATGCATCCCCGCAGTGCAAGTGGGAGATATGGTTTGATTAAAGAACGAGATTAAACCACTGCCTTTTAAATAACGGCAGTAGTTTAACCCAAAATTATATTAGCGGCCGGCATCGTTTATATCTGTTTCAAAAACTAACATAGAGCTGTACGGTAAAATTTATCATCCTTACCATTATTCGATTAATATCGTATTATGTATCTCAATAGGCTTTTCCATCATAATTCCCAACCGCAGCAAGTACACTGCTAAGCTGTGGTGCTGACTTTTCGTAAATTTTTGGTCCATGGTCCTTTGTTCCATCAGCACCTTGCCACCTTTATGTTCAGTTCTCTGTTAGAGGAGGGATGAAAGTTACAACAATATATTCTAGTTATATCTCACAGAGCTAATTGAATCCCAAAATTCTAATTAAGAACATATTATAATAAATTGGTCTTTCAGCTATCTTTTTTACCACCAGTTATGCCTGGTACTTAGGTTACCACACAAAATTTGAATAGCTTCTCAAAAAACAAAACAACAGTTTATCAAATAACTCATATATGAGGAATCAATATTTAAATTCAATTAGATACCCTACATAATATAGCACGGTCATATTTTTTAGAAAATATCTTTATAATTATATTGATTATTGAGTAAATTGGAGTTCAGGTTCACATAATTAATTTAAGTCATACCTTACAGAAAGCCTACCCAAAGTAATAACTCTAGGTGACTCATTCTCAGGTGCCCAATAAAAAATGAACACCTGAGAATGTTATTACAGTAATTTAGTAACGTATATTTGGTGCCATAGTGTAAATCTTTACTTTTAAATATTTCACCAGAACTGTATTTTTTTACATTATATTATGTTATTACCCAATGCTAAATTCACTAAACTAGGATTGGCATCTTGGGAGAAAATAATTAAATGGGATTCAACGACATTAATACTGGAATGTAATATTATGTGTAATTCTGCAAAATTTTGCTTCGACCACTCATTCGACTTTTACATCCTCAAATACAAACGTGCTGAGGGCCACCAGATTGTAGTGGTCTCCACCGCCCATGAATAACCACAACGCTCCAAGAAGCAAAAAGGCATTTAATAAAAATATAAGCTTTCTTGAAGTCCACTAGGTAGTATCTGATTGAATCTAATTATTGCTGGTGAAAGCCGACTCCACAGATGTAGTACGGGAAGGAAAAACTTCGCGTTAATTGTACCATTGAGGATTGCCATCTATCCAGGTAGTAGCGATGGAATTCTAATTTATGATGCGTAGTGCTTTAGTAAGGTTAAGAAGCTATTATGTTCAGTTATGCAATTGAAACATTTCAGTAAACTTGCTAAATAATTCTGCGATGTAACTAAAAAGTTTTACTGTGCCGGCCTTATGAAAGACAAAGAAATCTGATATGTATTACAATGTTTCTTCGTTATTATAATGACCAATTTTTTTACCACGGAAAAAAATATAAAATTGCTGGGCGATTATAATTAACAATTCATCACTTTTGCCATTCCTTAAATTTTATAAAATGTATATTTACAACTTATATGTCTATTATAAAGCGACGATCTGATGACCGATGAGGCCGAAAAGCTCTCGAGTAGAGCCCACGTACGGAAAAGCGAAGCGTTGGTCGTCCTTGTAGGCACAAGGTAGACAGACGACCGAGCTACGTTTGCATGCAATCCTGATGTCCTGAATGCTGAATCATGATGCAGACCGCTTCCAACAGATCACTATGGAAGTCCTTGGGGGAGACCTTTGTGCAGCATTGGACAACTTGAGCCTGAACAAATAGAGTGAGAGTGAGCTAAAGATTTTAAATGTAAAAATTAATACGGTTTCTAATTAATTAATATTAATTTTAAATGAATGAATTATTATTAAGACTATTTAAGTTCTTAATTTGCTGTAAGAAATCTATTTTACAGATATAGGTAAAACAGCAAGTAAAGATATAATTTCTTATCTCTTCTGAAGCATTTATTGAAATATTGTACGAACAAAGCTAAAAGTCTGAAAAGTTTTGAAAACAAATTTGAAGGCGTCATGTGAAGTCTGCTAACCCGCACTCAGTAATATCAGGCCATATCGATAACAATTATCATAAAGTAATACTTCCCCAACCTATGTCGAATTTGAATGTTATAATTTTACCACCGGTTGACTGCCTAACATCAATCCTCTCGATAATAGGCCTTTGAGTCAACCATGCAGCCCTAACGCGGTTGGTATACTCTACTTACCTATAATTGTTGGGCTCAATTCTCAAAAAACAGTGTGTGTGCAGCAGGCGCGAATGAAATAAGTAAACATAGATTTTGAAAAAGCGGCACCAAGAAAAGCCAATCATATTCATAAATAGGATTTAGCATGCGAGATAATGAGATATACAAGTATACAGTGTTTCCTATAATCTTAGTTTCATCTTTCTTTCTTTTTCATATTTTTTCATGATTTGAGACCAATTGGACCAATAACTAAAAATTTCATTGCACCAAAATGGCTACCAAAATGTTCAATTTTGACTACCTACCAATTTAGAATATCGGAAGTAGGGTTCCCTCGGATAAAGAATTTCAGACCAATAATTAAAAAGTTCAAAATGGTGGCCAAAATGTTCAATTCTGACGTTGAATTTAGATTATCAGGGCTAAGGATTCCTTATATATCGAATTTTTTACCAATCGGACAAAAATATAACAATTGATAAATACTTTTTTATAAAGTTTCTAATCACAACAATTTTATAGAAGTTTCACTTAAAAACTCTATTACTGAATTCCTTAGTATTCCGTAATAGAATCTCCGTAATAGTTCTGCCTCGGTGGCGTAGTTGTACTACAGTACGACAACAAAGCTGAGGTCTCGGGTTCGAATCCCGGGTCGGGCAAAGTGATATTGGATTTTTCTAATCATTATCAGCCCGGAGTCAGGAATTTGTGCCCGAAATGGCGATAGGCTCGCCCCCTATCACATCATGGGACAGAACATACAAGGCGAAATGTGGGTGTCCTGGTGGCCACCTCTGCCTACCCCTTCTGGGAAAAAGGCGTGAGTTTATGTATGTATGTATTAGTATTCCGTTTAATATAAATATTATTCGTGTATACGAAGCACAAGGGCTTTTATTTTATCGCAGTGCTTATGCAGGTTTTATTTGGCTAAGTGCTTAGTTTTGTTAATATGGCCTGGAATATAACTTATAGTATAATATACCGGAAAAAAGACCGATATTTGCCCTTAGGATGCTTGGCGAGGCATACAGGGCGAAGAAGACGCCTCTGCACATAGCATTTCTAGATCTGCAGAAGGCCTTCGACTGTGTGCCGCGTCAGGCAATCTGGTGGGCATTGAGGGCAAAAGGGGTACCAGAAGCCTATGTTGATACCATTAGAGACATGTACCTCCGATCCGAGTCCTTCGTTCGGACCGCCGTTGGCGATACTAATTCCTTCCCGATTGATATTGGTGTGCATCAAGGCTCGGCGCTGAGTCCATTCCTCTTCAGTGTTGTGCTCGACGTCATCTCGTCGGACATCCAGGACCCTGCGCCCTGGTTGTTAATGTACGCCGATGACATAGCACTGGTGGAGGAGGACCGGCGACTTTTGGAGCGCAAGGTCAATCGGTGGAAGGAAGCGCTTGAGAACGGTGGTCTGAAATTAAATGTGGCGAAGACCGAGTACATGGCGTGCGGGGGTACGGACCCGGAAAGCATCATGATAGGGAACGAACTTGCCGTGAAGACGGACAGGTTCAAGTACCTAGGGTCCGTACTGCATGAGTCCGGTGACATCGACCTTGACGTCAAAGCCCGCATAGGCGCTGCTTGGTCTAAGTGGAGGGAGGTCTCGGGCATACTTTGCGATCGCCGGATGCCGATGAGGCTCAAGGGCCTCATCTATAAAAGCATCGTGCGCCCTGTGCTCCTGTATGGTACTGAGACGTGGCCTGCCCTCAGGCGACATGTGCAGGAGGTCCACGTCGCGGAGATGAAGATGCTGCGGTGGATGTGCAACGTTACGCGTTTAGATAGAATCCGTAATGAGCACATCCGCAGCAGCCTTGGTGTCCGCGATGTGGCAGATAAACTCCAAGAATGTCGCTTGAGATGGTATGGTCATGTCCTGAGAAAGCCGCAGGAATACGTCGGCAATGTGTGCCTGAGACTCAACATTCCAGGACCTCGACCAAGGGGTAGACCGAAGAAGCGCTGGCTTGATGTCGTCAAGGAAGATATGAGAGTCAATGGCCTGACTATTGAGGATGCCGAAGACCGGGCGAAATGGAGGAGACTCAGCCGGAAGGCGGACCCTGGCACCGGCCGGGATAACGCCTAAGTAGAAGTAGAAGTAAGTATACCGGAAAAAAGTTTTATCACAACGGAAGCTCAAGTAAAAGTAAGACTTCAGACAATTTTTCTACTTCATCACTTAACTGACTTCTGCCCTAGCTTTTTATGCACTTTATACTGTGATATAAAAACTTTATTTTATACTTAAATTTACATATAATTTGTTTCCTTTTCTGTATAAATGAAATGAGAATGAAAACAAATTATTTGCGACTAGATTCGCCCCAGCGCAGCATAATAGTTTGTATTATTGTCAGAATTTGGCAACACAATTCGTAAAAGTGACGCTTAAGAGACCATTTGCAAGCAGACTGGGTATATTAGTTACATATTTAATAAAACGACTGCCTCGGTGGCGTAGTTGTACTACGGTATGACTAAAAAGCTCAACGGTATGAGGTCTCGGGTTCGAATCCCGGGTCGAGCAAAGTGATATTGGGTTTATCTATTCATTATTAGCCCGGAGTAAGAAATTTGTGCCCGATATGGCGATAGGATCGCCCTGCTATCACATCATGGGACAGAACATACAAGGCAAAATGTGGGTATCCTGGTGGCGCCTGTGCCTACCCCTTCTGGGATAAAGGCGTAAGTTTATGTTTGTCGGATATAATAAAACGACTGTCGGATAAAAAAACAATAAGCCCCACAAAAAGATATAAGTTTTGTGTCTTGAGTATCAGAAACTGCGAGAAATTTGCAATATGATTTTACTATTTTCCGAAAATTCAAAAACATCAAGTATCGCCCCACCGGGATTTATTATTATTATCTATTTATTCAATAATATGATTTTTATTATGAAGTCGTAATCAAAATACTTTATCTAAATAAAATACAAGTATGAAATCTACTTAAACAAAAATGATGCTCTACCTAATAAAAAGAGCAGCAATTAAATTAAATTTTAAACGCTATTCTGTAGTTTACATATAATTTCTTTATACTTTAATCATATAATATTTATTTTTTATAACAACTTCGTTTTAGTTTATAATCTATATGTTTATGGCGAATTAAACCTAAGCTTTTAACCCTAATGGATTCATTCAAAAGCTTAAAGCGAAATTCTGCAAACGGTTTGTGTTGAAAAACCGTACCTTGCGCCATAAAATTATTTCAAACTTTTTTGCCTGCCCTGAATCGTTCAGATTTTACAACATAAGTCACGACTACTTTTCTCTGGTACCTATGTATGAAATATTATTGTATTTACATAATATAATATTACACGTGTAGACTGAACGTTAAACCAATAGCATTAAATTGCAACAATGTTTGCTTCCTGTTTATGTATAGAGTTCGTATCAAATAAACTCATTGTATAAATAAAACTTTTAGTAAATAAACGTTTTGATATTCCGAGGGCTTAGTAACCGGTATTTTATTTACATTTTTTAAATGATACTTCCCGAAAAAGTCTAATATCTTTGAGAACTACTTAATTAAAAACGCGCTATTATAGTGAGGCTAAACATCGCATGTGAGAATTAGAAGACACTATACTCTTTAAGATTTTAACATTGTATTTAAATCATTCTTATTTGAAGTGTATCGCATAGCACCTAAACCCAATTAAAATGCTTTAAAACCATTGTAAAATTGCTTAAGGTATTATAACGCGTACGAGACAAGAAATTAAGACTTTAAATGAAATGGTATTTTCAGAATATCCAAACTACGAAGCTGAACAACATGCATTATATCTACTTACTTCCAAATCTTGAAAAATAATTGAAAATTTTATGACAATTCGCACTGTAGATATTCCCACCGTTTGGTATTATTCCTATCAGAATTGAAGAAAAAGTAGTTTTCGGCCATGATTTCTTTTATTTTATTGTTTAGTATCCTTTATTAATTTAGTTAATTATATCTAATGAAATAATATACACGTGTAATATGTACAATTTTACCTACTTACCAAGTGCTTTAGCGCCGTTGTTGCCGACCTCATTATTCGCCACTCTTGAGCAATCGCCGCTGCATTTTGTTTTCGATTGAATGTTGCACAATCATCATAAGTCATCGGACTCCTTTATGTCGCATTAAAAAAAAAACACTTGTATTGTGTGGCAATAGTAGGTATTCTGATATTTATTTTTGGATCTAATTTATAAGATACCCACTGTTTTTATCAAATAATGTGTAGGTGTCAATATCTATGCTCAACCAAAATTTAAGTTGCAGTGTAATGTAACATTCATAATTGTTACATGTTAAAATAAAATTACGTTATAATTCTTATTTTCTATAGAGTATATTTTTTTTACAATTTATAATATTTTCTTATAGTTTATACTGAAAGACAATTCATATTGAATTCCAAAATGTGTTATGACAAACAATCAATTTTCAATTAATTATTCGACTGCTAGGTTATTTAACCATTTAAACTTGCATGACTAGATTTACATCTAGTTATTCGTTTATGTGAGGAAAAATCAATAAAGGCAACCAAGTATTTTCTTAAATGTTTTATTAGGAAAACACCAATCCTCCTATGAATAATATCTGTAATTTAAGGATCTATTTACAATTATTCGGTTAATTAGTGTTTTTTCATTTTAACTTATCAATAAATTTTACTTTAATAATACATATATGTAATTTAACGAAGCTATGCATATCTTACGACACAACCATACATTTAACACGGTGTTCGAGCCGTTCCTATTGGAATCCATGGCCATATTGTTCCACCATAATGTAAAACTATAAAACTGGAACTCATGATAATTAAATTTCAAACTTAACAATAGCACGATGTGGTCTGGGTCGCGGAGCGCACGTCGTGCGGGTGGCGCACCTGATGGCGGTGGTGCCGCGGCTAGTAGCGCTGCCAGGCGCAGGCGGAGGAGGCGGCGGCTCGCGGCGCCGCGCCCTGCCGTCACAGCTCCGAGAAGAACTCCGGCGAGGAGTGCGGCGTGGGTGGCGCATGCTGCGGCACGGCATGCTCGCGCCCCACCAGCGCCAACCGCTGCTTCAGCAGGTCGCGCTCGTGCGTCACGCGCACCACCTGCGCCTGCAGCAGGTGCAGCTCGTCCTGCAGCGAGCGGTTCGTCATCTCCAGCTCCTGCCGCTGCTGTAGCCTCTTACTGCGACAGTTTTGCGCGTAGCCTCGGTTCTTCAGTGTGCGCCTTTTCTGTTTCAATCGAGTCACATCCTCGCGAGGAAAACCGTGTAGGCGTTTGTTGAGCTCGCGCACACTTAACGTCATGAGTAAATCGTCGCTAATGAGGTCGTCTCCGCACGACGACGGCTGGTAGGACTGATGATGCGCCGTGCGCGGAGACATAGCCGAGCAAGAGCTCGCCGGGCGTAGGGCGATCTGCTGCACGTGATGATCCTGCTCTCGCCAGTCTCTGCGGTCCCATTCCTCGAAACTGCCGCAAGGTACAGTACGCATATCCAACGGCTCCCTCATATGTGGCAACCACAACACGTCATCCACTAATGCCGCGCGGCACGGACTACGACCGACGGTAGCTGGCGGGGTTTCGGGTGGTGTACTGGGATCGACCGCAATAGCCCCTTGCGGCTCGGGGTAGGGGCCCGCGTCGGGCCAATGGCGACAGGCGCGGGCGCAAGCCGGTGGAGTTTCCACCAGCTCTTGCCAGCCTGGGCGCAGTGGTTCGCGTTTGACGACATTATGATCTTCCAGATGATCGAGTTCGAAGTTTTGCACGTACTCGTCGGCGAGCTGATCTTCATCCGCCTCGCGGTGCGGCTGCGGGGGTAGGGTTTGCATGGCGCTCGCCTGGGAGCAGTCCACGAGCGCGTGCTCCACCATCGGGCCGTGCGGGGCGCACGCGGGCCTGAGTCGGACTGCCGCCGCGACGCAGGGCGGCGCGAAACTCCGCCCTCTAACCCAATGACGTCGCTCGCTGCGCGCATGCACTCGCAGCCTTCATATTCGCGAACATAAGTTCACTAACGCTTAGATAATATAAGCGGGTAATATTATCACAACACGATACACATAGTGTATGAATATTTTAAGTTATTAGTTATACTTAGAGGACTTAAAATATTATTTTGAATTTTACACTTTGACCCTAGTCCGCCAACATGTACTAGGCCAGCGTGACGGACTATATGGCCTAACATCTTTTATGATATCAATTATCAATAAAATAAGTATCATTGTTTGAAATTTCACAAATATGGTAGATATCAGGATTCTTTAATATAGATTTTGTTATTAACTAAAATTACAAATGCCTCGGTGGCGTACTTGTATTACGGTACGGTTACAAAGCTGAGGTCTCGGGTTCGAGTCCCGGGTCGGGCAAAGTGATATTGGATTATTCTATTAATTATCAGCCCGGAGTCAGGAATTTGTGCCCGATATGGCGATAGGCTCGCCCCCTATCACATCGTGAGACGGAACACAAGGCAAAATGTGGGTGTCCTGGTGTCGCCTCTGCCTAGCCCTTCGGGGATAAAGGCGTGAGTTTATGTATGTATGTATGTAAAATTACAAATATCCACGTTACAAAAAAGTTATTTTATTTTTCGTATGGAGAGAACATTTAAGCAGCAAACAGTTTTAAATATAATTATCATTTATGTTTTTCAATAGAACCGGCAAACGAACAAACATGTCACCTGAAGATAAGTGATCACTGTCGCCCATGAACATCCTACAGCACCTGGATCATAGGTGGGGTGCCCGCCCATCAGATCGGAAGGGGAGACGGAAGGAAAAAGATGCCGGATGCCCAATACCAATGCCCAATAGGGCAACCGGCAATCTCATTCACCATACAAAACTCACTAGCAAAGCTGACGCGTCACGTCGATCTCCTGCAAGACAGTGATACCGCTCCGGACGAGCCTGCCCATTAATGCTGAGTCATAACTAAAAGAGCTCGGCTCTACCACTTCAAAAGTTATAAATACAGCACCTAAATTAAAATAATTCATTTGATGTAATGTATTTGATATTAATAAACCAGATTTTTATTTATAGACTTGGGTGCAGTCGTATGAGCTTGGTACTTATATATTGTAAAACAGTAAATTATGGCAGCAAGGAGGCTAACTGTAGAACAAAGTGATTTCACGCGTCGCCAACCACAAGGGGTTGAACAGTTCAGCGTAATCCCGATTACATTTAATCACCGCTGCGAGCGTGTTTCGCCACACCAAACATCCAACCCTTCATTATTATACTTACATTATGTAAACAATATGCTTACGATTGCCTAAATTCTAAAATACTTTTTTAATGCACACTGGCTTCGTTCTTTCGGTGACTTTGCTTACAAATCAGATAGTAAATATTAAATTGTATAGATTCACATCACATATTGTAATGTAATGTAGTTTATCAGTGTATAATCACCCTCTATTGAGCACGGGACTCCTCTGCAACTTAGAGTTCGCTTGAGAGGGAATAGGCCACAGTTGCCCACCGACCACGCTAGCCGGGATGGCGAACTTCACATACATACTATAAAAAATCACAGTTTATCTAAGGTATTCAGGTCTCTTCTCGATGTTTTCTATACATGTTTAAAATGTTTTACGTTGAGGTATTTAGTAAAACGATAGTACCGTTCCATTAAACGTTATCATGTCACGACAGCAAGCTGTTCCCACATACTCAGCGGGATCAAATATCAATAGCGTCTGCAAAGTGTAACATCGTCTGTAATCAATTCTAATGTTCATTCAGTATTATGTTATCGCAATTAAATAACTATTTTAAAAAAGAAATAGAAAATATGGCAGATGACGAGTTTTGCAATCACTTAAAACTTAAGGAGATACCATAACTTAAACGACTTAAATCTTAGAGTTGATAGACCAATGGCTATTAAAATAAAGAAAGTTAGTGATAAAAGTTGACTAGTGAGTACAGTCTATTAGAATGTTACGTTTCTCCTTTTGGTATTCTTATGCTATAAATATTTTCTATAAATATCAAATTATTATATATGTGTTTATACTTTTACTAAAATATACCTTGTAATGGAGAAAATAATTGTAAATACTATATACGTTTTAAATAAAACAATATCGCTAATTATAAATGTGCTAGCCGATACTTTCGCAAATATAATGGCTTGGTTATTGTCACCAAAAAGGTATTACCTATGCAATTTTGCAGAGCGTACATAAATTTTTATAAAAACAATCACAAAATCATACGAAATCGTTAAGAAAATTGTGTGTCGTCCGAAATATCCTCAATTTTAGGTGAATTTGGAACAGTATATCATTTTGTTTGTGTATCCGTCCGTATACATCTCTGCAATCGAGAGTAGGATTTAGAGGAGCTAAGCTATAATATCCACCACGCTGGAATATTGCGGGTTGGCGGACTTTACCTACCATAGAAATTCTTACAAATCGCTATGGTATTCTGGTTCCCTCATAGTCCCTTCATCATTGATTATTATTATCAATAACTATAATACACATGACTCAGAAATGTGCCCTGGGAATTTTTGTCAGATTCAATATTTAAAATATAACAATTAATGTATCAAAGATATATCTAGTATAGACGCCAGACGGAATCGAGCTTTTAGTATAAATTATGAACAACTAAATTATTGATCCTCTGCTCTACGTTTTACAGCACCTGATGTCAATGACCTGATGTCAGTAAAAACCATCTCATTTTACCCTATGTAAAGACTGTGTACTATCTGGGTCCTTAATATGCAAAAGAATTTCATTTACATATAAGCTTTTCAAATACGTAGATGTAAATCTACCAAAATGTTTCTTTCAAATACCTACTTATCAAGCTTGGCTTAAATTCAAACGATAGAAAACTTTTTTTTTCTGATAAAAACAAAATCTTAAAGGAAAGTCAAATTAAATGTGGTATAAAAATGCGACTGTGTATGTAGGTATGCGTGTTGAGATAGGGTTGTGGCGAGACTGCGGAGCGGGTGCGCTGGCCCGTGGGCTGACGCAGCCGCTGCTGTTTGCTCGCTGGGTCAACATTGTTAGCGCCGACTGCCGGCAACTACGCCTTCCCATCTCACGCCGCAAATGTTATTACATGATTAACCCGCCGCCGACACGTATCTCACTTCTATTTACTTTAGCTTCGTTAATTGCCCACTTTGTTACTGAATACTGTGTAGATATTTAATTCATCAAACCAATTGACGCGTTAAGCCTTAATTATGTTTTGTTACGCGATTTTGATTTAACGTTTTGTGTTGAGCTTTTGTTGGTTCATCGTCTTTGTTTAAAGTTTTTTAAGCTGTATTCATTTTATACTTACCATTTGAAGCACTCATGAAGTTTACACTAGTCATCGATGTTATTAGTTACATCTGGACCTTTTCCTGAATTCTGTCTAAGAATAAAATCTAAATATGTATTTGTTCATGTCTTTTATCCAAATACGTATTACGTAACCGCCTCGGTGGCGCAGTTGTACTACGGTATGATTTCAAAGCTGAAGTCTCGGCTTCGAATCCCGGGTCGGGCAAAGTGATATTGGATTTTTCTATTCATTATTAGCCAGGAGTCAGGAATTTGTGCCCGATATGACGATAGGCTCGCCCCCTATCACATCGTGGGACGGAAAATACGAGGCGAACCGTGGGTGTCCTGGTTGCTACCAAGGAAACCTCTGCTTATCCCTTCTGGGAAAAATGCGTGAGTTTATCTATGTATGTACGACGTACGTATTATGTAATATATGGATATGAGAATAAATCACCATTTGGCATTTAGTATCCTCAAAAGTGCTAAATCAAAAATGAATCAACTCTACATAATTTTGTACTATCGACCGAGCGGCTCACCTGTTATTGTTCGGTAAACAATAAAGGGGCACGGTATCATTTAGTGATGTGAACGGGTGAGAGGCTGTCACCAGAGGCTGGGCACGTAGGCGGCCGGTATCGGCGCTTGTTCATCAATTGATTCGGCGCCCCCGACGCTCGCCTCGCCACACTCGCACGTCGATCCTTCACATTCAGCCGGGAGATAGGATGATTGTTGAAAAATAGAATAGAATTTTAATATTCAAAAGTGTTGTTATTGTTACTAACCATATTTTTCTAGTCTTATTTTTTTTTAGAAAAAGGTAAATGAGAAGCTTTTTGAATAACTTGATAACTTGTGGTCTTAGCAAATTTAATAGTAGGTAATAAAAACTAAATTTTTGTACTCAATGTGATTGTGTCTATCAGGTAGGCATTTTAAATAGTGTACATTATAAAACGAATTTTAGAGTTGCGATACAAAACCATAAGATATTCAAATCAAAGTCGCCTAAAATAAGTTATTAAATAAATTAAACTATTCCATTTGAAAATGGAACTCAAGGGAGTAAGAAAACTCGTTTTTCCGACAATGTAGAGCGGGCGATGACTAGAGCTCGTGTTTAGATTGCGCGGCTTACGCGATGGCCTTCAAGCGATCAGATAACCGTTCAACAGCCCCGCACATGTCTCACTCGGGTCAGAGGTGATCGCTAACACGCTCCCATCTATTTGTTTACCTTCCTAATGATTTGTAGCACGGCATTGACTAGATACGGGATATGAGTTATCTTTGTTTTTCTAGGTACGATATAATAAATTAATATGTCAGCGGATTTGTTAGAGATTTAATTTAATAAAAAACCATTGATTTAGACACACAAATCTACCCTAAGCAAAAATAAATCGCAATTTTATTGAGTCTTTTAAGGAATGTTGTAAAGTCTCTTTTTAAAATCCATCTTGTATGCACCGCTTCTCAAGAAATATTAGTGAAATATTGAGCTTATTTTATTTTTAAAGTTGATATCAATCATAGAGTTATAAGTACTAGATCTATGATATCAACTGAGGCAGCGTCGCTGTAGTCACGTGCACACTACGGCGCTGACCGGTGATTGAACTATTGGGCACTGGGCAGTAAAGCTCAATAATAATCTATACGATTTTTTTTTTTGCCTAATAAGTTCATAACACAATCATACCGCCATCATGGTATGGTACGTTGTTGTGCACATATCTTTTTGCGAAATTTCTGTTTACAGGATATCCGAGGCATATATTGCTTGAATCGAACCGAACATACACCTTAGATACTTGTTCACGTAATTTTTGCTTTTAATTGTTTATTATAAAAAAATATTTAGTCAAACTTTTTAGTTAGGTACAATAGATAATGGCCCGGCCACGCTTCCTTAGGTTAAGATATATAGCTATTTTTGATTCCACATCTTACTTCCCTTACAACCTTTTGTATAACTAAACTCGATCTAACTATATTACCCTTTCCTTTCCGCCGTGACATGTACTACTGCTCATACTTCACCTTTCCCGCCTTTAGAAGAAAACTAAAAATAATAGATGTTGAGTTTCTATATCAGCCCATATACGTCCCACTGCAGGGCACGGGCCTACTCTACAATCGAGGGAATCGATTGAGAGTGGTTAGGCCATATAGTCCACCACACTGGCCTAGTGCGGGTTGGCGGACTTACATACCGTAGAAATTGTTTAAAATCGCCACGGTATGCAGGTTTCCTCACGATGTTTTCCTTCACCGTTAAAGTGCGTGGTGATTGACTATCAATACACACATAACTCCGAAAAGTCAGAGGTGTGCCCTGGGATTTGAACCCGCGACCACCGCGAACATGTAGGCAGCCGCGTCTGGTCCGTTACCAACAGGCCACCACGCACCTTGTTGAGTTTAAGATTAGAAAATTGAGTGAAATACATTCATTTTATAGTTAAAAAGCTAAGGTGCTTAAGCATAAGTAACTATTGTAAATACCTCACGCTTTGTAGACAGAGAATACTATTTGTCTACGGTTTGAATTGCTCCAAAATCAGACTTCTACTTCTACTGGTTTATCGTCTAGTTCTTGGACACCATGTATATGCGAAAATAATATAAAATCCACTCTCCGACTTTATAATATTGGTAGAAATTATTTTTTGCAGAAGCAACTTCGCTTGTGAGGTCGGCCATTTCGGGTTGGCGAAATTGAATGGACGATACCTACTTTATAGAACAATTTCACCCCTATTACGTTCAATTTCTAAATTCACTACCTACTTTTAATATGAAGTCGGTTAATAATCCAACGCTCCTGTAGGCAATTTCACTCGTATGTGACGCATATTAGCATGTTTTAAAATATCACTAGTGCCATCTATGAATTATTATTAGAAATAAATTTACCAACCAATAATCAAAAAAATAATGATATAATAAGACCTTTTAAAATATTACGTACTTAGGCGAATACAACAAGATAATAATAACGTTCATAAGCTCACCCTCATGTCCCCGGGGAGTAGACATAGAAGCCACTGGTGCCATCTACAGTTGAAAAGAACTTATTTACTTGTGGTAGTCGATAGAGGGCGCGCCTAGCGGATACCTTGGCACGTACCATTTCCAGTCTGGGAAATTGGTGTGGGTTAAAAGAAAAAGAAGTCAAAAGAAGTAAATTTTTCACCATTAGACGAATGAGCCAGAAATAAGTTTAAAATCAAAAGAGAAGTAAAATTATATTGTTCCTTTTGGTCGCGGGTTCAAACCCCAGGGTAGACCTCTGACTATACGGGGTTATGTGTGTATTGATAGTCAATCACCACGCACTTTAACGGTGAAGGAAAACATCGTCAGAAAACCTGCGTACCGTAGCGATTTTAAAGAATTTCTAAGGTATGTAAGTCCGCCAATCTGCACGGGGTCAGCGTGGTGGACTATTACTATGGTCTCACCACTCTCAATCGATTCTCTTGATTGTAGAGTAGGCCCGTGCCCAGCTGTGGAACAAATATGGGCTGATATAGAAAAACATACATTGACATAAATATATACTATATTTTATCCATTATCTTAACTTGTAATTAGGTACATGATGACTTACGTCCATCATATCACCCATTGATTTACGTCCATGATACCACCATTTGATTTATGATTAAGTGCCAGTATTTACCAAATATTTCCCACGACATAATTCATCACCTTATTATAAAACTAGCTTCTGCTTGCAAACTTCGTCTGCGTGATTAATTTTACTTCGAATTTTCCATCCCGTTATATCCCGCCCGTCCAGTCTCATTATCACTCAAGGCATGTAATTAAGTCCCGTCCCATCCCTTTGAGTATAAAAAAAGAAGAAGATTCAGATATAACAAATTTCATACCTACCTTATCACTACTCAAAAACACTGCAGCTTCGATGTTATGTTATTACGTACATTTAGCTACTACCATGGACGTTATAATATAGTGCGTCCATGGCTACTACAAACTCCTACTTCTATCATTTGCATTGCTATAACTATGCGTTCACCTGTTATCCTCTTTAAGATGTCAATACGTACCTATGCTGGAACACATAGAGGATCATTTCATTGTATATATGTCTGTCTACCTGTCTGATAAGATCGTCAGGTACTCGTTAAGGTATCAAGTGGAAAGTTATACTAGCTGTAGGAACTAGCACTAGCTTGTTAGAAGCTTAGCAGCTTCTAGTATCCTATAAAGTGTAAATACGGCGTCACGTGAAAGTGAGACCCGTCATATTAGTTTAACTAGTTGCAAAGGCGAGCTCTTTAAGGCCTCTATGATCTCAAAATTGCTCACCATCGAACTTAGAGCCTTAAAACTTGTCAAGGGAATTTCAGTATTTTATTTTCATTTTCCTACATACGTACCCATCACGTACCTACAAACAAGCTCTGGAAAGAACTTCCTAGGCGAGTATTTTTAGTGGGTGCCTTCTTGGACGCTATGACTTGGCTTTCTGTAGCGACGCATAATACGTGTTCACTATTCACCATACTGTAGACAGCACCTATGCTCATTCCATGATCATAGTGAGTTAGGTTTAAATAAAAATGCCACATAAAAATATAGTAAAAATATAATAGCAAATATTCATACAAAATCTCATCAATAATGACAATCATTAACAATGACGACGAAATATAATAAACATATCAAAATATTACACATCATAATATATTCCTATTTTTGTGATACCCGATGTCGTATTAAATTGTGTAAACTTATAAAAATATATTTATGCTTACAAATCTTGTATTTTAAATGCAAACATTTAGAAAATGTAACACTATTTTGACGATTTATGTTTGATTTCAAAGTTTGTAAAATGGAATTATAAAATTATGCATCATATCAAAATAATTCGGTAATTGTTGTGACATGGCAACTCTATCACAATTTGTTTAGCCTGTGCAGGCGTTTCAGTCTTATACATTTTACCAGAATATAAAATTTGTTCCTAAATTGTATACTATAAATAAATATATTTTATTCCATGATCTACATATTATTCTCGCAATAGGTCTCGTTACATATTGCATTGATTTATAAAATCTTACTTTGTACTATGGTAATAACTAGAAACCATAAGCTCCATAATTACATTTCATACAGATTGCTCTTTGAAACTTACAAATATAGCACAACTTATACGTTATAGATAAATAAACCCCCATTATATTGGCAAATTAATTGTTTCATAATCTCCACCGGCCAATTAACACAAATTATTAACAAATAAAATGATCCATCAATTTCATTAAGTTATCCACATAAAACTCATACAGTAGTTTACTTATTATTAAATTTTACTTAAATACCATGAAGGTACAATGTACATAGCATCAATAAGGCACCAATAAGTAATAACAAATTGAAATAATTGACAGAAAAATGCTAACACTTCCAATGCATTTCGTAACTAGTGCTAAATTACATAAGTAGAAAAAAGACATATAAAAGTTTTGATTACACTTAATTAAATTTCTAACATATTCTGAAGTTTATCTCGGTTTGAAATGCAACAGGGCGTAGTCGTGATAGTACATCATAATGGCGAGTGGCTGGCCTAGAATCAGCGAACTCCATACTATAAGATTGCCCCAACGTGGACCCAGCTTCACTTCAGCCATGCGAGAAATAACCGAGAGAGGAGGCTGGGCCATCATGCCCAAGAAAGCCCAGATTCTAAACATCTGCAATGGCACACTCACCTGTAAAAAGATTTATTTAAATTAATATAATTAAACACTTCGACAGCCTCTGTGGCGCAGTTGGTTAGACGCTGGCTGTGAAACGAGAGGCCGCGGGTTCCATCCCGGCACCGAAACAAATATATTTGTGATCCACAGGTATTTGCTTCGGGTCTAGGTGTTTGTGAGACTGAAAAATCTCTGGTAGTTTCTAATACGAGACGTTTCGATCTTGTCCTGAATCAATTAAGGGTCAGAACTATATATTATGTGACTATTGGGTATATTAGTATTTATTTACTTATGCTGATATAACTAGATATATACACTCCAAAAAATATTTATTCGTGAGTCGTGACACTCTCAAATCGATAATAATTTAAAATGTGAGTATAAGTCAGATTATCAACTGGCGAAAGAAAGCTGTCTGTCAGTAATCAGCACATTTGTGCCAGCTTACTGCCTTCAGTACCACCAGATACCACCAGAGATGGCACCAGACTCATTTTTTTGCGAATTTTTTGTTTTTGAGTCAGTAACAACGAAGACTACCACCCGGCTTCGTTTTCAGTCGCATTCTTGCTATACCCGGTATATTATGCTACATACACGAACAGTAAAGATATTCGATTGCGCAATTTCCATTTCTACATTACCACAAAAGAAATTACAAACTTACCAAATACTCATGGAAGAACGCGGATATAAAGAACACCACGGTACTAGCAGCGACCTTGCTGTAGCCCTTCGAAGTGATAGGAATGTAGACGTGTCTCACGGCCCACATGTGCACCGGCATGTTCCACGTGCTCCAGAACACGGAGATATTGTTCGCGTTCCACCAGTCATTGTAGAAGTTACGGTCGGCGAACTGAAGCAACTCCCCCATCAGGTTTAAGAACGAATGGAAACTTAGATAGAAGAAGCACAGCCATATGAGATGGTTTGGAACCTGAAAATGTAGAAAAGATCAGCTGTACTGGAAATTCTTATAGACATGATACCGTTAATTCAAAACATAAAGGTTGCGCGCCAGCAGTTTGTGTTCCCATAGAATATTTTTCACTAAACAGATTTGACCCTATAGAATAGACACTATAGGACAAATAGGGTGGAGGGCCGATTTGCAAAAAGTCGCTGGCAGATGCTGAAGGACAAACCGAAGACAGAGTGAAATGGCGCACATCAAAAGCAGCCTATGTCCAACAGCGGCCAGCCCTAGGCGGATGATGATGATGATCATGACTTTCTTTAATGAAGCAATTTCATTGTTAATAAAGTGTCAAGCGGCCAAAATACCGACCGGATTTTGTTGTTCGGTACAATTCGCACTTCATACTACCAGAAATCTTGACTTAATAAACTTGTAGTAGCTAGTGTATCGGAGGAGTACTCAGGCCGCCTTACACAATCTATCTATTATTGCATATTTAAATAAGATCTTAATCGTAAAATCGAATAAGTATATCTAGAAAAAATATCAAATACTCACGGCCAATTTCAGTAGTCGCTCTGTGATTCTGATTGGATCCATCGCGGAGAAGGTATCGACTGAATTTGTCACAGACGGTATCATCCATTGCTGGAACAACGCTAAGACTAGGTTCAGGCCAAACACCACCTCAAGCAACCGTTTGACAAGGAACCTCTTCCTAATACTGGAATTATATGTAATTTAAATGTCATATACATAGCACTATGTTAGCAAAGCAAAAATAAACTTATGTATACCGTTTAAATAAGTAACATCTGTAATCTTTGTAACTTCGTACGCGTAAAAACGGATAATCTAAAAACTATTATAAAGCCAATGAAATATGTGCCTTATTGATTTCCGTTTAGATGTGTAATGTATAGTAGAAGTTGTTCTATAACGTTGGTTCATTATAATTACATAAGTAATATTACCATCAAGTTATGTCAAATAGAAGACCCATCGAATTGACGGTAAGCAACGGTCGTCATAAGCGCGTACGAAGTTCAAGTTGACGCGACAATTACGCGCGTGATAAGTTACTAATTAATTCTTGCGTATTAAAGATGCGTCATCGGCGCAGTATACTGCTGAAACTTACTTAACTAGTACTACAATACAAGAAAACATTTAAAAACTCATGCCAAACTAACCGTGCCGTGCGCGGGAAATTCAACTCATAACACAGGGTGGGTGCCAACAGGAAATAAAACAAATCTTTCAAATTCAAGTTATCGGGGTATTTGACGAGGCCGGCCGCAGCAGCTGCGTCGTTCCTCTCATCTTCATAGCTTTCTGAGAATAATTACACCACTTTATGCGACAGTCGGATTTTGGGTATAAATTTTAGTAGGTCACAACCAATAGCACAACAAAATTATACAATTTCAAGGTTTCATTTTATGTACTTACGGCCTTATTCATAGACAGTTTAAAACCTAATTTAGTTATCGGATGTTTTTTCCATTTCGAAGGCTTTTGAATTGAGTTTGAGTAAAGAAGATAAAACATCCTCGCCTTTGAATAAGGCCGTTAATATAAAATTTTAAATACAACCATGCTTAAACTCTGTACAAAAAAGTGCACACTCCACACACAAGCCCGAAGCGTTAGTTTTTATAACAGGTACATTGAAGTGCAGTTTTTATTCAGGAAAACGAAGATTGCCATCATATGCAGGTCTGCTTTATGACTATGACCCTACTACATTTACATCATAATAGTCCACAACGTTTACCAAAATATATTATGAAATTTCGGCATAAGGTATGGCCATTCACGTTCGTAACACTTTCGCAAAACTTACATTACACGTATACGTTGTAATAAAACTCTAATTGGTTACGAAACTGTCTAGACTCTAGAGCATGGTGAGTACTCGGTGTAAATTTAAATAGTCTTGACCTTGGCGCGTTCGCCAATTCACTTCATCGTGGCATACGCCAATTACATTATGAACAAATTATTTTAAGACAAAGTAGTTATTGTCTCGAACATTTTCCTGTTACGCCTGGTTTTTATAAACAGGTAAATGCTTTACCTATACACACTATTGGTAAACATGGTTTCTGAGAAATATACAAATAATATAATTTATTTGACCATTTTGCAAGTCATTATAGAATTGAAATTACAACGTCTCTACTATCACTTGCCCTTCTAAGAATTCATGTCTAAAAAGTGTTTAATACCGGGTATATCAAGACTGCGACCGAAAACGAAGCCGGGTGGTAGTTTTAGTGGTTACAGACACAATGCAAATTAAAATTTCGCATAATAAGCGACAGTTTGTTTTTTTTTGCAAATTTTTAAAAATCATTGTTTTTGTGTAGTAAATACCTAGTTATTGCGAAAATAGTAATTTAAACCCTAACGTACCATTGCGTCTTAAAAAATAAAAAGGTGTACATCATTATTTTAGGAAAACTATGTATTTATCACCCAAATACGACGATAAGTAAAAAATCACCAAGAAAAAGTCGACGATTTTTTTTTTGCGAAATTTTTAGATTCATTGTGTCTGAAGTCGCTAATATTACCACCTGGCTTCGTTTTCGGTCGCAGTCTTGATATAACCTGTATATCTATTTCATTTTATATAGCGTTACTATAAGCATTATATTTTTCAATGTGCTTTTAGTCACCATTTAATTCTACGGCAAACCTTTCAAACATTAGTAGTGCTGAAACAGAAATAAAGCAAAGAAAAAAGCAGTGAAGAGAAGATACGAAAGATAAGAGGTCACACTAATACTACTTCGAATACACTTACGATCTTGTTCCGCGTTAACTAGGTGACCTGTAATCGTAATATTAACGTACATGAGCTGTTATTTTAGGGACGGATATAAAACTATAATCGTTATCGCATTCGTCTGGCTCGTGCATGATCACGCGTCCAGTGCATCGCGTCAGTCACATTATCGGACAAATATTCGAGCGCGTTATCGCGATAAACTTTCCTCGTTATATTAGGCAATACGCATGTTTACTTTAAACATTGATTTCTCAATGAGTTACAAAGATTAGGTGCGTATATTCATGCTGATTATAATGAATCAAAGTCCAATTTGGTCAGTCATAGTAAACCCTTTTTTAACTTTACTAATGCTAAAAATTACAATATAGTTTAGATATATTGTATTTTAATATATTTTATAAACATGATGTAACACTATTTCTAAGTATGTAACATGCCTGGCCTGCATATTGTTAAATGATATATTTTTAATTCCAAATTATTATACTTACTCCAAGTTGGTGCAGATAGACTTTGTCGTCTCAATGTGTTTTGAGAGAACTTGCGCTTCTTACCACTTCTGCACCAGTAGTTTGTTTGTGCGTAGCTCCATAGTTTAAGAAACATCACCAAGTATATCATACACACCGTAGTAATACCCACTGCAACATTACAACCATTAAAGGTTTCATTTACTTGCATTTCAATTAACAAATCAAAATTTTATTTCAATCGGAAATTATAAAAATAAAAGCAAATAAATACCAAAACTAAAATCATCCCCTTTGAAATAAAGTACAACAACAGGCAGTGAGATAACAAACACAATGTTGGAAATTTGCAATGATACACCAATCTTTACTGGAATCAGTTCCTGAAAATTTTTAAATAATTTAACAAATCCATTTAAACATGGATTAGGGTAGAAAATCTCTAAATTAATTCTTTTTTACATGGGACAAAAAATAAAAATGAACATGCCAAGGTGCAATATTTAGAATTCCTAAATTTCATGAACTCATAAAAGATAAAACATTATTAAGGTATATTTGCAAGAAGTACTGTGTAGCTAATGACGGACAGTCTCTGTAGTGCAGTTGGTTAGACGCCGGATGTAAAACGAGAGACTGCGCGTTCGGTCCCCGTATCAAGACAAATGCTTGTGAGGCCCAGAATTATTTGCCTCTGATCTATGTAATGTATGTGAGACCAAAAAGTCTTACATAGTTTTCTACAACACAAAACTTAATTTATCTTAATGTGGGGTCAGGATTGACTGTTGGGTGTATTTATTTATAATTCTACATGCACACAAGAGTATAAATTAGTGCACAATACATAGGCAACTGAAATGTACAGAATATAAAAAAATATTTATTAATATGAGAAACTCACCCCTGCAATTCCCTTTTCTATAAGCAAAGCCAGAACAGCAGGCACAACTGTAACTGAAATACAATTTAAAATGTTTATTTTTCACAGACTATAAGACAATTTATAACTAAATATATATTTCATACACCTAACACTGCAATAAAATATTTAATATAGCCTTATATTACTGTTAAATACAATTGCTTTCTATTTGGGAAGGGATCAAAATTGTTTCAGTAATTTTAGACTTTACCTAACAAACATTTTTTTTAATACTAATATACAGGTTGAGTTTTTCAAGTGAGCATCCACACCCACTTGAAAATTCACCTGTAGATGAAAAATAACTAGAAAAAACAAAACCTAGAGAATACTAAAAATACTTACACATAAGCAATGCAATTGAAGGATACTGATATCTGTCACCTTCATGGTATCCAGTAAGAACTATGATCCACTCAATTGGGTTGACACGAAAACCATACCTGAAAGACAATAAATACTATAGGAAAAAATTCCACAACCAACTTGAGATAATGAACTGTTTCAAAACTATGATGGAACTTTGGTTTAAATAACATAATATTATTCACTATAACATAAAAATAATATTGTATTTTTTATTACACCAATTTACCATCCCTTAAAAAAGTCGTAATTGTAACTGAAATGTGTGATTTTAATAAAAAAAAAATTGAAAATTATTTAAATATTTAATTTTCAATTCAAACAAAATGTAGATGTGATACATATGTATTTACGAGACATATGGTATATTTTAATTTTTAACACAATATACTTAATACAAAATATGTATACTCAGAAGCAAAATACGTTGCAATGTACAAATGTCTGCACAAAGTTAAATGCCCACTGACTCATATTTTAAACATACATTTTATGACTAAAATTTGGCATTGGATAAAAAACCTTTATACATTTTTGATATAGATTCTTTTTTATTTGAAAAGATTGCAATCTGAACTTTTAACTTGATTATCAAAAAGTTACTATAAATTTATTTCTTTTTTCTTTTACACTACACAATATATATTATTTAGAAAAAGATAAAATTTTGAAATACTAATACAGGTTTCTTAGAATTATGCAAATGTTATGTTATTCCAATAAATAGTACTGTTATCGAATTAATTGTGGTTTTGCTTTAATTTTAATTTTTAATTAAAAAATGTAAATATTTCACTGAATCCAAGTTCAAATCCTTGTAAATAGGTTATTTCAATATATAGATACTAAACTCTAAATAACAAAACTTTGATAGAATAAGATGGAAAAAATAATGCAGCATACAGTAAAATTATTACTTACTTAAGAAAGTTTTCAAGGCCCAGTCGTACACCTCCAATTGTGAGCATTAAGAAGCCCCAATTGACCAATCCAGTGAAATTTGTAAATTCTGAACTCCATGAGAAAAGAGAATCTCGTGGTTTGTGTATACTGAAAATCAGCATATAAAATTAAAAAAAACTCATTAGGCACACCACGCACGCACACACCTGCACCAGGCTAATGTTTTATACCATAAGTTTTGTAATCATTCAATATTCTACACAATACACATAAAGTAAATCTAATGTGAGATACTTCATTTGAATTTAATGTCTGAAAATAACCCTGCTATGATTATAAGTAAAATTCCTTCACCTACTTTTAAAGTATATACTAAGTATATTGTATTACAGGACAATGTACCTTATTGAAAAATATAAATGAAATATTGAAAATATTAGTTACTTTTTTAAATATATCTTGAATGCTGTTATGATTTTCATAATTTATTTAATTAACAAAAATATAATTATACAAATACTCACGGCTTATCTAATTGCAACCTTCGTGCCTTTTTTTCCTGCTCCGATATTTCTTCTGCCCGTGTTACACTCTGCGCTCTTCTATAACGAAGCGCTTTATCTTCATCTTCCGTAGTCATTCTTCTTTAAAAAAAATACTGACTATATTAGTTATCCTTTCTGCCCAGTGTTGTATAAAATTAATTGTATAAAATTGTTAAGACATCATATTGATATTTGAAATGAAGTATACGCAAAGATTTCCGCTTAAAAAACTTAGGAAGATACCTTGTCTGGTCGTTGCAAGGTGAAAAGATACAAGAAAGTAACTACACGATAAATAGCGGTTCGCCACTCATCTGTTTGATTACGACATACCTACATATTTATAAAGCATTTAAAAATACGAACCTTTAAAATTACTAATGATTGCCCTCTAAATACTTTTCATAAATAATAATCAACAAATGTTACAAAATATTAAACTAATTATGTAGTTTAACATAGCATTTCTATTTGAAACTTCAAAAATCAAAGGTTACATTAGGCGCTGCGGTCTATGTCAAACTCAGTAGAGTTGTCCGATAGTATCGATATATTTCTACCGTAAACCTGGGTTAATATAAATCGTGGGGAAAATAGAAATATTTTTGGAATTAACTTATTTCTTAATAGTAGTCTGTGAATAGTATTAAATGTCCAATATAATAATATGTGGAGAGAGAAAATCTGTTCCTCATATTTCGACAACAGCATGACAACAACGCATTCGGACGCTAGATGATCGTATGCCGGATTTACACATGGACGTTAACGTAGTGTTTTATATTCTCTTTGATAGACGTATAAATACAAACAGGACTGCACACTCACGAAATAGTGTCCTGAAATAACACTAATAATGTTTAATTCATATTGAAAAAGGTTTAATTTTGCTATAATAAAAGACATGGAGGCAAAACGAGCCGAGCGAGATAGTACATGGAGGTCCGTGTCCGTTTTCTTTCGCTACGGTGGCCATAATAAAACCCTATCTTAAATATTTTATTAACACGCTTTTATTAGCTTCGCGTATGTATGTAATTGATTGATTGACTTGAAATTTTGCACACTTGTCAAGGACCGATGACAATACAACAAGTTATAAAGTATATTAGATTATTCTAACCAGAACATTCAAAATTTTTATTTTGTTAAAAAAACAATAAAAGTTGTTAATTTGCACGCAGCTGTCATCCTTTGATAAGATAGCCGTAAATAGATGTTTTTTCGGCAGCCTTCATGGCGCAGTTTGTTTAGACGTCGGCTGTGAAACGAGAGGCCGCAGTTTCGATCCCCGCACCGAGACAATTGTTTGTGAAGCCCATAAGTATTTGTCTCCGATCTGGGTGTTTCTGAGACTGAAAAGTCTCTCGTAGCTTCTGATACCCACGAGACAAGACTCGATCTTAGTGTAGGGGTCATGTCATGTATGTGACTGTTGGATCTGTGAGTGTGTATTATTTTTTTTATGGTCACCCTATTAGCGTGGGACGCAATCTTCCAATCAACATCTCTCGCTCGGCTCGTTTTTTCGATCAGAGTGCGCAGTCCTGTTTGTATAATACGTTTATGGATTTACACGCTGGCTAGTACTATGTAATCTGTGACGCTGGCTGAGGGTTGGCAAACGTCTACAACATAAATCGTTTAGTTTAGTTTATTTAGTCTAAGCATGCTTACCGCTTACACTAAAATATAGAATAAAGTTTATAAATGTTTTTTTAATTTAATTATAAAACTAACTCTAAATTAATTTAAACAGATAACCTTCTTTGAGTATTTGTCTTCATGCAAGACCTAAAGAGGAGTGTTAAATAATAAAGCAATAGCATGAGGTAATAATTTTTAAAACGCGGAAAGGCCATATAAAAACATCTTTTTTATGGTTTTTTTACATCGTTTTCCCGATTTTAAGCAAATCAGGTATAAATAATATTTGCAATCAAAATTTAAACAATATCTATTTAACGCATTGTTTGTGATATGTCTACCTAATATAAACAACAAGCATTTATGCTCGTAATCTAATTCTACTAATATGATTAACATGTCCAGTTACATATAATATGAAGAGAGAAAAACTATTTCTAATATTCTATTCCTACAGTATGTTAGTCCGCCAACTCGCACTAGGCCAGCTTGGTGGGCTATATGGCCTAACCACTCTCAATCGATTCTCTCGATTGTAGAGTAGGCACAAGAGGAAAGGCCCGTGCCAAGCAGTGGGACGTATCGGCTGGTACAGATTATTTTATAATTTTGACGGCAAAAGATCGTAGACAATCTATAACGAAAATTATTTAATGGCGTTTAATATTATTACTTTATATTATTTTTTCATAACATTAAAACGCTTCGTACATGTGTACTACGTATTTTAAAACATAAAATAATAGAGACCCAATTCGATTATTATTAATAGTGTACTTATGATTTATATCGATATAAATTATTTACGTCACTATATCTCGCTCATTCGAGTCGAGGAAGGAGGAGGAGACGTACGTGTGTTCAAGTGACGTAATGAGACTGAAGATAAGGAAATAACCAAAAATCGAATGAGATAAAATTTTATCTCAGAAATCTGACTAAAAAATAATTTTTTAACATCACAATGAAGATTTGGACGTCGGAACACACATTTAAGTGAGTAAATCCTATGAAACTTTGTGACGCAATCCGATATTTCAATGATGTCTAGTTAAATTAACAATGTTTTATAATTCGTCATTTCGTTACAGTCACCCGTGGGAGACGGTTGCTCAGGCAGCATGGCGGAAATATCCAAATCCTATGAATCCAGCCGTCATAGGCACGGACGTTGTGGAAAGGAAAGTCGTTGACGGAGTGTTACATACACACAGACTTGTCAGTTCTAAGTGGTTTTTTCCGCGGTGGGCACAAGCGGTAAGCAACTAATTACCAAATAATGCGCGCTTAATGACCTTCGGACTTCAAACAAATACAACAAATGCGTTTTGTTTGACCCTGATAACATAATTAAGTTAATTTAACATTTAATATTCAATATATTTTGATTTCGCTTAAATTATAGTCATTATTAGGAATATGAATAACATCACAATAACAAGAAATTGTATTTTCAAATGTATTTTTCTCACGCATTTTCAGCTTATTGGAACAGCAAAGATATGTTATGCAAGTGAAAAATCTGAAGTGAACCCCACTGATCGTCAGATGACACTAAAGACGACAAACTTGACATTTTGCCATTACATAGCTGTTGATGAAACCGTGAAATACACTCCCCATCCCTCTGATTCCTCGAAAACTCTTTTAACACAAGAGGCTGTAGTCACCGTACAAGTAAGTACATTTTTTATAACTAAAGAGATGTTTTTAAGTCTTTGTTTGTTTGTAAAAATCAACATTATGTTATAAACCACATTATGCCAGGAGGAAAAGAACAAGGTTGACATGTTGAGCCAATATTTTAATGATTCCTGTGTCTATATTATAATTGAAGAACAAAGCTTTCAATAAACACCTACAACATTTTTAATACTTAATTCTCATAAATTTCACATCATGCAGCAGATTATTTTGTTCAAATTTAAAAGTTATTTTAATACTATAATTGTAGTCTCTATTTTCATTACCATAATTTCTTACCACGCGTAAAGGAAATGACCTTGACTTTGATTGTGTGGAAAAGTTTATCAACATTGTTTACTTTATCATTGTGTTGTAGTTTTAATAAAAAAAATTTTTACCTCTGCTCATATATATTTAAATGTCCTTACATTAATTTAAATCCAATATGAGTCCATATGCTTAGAAATCTTTCCTTGTTGCAAGATAACTATGTATTATTTTAAAATCCATATCTATGAAATGTTTGTCTCACGTGTTTGGCTTATCTTAAACACATTATTGATTACAGGGTGTGCCTCTTAGTAACTACATGGAAGATTTGTTAACTAATAAGATATCTCTGAATGCTGGCAAAGGCAGACAAGCCATTGAATGGGTCATAGGCAAATTGGATTCGGAAATAAAGGAGTTAGCAAGTTCTGCATGTAAAAGCACAGATGAATTATTATCGCAGACAAAGAAGTCAATAGATGATATAACAATAACAGCAAGGAGGTCAATGGATGATATATCATCCAAGGCCAAGAGCACACTTGATGATATAGAAAAATTCACCAAAGCTAATGCTAATCAAAGGAGCTGAAAAGAAGAGTGATGAAGCTTTGTCAAACTAATACTACCTGAACCTAAGAACCAAACAAAAATGAGGCACCGTGACCTCATTTAGTTAATAGTTTAAAATAATATTTATGTATTATTTTAACAATAGAACTAATTTATGAGTTTTGTATAGTTTGATCTGCATATTCTGTATGGTTTATGGTTTCAGTATGTTCTAAGTGTGATTTGACAGCTCTCTGCAGTGTTAGTTTTTGTATTGCTATCTGAATTAAACATTGGAATGATAATGGATACATTACATATGGGTTCTATGTTTGGTGACAAATAAAAGAATTAACTATTTTATATTATTTATTTTCATATAATGTATGTACAAAAACTAACTTTGTAATATAATGTATTTAATTCCATTGCTACATTTGTTAATCAAAACTACAATTTATTAATTACTGTGTAAATTACCTTATATAGCATTAATCTATTAAAGAATGTCTTCAAATTATCTACTGATGTAAAAATTGTTTGCACTTAGTTTAAGTTGTGGTTTTAATAATTGGCAAATATAGATTGTAATCATTAACCCTTATCACATTTATTGAGTATTATGTATTGTTTAACTTTATTAATTTATTTTATATCATAACATAGTCAAACATGTGACTTGTCAAAGATTTTATAGTAGATATTTTGGTAATGCTTTTGACAATTCTAAAAAGTATGATTGAAATATATTGATATAATTAATTGAGTGATAAGGGTTATTAATATTGTAAGAAACTGAATGTATGTTAAAAATAAATTAATGTGATAAAGGGTAATTTATAAAAAAATGTTTTAGAATTGTATTTTAATTTGTAACAAAGCAAGCTTGCTAACTCATGAGAACAACTGAGAAGACATTATTATTAGTTTCTCATTCCACAATTTACATTTCATACAAAATACAATAAATTTTTGTTGTTGCAAATGTATTTTATTAATAAAACTCATTGCCTGGATGACAATCAGATCTAACATCATGTACTAGTGCCAGATGAAGTCATATTGCCATTGGGAACACTTCCTGGTGCAGTCCTGTTGGTGGCAGCTAGATGGGAGGCCTTGAGTCTATCCAGTTCATTGACCCAAGAGCGTACATGCTCTAACCGATGCCATGCCATTTGCAGCACTTTCTGTGAAGCATATCCAGAGCCCTCATGGGGTTGACCTGTAGATACTTGGGTTAAATAATTTATTTGGTCGCTCAATTTGCTCTCTACTTGACTGAGTGTTCTCAGGAATTGAGATGTGTTTGCTTCTGCTTGTTTTTGGCCAGATTTCTCTTTGCTGAGTTCAAGTAATGCTTGTGCTGAAAATTAAGAGGTTGACTGAGACAGGACATTATGTATCGTTAAAATACATGTCAAATGTATGCACACAACATGGAGTCTACTCAAAAAATCATTATTAATACATAACAACATATTGTGTCCCCCCTCAGTCAATGTTAAGGGGACAGACAAACATGATTGTGCTTGGCTTTGACATAATGTGCATTTTTGCATAACAATAAATTAGCAACTCATACATGCCAAGTATTAATCTATCTACACATTTCATTTAAGGCAAAATTCGCATTGGGAGAATATAATATTATTATTTTTTTAAACTTGAAATAATGCCAGCATGTAAAAAATCTACATTGAAAGATGTAGTGTACCAAATATTATTTGCTTGTTGGTCATGAAGTTTATATAGAACACCAGTTGTACGTCCCAATAAATTCCAATAACTGCTGTTGATAATAACTCCCTAATGTAATGATATTTTCATCTGACAATGTTAATAAGTTTCCTCATCAAATAATATACTTATTATTACCCGAACAATAATTATTAATTAGAACTATAAACACCACATTATTACCTGCACATTGTAAACATGTAATGATATCTTTTTCGATATCATCAAGCACTTGAATTCTTTCCATGGGCGCAGCCATTCTCAGTTATCACTTTTCAATAATATACTTCAATATAAATTGTTAATTGAGAGCAAAAAATTGATTTATACCACGTTGAAATGTTATGAGTTTGTTTATAGACCTTTAATATTTTGTGATAAGAATTTTTTGAATAGAATTCTTTCCTTCAACCTTTACCCTTTGTCATAAAATAGTGTTGCATATCAATAGTCGACTATTGCTAAACTATCGATAGTCTATCGATAGGTGACGTCATATCAATAGTATCGATGGCCTATCGATAGTATCGATTCTATCAGTAGTGTGATATGGGCAATAGTATTGATATACAAAAATAGTATCGATAGTATCGATACTATCGAAGGCCAGTATTGCTAATAAAGCAATACTATCGATAATATCGATAACTCACACTATCGATAATTTAATAAACTGCGATAGTATTGCCTTCCAATATTCAATTACATAGCCAGTATATTTCTTATTAAAAAAGAAAACTTATTAATCCTAAAGAGCATAATAATCTCAGAATGTAATCAAAAATTGACACAGGGCTACAAAAGCATTAAACTATCGATGGTGTAATACTATCGATAGTTTTACAAACTATAAATAGTATTGATAGCTTTTATTATTTAATACAACGATACTATCGATATTATCGATAGTATCGATAGTATTACTTTAAATATATCGATATTGTCGATACTATCGATAGTATCGATATTATCGATAATATCGATAGCACTATCGATATTGTTACTAGTTTTCGAGGTCATCTATCGATAGGGAAACTATCGATAGTTGGGCAACTCTATCACGAACTGGGCATGGATACTGTTGGGTCATGAAAAATTTCCGAAAATTTTCCAAATGAAATTTTTCAATTTTTCAGAAAAATATGAAAAATTTCAGAATATTTTTCCGATATTTTTCCATTCTTGAATTTCGAACGAAACGTAACTTCCTAAAAAACGGGGTGAATCGAAATTCAGAGAGAAATAGAAAAAATAATATTGTTTGTTTTTTCGTGTTTTATGAACCAAATTGATTATGCTTTATTTATAATTAATGGTTTATGACTCTTTTTCCTAAATTGCAGCCATTACATTTAGTCCCTACCGCGAATTTGGACTTTACAGTATTACAAATGCATGTATTTTTACTTTATTAGCAAGTTTATTACGAATATAAAACAATTAAATCGATTTTACGATTAAAAAGCTACAATTAAGTTAAATAATCGAATTTTTCCATTATTTTTCCATTTTGAAATTTTTCCGAAAAATTTCCTGAAATTTTTCCGAAAAATAGAATTTTTCCGAAAATTACACAACACTAGGCATGGATAATAGCTTGAGATAACATTGTTGTCGGGTTAAAACAATGATTAAAGAATAAAGAGGATGACGCACAAAAGTAGTACTATATATCAAGTTATAGTTATGTTAGGAGTATCGACGCGGAATTGTGCATTTATGTATCTGTCTCACTTACACAAAGGTAACTTGTCACTTAATGAAAGAGACAAATAATAACTGCTTAGTTTCGAATATGGCAATATTTTGTTCACTAACCACACTGAGACCGCCCATAGCCCAAAATGACGCCATTTTTGTTTCCTGCATGAAATGTCAAACTGTGGATATGTGGATTCAATACGAAATTATTAATATCGATATTATCATTATTAAATATTTTGATGTTTATTTTTCAAAAAAGAAAAAAATCGAAAAGTGCCATTGATTTTTATATATTAGATATATTCAGAACGACAAACAAAGTAAAATTAAAAATATTTATTAGATTACCTATATATTATAATATTTTTTAGATCGAACCCGCGGCCGGTCGTTTTACAGCCGGTGTCTAACCTACTGCGCCACGGAAGCTGTCTTATACACGCAAAGGAAGTCGCAAGCAAATTCTAGATATTAATAAAGTTGTATTTTATCTCAAGTGTGTATTATTTGACACAAATCAAATCCAATCATCAGGTAAAACTTACCCAAGAAATATATCATAGCATGAAAATAATGTCAAAATATCGACCTATTTTTATTGGATTTCATTTTTAATGACTTTACAGTTAAATCCTAAAATTCCCTGTTTATACTCAATTGTCATGTAAAGCGAAAATTAAAAATGTACAAGTTTATACACTGATATTTGTGTAAATTCAAAGTTTTTCAGTCGTATGCCACTGTTGATGGATCGATGTCGATAGAAAATTCGGTACTAGCGTATTACTATTTTTTGGGGCGGAGCCGCCGCCATGTTTGTATACCAAAGTGACCCGTGTCACGTGACCTTATGCTCTATCCTCTATAATCTATAATCATTGGGTTAAAACCATAGATGTAGTATAACATAGATCGGCAATGTATCATTTTGAGTGAAACCAAAACGAGAATATGATAGTGTGCGTGAAGTTTGCACAATGATTATAGAATAAAGAGGATAGAGCATAAGGTCACGTGACACGGGTCCCTTTGTTTTACCAACATGGCGGCGGCTCCGCCCCTAAAAATAGTGATACGCTAGTACCGAATTTTCTATCGACATCGATGCATTAATAGTGGCATAAATACGACTGACAAACTTTGAATGTACATAAATATCAGTGTATAAACTTGTATAACTTTTTTTAATTTTCGCTTTACATGTCAATTGAGTATAAACAGGGGATTTTAGGATTAGACAGTAAAGTCATTCAAAATTAAATCCGATAAAAATAGTTCGATGTTTTGATATTTTATTCATACTATGATTTATTTCATGGTAAGTTTTACCTGATGATTGGATTGGATTTGTGTCAAATAATACACACGTGAGATAAAATACAACTTTATTAATATTTATAATTTGCTTGCGACTTCGTCTGCGTGTATAAGACAGCCTCCGCGGCGCAGTAGGTTAGACGCCGGCTGTGAAACGAGAGGCTGCGGGTTCAATTCTCGCACGGGGACAAATATTGATGAGGCCGAAAATTCTCTCGTAGCTTCTGATACCCACGACACAAGACTTAATTGATCTTAATGTGGGGTTAGGACCATGTATGTGACTGTTGGGTGTATTTATTTATTTATTTATAAAATAATGTGGACGTAAAAGAAAACTACATGAAATCGCAACAACTATTTTATTGTTACCTCATCTTAAATTTTTTACAAACATCAACGTGCAACATAAACGTAAAATAATGTACCCAACAAGCTAAGGTCGTGTACGCTGTCGTCACATTGTGTTGCAACCATTAGCGTCGCGTATCGAAATGATTAACAACAATTTAAAATATCACCTTTTAATTATTAATTTTACCAATTTAGAGATTATTAAAATTAAAAAAGTCCATAAGGTCTACATCAATAAAGATTATAAAAAAAAAAACATTTTTACTTATTTTGGAGCCTCGTGCATATTCCCTATTGCCCAATTTGATAATTGTAACTGTAAAAGCGACGATTGTTTTGTTATTTTTTTTTGTATCGTCGTATAAGGGTGGTAAATACACAGTTTTTCCTAAAATAATAAATTGACTGCCAAAATTCCGTGACAGTTCTTAACAATATTCAAGGTAGTTAGTCATATATACTCAATAATATTGTCGAAGAAATATATTTACAAAATGTAAACTTATCTTTTTAATATAGACTTTTTAAGTGGCCAGTTCTAAAAACTTAGTAAACAACAATGAAAATATGTACACTAAACTAACAACTTAAATATATAACTAGAAATACAATATCTACACAAAACGAACAGTTAAAATGTAAAAATGGAAATTAAACAATTAGCTAAATAAAGGAATTGTGGCGGACATCGCGAAAGGTCGGGCAAAGTGATTTTGGATTTTTCTATTCATTATCAGCCCAGAGTCAGGAATTTGTGCCCGATATGGCGATAGGCTCACCACCTATAACATCGTGGGACGGAACATACAAGGCGAAATGTGGATGTCCTGATTGCACCTCCGCCTACCCCTTCTGGGAAAAAAGGCGTGAGTTTATGTATGTATAAATATTATGATAAATATATTTGTAACAAAAATAACAAACAAATTTTAAAATGATAATATCGATATGAATAATTTCGTATCACATCCCTAAACTTGTGTGTAAACAAACAATACGGTTGTTATTCGTACTACTTGTATAAATAACGCTTAGAAGAGTCTAAAACTTAATCAACAAGATCCTTAAACAATTGTAAATGATATAAACAAACCCAAAATGTAAATTTAGACACATATTTGTTATTATTTCGTAAAAACAGTTACTAACCTATGAAAAGAAATTTTGGGGTCCTTTTGGCTTGAACTCGACTAGCATCCTTTCACACAACACTGAGGCATTTTAAAAACTTTACAATTAATCTAATAAGCAAACTTAACAAACTTAAGACACGAGATTAACAATGAAAAAAATCGAAATTCTTTGATTGTGCAGATTTGTTTACTCCTATTGACAGATAACGCCACAGTTTGACATTACATGCAGAAAAGAAAAATGGCGTCATTTTGGGCCAAGGGCGGTCTTAGTGTGGTTAGTGAACAAAATATTGCCATATTCGGAACAATGGAGTTACTATTTGTCTCTTTCATTAAGAGACAAGTTAGCTTTGTGTAAATGAGACAGATACATAAATGTACAATTCCGCGTCGATACTCCTAACATAATTATAACTTAATATATAGTACTACATTAGTGCGTCATCCTCTTTATTCTTTAATCATTGAGTTTGCATGTGTGCGTGACAGATAATGCTGCGCCATGCACTGTCGATACTATCATATCGATATACCTTACGGCCAACCAATAAAATTAAATTTTATAGATTTATACAGTGTTGTGTAATTTTCGGAAAAATTCTATTTTTCGGAAAAATTTCAAGAATTTTTTCGGAAAAATTTCAAAATGGAAAAATAATGGAAAAAATCGATTATTTAACTTAATTGTTGCTTTTTAATCGTAAAATCGATTTAATTGTTTTATATTCGTAATAAATTAGCTAATAAAGTAGAAATACATGTATTTGTAATACTGTAAAGTCCAAATTCGCGATAGGGATTAAATGTAATGGCTGCAATTTGTAAAAAAGAGTCATAAATCATTAATTATAAATAAAATATAATCAATTCGGTTCATAAAACACAAAAAAACAAACAATATTTTTTTTTCTATTTCTCCCGAGTTTCGATTCACCCCGTTTTTCTGGAAGTTACGTTTCGTTCGAAATTCAAAAATGGAAAAATATCGGAAAAATATTCTGAAATTTTTCATATTTTTCTGAAAAATTGAAAACTTTCATTTGGAAAATTTTCGGAAATTTTTCATGACCCAACAGTAGATATATATGAGACATTTCATGGTATTTTAACAGAAAAATAATGATTGTGTTTATTTCAACACAGATACGTAAACACAAGTAAATAAAGAAAAATCGTCATATTTGAGAATACTTTTATTTCACAAGTTTTGTAAAGCATTCCTTATAATAATATCTAATGTTCTATTGTTTTATTAGAATGGCAGCCTCCGTGGCACAGTTAATTTGAAACCGGCTCAGAAATGGTAAATTACGCACACTAAATATTAATTAATATTTAGCAAATATCAGTAGTGAATAAATAAAGTGAAGTGATAACTGTTATTATAGAATTGATGTTATACTACGAGATTATAAAATGAAGTGAAACCTCTATGGTCATTGACTATTTTTATCGACATAATATTATTGATCGAAACTGTCAATCAATCTCTAGCAAATGTTGGTTGAAATTGGCTATTTGACTAATTTCTGAAAAGTGTTTTAAAGTCTAGATATAACCACTCTATACCTCTTCAAACTATTAATTTATTTTTAAAGAGTTGTTTATAACAAATAAACATATTTTTCAGTATTATCATCATATATGTCACCAAAACGGTAGGTCACGTGACTTTGAAAAAGTTACGTCACGCTTTATAAATGGTGAATGATCTTAGTGGCAGAGATGAATGAAAATTGTAAATCGTGACATCAAACGCGCACAATGACAGCTTGTCGTGTTTTGTTACACTTAATCAACAGATAAAAAATGGTAAACTTATTTTAGACAATTTAAATATTTATAATTTAGATAAATGTAAATAAAAATACCTATAATTATTGTTTACCAAAAAGCTATCATATGCAACACATTTTATTATTTATTGCCACAACAGTCAAATACCCAATTATTATAAATTCACGTATATAATATCATTTTATATAGGCAATGGATGCTTTCTACGCATTTAAATAATAAATAAGGACATTCTGTTCTACCGATATACATACAAGGTTTGTCTTACAATTCTACAATATTGTCACTAAACAACATTGAAAAAAGTGATACGATCTTATGAAAAACTATGATTATTCGGGTTTTTACACTAAAATCAATCACATCCAGGCACTGGACAACTCACCATAATAAATTATATTTAATAAAAGTAGCTCAGTTCTGAAATATTAAATAAATCAAGAAAATAAGCGAAATTTGTCGTTCGCTTAAATTACATATTTTCACACAAATCACTATAGAAAGCTCTCCGTGTAAACGCATGGTCGCATCATGCGTCTCGCTTTAATGTATGATTTGAATCATTCTATCTCTTTCACATTGCCGATCTATGTTATGCTACATCTATGGTTAAAACTACTGTTGGGTCATAAAAAATTTCCGAAAATTTTACAAATCAATTTTTTCAATTTTTCAGAAAAATATGAAGATTTCAGAATATTTTTCCGATATTTTTCCATTTTTTTTCGAACGAAACATAACTTTCTGAAACACGGGGTGAATCGAAACTCAGAGAGAAATAGAAAAAAAAATTGATTGTTTTATCGTGTTTTATGAACCAAATTGATTATGTTTTATTTATAATGAATGGTTCATGACTTTAAAGTATTACGCAAGTATTTTTACTTTATTAGCAAGTTTATTACGAATATAAAAGAATAAAATCGATTTCATGATTAAAAAGCTACAATTAAGTTGAATAATCGTATTTTTCCATTTTGAAATTTTTCCGAAAAATCGAATTTTTCCGAAAATTACACAACACTAGTGAAAACAATATGTTGCCCTGTTGAAAAATCTTTTAAAAAGAACATAAATGGGGTTTTCATTAGCTTTTAAATAATTCGTAAAAATATTTCCATTCGCCCCGTAATTTATATCCGCCCCGTTTTACTGCATTGAATGTTGAAAAATGAAAATTGCATTATCTGAGCTGGCAACAAACCATTTCCTCATTCAAACTTAGAGTTTCACTCGGCCATTTTTGTTGCGACAGTCACCGAACATGGTTGGTAGTGCAAACGTGTTATATTAATCAAAATGTATTTGCAAAATCCTTGAGTTTTTCATTAAATTTAGTTACTTACAAATATAATATCATTGTAAATTGTTTACTGAATACGTTATTTTATTCTACTATCTGTGCTTATACGTGTGTTAAAAAGATTCAGATGATGATACCTAGTTTTCAATATTTATACGGTTAGAACCTGAGTTCTTGTGAAGATTTTACTAGGGCGGACTGATGACGATAATTTTCCATATGATTGTTGTGAGGAAAGTGGCAGTATTATTGACCCATGTGTTTTTTAGTCGCACAGGAAGTTCTCGGCGCCTCGCCATGGGTCGATGGGATTCTACCCCAAGAAGAGGTCCCGTCGTCATCGTGGTAAGGTCAAGGCGTTCCCCAAGGATGACGCTAGCAAGCCGGTGCATCTCACCGCCTTCATCGGCTACAAGGCCGGTATGACCCACGTGGTCCGTGAACCCGACCGTCCTGGTTCAAGTAAGTATTAATTAAAGTTTTTAATTTTATCTACCTACCTATCTATCCATTTAGCTATAGAAAGCCTCCCCCAAGTATCTACACATTCTGCAACCTTAACCAGGTTGTCCAACACTTCACGCTTTAATTCACCCAAAAGAGTCATCTTATTGATACTGTAAATGTACTGATAGGCCTTTCCTTAGCTTTTATATCAATGCAAACTAGTAATAAATTATCATTTATAAATTATCCTAATATTTTTCAGAGATCAACAAGAAGGAAATTGTGGAGGCAGTCACTATTATCGAGACTCCTCCCATGGTGTGCGTGGGCGTCGTTGGTTACATCGAAACTCCGCACGGTCTACGCGCCCTGCTTACAGTCTGGGCTGAGCACATGTCTGAGGACTGTCGCCGTAGATTCTACAAGAACTGGTATGTCCTCTCTCTGTCATTATGATGGATCCAAATTTTTGTTAAGTAATATTTTTGAGCAACAATTGATATCATAGTTAAATAATCATTTTGCTCTTTGATAATTTTATTACTTACTATTTTTGGTGATATGGCTGTGATTAGGAACAAATAAGTAGCAGCAAAAGTTATAGATAGCAGATAAATATTATTGTTATGCTATGTTGCTCAACAAAAATTACAGCTGTATTGTATGTAATTTTTTTAAACGAAATTAATGCAAACCTACTAATTTATACTCATAGCTCTCCTCTCGCAGGATGAGAGCTTGCATTTATGTATGCCTAGAGTGTTACGCTTGGTGCATATGATTGCCTAGTGGTCTCCGCTCAATGAAGAGACTACCGGGCTTTTCTTGTAGCAGCAGGTTTGATTTATGCTTAAAATCAGGTACAAATGCAAGAAGAAGGCTTTCACCAAGGCCAGCAAAAAATGGCAGGATGAACTTGGACGCAAGTCTATTGAAAAGGACTTCAAAAAGATGATCCGCTACTGCAGTGTGGTTAGGATTATTGCTCACACCCAGATGAAACTGCTTAAGCAGCGTCAGAAGAAGGCTCACATCATGGAGATCCAAGTAAATGGTGGAACCATTGAAGACAAGGTTAAATGGGCCAGGGAACACCTGGAGAAACCCATCCCTGTAGACTCTGTGTTTGCCCAGGATGAGATGATTGACTGCATTGGTGTCACCAAGGGTAAAGGATACAAAGGTAAATATTTAATATTGTATTTCAATTCATTTTAGTGATTTTCAGCTCAAGACTATTGTTATATGAAATTTATTCATACTATGAGTTTAATAAATTTTATATAACTTAAAATGTGGTCAATTAAATTCCAGGTGTAACATCTCGTTGGCACACAAAGAAGTTGCCTCGCAAGACTCACAAGGGTCTCCGCAAGGTAGCTTGTATTGGAGCATGGCATCCTTCTAGAGTGTCATTCACAGTGGCCCGTGCTGGTCAAAAGGGCTACCACCACAGGACTGAGATGAACAAGAAAATCTACCGTATTGGACAAGGTAAATAAAACTAAACATAAATGTCCATGGCATAAATAATAGGGACCACCAGGACACCCACATTTCGCCATGTATGTTCTGTCCCACGATGTGATACGGGGCGAGCCTATCCGACATCGACAGAAATTTCTGTCTCGGGGCTCAAAATAATTAATAGATAAATCCAATATTTTGTCCGACTCGGGGTTCGAGCCCGAGACCTCAGCGTTATAATCGTATCGTTGTTGATATCACGTACGCTGACATCACAGAAAGTTCGCGCGAAAATCGCATTTAAATGCTCCGAAACTTGTTCATATTTTAAGTTTTTTTTTCCAATAATATAACACAGATTCAATTAAAAAATACGACACGCATATTCTTAACAATATAAATGATAAATAAAATATTTGTTTCTTACTTTACTCACTTTCATAATCTTAATTGGGTTTTTCAGGAATCCACACTAAGGATGGAAAGGTGATTAAAAACAATGCCTCTACTGAATATGACTTGTCTGAGAAGTCTATCACACCCATGGGTGGTTTCCCCCACTATGGTGAGGTCAACAATGACTTTGTTATGATCAAGGGTTGCTGCATGGGACCCAAGAAACGAGTCATCACTTTAAGAAAGGTGAGAGTAATTCTAAAATTATTAAATGACAGGTAAACTTGTCTTCAGTTCAAGTTTCAACATGTTTGTATTTACAGTCACTCCGAGTACACACCAAGAGGGCGGCCCTTGAGAAAATCAGCTTGAAGTTTATCGACACATCCTCCAAGTTTGGTCACGGTCGCTTCCAGACGCCGGCTGACAAGGCCGCGTTCATGGGTACCCTCAAAAAGGACCGCATCCGTGAAGAGGCTGCAGCTACTGTGGCGCCGCCTGCCGCGCCTGCTCAGTCCTAAACATCTTTGGACCCTAAAAATAAATGATATAAAAATAAAGCATGTTTTATTTAATCCACAGCTGAGATATTATGAGATATGATGAGAAAGTAAAATGTTAAGAAATATCTACCCACATTTGAAATAGGTTTGTGACAAGAACACTTATCAAAGATGCTCGCAAGTGATACAATTTTTTTTTTAAATAATATTTTTAAAAGTTCTGGTTGAGGTAATGACACTCTGAAATAATGCATCGTCATCGGTCCAAGTATGCAAAATTTCAAGTCGACCCGACGCGTATTGGAAGTGCTCGAAAAAAAGACTCAAGATTCCGTTACATACCTACATAGATACAGGCGAAGATGATATAAGCGTGTTAAAAATAAAACCGTATTCAAAACTATAATTACATACATACATAAATAAATTCACGCCTTTATCCCAGAAGGGGTAGGCAGAGGCGCCACCAGGACACCTACATTTCGCCTTGTATGTTCTGTCCCATGATGAGCTACTTCCGTCTAGGGGGCGAGCCTATCGCCATAACGGGCACGATTTCCTGACTCCGGGCTGATAATGAACAGAAAAACACAATGTCGCGGCCCGACCCAGGATTCCATTTCCAACCCGAGACCTCAGTTTTTTAATCCTATAGTAGTACAACTACGCCACCGAGGCAGCAAAACTAAAATTAATAAGAGAAAAATAAATTTAATCGTTTAAAATTTTAAATTACCTAAATACGCCAACTATTTTTTGAGCTTTACGCGGGCAAAACCGTAGGGCGCAGCTAATGTTTAATAAGTAATCATAAATAGTACAAAAATAATTAACATGTAGGTATGTGCGCTGCAGGCTGAAAAATATTGTGGACCCCTGCTCTACCTCAAAAACTACTGAACCGATTCCGATAACACTTGCACAGCTCCTAAGCTGGACTTTACTTAATTGAACTGAAAATAATTTATAAATATTTTTGTTCTAAATCCTACTTACACTTTTTAGATATGCGTGGACAAACATACTGACATACGTACACTTTGGCACGCATGTTTAGAAGCCGGTATAGACTTATCTGTCATTAATATATCCAAAAATGATGCAATTCTGACAAAATTACATACATCAGGTCGAATTGATAAAGTAACAATACAGGGCGGATCCAGCTTTCAAGTCGGGGAGGGGTCATAAAGTTGTAGTCAGAACATTGGACGTACTCGAATTCGATTACAATTATACATTTAAGTGATTATTTAAAAGTTTGTTACACCTGCGATTAGTGAATGTGTAAACGATTTATTTTAAGTGAAAATCAACGATATATTTTAAAAATCGGTCAAACTGGAGTCAGCCCGGGGGGGAGGGGTCATGACCCTCATGACTTACCCCCTGGATGCGCCCTTGGTAACAATATATCAATCAATGCCTGTGACAAGGCAGGGAGAATACAATTGGGTATTTTACTAAAAAAAAAATTATTGTATTTATCAAAAGATATCCATATACAAAATCTAGCAAACAAAGAATTTTGTAAATCCATTCACAATTAAACAATTTAGAAACGTTTAAAATCTTGTAGTAAAAGAAAAAGGATGCAAAACTAAACTAGTGACGTCACTAGGCCTGATATGCATTGCAGTGTGCGAGTATGAAAGAGACGGTGCGATATCCCCACTACGCTACCAATCTTTTATTTAAAATACTAATATGTGCCTCATGTTACAAGCTACTTTGATACTGTTTTGACGGAAATGTTTTATTTCAATGGTATTTGTGTCTGTATGCAAAATAATAAAAAAAGTCGATCATAGTAAAATACCCCATTACAAAGATAATAGGAAAATATTATATGGGTATTATTTATTTATCAAAGTAATTATTTTTTACTATATGTCTGACACATTGAAGTACAATATTACGTTCATGCCGCATTTCTTTGAATAAAAGTTTCTGAAGGAGTGTTGAAGGCAGTTTTGATTTTTGTCTTCTTTGATGTATTGGTTTCTGGATCTTTTTCTCTTGTTTTTTCTTTACATTTCTTGGGATTTCTATTAAATTACTTTCATTAACTTCTAATTCAACATTTTTCACTACTTTACATTCTTCAGGGCCACTATCATTATCACTATTATTATTTACTCCACTATCATGGGTACTTGATGGCTTTTCAATATTTGTTATAATTTCATTATTTTTATTTTCTTGTTCTTGTTTTTCACATATGGCTGTGCTATTTCTTTTTACTGGTGGCTGTTGAATATCTTGCTTTGAATTTTCTTCATCATCTGAGGAGCCATATTGACACATAAGTGAGACTAATGCCCCACATAAAACTGGTTCAGTTGTTTTACTGATGTCTGCGGTTCTGTGAGAATTTTTAATATTTTCTTCATTTTCATCATCTTCTATTATTAGATCATTGCTAGACTCCTCTACAACCTCATCAGCTTGCAAATTCATGACAAGTGCTTGTATACCATTGAATGAAACAAGTTTTTGAGTATCTTCTGCGGGAGGTAAATATTTTATAGAATTTTTTGAACTTACTGGTTTCTTTTTAGTGTCAGTTATTTTATTTTCGCTAATTGATTTTCTCTTTTTTATGTCTCTATCATTGCAGTTTTTATTAATTGGATCACACTTCCTTTTGTTGCCTGAAAAAATAAAATATATTTTTGGTATAAAAAATTATACAACTTATGATTAAACACTATTAGAGAATGTCTCACAATGTCTGGGGTATGTTTTGCCCAACCAATTGGACAGGCCGCTTACAAAAAATATTAAAGAATTTGTAAAAAACTATTAAAGAAATTGTCTTCTTTGACGTAAGAATAGTTCATATTTAGCCGCGTATCGACATCGCAAAGCTGGCTCTCGAGGCTCGCCGCGCAATGTGGAGACGCGTTTGCCTCACGAGCCAAATTGAACGTTGCCGTGCCCTAGCATCGCTCGCGCGAACCGGCTCGCTGTCGGTAACTGACGGTGCTCAAAGAGCGCTCAGTTGCTTGGGACGCTTTTGTACTGCCTCGTGCGCTATGTGTTTCATCCACCAACGTGATTTTCTTCTCTTTTTTTATTAGTTTCTTGCTTTTCTTAAAATTTTACACACAATGAAAAACGTTGTAAACAACTAAAGCGCTTGGTTCCACGGTCAAATGTATACTTACGATAGATCAAATGCAACTGTGAATAACAGAGGTTTCCAAAGTTTGAATTTTGTTTCCATAAAAAGCTAAACATCATATGTGTTGTCTTTAGTCCTATAAAATCACATTGAGAGCTGTTTTATATTTTTTTGTTTTCGTTAAATGATAGAAATTTTAGTAGAATATCCCTAGAAATAATACATAATAGAATCAAATGTACAAGTATCAATTTCAGCGAAGCAAATGACTAAGATTAAGTCATGACATCATACCTGTTTTTGAATTTCTTGTTCTGTGTTCTTGTTTCAATCCCATTCTTTCACCTCTGTCAATCTTTTCTTTCATCTCTGCCACTTTTTTCTCAATGTTGGATCTGGTGGGAAAATTCTTTTTCCTTTCTTCTCTCCATTTTGTTACTTCCTCAGGATTGTCTAGTTTTGCAATTTTTTTGTATAATCCTGTTGAATGCTGCATTTGAATATGTCTTGTAATCACCTTTGGATGGGCTACAAATTGACAACCGTCTATGTTGCATTTCTGAAATAAAAACAAGCAGTTATCTATTATTAAGTAAAAAAAAAGAAGCAGTTCAAAAAGTATCAATAGTTTCGGCGTATAAGCGCTGCAAAGTGTTACTTAAAATGCGGAGATTCAATGATGTTGCCCTGACATAATTCAATTTAAATGAGTATTTCAAGAGGTTTATCAGGTCTAAAATATGTGAGCAGCTACATAATGTTCAATAGTATAGAATGCGCATTTTATTATCAGGAAAGGAAAAGACAGGTCAGGATGTAACAGGACAGTATGTAATGGGACGGGATTTAACAGGACTGGGTGTAAGGGGATGGGATGCAACAGGATAGGATGTGACGGGACAGAATGCAATGGTTCAGGAAAAGAAGTATAGAGTATCAAAGTCATATTGAATAATATGATACCGATGAGGCCTGGAGTCAAAAATTATCTTCTTCATCTGGGAGGAGGCGGGGCGGACAGCTAGTATTTTAAATAAGTACACTAACACCGATTTATTTACCAAAATTAAGCAATCTGCCAAAGATGTTTAAGATGATGTTATAAATAGAATAATGGATGTTTACTTTTATCATATCATGCATCAATCAAAGTATAACCGCCGGCACGGATCTTGAGCGCTCGGCGACAGAGTGGGGATAGCTTTGCGCATCGTGAACTTAAGGACAAAATAAATGAATAAATTAAACAAACGCAATGAATGAACTAAACATAACAACAATATGGCGTTGCGTAGTGAACCAATCACTGGCCGATGCGATAATGCCCCCGCCCGCCTTCTTCATCTACCTCTAAAGAGACCCAAAAATCGACATCTGCGCAAGTAACGGCCAGCGCTCGCCGCTCAAGATTCGTGCCGGTAGCTATACTTAATTTCCGGCTTGGAAGAATAACAACAGGTTTTTTAATGTGTAGTTTCAATAAACATTGCAACGAAAATAATTTCCACCAAAATATTTCTATAACAACTCTAGTGACTAAAGGATGTTTCAGCCTAAAATTACCCAGTGTGGAGCGCAGGACTCCTCTACAAATGAGAATTCAATTGAGAGACGGATTTATAATAAGTTCAGATATAACATGTACTTATTTAATATTTAAATTGTGGTAAAAATCTATGGAATTAATTTGTGTACCTGATGTTGTAATTTGTGGTCTTCTAAATGCTTTACGGTCGGAAATCCTCTGTCGCATGTTTCACACCAATGCTCTTGGTTATTTTTATCAATTAATTGTGGTGATCTCAGACGATAAGAATTATTTATACCATAAAACGCACGTGGATCTCTATTTTGACTCCATTGAACATTATGCGGTGTATTGATTCTAGGACGATAATTCATTACTCTTGGATGTGTTGGTCTAAACATACTTAAATCGTGGTATTACAGTACCGTGCTTCACTTAATTATTTAAAAGAACATAGATCGCGCAACAAAACAGAATTGCAAAATTATAATAATATGTCAATTCGTAAATGTCAAACTATTTCGACAGAATATTAATTTCTTGTTTATTAGTCTGTGCATACAGTATTATCTATGGTCTGTGCCCTGTGGTATTATCTTTGACGGTTGCGAGTCGCGACTTGCGGACTGCGGGCATAATCAATGATTAAAAAAATATATTCTATTATTCTATAATCATTGGTCATAATCTGTGGTCATAATATTTTTGTTCTTGTTATTTACAAACAAACGAAACAAACAAATAAATAAGGTTAAAGCCAGACACTTTGAAATATTTGTGATAAGATCATGAATAATTCGGCGGCGAAGGTATGTCAAATAAGACTGTTTGATTTGAGCTACAGAATAGTCTAATCAATAATCATAGTACATTCGAAACATTGTGGTACTTACATTGATAAAATTTTATTGATTTTTAGGTTGGTGAAATTTTTACGGAGGCGGGTGCTGCCTTCAATAAACTAGCAGAAATGACGATGATGTTGCATCCAATTGCTGAATCTACACCAGGGTGATTACAAAAATATGATTGAATATTATATATAAATCGTACATTCTGTTCATTAAGAGCACTAAACACCAAAACTGCCGACCCGCCGGAATATGTAGGATGAAACTTTGCTGGCTGCTTCACTCATTGCAAGTCAGAAAACTAATGACGCCTACACGTCGGCAGCTCAACATGACATGAGCAACATTTTTATGTCGTTGAACGTCGAGTGTCGCAGGGCAGCTCAGCAGAGCGCTTGCGAAGCCAACGTGTCTGCAGGGAGCACAAGCTGGCTCTCGTTGCCAACAAGGATTATTTTCTAACAGGCTGCTGGGTTGAGTTGGCGGGCAGTGTCGCCGGGCCGGGGGCTTTGGTGTGTACTTGTGTAGTGCGCTAATATTACAATTGCGACTGAAGGAATTCTTAGGTACTCTATAATTTTTTGAATCAATAAAGATAAATAAATTATGAATAAAGCCCTTTCAATTTAAGAGGACTCCATGCTCAGTACTAGGTAATTATGGGCAGATACCGAGTAAGAGAAATTGTGAAACCATAGTATGTTCATTGTATAATTTAGTGTGTTATTCAGTATAATTACAATAATTATAATATATAGAGTCAGTATTTTCATAAGAATTGCTGAATAATGTTAGGTAAACTATCTTGAGAACAAAAGCAAATATTTTTTACTTACATCTAACATACGAAATATAAGGCTAAAACTCAGAACAACATAATATTTCAATATATTAATTACAATAATCAATTTCATGTATTCTTTCCCATAATATCACCTAAATGGATATAATCAAGTAATAAATTTTAGTTTAGACAAGTAATCAAATTTACTCTGCTTCTTCTTCAATAACAACATGTATTATGTCCTTTTTTATTAACTATTAATCATAATTTTGCATTTTTAGTGTGCAACAAAAAACTCCAGTTAAAAGAAAGTTGGCTGATGACAGAGCTTCAGCAGGCAGTAGTACATTGGGAGGACAAGCTCAGCATACCATGCATAATGCTCCAGTATCACAGCAGGTGACAAATCCATTAACATTATAGACACATCATATAATTATTTATAAAAAAACCTATTGACTGTGATGCCTTAACTTAATTAAACCAAGCTTTGACCTCTGCATTATCACTCTATTGTAAACTGGTTTGAATAGAGCAATGCTAAAGTTTCTTGCCCATTCTTCACTGGAACTGCCTTGCGAACCAGTTAGTGGAGAAAAATGATTGAATGTAAATAATGTGTAACATTTAGATATTTAAAAACTCATTTTATTTCATTTAATTTCAAAACACTGAACTATCATACGTTTTGGGCATTGAATCTAGGTAAATAACATGCCATGTATGCAATAACGCCATGTGTTGGACCCAAAAATATTACATGTATGTGTGCCTGGACCTAAAAATACTACATGTATGTCAATATGTTAATTTATTTTTGATATAGCATGTTCACTGTGTTCATGACACTTAAGGCATATTTTCATACAGTGTCATAAGTTCAAGCTACAGTTAATTTGTTAAAGAAATAAGCATTGCTGGTTTAATGCATTTCGGTGTAGGATATATTTTGAGAAGGGAAATAAATATAACAAGATTTTCTATTGAATAAATATATGTTTGCAGGTAACACTCAACATGCTGAATGCTCAAGAAACTGAAATGGATGTGGACGGATTAGGCAGTGATGTAAAGTTAGAATTTGAGTCTAGTACAGAAGAGGTAGCTTCTTAAGTGTGTTTTGTTATTTGTAATATATTCCAATGAAAATATCACAGTTCAGAAATGTTTATATATGTATGCACATTTCTGAACTGTGTTCATATATTTCAAGAATTCATATATTTGTTTGTATACCAAATAGATATGTTACTGTAAATTTTGATTAATTAATAGATTTAATTTATTTGCCTCAGTTTTTTATTGACCCTACAATGTTGTCTGTATATAACTTTGTACTTTTCTTTTCCATGATGAGTGAGGAGATTCATATACTTTTAAATGAGACTTTTCTGATAAAATATTCTCTATAGTTCTATCAACATCACTTCTTATTTTAAGACTTTCATAAAGCTCAAAGGAACTGCCTGATTTCTTAACTCTCCTCTGGGCATTTCTATAACAGTTCCAAGGTTGTGGTTCTATAATAATTGCGCTAGAAATCGATTTTATGTACTGCAAAAATCCTATTAATCCATCATCTCCATTATTTAAATGTATCCACATTGTTACAGAGAAACAAAATACAATGTCAAAACTTTCTTTTCCATGGTTGTTTAAATATTTATGAATATTAGTGCGATCTTCGTTGGTCATGATGTTTGAAGCCAGGTATGATATATGGGGGGTTTCATTGGTTTCTTGGGCGCGCTGAATCAATGTTGGATCTATATCAATTCCTAATACCTTTATAATTTTACCAGGATAAATTGTTTTCAAATAAGCATTTAATTCTTTAGTTAGTTCCCCAGTATTGCATCCAATGTCCAAACAAAATATTTCATCTGAATTAAGCTTTGGAAACATTTCTGGGCATAGGTTATTTATTCTTTCATCCACATTGTGAAATGAATAGTAATTTATAAAATTTCCATGTTTAACGGCTCCAGGGTCGGTACCAATATAACTTAGATCATTTGCTTTGTTGGCACTAGCACTTTTCATTTTAGCATTTATAGAAATAGGTGGTCTTATAAAAATTTCACTTTGCTTGCACAGGTGGCTCAGTTCAGCTCAGTTGTCGAAAGTTGTTGTTGCTGTCAACTGTCGACTGTCACTTGTCAGTGTCAAAATTCAAATGACAACCATGGATTGTCAAGAAAAAATGACAATGAATGACGAGGCTGTACGGTTTAGAACCCTTTGCCTTCCAATTAAAAGTGAGTATGGAGACCGAAGTATTACATAAAATAAAAATAATAGTTTTCCAATTTAAAATCCAATGTCACTTTGCCCGATCCGGAATTCGAACCCAAAACCTCAGCGTTGTAATCATACCGTAGTACAACTACACCTCGTAGGCAGTCCGTGAGTCATAGAAATAAAATTGTAAAATTACTTGTATTCTTTAAATAATATCACTGCAAATAGTTATTGGTAGCCAAGTTACTTGCTGGCTCTAGCATGGTAGGGTTTCCGTTCTTGAATATAAAAAAAACCTTGTATATCCGGATGCATAAAAAAAAAAGGTGCTCGTCACACGTTTTGAGAAATATAGACAGTTTCCATCTTGTCTAACCTTATCTATTTATATTATTTAAAATAAAAAAATTATAGATTTGATGCAAAATATGATCCGCGTAATACCATCGCTACTTGCAGAAACGGAAACACCTATACAGTAGTGATGTAACGAATGTTCGCATTCGCATTCGCGAATCGCGAATATTCGCATATTTTTTGGCATTCGCATTCGTATTCGCAAGAAACGAAGCGAATGTTAAGCGAATGTTTTTGACAAATAAAAAGGAAATTTATACAAATTTTGATGGTTCTGGAAAAATAATACAACTATTATAATTAGCGTATTTTTTAATTATTTATAATATTGATAATATCTACGTCTCGTAAGTCTTTTGACTGTACTTATTAAGTTATAGCTTCTATTTTTTTAACAAAACCAAATGCTATTTACAGTTATAAAAAATAATCAACCAAAATTAAACATTTAATATCCAAAATGTTATATTTTTAAAACCTTCATTTTCAATTATTTTTCAATGCAATTAATGAACATACTCAAGAAAACAAAATAATAAATACCTACTTGTAAATAAAATTACAATTTCTTCCTTACAATTAAGAAAACAATATTTATTTGGTTTTAAACATACAAAGTTTTAATGTCTACATTGATAAAAATTAACCTTTGGTCTTATTTTAAATATTTTTTCTAATATACTTATATTTATTTTATGTTTCTATGACATAAACTTTAAAGATAATTAAATGGCAATATGTTATTAACACAGTTGACTATTTCTGGCTTCCTAAACTTAAACTCTCCTAACTCTAATTCTTAGTAAGTAAATCTACCTAGTCAGGTCATAAATTCTGTCATATGTTTAATATAAAATAATTGAAACAAGTTTATTAATTATGTAGCCATTTATATACCAAAATGAACTTAACAAAACATAGATTCTTATGACACTAAAGTTTATTCAAAATGACCTCCGTGATTTTGAATACAGGCCTTCAATCTGCGCGGCCAGTCGTCTATCGCAGCAGGAACGAGGTCCATGTCAATATCGGCGGCTGCCTTAATCAAGGATGTCTTGAGTGACTCCAAATTGGGATGAGGCTTTGAGCACGCCTTTTATTCCAAGTGCTGCCATATCTTGTAATGTAACGGATTCAAATCTGGACCGGAGGAGGGCCAGTCTTCGTGCCGGATGAAGTCGATTTCACGCGCCGCCAGCCAGTCTTGTGTGCTCTTCGCTCTATGAGCTGGCGCCGAATCTTGTTGGAATACCCAGTGCCTGTTATTGAACATGGTATGAGAAACAGGTTCCACAAGGTTCGTCAGGACTGTATTTTGATACACAACTGCATTCGTTTTTACACCTATCTCACCAAAAATGTACCTCTGTTAAGCCCCAATAAGAAACTCCCAACCATACCATGAGCGAGGATGGAAAATGACCTCGTTGGACACGCGGAATACGGTTGCTCGCTTCTTCACTATTGTGTGCGTACCTTAACATTTTGTTTGTTGTAGCTCTCTTCTACGGTAAAAAATTTTTCATCCGAAAAAATAATTTCCCGATATTTTTTTCCCGCGTACAGCTTTAACAAAGCGCGGCATCTCTTCAGTCTCAGGTCCATTAGACGAGCATTCAAACGATGTCCTGTTTTTCTTCGATATGCCCGAAGCCCTAAGTCTTCATATAACAACGTTTTCACCGTGGTTCTGCTTAACCCCATCTGAAGGACCAACAGTTTCTGTTTACGTTTGGGATTTCTTTGAATTCGCGCCTTCACAGCTTTTATCACTGCTGGAGTCCTAACAGACCGAGTGCGACCACTTCTTGACCTGTCATCTACACTAGAGTCTTCATTGTATCGTTTGATGGTACGATAAACGAATCTTTTGGTTATATTCAAATTTTTTAGTATGTCAAAAATTTGAATTGGCGCTTAACCGCAACGATGCAACGCAATAACTGCAACACGGTCTTCTTTAAGCGTCCACTCCATATTTAAAAATGAGTAAAATTCTAAAAAGTATACATTTTTATTTTCATGAACAATTCGAAATTCGAATTCAATAAACTTTTTTGTGGCCAGCATTCTAAAAGAAAAGTTTTTACTGTGTGACAATACTTATGACCTGACTGTGTAAGTAAAGGAATGTTAAATTTTAAAAATAATAATTTTGAAAAACAACATTCGCATTCGCATTCGTATTCGCGAATGTTAGATATGAATATTCGCATCCGCATTCGCATTCGCGAATGTGAGAAAACTAACATTCGTTACATCACTACTATACAGTAGCCGCGATGTCTCGAAATAGAACCGCTTTCACATTTTGTTCGTCTGAACATTGGTAATTTTTAGCAATATTGTAGGCCTAAAATTTCATGAATTTATTCTCGGATATTTATAATGTAGTTAGCAGTTAACGTACACTAAAGAAGATAATAATTAATACCTATAGCTCCTTTCATATAAATATTTTAGCTCAACTTATAGAAAATTATTTTTATTTTTATTTATTCTATACATATAACATCTTAAATCGTATCTTTTTGCTGTACATGGAAGAAATATCAGAAAAAAATATTACCTATTAGGGGATTGTATTAAAGTAATAGCACCCAAAAAAATGATTGTTAGAATTTTATTTTGTTAGCGAGTTTGTGCGCGCTCAGAAATGATGAACAATATAATACACACAACCGTCACATACTCGTACATTGTCCTGACCGTGAGTATCAGAAACTACGAGAGACTTTTGGGCCTCGCAAACAGACCCGAAACAAATACCTGTGGTTCACACACACATTTGTTTCGGTGCGGGAATCGAACCTTCCGTTTCACAGCCGGCGTCTAACCAACTGCGCCACCGAGGCTGTCAAATGGCGTAACGGATTTGGGTGCGGATTTTATTAATGTGTTATGGCCCCATTTACTTAATTTTTTGTTGGACGTCGGACGCTTCGCTTGCCGGTGCCTGGCTTCTCCGTCCTATATGTATTATCCCCTATAACATGTCTTTCACTATTGTGTACAGAGGTTCCTATACGGGTCAATATACCAACAGTAATAAACGAAGTATATTCTTAGTAAATAGTAAACGCACGTTTAATTGGCGGCGGACCAGATCGACAACTCAGAAGATGGAACTCGGAGGATTGCTCCCAGGGTACGCATGTTGTACTTTTCAAAATTATGCATGTAATCTTTTTTTTTTTTTTTTTTTTTTTTGTTGCAATGAATGGCGAGACGAGCATGCCATTCGCGTGATGGTAAGCGATACGACCGCTCATGGACAGTAGCAAAACCAAACAACACCATGAATTACAAGGGAATGCTTGGAATTCCACTGCGCTCGCCATCCTGAGACATAAGATGTTAAGTCTCAATATGTCCAGTAGTTACTCTGGCTACAATGTCCTTCAAACCGGAACACAACAGCGCATTAACACTGCTGTTTGGCGGGAGAAATAGACATTGCGGTGGTACCCACCCAGGTGGCCTCTCACATATGAGAGACCTACCACCAGTAAAAAATCTGAGTTAATAATACCGCCCCGTGGGACGTCCTTTGGCCAGATGGCGGGACGGCTTGCACAAGAGGGCCGGCAGCGACTGGATGCGTAAAGCAGCAGACCGGGCTCTGTGGCATACCTTGGGAGAGGCCTATGTCCAGTAATGGACTGCAACGGGCTGATGATGATGATTATGAATACCGCCCTTTTAGTGCAGAAAGGCATTGTGACAAAACACACATACCTGAAATACCGAATACCTTCGCAAGAATTCCAAAGTAATATTAAGCCTAACAACTAGGACTACAGAAAATACAAGGTGAAACGTGGGTGTCTTGATTGGTACCAGGGGAACCTCTGCCTACCCCTTCCGGAAAAAGGCGTGAATTTATGAATGAATTAATGAACTAGGACTAAAGTTGTAATCCTGTAGGTTTGTCTGTTAGAGAGTACTCCAAGAAATAAATCCATTTACCTAATTGTTTGAAGTGTAAATAAATAAAGTTTAGAGAGTCCGCATAGACTGATAACCAAATACAGAATATTGCAAGTTTTGACAGGTATAATCATATAAAATTCCTAATATAAAATAAGAAGAGGCATAGCATACGGCTCAACAGTGGAATAATGGAATATTAAATTAATAATGGAATAAAAAATATTCTATATCCTTTATTTCAAATGGCCTCTAGCTGTCTACATAGATCTATTGAAAATCCCTATGGTCGGTGAACAGTAAGGACCTGAGTTTTATTGATTGGCGATTGGATCCCCGACTATTTTATTTTGCCACAGTAATACGCTCGATGAACTGATAGTGTCACTTGTGGCAGCTCTGTCCCCTTCAAATGAACTGGTCGCAGCATATTCTACAGGTACGTATGTTTAACAATTAGATAAATAAGTATACCTAACAGTCACATACATAGTCCTGACCTTACACTAAGATCGAGTCTTGTGCCGTGGGTAACAGGAACTACGAGAGACTTTTCGGTTTCACAAACACCCGGACTCGAAACAAATACTTGTGGTCCACACAAACATTTGTCTTGGTGCCTCTTGTTTCACATGCGTCTAACGACCTGCGTCACGGAGGCTGTCAAAATTTGTATTAATATCAATATATGCGTTGGTGGACCTGCAAACATACTCAATATTGATTACGTAATGTAAGTGGTAGAGCGACGCTGCAACGAATCGTGTCTACAGCATGAATCGGCTTGTTTGGGATGGTACTGGTGGTACATAGAAAACCGACGTAATTTGTCGTACCTATTCCACAGAAGGTATGATATTGAACAAATTGAATGGGATTACCGGGTGACTTATTATAATATTATTAAGCATCAGTAGTTGAGGAGACAACTAAAAATAATTGTCTTTGAAAATAATACTGAACCAGATTTTCCTGTGTGTATAATTTCTGAAGCGCATTGGTAAAAATATAAGAACAAACTAACAAAGTAAGGTATTCAAACTGAGTTTGAGTTAGAAAATCTAAGATTTAAATTAATTGCTGCGCAAGTTGGTAATTTAAGTGATAGATTGTGTGTAGGTAATTTACGTTCCATTTACTGGATAGCCAGTTTCCAAAAGTCTACCCAATCTGGAACCTATTAGAAACAAATTGCACAAAAATCGCATTTATTTAGTCCTCGATGTGAGGAACCGCACATCCTGCAGACGGAAGATCGTAAACAGTCGTAATTGTGGTTGTTTAATCAGAATAATTTCACTGTAACGTCGATTGTGCCTTATTTTTCCCAGATTGCCGAATAAGAAGTATCAGTGCAGAAGAGACGATAATAAATAATGACTGTTTCATGTAGCACGATAAGATATATCCGCTAGCTTCAATATTCTTAGAATTCTTATTAAATTGACTTTGATACGCGGACACAGTTCCGTAACGCTTTTACTTTTGTTTAATAAATAATTATAGTTCCTTATGCATGTTCCGTCTGAAACGAGTACACTGAGGTAAGTGTGCATCTGCAGAAAATATGTTGTTAATCATTTTTCAGCTCAGGTTACTGGTTGTAAAACAAACTAATACTTTATGCAAGTATGTATAAGATCCGTACATTTTTATTTGTAATTTTGTCGATGTCCGATGCGCCAAATCGGTCGTTCGTCAGTGAAATGTGGGATTGCCTACTCCACACTCTACTCCACAGTGCACGCAAGGTACCAGTAATTAACTACGTGTATTTGTACACACGTAAATGTGAAGTAGATACACTATACACGCTGCAATTGGTAACAGATATGTGTCTCGCTTTTTGCCGTACATTTTATCGGAGAAATTCACTTGGAAAATAGCTCTCGATCATTTTCAAGTTCAGTTACGTAAGTGCGCGTGCGAAGAATTAGTGCGGAATAGCGGATGTTTGGTGGTGCTCGACGGTGAAGCGGCGCACGGTTATAAGCTCTCACCCGCACCACCGCCCGTCAGTCGCCACTGGACCACCCTCATATACGTCGTTTTTAAGTTTTTAGTGCAGTGTGTGAAATCATAAAAGAAACATGTGTACCGCATTCCGGATATACGTTGTGTCAATCCTATGCGTTGCCTTCGTGTCAGGTCACGTCCACGGTCCGCGGAGGTCACGTGTTATGGATGCCGAAGATTACGCACAGAACGAAATAGACAGCGGAAGAGCAGAGGAGAGCTCGTGGTGGTCTTCCGGTGACATCTTTATTTTAAGAAAGCTTTATGACGACTGCAGCGCGCAGAAACATATGACCTTGTGTTTGAAGGGCAAGGCATTGACTGCGCTCACGAGGGCGGTTGAGCAGGTAAATACACGCTTATCGTCATTTAAGTAAAGTTGATCAGCATTATTTTGTAGATTGCTAATAATTTTGCTTTGGCTTGGACAGGAGAGCATTCAGCTGGCCGATGGGTTAACTTTGGTAAAACAAGCTGATGCACCCGAGGCAGTGGCGGAGCCTCGATTCTTCCCTGGTATGTCGTTGGACGACAAGGTTGATACTATGTTACGCAAAAAATTCGAGCAGTTGATGTCGACTCACACGATTACCATGGATTTGGCATCGGAAGGCAGAGGTAGAGGTCAGTATGAGCATCAGATTTTACTTAGGTTTATTTCCCAATCTTTATTCTCAAAGTAGAAGGTTTTTATTGTGTTATATTTCAGGTAAGAAGGTGTTACCGTACTTGTTGCTCGGTATCTTTTCCACCATGAGCATCGTCGGTGGCATGGCGTTAAAGACGCTTGCTGCTATTGCCGGCAAAGCCCTCATCGCCAGTAAAGTAGCTTTGACGATTGCCGGCATCATTGCCCTCAAGAAGCTGTTCAGCCACGAAACGCCCGCTGAAACTACTTTCCAAGTGCACGCAGATGGACACCATAGGTAATATTTTGCTATATCTATATATATGGCGTTGAAGACGATGGATGTTTTAATTTATGTATTTAAATATGTTTTATTTCAATTCTAGTATTTAATTCGAAGGCGGGACCTCTACGTGGTGAGGCCAGTGAGAGGACGGGCGGCAGATCCTTATAGTTCCAGTGCAACAGTGGTAAGCGTGTCATTCAGGAGTTAGCTGCCTCGGATGCCAACTCGTGCTGCCGCCGCGAACTGCTCATCTAGCTCGCCTGTCGTCTGACAGTCCCACATACAACCTCATACCAAAGTACTGTCCGCATTGTGGACAATTGTCTCAAGACGCATCGGTCCTCCGTTCTCGCCCTCGGATCTATGTCAATAAATTATATGATGTAATTTATTTATTTGTGACTACGGATGTATATTTTTAAATGTAAATTAATTTATTGTATTAATGTAAGATTAACAATAAAAAATGACACACTCAGTCTGGTTTTATTTATCGAAAATTATATTGTTGAAAATGAAAACACTTTTATTTTCATGCAATAAGTATTGACAAGTGAATCATAGCCCGATTCTGCAATATAAAAATAATATATTATGTGATAGACAAATATGATACTTAGTAAAATCTGATTCATTCAAACCTGAACAATCAATAAGTCAAATGTATTATGGCTACAACAGTATAATTCGGGAAATCTTTGACGCTGCAAGTACCAATTACTGTTATTGACTATTTCTTTATTGTACATATTTAAAATGAACGTAGCACTGGTTTTCATTAGGAAGTATAATACAAACGCGGTAGGCGCTAGGCTAGCGTGACTGAATAATTTATACAGCTACTTTATATCCGTTTGCTATATTTTTAAATAAAGTAAAAAAAATGATTTATTGATGTATGCGTCGACTGTCGGCTATGTTCGCGGCAATTATTTTTTTCAATATTTTTTCAAAACAAATGGTGTGTTAATGACTGCAGCCCGCTTTCTTTATTCACTCTAGTGGATACGAGTCCGAGAAATGTGTCGAGATTTTCCGTTAATGTGCAACGGCTACGAACGTGGAAAGTAGAAAGTTTTAATCGATTCACTGCACATGCACGAACTGTTTCTGTACATGCTTAACGTGTTATGATACATTTTGCTCCGAGAATCTGGCTTTATCTCAACCATCTGCTTATTTTTCTTATCCATATAACTTAGTGAATGGTCATCTGAAATATTTTATTAGATAATTTGTGCTAAAAGCGTGCGTTTGTAGAGCGACGTAATCACGTAAAATGTCATTAGGAATAGTTTGTAATAAACATCTAACCCGCTAGTTAGAGTGGAACCATTTTACACCGGGAGGAACAGTGGAGTGCGGTGCGGCGTTTGTTCGGCAGCGGAAGGTCAGCTCGTTGATTAGCCGTGCGCCGGTAAAGGCTGACCACAGTGCGCGTTTGTGAGCCCGGACGCTGTTTATAATGCAGATATGTGTTTGCCCAATCGCTGCACGCTACGCTGGCTATATGGCATCGTTAATGCGGCTGGCGTCTCTTTGCATACGCAAATATAGGGCGGGTGGTTCAGCGCTGATTAAGCGGTGCGCCCGTGGTGATGTTAGCTTCGTTTCCACTCTAGGAGATGCAGTTTGTATACTGTTTTAACTGATGACGAATGCTACCGATTGGCTCAAATCTAAAATGCTACGGATCTGTTCAAAAAACTATTCAACATCACTTTAGAACATCATGCTTTGTTTCTTGGTTGTATTAATTTGTGTGAAGATTGATGATTAGTGTAAATAGGTATCATGTTGTAGATTTGTTCTAACGATGTAATTTTTATAAGTAAAGATCCCGGCCTTAGCATTGCTTGAAGTATGTGGTATTGAGAAAAACCTTACATTGTCATATTTAATTCACCTTAATGTACATTGCATCTGTGAGCCAAGCAGTAGTCAATAAATCTGGTCCCAGGAGTTCAGCAGGTGGGTGGCGAGACTGACGCATGGGCTAATATTATTACTGTTACCATCTAGATAATACGTCGGCCACCCATCTGCCCTTCAATACTTGATGTCTGTCTACGGTTCGAATTAGGCCAACCATTGTGATGTCTCACGCAAATTACTAATTTAGTAGCGGCAATACAGCTGCCTGTATAGACGTCGGCTATTACAGTCCGCATGCCTAATCAGGGTAAACAATGATTTGGCCGTTTTAGTCACAGCACCGCGTGCAATCTACATAATGAAATTTATCATGATACGTATAAGAAGAGCGTTGTGTGTTACAGGGCTGTGGGTGGGCGTCACTCGCACAGCGAAGTTACTTTACGGGCGAATGGTCAAAGTATTCGACATAAACCTATTTTGTTCTCTTCTTATATTGGATATACGTTCCCTTCTTCGTCCACCGCTGCCGCGCTGCCTTCCGCTGTCCAATAAAACAGGGTTGGCAGTGCGATATTTAATAAAAATAATTGTAAGGACAATTTTATTGATTGCAATATATTTTCAATATATTTTTATCATGTTTTTTTTTGGATTTTGTTAAGTCGTCAGAGAGAAAGGACAAGGCAAATTATAATTATCTTTACCCCGCATATTTATTAACAAATTGGCGTATATTTCAAAACAACAAATTATGAATCCGTCAAATAACACACCTAATTTGTTGTTCGTAGTAAATTAGTGGGATGCTCATTAATTCAGTTCAACCAATTGTCATCCACAGCTCTGGCCGTCGTATGATTGTTTCAAAATATTTATTTGATATAATTAAACTACTTAGTTTAATTTTGTGATATTAGAATATGAAATAGTTTATAACAAACCCAAATGCAAATTTTAGATGGATTGACAAATTAATTGTAAAATGAACACACAGTTGAATAATTAATTAAGTTTATGTTTACATAAAGGAAGAAAAGTTATGTTTAGTTTGTCTATTCAGTAGATTTTCAGATACATCATAAACGTACCTTAAATACTTTTTGAATTTTACACTTCGTTAGGGACATTAGTCATATTTAGTTGATTCGTCGTGTTATTTTAAGTGACTTAAATTATGCTGTTATCAGTACTTAAAATATATTTTCACTACAGAAAATCTACTTTATGCTGCTTTGTTTTCTCTAAAATAGACGAACCACGCAAAATTTGTTTTTTTACTGTCTGGTGGCTACTTGGCTAGATGAACACAATTCTGCAAAATAATCTTTCTGAAACTTGAAACGTCTTAGAGACTTTGCACACGGCGTATGTTTAACGCCGAGGAGGCGCAGAAATCGCGCGCTAACGCGCTTTAAACGAAATTCAGACGCAGTGAGTAAACCTTTCGACATCTACAGCGCCGTAAGCCCGCGTTCGTAAAACGCGCATCGACAACGCATCAAAAATATGCCTTGTGCAATGGCTCAACTTTAAAATGCGAAAAGGGTATGCAACATACGAACACAAACAATCTAATGAGCATGATCAGTGTCGTTCTGAGCATATTCATATCATAATAACCCACACTGCGAGTTTTGATTAAATGGAGTACCTACTCATACTTGATCTTTAAAATATATCTTACAACATTTAATATGCCTCCACCATCGTTCGTGGTATATCAACTTCTGTCGCATCAACTGAGAAGTAAGACACATTCGTCAACAGAGCATCCAACACAATATTTACGTTGGTGTCGTGTTTCACATCGTCTTACTTTCATTAGTTTTCTTTGCTCAGCTATTTACTTTCCACAACCTGTTAGAAAGGAGATTTACTCTGTATTATATTACATTTATTTGTTTATTCTGATTGATAATTAGGTTAATGCCATTTTGCAAATAATACGTTTGTGTTAACGTTAAGCTGTTAAGACTGCAATTTTCAAAGAGTGAGCGTAGAATTTTCATATCACAATTTTTCTGATGGTACCAGGGAGAGATAATCTGTGTATTCGTTTTAAGTATATCTACATCGTATTCCGTAGTAATTTTACTATGCAATATCATAATAAATCATCAAGTGGGATGAAAAATCTTTTCAGTGTTTTATTTGAAAGGTTTTATAGTGTCAGAACATAATATGATTACGTGTCTAGATAAGTGCGGGGACGCTGCATTAAAAAAAATGATAGGTTTCATAAAATAACATCTAAAGACTACAAATGAAAAGTTGAAATGTTGATAATGGTGACAGCCCTGTAGTTGAGCAGGGTTGTATCAGGAAGTTTTGTCGGGAATTATGTTGGTACGTGCCAAAGCCATTATTGCTGCGAGAAAAGTTCATCAATTTCATTGCTGGCTTCGTAAGTACGCGTCCGTCGACCCTGTATGGATTTTATACATACGTTTAATGGCATTTTTGCTTTGTTGTATCATTTCGTTATCCAGTCAAAATGTTTTATTTAATACCGAATATCGCAGACTTGGTATTATTGTCTTTTGTATAAAGATTTTTAGGAGTTAGTTTATCGGTGATTTGTGAGAATATTATTATAAAGGGGATTGACATTGACTTTGGGTTGCTATATGGATGATAGAGAAAATGTATTTATTATAGAAACCTGGCTAACTATCTTTATTTGTAGGAAATTTTAATTTCGGATTCGAATTTTATTTAATTATTGCACAAATGTAAAGGAAGAAGTAGTTCAGATCCTGAACAATTATCATTAAACAGATGAACATCATGACAAGTAGGATCTTCACCTGATGGTAAGTGCTTAGAAACAACATCACTAAGAACTTACAATTCCCAAGTAATGCGTGTAATGGCAAAACACTATGCTCTCATCCTGAGACATTAAATATTATTATATTCTTTAAATGCGCGGTGCTGGCTATAATCTCCTTCAAACCGAAGCACAACAGCTACACAAAAGTGAAACATATGGATCTGACATGTGGATATATCTTGATAACGATAAGGGTCTGTTGACATTGTTAAGCAAATCTTTTATTCCAGTTAGTATGTTAATTTTACACCCCTATATTTGTATCAAAAAACTTGATGTAATGTTTCTCATATCATTTGTTTAAGAACATCATCAAAATACAAAAGTAATGTTTGCTGAAAAGATATCATATTTTCTAGAAACCGTAGCAAACCGTCTGCAAAGAAATAAAAAAGTATGAATATTTTCTTCACAATACGGATACAGAACTAGACACGAACTTGACCAAGTTTTTATATAAACAGAAAACCTGCTTCATTACAACACTTCCTTTCGTATTCAACTGCAACTATCGGTAGCGATTTATATTTGGTATAATAGGAAATAGTTTTCAGCATATTATTTTATACACGCACGTAATTTTTCTTGGTGGGAAACTGTTGGAGTGAAAGTAAATGCATGCGCACGCGCCGCGTCGCGCGACTAATGAAGTTATTGATATCCAAGTGCATTTTAAATCCAACACCGTGTGGAAAGTGAATGGCTTTCTAATTTTCACTAATATGAAATACTGTAAGTGGGCAATCATTTATTTCCAACTCCTATTAATTCAACTTTGTGATTGATTTCGTTGCGGGTTAACGACAAGTTAGACATTCCCGGTGACACTGAGCTTCAATGCTCAGTGTCATTAAAATGCGTGCTGTTGATCCTGGCTTACAGGAGTTGCAGTGGCGGGTGTGTGGGCGGGATAGTCTAATATAAAATACTGTAACACCATTTTATGTATTGATTTATAAAAAAAGGATTTTCAGTCAGATATTTTGTTGAAAATCGTTGTAATGGTGGTATATGGTTTCAACATTTTTAGTTTTCGCATGACATATTTTTTCATATAATTCGGGCAAACATGCAAATCGGCTCACCTGATTGTGATTATCGCTACCTTGGACATCTGCAGCATTTGTATCGTAGATACATCTTTATAAGCATAGTTCTTGGCATTCGATTTCTCATTATGATCATTTTGCCAATGAATTAATTTGTTTCTTTTGTAACATCTTTTTCGATGTTCAATTTAAGGTTTTAAATTAATTTAATACTTTATTTGTGTGCAACATTATATGTCCCTGGGTAAACAATTCATACTATCCGGATAATACACATTTTATACTCCTACAAATGTGAATTTATAATGCTGTACCTACGTAGTACGTGCGTTAAAAAGCTGGGAAAAATAAATAATTTTCTTGAGAAGTAAATCTCAAGCGTAATAACCGAACCACCACACAAACCTAGAATTAAACCATAAACTTGGAGAAACGAGCCTGTATTTACCGGTAGATGAAACCATAAGTATTGCATGCATTACTCTAGTATTAAGTGCAATTTTCTGCGTAGGTGAACTTGGACGGTCTAACTAGCGCAGTGGGACAACTGGCTCACGCGGTAACTTAATTCATTCATCCATTTAGTTCGAATGGACTGGTGTCCGAATTTAAGCTGTTCATGCAGTTTGTGAGCTCGTTGCTCAGTGGAACGCAATTTCGTGATGCTGGGCTACAGTGATGTGGTTTCAGACCTAAGATGGAGATCACGATTGGTGATAGTACATGACAGGAGTTTACTGTACTTTCAAGTATTGGTTAGCTGGATTGTTGCCAGTTGACTGAGCAAGCAGGCATTAGTCTGTGTTCTATAACATCAGTTTAAATTGTAATTTCTAGCTAAATTGGGCTAACGGTAAAACTATAATAAGAATAAGAAGGTAATGTTGCGAAGGCAGCAATTAAAAAATTAGTGACATGACGATTTCATCCCGGAAAGTTCGTTTCATTTTGAAGGTAAAGGAGTTGATAATAATAAAATTTTCTTAAGTTAGGGAGTAATTCAGTTATAATCCGGCTTATAACACAATTTTAATTGGTATTATTTTAGGGAGCTCGCCAGGTCCAGAGGGTGCGGGATTATTGCAGGGAGGGATCCGTTTAGTGGCTAAAATCATGAGCCCCTGCGTTTGGAATACGAAGCTGAGCCCTCTGTTTTGGATGATTTGAAAAAAAAGTAGAATATTCTTCATTGTAACTTTAGACGGAGTATAACAATAATATGTTGTTCTTTGGAGTCCTTTTGTGTAAATGTCCCTCCACTGAGTGGCTTTAGCGACGACTCATACGTCGATATAAATATGTAAAGTTCAATATATCAAATTAATAATATGTAAAGTTTCTTGACTTCTGAATATAGGTACCTAAAGTATAAAAACACAGTAAAATGTAGTTAATTTAGCTATTAGAAAACGAATCAGTATTATTGTTTCTATAACTGAGGTAAAATTTCATAATGCAATTTGAAATAATTATGGGAATAGTGCCCAGTGCAATTAGGTTTGCGGCTTTCTCTACCCAGTGTCACCCTCACTCTAGGTTAGGTCAGTACGTACAGTTGAGCCTTAACTTGATGGCAAGTAATTATCACAATTCATTTCTAGTGGTCGGACTAACAAATTTTCTTAAGAATATGAAGTCGGTTGATCTGGACTTGGATTATTTTGTGGATTAAAGCTTCTTCTTCTTCTCTTCTCAAGCTTAGAGAAGAATCATGTTCTAAAGGGATCTTATGGTATACCGCTTTTGGCAAGTGTTTTGTAAATCTATAACATTTTATTATAGATTAATTAATAGAATTAATAGATTAATGAATGACTAGATTGTTATCTAGTCATTCAATTAATCCTAATTAATAAGAATGTTTGAAAGAGACCGCTAACAGCGATAACACGGCTAATTGTTCACTTATTAGTACATTTTGTAATATTTTCCAATACAAAGCGATATACAATAAAATGTCACGTCTATCGTTATCTAGATGAGTAGTTAATGAACCCTGCTTTTTCAAAACATGTGTGATTAGCGTAGCATTTCTTCAACAGACTAGTGGCAGTAAATTGGCAGAGCAGTGGCGACTGGCGTACACCCCGCAGTCGCCAGCCAGCCGTCATTATGTGCCATTAGTTTTGCGACACTGACCAAATCACTGGCCTGCGATATCGAGTGACTCATTCCGTCCGTGATTAGTCCGTGTTGTTTTATCAATGCCTTTGTGTGTTATTTTCAGCTCTGATTACCTGATTAACTGCACGGCGAAATGTGGCTCTTTTTCCATTTAAAACTTAAAGTAATCTAGAATAATACGGTATTGCAATGTTTAATTAGCAAATGTATTACTTTGTAAGATTATACGTGTGATGCTTTGATGCTGTGGAGGTTTGCAAAAACTATTTTCACGTCTAATCTAGGCATTTCAGCTATACATATAAATTATGCTAAAGTAATTATTACCATGTGTTGTTTGTTTATTTTTAGAAAGTAATATTGGCAATGCTCAGCTAGTGGACAGTTTATTAGTAGATAATTGCATACCGGAAGTAATTTAATAAATATTTTGTTTAATTTACGTAGTCTCCTAGTTCATGGATCTAACGTTAAAAGTTAACTAACTTTAATAATTGTAAAATATTTTAATAAAGAGATGATATTACACGTGATGACATGAGTATTTATAAAAATGGAGATGGCCAATAGAACCAAACATATAATGTCCAATTTAAATGTCCCCAAAAGAGAGGCAATTACTTGCAGGTAGCGGCATCGAGAGCGACAGAGGTGTAATGGTGAGCATGCGGCCACAGTGCGAGATTGGCGCCCAGTTCAAAGTGTACATCTGAAGGAAAACGTTTCATTCCCGCCGGAATATAATCGTCCGGTCGTAATTTATATTGTCTGCTGCAGAGGCGAGTCCCGCTGCACATTCATTTATTTTATGTGCCATTTACAATTGTCGGTCGATGGTCAAGGGAGCGGACGAGGGAAGGGTCGATGGGGGTTTCGGGAGGGGGCCGAGGTTGTCGGACGACGTTGCCTTCGCATTATAAAACCGTGCGGTCATCTGCGAACTCCGTAATGGTATTTGTAATAGAACGCCGGCACGTGAGTTGCGATGACCGCGCTCCGCCGCTCCGAACCAGCGCGCCACTCCGCTGAACACATGGGGCCTCCGCTTTATTTATAACATTAATTTACTAAGCTGTCTATATTGTTATACTTATTTTGTATGAAGCATTGTTTGAATCAACATATATTTGGTGTTTTGTAGTTGGCAGGATTCATGGGTGTAAAAGCGAATAAATGTTCATATAATTTATTAATAAAATGAAAAAGAAATTTTTATACTTTCTTTTTTTTCATTTGGATGAAGATTTCAGTAGTACAATACGAGTATAACAAATGAAATTTTTTCATAATGATGAGCACCATATAATGTCATGTACCTTTGATTGACGTAGTGAAGGACATTGAGTGAGCTTCTTTGTAATTGAATTTTTTAAATTAACGATGTAAAATGTACAGCCGCGCAAGTTCCCTTTCTCCTTGTGATTTAATTGTCAGTCGTTGCATTTTTTCGCATGAAAGCTGAACGAACAACGTCGGCGGGAAGGAGGCTGAGTGGCTCTGTATTCTTTTGTTTTTTAATTATAACGCCGCTGTGCCGTCCGTGGGGTGATGCCCCCCTTGACAAGTTCTGGTGGAGGTGCTTTCTTGTTAAGCGCGGCGGGCGCGTCGGGCGCGGCGGGCGCGACGGGCGCTCGCCTCCTACGTGCCTCGGCCATTCATTTCGTAGAAACTTATAACCTGACCCGCGTACTTATGAGCGTCGCCAATAAATATAGCGATGACCGGCGGCCGGCGACGGCGGCGGCGGCGCGCGGGGGCAGGCCCGGTCCTTGTCGGCCGCGCCGCCGCGCCGCTCGGAGGAACAGGACGGAGGAGTGTGGTAGCTTGCCGTCGCTCGCGGCGAGCCATTGTTAGCTAAATATCTAGGTGGTCAGTTGGGCGGGCGGGGGTTGCGGGGCGCGACGGGGTGAGGCGGCTAGAAGACGGGCGGCGGGCGGCGGGCGGGGTGGGCGGCGGACGTGCCGGGCCCGGCGCCGGCCGGTGTATTGAGCGCGTATTGCAGACGCGGTCACGCGCTGCAATATTGCGTTCGCTCTGCGATATTGCCCCTCGGTAACTCAATTTGATAAATTGTGCAAAGTTCGCCTGCCCCGCATTGCTATCAGCTAGATCGGTATGCCGCGCGCTACCTACGCGCTCATGTATACTACATGACCATAGGGCCGCCCGAAACACACATCACTAACCCAACTTTATATCATTTATCCAATTAATATAATAATAAACACAAAGAATATAAATAAAGTACGGAATTACATTTTTAAACAGACAATTCCAAATGATAATACTTTTTGATTGTATTGAGAAAAAGATTCATATTTTTTTATTTTGTTATAATACATGATCACGCACATAACATTGAAAACAAGATACTTTTTCGCAAAAGTCATGCAATTACCTAAGGTCTTTTTCCTAATGTTTACTTTTGCCATTAATTATTAAGTTTGACGGAATCTTTACTTCATTATACGATTATAAATAAATATTTATATCATGTACTTTCTTACATCAATTCATTATACGTATTTGGGTGCATAGTAAATAAGTTATATTTACAAATATGTATTCGGGCAAAATTTTAATCAAAAGCAATATGCGTTTGTCAAATTCGAATCTGTCTACACTGGATTTATATAATTTTATTTAATAAATAAAACTAATTATTTATTAAAAAAAAACTTTAATGGACATGAGTAGACCGGAGCTCGGTGTCGAGAGTCGGTGTCGGAGTGTCGGAGGGCGACGCGGCGTGGCGGTCGCGTCGCGGAAGCGCTGCGGGCTGCGTGTGCCCGCGCCTCAGCCTCGGGAAAATGATTTATATTGTTTGTGTAGCAGCGGGCGGCGGCGGGGGGTGAGGCGCTTTCTCAAGCAGATCCAGTCCACTGCAGATATGGCCGAGTATTATTATTGATCCGGCTGGGGCGGCGGTCGCCGGTCGGCATTTCCTACCGCTCATACTCGGGGGCGCCGACCTACACCCGACATATTTATTACTATTTATTATTTCTTTGACCACGTAGGGCGAGAGGGACGGAGGGCGAGCGCCTTATCCCCTCAGCCAATCCTGGCGTGTTATGATATTATATCATGCAATATCCGCCAATGGGGTCGCGTTATGATATTGTAGGCGGGCGGTGGTGACGTGCAAGCCACTTCAGTTTTCCTCATTGGGCGGGCGGTGTTATGATTATTATATAATGGATGTTCTTATAGTCTTATATCAGGTTGGGGTTATCTTCTCGGCCAATATAATAGCGTTAAGGAACGTTACATATGTTTATGGATAGATAATTAATCCTTCGTGATTGGCTTACAGTTTTTACTATGACTTTAATTTCGTTTGTGATTAATAACTTTATAATACTTTGGTGTTTGATATTTAAGTACTTATTCTGAATACTTTACTAATCTTTTTAATTGTTGATTGTATTAAGAACACTGCATTCAACGAAATCTTTGTACATATATTAAGCAATATTTCTCAGTCGCCGACACGTCGTAGTATACGTATTCAAATCCGCAAACCCGTAACGTTGCGAGTCGATTCTTATGATGACATTTCAGCGCTTTTCTATCCAATATCACATTTTCCATTTGGATTGTAAGCGGCGGAACGTTTGATTTTATTTTCGTCGATTTTGCAGAATCGTGACCTGAAACGTAGATAAGGATTTGTTGCGCAACTTTCATCACTAACTTTGTTGAACCTGCCGGTAAGTCATTTTGATTTACTATTTGAATGTTTGTACGGCGACTGGTCAGTGGGACTGCTTTATATTATTATGTTAAGGCCTTTGATACTTATTCAATAAGCGATAGTTGACAGATGTAGTTTGAAGATTATTGAGGATTTTAGGTCTGTTTTTCGAAGGAAAGTTTTGATAAAGTGATAAAAGCGGATAAGTTTAAATCTATGATTAAGTTTCGTAAGAAATTTCGCTGTTAAATGTCTATTGCAACGATACAAAATATTAATATTGATACGGGACTAAAATTAAAGAAGGGTATCTGTAGATATAAACATAGACGCTTACTAAGTAATTTATTTACATACCAAATGCTTAGAATTTAACGTAATAAAAACGGTATTGAATTAAACGACGTCCTTGTTCGGCAAATGAGTTGATAATAAAAGGATAATAAACAAGCGCGTTTGTAACAAACTATAACAGATCAGTAATTGCTTCCACGATACCTCCTCGCGTTATTACGCCTTTTACGACGCCGTATGGGGTGAATAAAACATTTTTACGACCGGCCATGGTTGCTATATACTATATACTTATATACATCGATGTATACGTCAGGTAATAAACCCAGTATCGATTGTGTACGCCGTTTGATCTAATAACGCGTGGCGACTCATTAATTAGTTAATGTAGTGTTTTAATTAATTTAATTAATCAACCATGCTGCTAATAACACGTACGTTTTATACAGTGTTTTGCTGCGTTTATACATGAGTGTGCAGTTAATGGTTTTGTTTGTAATTTTATATGTTTTATATGATGAACATTTTATTATTAATATGTCTCAAAGCCTTTTGTTATCGAAGAATTTGCATCCATACACAAAACTACCAAGAAAACAAATTCGTGTAAGATACGAGTCCTGTTGTAATATTGTTACTGCATTAGATATATCAAAGGGCAAGAGCCGTTGGTAATGGCAATTTTTCTCAAACTTAATGTATTGCAGATGGACAATTGAATAGGTGAATTGGTAAGTATGCGATAGGTCCCCGGACACTCGCTGCACGCGGACACATGGCACCCACTCCGGTCACTCAAATAGATTGCGTCATAGAGCACTCCGTCCCACAGCGCAACTATTATTTAGTCGCAAAATTGATAAAGTATCAAGCGCCCCGCCCGCGCTCCGTCTCCGCTGTCTTTTCTTTGTACACATGGAACGTAACGTTTGTTGAGCGAAGATACAAAATATATTTTTTTATTTTTTACTCTTGGGACACTTTTGCGACCCTCGTCCGAGCGGTCTCTTTGAAAAGTGGACATCGGAACGCGAGGGAAGCAGCCCCCGAGGACTCCGAACAGAAAATGCGTTGTAAACATTGCGACTACATTCAATTTCCCGTCATTTTTCAAACTGATAAATAATTCTGTCATCGAACGCTCGGACAGGGGTCGGTATGAAGTGATTGTCGATAGAAGGACGCCCGATGCTCTAAAAAATAGCGACCGATGAGACTCGGCCTCCGGCGCTCGTATGAGCGCGATAAATTTCTTTTTTATTATCAGATATCAAGGGACTCGGGAATCGAATAAAGCTCTCATATTTAATTCATAAGATACCGGCCATATATACAAGGCACGAGTATTTTATTTAAGATGTTGAAAGATTACGGACAGCCGACCCGCTCCTTGCGAGCGCAACCAACTGTATGTCGAATCAGGAAAATCAATATCGGTTTTAATTTGGTGTACACTTTTAAATGCAATCAGGGGTTTATTGTGAAGTTTATGTTGGTGTGGTTGATTGAAATTCTTCAATTTATTACTGTGTCTCAAATGTCCGGCAGATGTGTTCAATACATTTACAGCATCCGAGAGGAGCGGCGCCGGGGGTCACTCGGAGTATTAAATAACTCTCCGACAGCTAAATGAGTAGGGGACGCGAATAACGTGCGTTGTGGACTATTCTCAACACCTTCACTTTTTATAAAAATACTACGTTCATTTTGCACTGCTGTTAATGAAACTTTATACGATACATGTAGGTAGGTAAAGGGTTTTATATATTTCATAGAAGTTTCATTATTCTATTGTAGTCCTGTTAAGTCTATGGAGTATCCCTCTAAAATATAATTTAATATAGCAAGTAAGTATGGAAACTTTAAACAATTACGAGTATTTCAATTTTAAGTAACCAATATTCGGCCTTTTATAAGTTATAAATCAGAATAGAAGTTAAACGATAAAAAGTAACCGATGGTTTCGGATCTATAGAAGGTACAACCGTTTCAGTCCCTAAGTGTAGTCACCTCCAACTCAGGACTCAAAATCGCGTTACTACAGTGTAGTGGTGTTGTGTAATTGTGTCTAATTGCGATCCGAAATGATTACGAACCTGTAAAATTTCTTTTATGAACCTTTGAATTTGCTTTAAACCTTAATATTCATTTAACAATAGGTTGCATACGGTGCTTTCAAATAGGTTATTATTATTCATACAAATAAAATAATTATATAGTTTATACGAGTAGTAGATTTTGTTTTATTAGTTTGTATTATTCTGGCCAGTGCCAGCTCCTGGTTTTCCACTTAGGAAAGAGATTGGAAATTGAGAAATATATCTTTAGCGTCCTCAGATGCGATGTCATTGGCTCTCATATTTCTTTGGGGAGATCAAGCAATCACTGTACGATCACATTATAATTATTGTAACATCTGTTTTTTTCCGGAATATTGACTTTATATTTATACATTTGAAAGCCTCTGCAGCGCCGTTAAACGAGAGCCCGCGGGTTCGTTCCCTGATCGAGGCAAATATTTGTATGATCCACAGGTATTTATTTCTGGTCTGGGTTTTGTAAGATCGAAATACTGATACCCACGACACAAGACTCGATCTTAGTGTGGTATCAAGAATATGTATGTGACTGTTATAAAATAACTTGGTCATAAGTTTTTTATTTATTGCTGTGAATTGCGAGACGAACGTTTCGTCCGCCTGATGGTAAGCGATACGACCACCCCTGGACAGTAGCAAAACCAAACAAAACCATGACTTACAATGCATTAAATGCATCAATTAATTATTACATGATTTAAATAGACATTGCGGTGGTTCTTACCCAGGTGGCCTCTTACATATGAGAGACCTACCACCAGTAAGTATAGTTAATAGTTATGTGTTACTGCAAGTCTGTGACAAGGGAAGGGCTTATTAGAATTCTAAAATGAGACCGGCCAAACTTTTGTTGTGTCTGTCTCAGAATTTCATATAATTTATTGCACAGATAATAAGTAACTTATTCAATATTTCCTAGTTATGGTACAGATATCAGTATTTTAGCCCGAATATTTTAAGAAAAACTACATTACGGTTCGGCTATCAATATTTAAGCCTAAATAATCCATCGATATCAATGTTACACTAGATAAGACATTCAGTACAAAAAATGTGTCCCACCTACTTGCGGTGCATGCACCACACATGAATCAGTTTGCTTCGTGATAGTGACAGTGCAGTACGCCTTATCGCATACGTTTAAAAGTAATAAATGAATGTTTCGCCGTCAAACGGAAAGCAAATCTTCTGAAGTTACAATATTTTAATAAAATACCAGGTAAGTGATTTAATATTGCAGTGTGCTTTTAAACTTTACGGGGGCACTTTATTTCTTTGACGTGTCTCGTCTATCGGTAGAATATAAGTCAATGAAATAATCAGAGAAAAAGAACAATATCGCTATATTATACATCGCTTTCCATGAGGTGAATGACATGCACGTCTCGCCATTCATGGCAATAAAAAAAACAATGCATTACAAATACAATCTTTGTGAACGCTAGTGCAGATGATGAACTACTTGATAATTTGCTCCTTTATTTATCTGACATTTGGTCCTATCAACTTTTAATATTTCAAGTATGTTAACAGTAAAAAAATATCACGTTTTAGTTGTACAATTTCGTGTCATTAGCTTAAATTACTATTCAAGGCAATACAATAATAATTTGTTCTCTACTTTTTAAAAGAAAGTATTTATAAGCATGTAGAATGCACAAAGCGGCGAGTTAAGAATAGCCCGTCTGGATTTGTTACTGCCCGTCGCGGTAAGGAACAATAAAGAAAATTACGATACCGACCTACCCATAGTCCCTTATAACAAATATACGCCTCCATCCAAGGTGTTTTTACTTTAATTGAAAATACCACGGCTGTGACGTCAACATGGATTTATGTTTAAAATATTTTCACAAAATGTTACGTTGATTATTTTAACAAAATATTGAAGTATGATTTTTGCATTATGATTTTTACATATGTACATTTTATTTTAAAATTACGATGTAAGGAAAAGGTTTATGATGTCATGTTTATATTTTAAGAAAAACAAACACATACATAAGCTACCTTGTGAAAAAGCATTTCATGATAATCGCGTTTGTAGAATTTAATGAAGAATAAAAATATTGCTAGAACTAGTAGTTCACCGTATCGTCGGTAGGGGCGCTAGATCTCTACCCATAGATTTATATGAAGCTAACAATACAAGTAAATTGTAATGCGTAATTTTAACAAGAAAAGTATCAGCATTGCTGGACATTACATAGTATTTGAAGAATAATTGTGAATATGCATAAAGTTCACTACATGTTAGTAATTTGTTAAAAACACATGAACTCAACCTTTAGGATTAATGCAAGGGTATAAGGGAAGCCAGGGACAAAAGAAACGATTTAAAAAAAATCTTGTAATATCTCACAGACCTCATTAAAACACAAAATACTAATTACTACACATGGTGTATTGGTATTTCGGCTATCTATGAACACCAACTTGTTTGCAACTGCTGTTACAGATTTTGAGACAAAAAAATATTAATAATAAAACAACATGTTTGGTTATTCTCTACAAAACTCAACTCGTCGAATTGTACGTCTAAATATTTATTAAGTACATATTACAATATAAACTGCAGCAGCGATGCCACGATCTATTTATAGCATAGAGTTAAGACATAAAGTTCGCAAGTGCCATGCCCAAGAGCTTAACTTAAAAAAGTAGCGACGTTTTATGTAAACGCTCTAGTTAAATACATTTTCACGAGAACATTCCAGCTTCACTTAATTTTTTTGGCGATTATTTCGTAAATATTGCTAATGATTAATAAATAGAAATAAGTCGGCAGCGATTTTTATGCGAAGATTTCCTCAATATCCATAGAGCTACCCGCGGTACAAGCGTGATAGGAGCTCAGTTTATATTTTATTCATACATTGTATTGTTGGAATATCAATTGCCTCGCCCGGCGGTAGGTAAAGGGTACATTTCCAATCCGCACGGGATTCACTTAGATTTGAAGGAAAATAGATTTCGATTTCCAAAGCTGCGACAAAGCAATCCGATATATTTTTCAGACAGATATTGCTAGCGATTTCTTTTGAGCTTTGAAATATAAGGGAGGGAATTTAAAAAGATTCCGTGTATTTTCTTTACTATAAATAACGACATGTGGATATTCAAGCTTGTACAATCTTTAGATTGGATTCAGTGATATATGTGTTTAGTAACCACATTTTAAGTTAATCTGCAACTTTGTGTACGAATTGTGAATATTACAAGCAAAAGGTCATCGCCGTTTAAAACGCGGAGATAGACCGTTTCCTATTTTTTAATTTTGGCAGGCAGACAGTGCACTAAAGAAAAACATTAAAAGGGGAGTATTCCGACCCCTTTTTTGGTGTGATTAATTTATTATGCTCTTTGTTTCTGTTTTGATTCCGGTAACAAAAACAATTGGGGTGCTCGTTATGAAAATATTCATTACAAACATTTAAATAATGGTGTGTTTTTTTATACATTAGGTACGATAATGATGTACACGTCAATATAAGATGTAATATCGTGTAGGAGTACATTGCCATGTATGTAGATATATTTAGAACGGTAGACGAGACGAGGTATCGATTAATCAAATCCATTACGTTGTTATATAGTGAGTACATGCGCCGCTAGAAGCACAAGCATAAGTTATGTATCAAACCCGTAAAAGTATCACTCGTGCAATATAAAAGTTAACGACACAAGAAAACGCGTTTTCCACAACATTAAAGATAACAACAATACGGGGGCGAGCGAGTGTAGAGCCTCCCGCGGGGTGGCGGGAGGGGGTTCGAGAAAAATTCAATATTAATATGAAGGAGGTGCGAGCGAGAGAGCGCGGCGGTCCCTGTCCCGCGGCCAATGGCGAGCGCCGCCTCCGCCGCGATATGATGAATTTATGGATGTAATAAAAGCGAGGTGCGCGATTGGAGGAGCGGTCAGGGAGAGCTTATTTTCTTTATTTTCATATTTGCAATGTCGGTCTTAAGACTTCGCCAGTAATGCTTGGATATCAGTTATTTGCTTTCTTGAGTTATGTGGGGGGGGGGGGGAGGGGGGTAATGGCGACGGGCCCATTTACCGTCTTGTGCATAGCGATGCTTATCTTTATGTCCCATAATGTATTTGTATCGTAGATTGGTACATGATACTGGAACAAAATGTATTTGTTTATATTAGGTATGTTATTGCTGACATTTTTCTTCGGATATATTTATATTGCATCTTATCTTTGAATTGGGGAGTTACATTTTACCGCAAGTGAATAGCTATAAATTTCTTATAATACATATTTGCTACTTTTTGTATTCAAGTTATTTCATTTTTTAAAAGAGCAATATTACTGTTTTTTTTTAGTTTAGATATCAAATGATTAACATTCTTTGCGATTACGTTTTAGGAAAATCTCAGTCAGTTACGACTTTAAACCATCATATTTTATTCATAATATATTTAAAATGTTTATTTTAATATGTTTAAAAAACACGTACAAACGTGTTTAATTCTTTGGCAGGAAACCTATGTAACATAAATACTGTGACACATTATTCAGCCATGTGAAGTAAGACTTAGCGAAGGTGAATCTTGGCGAGGTTGTGTGGTGAAGGCAGGGTGAGGGCACTTGTAGTACAAAGGTTCGTAACAGCCGGTTGATTGAGGCGTGAACGACGCTCGACCGCCGGCCCGGTTTCTTTCTTCATTTGCTACTCGAGTGGCCGAAAACGACACTTCTATTTGCATGAGCTGATTTAGAGAATCCCGTTTTAAATCTCAAGACTGCACTGGTACTCGTACACGAGTGTGTTTTCGTTTTGTATGTATTGCGATCTCCAGTTTATATTTGTAACATTATTTTTAGAAAGGATTGTGTTATAGATACTTGCGTTGAATTTTACATAGGAGTGGACTTTTGGAGTACGGGTTACTATATTAGTTGTATTGAATGTGTTTTAAATACCTCAGTGGAAGGACTACAAGAAGGACTCGGGCCTATTAAAAAAAAAAAAACAGAGCAACTTGTTGGAAGCAGCCTGTTATTTCCAATTGTGATTATATTTTTTACATTTATCCGGTCAGTCCAAAGCTTCGTTTGCAAGTTTACATAATACAATAATATTTAAAGACATTTCTGAATATAGGCTTCCTTCGAGGATTTCCACAGCGACGAATCAAATGAAAAAAAAGCCTACAGTATTACCCCTAAAAACCCTACCCTTATAAAACACCTAGAACACACCTTTACCTAACATTTGAAACAATCGTAAAGCGGAATCAGGCACGACGTGCGTATTATCTGTACGGAATTGATGCCGTCAATATAATGCGTCGGATAGAAAAGCGTTCAAAAGGCAGAGCTTGACAGCGGCAAAGACAACGCAGACAAAATAAATAGGAGGGCGATGTGCGGCCCAGCCAGCCGGAAGTATTGGGGATCTGCCACTAGCGCAGTTTTGAAGTCCAATTATATTGCAGGTGGTGGCCTCGGGCGAGCGCGCTGCCTCCCGCCATACCTCCAATTCTATTGTGTACGAGGAAATATCATTTATAGCATTGTGGAGTTTTGAGAAGCTATGATGAGTTTTTGAATCGGGCTGTAGGGTTTTATGATGATGTCACTAAGATATGACTCTTACGTTAGAGTGCAGTAGTAAAAAGCAATTAAGTAAGTAAGTAAAAAGTAATATTTACTAAAAAGATTGTTGATTTGGGCTAGTATAACAAGTAGGAAACTGCCTGTTTTCATAACTGTCTATATTATTTTATAAGGTACTTTAAAAAAACGATAAATATTTGTTTAAAGTATTTTTTTTACCTTTTAAGAAAATGTTTGTATTATTTATTATACTAATTATAATTTATTGATACATATAGTTCATGTCAGATTTTTTGACTAAAGCAACATCAAAGATGTGGTTACTACCACATCTGGTGTGAACGGAGCTAATACCAACACCTTATGAGGCCTAAGCTTAAAGCTAACTTTATCTGCTCGTCCAACAATTTTGCGCTGCTGTAGGCTGCCGATAGATGGCAGCATAACCATCACTGAAATGGCGTATCTGAATCACAAGGAGACGGTAAGCAACCATATTGGGACCAGAGGCTTTGTTTTGTGCCGCCAATGCGACTGCTAAGCGTGGTGAGAATTGGCAAGACCTTAGAATGTGATTTTAGAAACCCTTTGGGAGTGCCTTCCCAAAGCTGACTGGAGTTTAGCAGGGGACTGCTTGTGGTTGAAAATGAAAGCAACACCTTACATTCTTATTAATAAATGTAAGCCAATGCAATTCAATAAAGTAGACTTATAAAATAGCAATTACAAAAATTTTGTTGCAAACGCAAATTCAAAAGTTTTAGTTGCAATGTAGAAGAAAGAAAAACAAAAGTCATATATTTATTTTTCTCTTATCTTAAGTTATGTTTTTAAACGAGTTTAACACTGTAATTTACCCTTTATAGGCTTCGACGTCCATAGTATGATAAAAGACTCCCAAGAGACATTCGCACTGCTTGCCTTCAACCACATCTTCACAGTTGCCTCTACAATACCGGGCGGTACAAAATTCCGCCCATTGAAGTCAAACAAAACAGAAATTGAAGTGAGTGATGCCACAGGAAACGTTATGTTAATCTATAAAGCGAGCACTTCGCCGTAACAGTATAGTGGAGTACAAAAGCCGAAGTTTCCCCGCAGCGAGATTCCTTTTTCTTTGTTTGGTGTATTTATTGTAAATCTACTCATAGGTACCGCGCAACCTCTGCCTCCCCCTCCCCCGGCCGTGCCGCCCCCCTCGCAATGTTCCGACATAATATTCAACTAGAATAGTTTGTGCGCCGTTAGTGATATTTTATTTCAATTGTGGTTTAAGTGTTTGTAGGAGGGAATGTATGGAATCAAAGCCTTGTTATTTTAGTTTATACGGCATTCAATATGATTGAAATACTACAATCCTATGATTTAAACGTTATACGTATATGCTGAATACGTAAGTTCAGGACTGTACATCTTAGAGAGCATAAGCAGATGTGTTATATCGACAATTATTTCGAAGACAGGAACAGAGCATTTTGCTACGCCGGCCATTAGGTCAACAGGATTCAGTCACCTCAGAACTCCTGTTCATAAATGTAAAACGTTGATATCATTCGGACTTTTGACTGGCTTGAGTTTTCTAGTGTACTAATGTATAGCCAGTAGCGACCGTTTGGGGCCAGCGTGATAGACTGAGACTTAAACCTGCTCTTGTGACATGGAGTACAGCTTTGCCTGCCAGTGAGTGTATGAGTAGGATGTTTTTAACCATACCTGTATTTGTACCCCACTTATACATATTCAAGTATGGTTAACATCGTAAAACATTTTAAGTGATAGTTTATTTGAAATATTTTATTCTTTAATTCATCCTCACAGTCACACATGTAAACATTTAAAGTCAATATATTATACAAATCTTGTATCATAGGTGTCAGAATCAACGATAGACTTTTTTAGTCTCACAAAACCCATGTCGAAGTAGAAAATATGTAAAAAGAGACTGGGCAGGTGTGTATGAAGTGCATACATGACACGAGGCAGTTAAGGAATTAGCGCTGGAACAGTGAGCCGGCGCCGAGCGCTGAGCGGCCTGCCTCGTGCCTACTCTCTTTAATATGATTTGCGAACATCGCGCCAGCTCCGCCCGCTGCAGCGCTGCGCCACTCGTTTTCGCCAACTTTATACACCAGTTCGCTATTTTATTTATTCCAGAGCGAATTAATAGAACCAATTATGAACTTAAAAGCTGCGCGGCGCTGTCGCCTCGCGAGTGCCACTATGCCCAAACACATCAAAACTGAGTTAAAACTATACACGGCGATGCTGTAATTAACTTTGCAACAGCCGTTGTTGTCAATGCCAGTAAATATTAAAGCAACATTTAAGTGGAGCAAAATTTTTCCAACATAAAGAGCCATTAGAGTTGGATGCGACCACGGGAAGTGCTACAGAAGACGTGTAGTGGGCAGGGGGCGGCGGAGTCCAGTCTTGAGATGGGGGGTTGCCCCCCGCGGCGCCGGACGACTTGCTTATTCTATCAAGCGTGGACTCACACTCGCACGGTGCCGCGCACACATCGCCGCCGCATTATACGGCCGGCCACCACTCCACTGTGTCAATACAATACGCTCTCTTCGACTGGACTTAGATTATTTAGAAAGCACTTGTAATGCTCATATAAGAAGCGCCGCGGAAGAAGTATTTTACGTCACAATGGCCGGTACGTGTCGACGAGGGCCCAGACGGGATACGCGGAAAAGATTACGATCCTAAAAAAACAGCCTCCACTCAACAATATACCTAATATTCTTTTAGCTATTGACTTAGCTGCGATAGTGGTTTTGTATTTCGTTTCATTAGGTGTTTGGGTAATGTATATTTATTTTTCACTGACGCTTTTGAAAGGTATAAGTAGATACTGTTTGATACGTGCCAAGAATGTTTATCAACATAATTATGTTAAAATACATGACTTGATAACAATATTTTTAGCGAATATCAAACTACGTCAAATGTAATAATACATTTATTCTACACAGCAATATGGCACTTAAAACACAAATAGTGTACACAGTTTAGCTCTTAGCATGCATATTTGAAATGAGATGGGGTGCAAAGCTGATTATGAAGTGTATGCAAAGCCGTCAGTTGCATTAAGCATGACAGGGAAAGAGCATCACCGTCATATCGCGGCTACGAGAGCCGTGAGACTACGCCGCTGGACATGGATTATCTGCTACGCGCTTCTCCGCTACGCCGTAGTGCTTTCGGCTACGCACGTAGTGTGTGTAATGTGTATAGAAACATTTTCCCTCATGTCTTAATTTATCTAGTAAATGTATATTGTATGTTATTATATAGAAATCTTTAGTTAGGTAAGGAATAATATAATATTCAGCATTAGTCGACCTGTATGTGAAGGTTATGATGATGATAGTGATGAAATTGATGAATTACGATGCACCTGCATTTTTATATATTATCATTACTAAATCAAAATCTAAACTAAGTAAATAAAGCCTCTAGTTGTGGAAATTTAGAATAGTTCATTCATAATTGACGGCATAAACCAAGTATGTCGTAAAATAATTTGCAAGTAGAGATGAAAGTTCCACTAGCGGTGTGATTCAGTATAGTTATTTTAACTTCGATGAAGTTAGTGTTAGAAAATTAATGATCCTTTAAATTAATAAGTGTCAAAGTTTAGCAACGGCGCGGCTGAGCGTGTGCTGGTGTGGGTGCGAAGTCCCCGCGCTGTGTGGCGTGTGGAGTGTCGCGCGTGTGTGGCGTGTGTGTGACGTATACGATGCGAGCGCCAAGAGACACCGGCTCATGTGTGGGTACTTTCATAAATCTGTTGGGAGATATATGAGAGCGCAATTTCCGGTATCCGGCCATTAGCGCCGAGCTTTTATAAGCTTAAAGCTTAGGTTAAAGATTTTCTGGGTAGTTTAATGCGAATCTTGTAATAGGTACAATAAATTTAGTATAAAGTATGTGATTGCATATTAGGTGTCGATTCGGGAACTTTTAATGTGTTTAACTTGGCCTAATGTCTGTTTGTGGATGTCGGCGGGCGCGTCACCCGGCCGGCGTGCGGGCTCGGGCGGCGGCGCGGCGTGTCTCGGCTGGCTTCGATTGAATTTAATCACTTTGCTGTTTTGCGATAAATGAAAAGTGTCACGAACAAAAAATGAGCGGTGTTTGAGTGTGGGCGGAGTGTGGAGGCGTGTGTACCGCTCGCTCTGGAGCCGCGGGGAGGCAGCGGAGCGGTGCACGCCGGGAGGCGGGGGGGGGGGGGGACGAGCACCAGCGACTTATTATTTTTATCGACCGTAAAAAGGTGCCGGACCTTGTACGGACCCTTCCACGGCGACTCTCCTCGTGAGACTCCAATTTATTTACGGATGTTTTGTTTCAAATCCCAAAAAATACTATCCACTCGATTGGGATGGCACTTATCTCATGGCAGATTAGCATTAGCTTACTTTGAAACATTGTCACGTGTTCTTCGGGAGGATTACAAAACTCTAAAAATAAAGCGGAAACAAAATATATTGGGGTGACGTTTTAACTCTGATTTAAAAGGGTAGCGTACACAATAAGTATGACGTAAAAATGTTTGCCCTCTCATTGAGCGCATTCGAAAAAGCGCATTATTAATTGATAAAATAATGAATAAAAATTGGAGACATTTGTTCCGCTTGTCTTCTAATGAGTGCGCCGTGACAGGGTAATGACGCGCTTGCAGCTGCACCGCGCCCCACTCTCCCCCAGTTGTCACGGACTACTCAATAATGCAACAATGCAGTCCACTTGGACCTACTAATGTAAATCATAATACATTTTTATTAAATTCAAACACCCGCCAATCTCGAGCAATGTTTTCCGGATTAACTTGTACGACAGCTACAAAAAAAATCTTTTTACAATTAAGGCGACAATCTTCATAAATCAATTTCTCCCCCGAATTGAATGTCAATAAGTAGGGTAGGTTGTTAAACGACCCGCTGTAAAATAAAACTTTTCGAAGGGCGGGAAGTTTTGAACAGAAAGAATATTTACATTAATTCTCTTCATTATGTTTTGAAGAATAATCATGGGCAGCGTTTTCCATTTTACCGTCTCCATGGAGGTTTTATTTGAATATTTTTTCGCCGCCCGGCGAGTTCGTCTCTGTAGTACAAAAGGAAGTTTTTATTAGCATCTTAATGATTTTACGGCGAGTCCCCGGTTACAACAGCCTTTATGTCGTCAGATTTTCTTAAGTATTTTTTGTCGAGTTTTTTGCATCTTACATTATTAAAGTTTTCATTCCGGCGCTTAATGAAGCTCATTTCTTCTGTTCGTCCGGGCCTTGATTGCCTTTGTTTTGCATAAATGCAAGATTTCTATAGGTTTCTTTCTAGAAAATTTAGTAAGTTCGAAGACTTTAAATTTGTTCTTTGCAATTAATTGGCTTTCTTCGCTCCTTCGTAAAATAAACACAGCGTTGGAAGAGCTTGCATTTACACACATATTAACAGCGCTCTTTAAGCAAATGAACTTAGTATTTTAACAAAAGTTAGAGAATATGGGTTATGTTTACATAAATGATAAGACGCATTAGAGACAAATGCGTATGTGTAAGAACAATAAATGGGCTGGTTGCAGCGAGCAGAGGTTGCAGTGCTCAGAGGCGTGTGTGAATATCATAAATCGCGAGACACAAACGTAGCGAGATGGCAAATGAATAGTGCGCGCCGAGGATACGATTTGTATTGTCCGGCGCCGTAATTACATTCATCTCTGCTCACGACTGATTTATACTGCGCCTCCTTCGGCCTCTACTCTGCCATTAAGTACTTTTTCCGGGTGTATCTCACGCACCACAAAATAATAATCGTCCGGAAAATCACCGCGGGCTGTATGTAATGTTATGAGAGGAAGACCGGCCGTTTTTCTCGGGTCGCAATCGAGTCCGAGATGTTGCTTTCTTTTTAATTTCCCTGCGGCCTCCTAATGAGGTCCCGGCGGCGGCGGCGGCGGAGGCTCCGCGCCGTTATCTATGATATTCTTGAGGTTGATGCTTATTGTGCGTGTCACTGATGGTTTCCCTTTTTATTATCCTCTCGAACACAATTCAGAGGCCGCCCAAATGAGTTCTTCTCATTTGCTTTGCTCTCTTTATTTCTCTAGGCGGCAGTTTGTCTTGTGTCACGACTTAACTTCTTTTAATTTTAATGAAGCAAAATGCGGTCGGGCTCGATCTTTTTACTAAGTTTGTATTTTGTTGAAAAACAAACGGGGCGCGTATCGCGTTTCACATTATCAATAGTGACGCGCGACTTGGGGTTAAACGAGCGCCGTCTCATAAGCTAACAAATCACACGACTCCGCCTACACTTATCTATTAAAATGAGAGATTATCGTCGGCTCAAACGGCGTACAATAGTCGGGTGTTATTTTCACTGGATTGTCCAATATTGTCACAACGTCTGTGAAAGGGCAATTAGAGAGGTGTGGCGCGTGTCGGCCACGTGGCGCGCTGTCTCGGTGGCGGCGGCGGGGTGCGGCGCGAGGTGAGGGGGGCAGGCGCACGCGCTGCACCGCTACATTGCCCTCATTAAGCCCTGATGTTTATACTGTGCTTAACAACTTGATCCCACAGAATAGATATTTGAATAAAAATCATATTACTAGATGTGTTTTGATGCTGCTATAATATGGACAAATAAGATTTGTTGAGCATTGTAATTTGATATTACATGTAGCTATCCAATATAAATTTAAAATAGTTTTCATTACATTTATTTTCGTCTTTTACGTGAATGTGTAGCTTTTTAACCAGTTAACTATTCGTGTGAGGTATATTTGCACCTCTACAATATTTTTTTACATTTTTTTTTATTCTGCCATTCCATTGCACCTGGTGGTAAGTGCTAATGCCGTCCACACAGAGTATCGAATGGTATCAGACGGTAGTCTTATACCACTCGATACAATCATGCCGGCCCGCTGAGATGCCTCTTTACGCTACGGCGGAAAGACCCCGGATTATAGGAAGAAGGGAACACGTGTGATGGCAAACTGTTCCAAAGCTTGACTGTGCGGCAGAAAAATGAATTGGAGAACCTTTTGGTTTGCAGCGAGATGGATTGAACAGTCAAGCTATGGCTCCGCAAGCCAGCACGCGTGGTTTTGTTAAGGAAAGGAGAAGAGGGGATCAAATTGAACAATTCCTCAGAGCATTCGCCATGATACAGAAGGCAGAACCGATTAGAGAGGCGACATCAACAATTCAAAAGATTATACTTAATGTTAAATTAAGTATAATCATTAAATTCACAATATGTTATATTGTCTTACAGGAGCCACCATTATAAACATTTATGTAGGAAAAACTGCACTACATAAATGTTTCATATTTATAATGAAGTATTTTTCCAAAATTACATACAATGAAAATGTGTATTCTAAAGATCTCGATTAATTCTCATTATTACTTATATTTTAAAATTTAACGAAAATTGTGAGTGAAGATTTACGTATTAAGGAAATCCCTGGAGGAATTTGCTTCATTTAAATATCGCATTTTTCTTGAAGATTATACCTTACGACAGCCATAAAAGAAAACAGGAAACCCACCCCTCGATAATGCGACGAGCTTGAGGAATTTTTATTCCGCTCAAATCTCTAGCATAGGTATATTTTGCGAGATCGTCTGAAGGTTTTAATACCCGATTTTATTTAAATTCGTTTAGGGGCCGGTGATCACGCCCCAACACGTTTATCGCGCTGACATGATTATATTAATAAAACGAGCGTTGGTTGTTATACACCAGGCGAAAGCATGTTCGACACGTCTACGCATTCTTTTTTGTGCGGTATATGTTTTATATATGTTTATTGTTTTGTGTAAAACTTTTTTAGGGAATAAAAATTTTGGAAGAATTTAATTTTATTATTTTTAACACGTGGAAAATGTCGTGGTTATATTTTACAAATGTACTCTATTAGCATATATTGTAATAATGTTTTTTTACTTCAAATAAAGATAATTTAAAATGAAATGATGTTTTCACACACGTATGTTACTTTTGTAATCTAAGCTTAATGGTAAATTCACAGTTAGTAAGACCAAACAGTAGGTTACAGTATTCAGTAATGGCGTTCGTGACGCAGTGTACGAAATTCAGGGACTGAGACAAGCCACTGGTTCGATTCCAGTGCCGATTATTGCTACGACAAATAGTTTCGTAACGAACAAAATAAATAGAAGGTTCGGTTTCAGGCGTTGTGTAACTGAACGTTCTCTTGTATTTGCTAATACATAAGAAGCAAGACATGAATCTTAATAAGGGGAGAAATATGAGGGTAAATATTACGGCTGCTTTATTGTAGAATAAGTGCCATTGTTTTTAGAATCGAAACCACGACATCTGGTGTAACACCAAATTATTTGAATAATATGGCATTGCTCTTTGAAGTACATAATTGCACTAGAAAATTATTATGTCATACCGCTTCTGATACTGAAATGTAATGATTGAAGACGAAATATCCGAAGGCGTCCCTAAGAGCTAATTAATCTATTGACTGATTTACCGTCCGGTCCCCTAGATTCGTTGCGGATAAAATGACACGGATATTTCCGAAGTCAAACGCAATCATTCACTTAGGTTGGTGTGCGACGCCGCTGTTCCCCAGCTTCCCCTGCTGGTCTCCACTGCACCCCACCTCTATATAATACACAGCAGCATGGTGATCATTCTTCATTTGTCTGACCTCCTCCCTTGATCGAATACATGATACCAGAGCATCCCTAACTTATCAAACTGTATCATTTTGAATCAATCTTGTTGCCTCGCTGTTATGTACGATGAGTTCTTCCAAGTTTTTCAACACAAACATCCTCTTATGATGTATAAAGGCCGAGGTAACAATAAAAAGAATGTCTGGTAAACAACAACAAAGATTAATTTACGTCACTCTCGCATTTAATCACGCCAACAATACACAACAATAGCCAGATTAGTCCAAAAAATGAGCGCCATATTTCGTCTCGTTTTCGCTTCTTCCGCCTCATTACGCTGCCAAAATTTTCCTTGCCATTTATTTCCATCGCACAAGATCTTTTCGTATGAGGCGAGTTCTCTGTTAATATATGTGTCCCGAAAACCGTGGTCATATATTACGCCGACCTCCGGCGGACCGGACATAACAATCCTCGATTTGCTATAATATCGGTCGTGCGTCCCTGTCTGTATGGGCGGGCGGCGCGCGCGAGCGAGCGAGCCTCCGTGGCCGGCGAAGGCGCGGGGTGGCCTACGTGCCGCGTATAATAAGCATTTCATGCACGGGGCGCGGGGCGCGGGGCGACGGCCGAGGGGTTCTGACGTTACATACGTACCTATTTCCCGTAAGACGTGTACCTAACCGGACCGTACATTATGAACCGAGGGTCAGCGGGCCGCGCGCGCCGTCTCTGTCCCGCTCGTCACCGGATCGCGCTCCTGGCATAACTTCCTGTCACATATCATCCTTCGCCGAGGCCCAAGCGATGGACCTTTATGAAAATCCTCCTGCGTGTTCACCACACATAAACAAATGCGAGCCAAACTAAGAAACATCTTCCTTTTGGACATATACCATTGTTTATATTACATTAAGATGCGTATCGGTGACGTCGTATTATATAAAGAAAGCGTATACGTTGGTAGCGGTCGATCCATTGTCGAATTCATCTTCTATCTGCACGATTTATACAGGAGGAGGCCGTAAAACGGAACAATAAAAACCCAAAACAGCAATAAATTTAAAGCAATAGACGCGAGGCTCGAGCGTGCCTTATCAATTCCCTCCACGCATGGGACTCCAATCGCACAATAAACTTATGACGCAAGCTTGCTCTACATAGGTACCTAAATAAACTAGATCCCGCACACAGCGGTTTAGGCTAATATTGACACTTTTTGTGATCCGTTCATTATGCAGTCATATCGACAGTTTGTGGAAACACAAATCTAATTAGCCAGACTATATAACTTTCTCGTCTGATTATTATTCAAGGAATTTTGAAGTTTACTGTGATTATCATAGTTGAAAACGATATTGTGTAAAGATTTTTAAGAAATTGCTTCACAGTGCCAGGTCTGAAAAATGTTAATTGATCAGTAAACATTTATTATATTGCGCAATTTATATATGTACTGTCATGGACGTAACGTTTAAATATGTCGACAGGATAGACTAGAACTTGATAAGGTAGCGTTTGAATTATAACGCAAGTAATTAAATGAAACACTTTGTAAGTACTTAACACTTTGTAGGATTGTCCGAGGATCTCTTCGGCGAGTATAGCAAATAGTGAACTAGTGTCCGCAGCACCCTCGAGGAGACGGGGGGAGGGTCATCTTAAGGACACGGAAATGTGGCCGGTGCGGGCACACCGACGTATCTCTATGAATTAATAATATCACCTAATTGAAACCGAAGTACAATGTTGACCAGTGTACTAATCATAAATTTAAAGCACTCGGAAACATTTTCCAGTCGGCCGTTCATGGCGGCATCGACTTGAGATTGACAGTTTTATTTTAAGACTGCGTCGATACAGTTTAGTAAAGTTCTACAACGGAGACTTGAGTGTTGCGCACGTACACATACAGCAATTAATAATTCGTGAGTGCGGTCCGTCGCTCTTACAGTGGCGATTCATTATCGTTACGGTCTCGGTCCGACGGAGATCTACGATATAGCTCCCTGATTGACCCCGCATTAAAAATTACACACAAACAGATAGAGGATACGGACACTAATAACGTAACCGTGTACTTCCTTTGTTTCGATTCGTTTCCAGAATCGATCAAATATTTATAAATGCACGAAGTGGATCGATGGAGATTGCGGCGACCTTTTAAAATGTGGATACTAATAGGCACAAATTGTACGTAAGAATGATTCACGGACGTGGAATGGTTCCTTTGACTCGTCAGGTTAATTTGGCAGGGGCGGCGGGCGGCGAGCGCCGTGGTCGCCGGAGGGTCGAATAAATATGTCCCAAAGAGTTAAGTGGGAGTGAAGTGCGGAGCGGAGACCGCGTCCGACGTTTGCTCTTTCACTCGTGTTGTTGCACCACTTATTACACACAAAGTTCTGTTAAAGTTTTCTCCGACACTCGAGCGCGAGTTTAATTTACTCGATAGTGTAAATAAAGCGGGCGGAGTGGGAAGTTTCGCGGCGAGGCAGCCCCTGGCGACGCCGGCCGACACCCGCCGACGCCCGCCGACACCCGGCTGCGGTCCAGTGATAATAACGTCCCGCCGCGTGGGACTTCCTTATTAATCGAGAACGACAAATTTTAACGACAAGAATTAATGAATCTCGTTACATGGGTTAATCCCCCGCTCGTAAAGTGTGCGCTCCGAGGTAGTTAAGGTGTGCGGGGCGGCACCACGTCGCACCACGCCGCGCATGGTCTCACATTTCAATTGTGTTCGTCATATCTTGTTCTGCATTAAGAACCACCGTCACTTCCCAGAAAGGGTGCTGCTTTGTGTGCACACCGCCTTAGCAATTTTATTTCAGTTTTGAGCGAAGTATAATTGAAATAGAAATTGTCTTGTATGTGTCGGTGAGATGAAACAAGTGCACAGGCCGCCGCGAGGGCATTCAAGATATATTGTCCGGTTAACGACCATGTGCGAATGGAACTTTATTGTAATTGCCTTTAGTAAGATCGGACAGGGTCACTGCGGATGGTCCTTACCGACCTCCCGTTTTGCGAACTTTCTTTGGAATGAGCGTGAAACACATGTCTAGTTGGAGGATAGCAATTAAAGACGAAAATTATGTTAATGTCAATAATTGAGAGCGTGTGGAGCTGGGAGGTAGGGTTTGTTTATATTGGGTCGATTAATTATAAATGAAATCATTTGTAGGGAAGCCGGCTGCGACTATTCATCAGATGAAGAGGTGTGCGGCACATTAGGCAACGCGGCGGCCTCAAAGCCAGAAGACTGATTATGTCTATCCGCAATTTCTCTCCGGCCCTATTCTCGCAAGCGAAAACTAGCGAGTTTTCCACCGCGCTATTAAGCGGTCGCTTTTACATTTGTCCTTATAATGGAAAATGTGCTACTAATTAATTTAAAGCGAAACTCATTTATGTCGAAATGCGTCTCTATTAAGCGATGATGGGATGAACGCCTTTCGGCGCTACTCTTACGCGTTCCGCCGTGAATAGTTTGATTGTTTCTGCTCGTTGATAAGTGGTTTTGATCCGTTTTGGTTTCGCGTGGAGCGCGTTCTTGGCGCGTACGCGCGCTGATGAAAATTATACGTGGTCCGGTTACAAACCCTCACCCCATTAAGTAAAGGCGAGCTCATTCTCGGTAAGACTAATCAAATAACAGTCTCCCCATCGTTTGCCCCCCTCCCGCTCCTCCGCGTCCCTCCTCGCGGCCAGCGGTCATCTCTCTTATCGATTGTGGTGGAATTCGTGCACAGAATGTGATATTACCCAGCAAACGCTACGTCGTAACACACAATACAACTATACAATAAACATAACATTATTAGTTTTTGAGTTCGATGTAATCCGGGACGATCTCAATAGATTTAACAAGGACTGGATGAAAATTGCTCTCAACAGAGAATTATGGAAGAACTTTGGGGAGGCCTTTGCCCAGCAGTGGGATCTTTTAGGCTAGTATAATAATACAAGTAATCCATCACAAATTGTTTATTGTTTATTTATGTATTGTTTACAATTGTATACGTAGTTTAGATTAATATGAGGAGCGGTATGATCTGTTGGAAGTTATTGTAAACAATTTGCCGGTGGATTCAATAAAGGCAGTAAGTTTACGCCTTACGTAAACATGATTGTTTGTGCCGCGGTAGTGTTGTTATTAACTGGTGTTGTGTTATATCAGGCGCTCGTACCGTTGTTTATTGGATTACTGGTATGGCAGTTTTCTTTATTATGGGAACTTTAGCGAAAAATATGTCGGTTGAGATAGTTGGGATAAACGATATATTGCCTACTTACGGGAAGCCGTGTTTGCTTACAAAAATAGTGGAAAAGTTTTCCTGTACACCTGTATGGCGGTATAGATAAACTGTGGGTTGTTTCTGTCATGAAATTGTATTTAGTCAGTCTCGCTTTCATTATTTCAGTTGCGGGAAATGTTGTACGAGTAAGTTGAAAACGAAGTTTGAAACAGTTCGGTCAAATTTAGTTTTTAAATATATCAGCCTTATCGTAGATTCCAAAAATGGTTGAGCAAAAGCAAAAGTGGGCTGCAAGCTACTAGCGGAATATTATCGAAGGTCAATATCATAGACGACAAACACTACAGCATAAATTAAAAAAGAAACACTGAAGCAAAATAGCGGCGAGACAAATCCTGGTGTGCAGGCGGCGGGGAATCGGTCATCGTGCGAAGCAGGCGAGGTGTTCGCTCCGTTCCGCCATGTAATTCTAATGAGTATTAGTGTCGTTCGTCTGCCTCGTAGTGTCCACCCTGCACTCCCGCCCCCGCACCGCCCCGCACCCCCGCCGAGCCCCGCCGCGCCGGTACATTCATTAAAACAGCTCCTGTTTCGGTAATGGTGGTACGATAGCGTGTAACTTGGATTGAGGTCTAAATGTCGAATCGTTTTGGTTTAGTTTTTGTCAGTGATTGTTGGTGGTTGTGATTAATGGAAAAAAGGGTGCTTTTTAAGTCTGAAAAAAGTATTAGTCTCCATCTAAGACATTAACGTAGTAAAAAAATAAATAATGGATAATCCTTACAATTTGCTTGACCAGCAATCGATTTCAGGAACTTTAAGCTCACAGCACACTTGGTGCTCGAACATTTTAGACAATCACAATAAATAAGGAACAAAAGTACGTGGTATTTCATACATTAAAATCACCCTTAAATCCAAAAAATCCTATAAAGATTTACCAAAATCTATTAAAGCTGAGTGCACGTCCCCGCTGCCTTTTGGGAATGTAACGCTGAAACAAAACGCAGCCTATATATGAGATATGCGAGGCGCTTGTTGCGTCGACTGTACATTGCTTCACTGGACTGTGAAAATGATTTTGATTTGACCCTTTGAAGGGTGCTTCCACCGCAAAATTACATTTCCATACGTTGCTCTACGTACCTGGCAGTTTGTACTCTTGTAGCTTGTGTACAGCAAATGATTATGTTAGTGCAACATTTTAATAGTGACTTAGATATCGTGCATTTTATTTTGTGTCTGTTTAGTTCTAGGCCAGTTATTTGGCCTACAATTAGCCGTCTGCCTGCTATAATCTTTTAAATAAATATATGAATTATGATGGATGAACCTAAGAATTTTGTATATTGCGTTCCCATTACAAATGCGTATTTATGGTAGTGACATATTTAGTATCCTATTTATATACAATTTATTTGAGAAGTTTCAAATCACTCAAGTTTGTAATCACTTGCGAGCCTTGAGCGGAATCCATTCCTAAACTTTAGTCGGTGCGGGTACCGCCGCTTGGAAATAATAAGCGTACGCAATTGATTTGTGATATTATAATTATTAGCCAATATAACTTATCTCAATTAACACACACACTATTACAATTAAAATTAACTAAATGCAACTGGCGGCGATTCGTCGTAACCGTGGTGCGCTGGCGCCTTCCTCGAGCGAGACTGTCGTCCCTCCTCCCGAACCAGGCCGCCCCGCTGCCGTCGACACGACGCTCCGCCAGAGTGGGGTGTACTACCCTCCACTCTAGTTGCTCACAATTATTAAAACGCGCCGTCACGGCCGGACTGACATACGACCGTCCTCGGGCGTTGAACGTGCTTTAATTTCTGCAACAAAGAAATATCACCACTGGGACACACGCTCGTCCATTCTGCTAAGGATATGATTTGATACTCACAGAAAACGGGTTAAGGATCTTAGAACTACCTAAGTGCTATATATCACATACTTCCACACTGCATTTTTTTTTCAGCAACCAAACGCAATCCATCTGATATTATGAGCAACTTAATCCAACCAAACCAGTGTCCTCTACCACACCATACATCTGGACCAAACAAGTGCATCCTTTCAAACAACCCTATTAGATGTGTCCCGGACGACACCCCCCGACCAGGATAGACTGTAATACAGCACATCTGAATTGAGCGAATGCATCCCTTCAATCAACCACAATGGGCCTAGCCCGGACGACATTCCTCAACCAGGATCGACTATAATGCTGCACATCTGATTTGTGCGAATGTATCCCTTCAACCAACCACAGTGGGTGTGGCCCGGATGACATTCCACAACCAGGATAGACTAGAACACCACGCCTCTGTACTGAAGTAGTGAATCCTGTCAGGCCTGGATGTCACTTTCCAGTCCAGGATCGACAGTATATCTAACACACTCATGCCAAAATGGTAATACATACCTATGATGACAGATGATGCTCTCCAGTGTCCATTTCATTTTATTTATCCCATGTCCCGGCATCTGAGTGTACACTCAGTGTGCCTGAATCAGCTGTGATGGTATGGGAATCAGCAGATAAAGTATCTGAGCTTACAGACAGGGTGTCATTGTCATTCAGGGAAAATACATCATCCGTGTCAGTTAAAATTGTATCTACTACATCATCCGGAGCCGTCTCGGCCTCCATATCATTTAAAAGACTAGTTGTGATTTCAAGAAGACCATCATGACCCTGAGGTACTGGACGCAAGTTCTCGTGGGCATATTTGAATATTCTATTAGAACCACCCAAACTCTTCAATTCATACCTATCATGTTCCAGCACCGATGTTATAACAAATGGACCCTTAAACTTCCGATCTAATTTAGTTTGACTCCGTTCACTATTTTTTATGAACACAAATTCGCCTACTGAAAACGGTTTAATTGCTGCGCGGCCATGATTGAATCGACATACTTCCAATGTAGCTGCCTTTTCAATATTAGCCGATGCATCTTTCCGTATGGTATCGAGGTCTAGACGATCCCGTTGCCCATGTACCTCTGAGTTTAGCTTAGACATGCCTAATGATTGTGATTGAACCCCTAACATAAGTTCCATAGGTGAATACTTTGTCACTGTCGACTTAGAACTATTGAGTGCCAGTTGTATGTTTCCAAGTTCTTCACGCCATGTTTTATTAGAGTCGTTTTCAACAATAGTTAACAGACCTTTGAGAGTACGCATAACCCTTTCAACTTGCCCGTTAGCCCTACTAGAACCTGTAGCAATAAGGTGAAGTTGTATCTTATGATCGGCGCAGAAACTTTTAAAATCGGAGCTAATATAGCAACGGCCCTGGTCCGCAATGATTCGTTTAGGCGCTCCGAATAAACAAACTGCTTTACTTAACGCATGTATTGCACTCTTAGTATCAATAGAGACAGTATGTTCCAACAAGATGTACTTGGTAAAGCCGTCGATGATCACTGAACAATACTCCTTCCGATCACTTTTCCCGCTAAGCTTACCCGAAAAATCAATGTGTACTGTATGCCAGGGCACACTAATCTTAGGGATAGGATGAAGCTGAACAGCTTGCGGTCCGGATGTACCTTTTGATGCTTTGCAAATAATACATGAATCAATAAACTGACGTACACATTTCGACATCTGAGGAAACCAATATAGTTCATAAAGTTTTTCTAAGGTTTTATCTTTACCTAAATGCTGTAGCTCGTTATGGATGTGATTGATTAACGTCCAAATTAGAGACCGAGGAACTACTGGTAGCCAAGAGACTATTTTATTACGCACTATTTTCCTGTAAAGCATGCCGTCCCTAACATCATATGTTGGAGCTATTGACTCAGGAAGTTCACTATTATTGTGTTTTGATATAAGATCTTGTATCTCACTATCGCGCTTTTGTTCAACCGAAAGCCAATCTTGATGAAGATCGACGTAATGAACTTTCTTTATATGAGAGCTTTCAGAAGTACCGGCAAAATCCACAGTAGGAAGGGGGTTTCTTGAAAGATAATCCGCGTGTTCCATTCCCCGTCCTTCACGATAAACAATATCGAAGTCGTATGATTGTAAGAATGCCCACCATCGATGCATACGAGGCATAAGGTCTTTTTTTGATTTTGATGCCTTAAGGGAATTGCAATCTGTGAAAACAACAAAACGTCTACCATAAAGATAGTGACGGAAATGTTCTACTGCCCGCACTACTGCCAAAGTTTCTAACTCATACGAGTGATAACGTGACTCTACCTCTGACGTGCGACGGCTGTAATATTCCACTACATGGGGTAGATTATTTTTCTTTTGTATGAGAATTGCCCCATATCCTTCGGAACTAGCATCGGTATGTAATTCTACTGGTAGCTCTGGATCAAAAATAGTTAACACCGGCTCGGTAGTAAGTACACGTATTACGGAGTTACGTATTTCCTCGTGTTTCTTAGTCCAAACAATGGGTCCCTTCAATTTTGTAAGGGGATATAACGGACCTACAATACGTGTATAATCGTGAATGAATTTACGGAAATACGAAGCAAGACCAAGGAATTGCCGAACCTGAGTAGCCGTTTTTGGCTGCCGCGAATCTACTAATGCTCTTATTTTTTGAGTGTTTGGCCTAATTTTACCAGATTGAATTGAATAACCCAGATAGTCGATTTTACGTTTCATAAATTTACACTTTTTAATATTTATTGTAAATCCAGCACCTGTTAAAGCGGCTAAAACCTTCTCCAAGCTAACCAGACCTTCTGTTACGTTAGCAGAATAACATAAAACATCATCCATGTAAATTAGTGGCTTATTACTTAAATGACTCATGGCCTTAGTAATGCACCTTTGAAATACTGAGGGAGCGTTTCGAAGTCCAAATGGCATAGCTAAGTACTCATATTGCCCATCGGGCGTAACAAACGCTGTTTTCTCTACAGAATCAGGATGCATACTGATCTGATGAAACCCTGACGCCATGTCTAACGACGAAAAAAGATTAGCGCCTACAAGTTGATCTATCTGCTCGTCTATCCGGGGTAAAGGATAGTGTTCAGGATGTGTATTGGAATTTAACTCCCTGTAATCTACACATATTCTGTATGAGTTATCTTTTTTTGCAACTAGTAATATTGGGCTTGCAAAGGGTGACGAACTTTCTCTAATTACACCAGAATCAAGCAACTCCTGTACCTTTTCTCTAACAATTTGTTTTTCGGCAAGTGCTAACCTATACGGGCATCGCTGTACAACTATATGTGGGTCTATTAAATTGATTTCACATTGTCCCGTCTTAATTCTGCGGGTCGGATTGCCTTTACTGAAATAATTACAGTACTTATGTAACAACGATATGAGCGAGTCTTTTTCCTGACCTTGTAAATCCGTGTCAATTTGTGTAAAATCCGGTTTATCCGACTTTACATTACATAAATTACTGCGTTCCTTGGAATAGAACAAAAGATTGTCATTATCAACTTTGACGCATAGCCCTAGTTCAAAAATATCCCTACCAATTATTATAGGATCCGAAATACGTGTGTCGGGTACTACATGAAAAATAAGATTTACTACAAGTTCGTCAATTATTACATCACTTTGCACCTGGATTGTACATTCTAAATCTTCACCGCCTATGCCACTAAGATAAACGAGACTCTTACGTACAGTACCCATTAGTTTATCATTAAAACTTTCTTTTACAAGAGAACAAGATGAACCGCTATCAAATAAAAAGGAGACTGACTCACCGGAAGATGTTTTCAGAATACCCCTGGAAGAACGGCGCTCGCATTGGTGGACTTCCTTAACCGCAGCTCGGTTCCCATTCCTTTTATCTGGACATGCAGACGCTACGTGTCCAAGCTGACCACACGTGTAACAAGTTACAGCAGTTTTCTTCTCCATAACGCATGATGTACTTGGAGTGTCCTGTGTTTGCGCTCCGAAGTCATTACGTCGCTTACGACACTCGGCTATACGATGTCCAGCCAATCCGCAATAGTGACACTTGCCAGTAAATCTCTCCGTTAGACGGAAACGCTTGGCTTCAGATTCTGGGGCCAGTGCATCTAACCGTCTCTTTTGTGGTAATCCACCAAGAAATCGAAATAAATGAGACCGACATGTGATGATTTGTGAATTCAATTCCCGACGTAACGAGTTGTCTTTCTGACACAGTACTGAGATAACAAACCCAGTTATAACTTCTTCCGGCATGACAGTATTAGGTATACGCTCAATGAGATTCCATAACCGGAGGCCGGATTCAGATGCAGCTTCTTTTGTGTTTATTTCGAATCGTAAAATATCATCAAAGTATTCTTGAATGAGCTTTGGTTTAGAAAATTTGGCAAGTAAAATTTCTTTTATAGAACTCCACGTGATATTATTCAAGTTTAGCTTCGTCAGACATGAGGCTGCACGACCTTTTAGCGCACCAGTTAACGCCACGAGTAAGTTAACTCCTTCTAACCCTTTGCTTTGCACGATTACTTCAGATAATTTACACCAATCGTCGATATCCACATCTACCTCATCCGGGTCAAATTTCAATAATGGTTGGTTAGTACTCACTGTGGGTATTTGTTGAGCCGCCACAACTCGGGTAAGCAAAGATTCCATGCTGCTCAAAAGTTTCTCAGCGTAATTTAACTCATTTGGATTTGTCTCATCTGGGCGTCTGTCCGATCCCAATTCTGATGTAATCACTTGCGAGCCTTGAGCGGAATCCATTCCTAAACTTTAGTCGGTGCGGGTACCGCCGCTTGGAAATAATAAGCGTACGCAATTGATTTGTGATATTATAATTATTAGCCAATATAACTTATCTCAATTAACACACACACTATTACAATTAAAATTAACTAAATGCAACTGGCGGCGATTCGTCGTAACCGTGGTGCGCTGGCGCCTTCCTCGAGCGAGACTGTCGTCCCTCCTCCCGAACCAGGCCGCCCCGCTGCCGTCGACACGACGCTCCGCCAGAGTGGGGTGTACTACCCTCCACTCTAGTTGCTCACAATTATTAAAACGCGCCGTCAAGTTTATAATTGTATGGTCACGTTTATTATTTATACACAAATTGTTTACCTATCTACCTTCGCTACTATGTTTTATTAATCTGAAAAGTAAATACATTAAAAACTTGTTTTACAAGGCAAAGGAACAAGTGGCGCATCTGAATGTCAAATGGTCAAAGCCGCCTCTCACAAATCCAAGGGAAATTTAACTATGTTACCAATTTTAATACCGCTTCATTTCTCAACTATCCAGTTAGTGTATCGTATATGTATTAGTATTCAAATCTAGGCAAATGGATAGAGCTAGGCGTTGGCGGCGCCGCACGCTGCGTCTGAGAATAATTCAGCGGCGGTATGAAAGGCGTCAAAGCGTGGCCGCTCTTTATCTGCAAATGTGGCGTCGTTGTAGATAATTTTATTCTGAGTGTATCTCTCCTTACTGCTGATATATTCAACGGAATATTCCCATATGTGCGTAATTCTGCGGAATGGCAAAAAAGGTCTGTTTGAGGGGTGAAATATGTAAATTTATTGTCTTGGGCGGCTCTGGCGGTGCGCGGCGGCGCCCCCGTCATATACCGACACGTAGGATAAAGGAAATGTTAATGCGCGCCAATTTATGTGCTTTTCTATGATTTTGCTGAATCGGGCCCGCTGTTTCCCCCTTTATAGCTTAGATGTGAGCCTTTTGTTTATAAATTGAAGTGTTCCACATGTAGCCAGACGTTTTCAGATTCACATGCTGAATGAGCACGTTCATGTTCTCTCAGGAGAAACCGTTCAATATTTAGATTCCTCGAAACGTTGGGTATGAACAGGTACTGTGTTACGATTGAGTTTGTTTTAATATTTTATATTATGGTACGAGAACGTTAATATAATTCTTATGATGTGTAGAGCATTCGAAATAGTGTATACAACGGCGAAAAGTAATTATCAGTTATTGGTTGGTACAATTTTGACGGCCTAGTTGCAACCCGATATAGGTACAATAATTGCTGTTCCTTCTAGACTGTTTTCAATTAAACTATAGTACCTACCACATTCCATTTGTCTCGTAGTTTTAGCGACCTACATTGAAGGCTCTATTACTACAATAACTGAAACCACATAAAAATATATTTTTAATAGTTAAAACAAAACCATATATCATGGCATCGTCACGGTCGGTTAACATCGATGACGAACACCAGTTATTCCCCTAGCAATGCGCACCGACTAATTCACAAAGGCCAAATGTGACATAATACCAGCATAATTCAATGTTTTGCTCACCATATTGTATTTTATTTATGAGTTATGGTCTGTTAAACATATGTCTTCTCTTTCTATCTTGTAGAGGCGCTATAGATTCGTCCCTGTCTACCGCGCAACTGCGAGGGTGTTGTATCATCACGGCTGTATGAACGGATGGTTAAATAGTACGAGTTAACTTACACCGCATCCTCTACGCGTCATTTAGGGGTGCCGATGACGGTGTTATGCCATAGATGTCCAACACTTTGGATTTTTTACTTCTTTTACATAATAAGCGTAATTTTCATAAGTAAAAAGGAGGTGTTTTTTACAGCTGCTCTTTTGTTGTGGACTGCTAGAAGCAGCTAGCATATGTTGTTTTATGTTTTTTCAATAGACTCTAGGTTCAAAATTAGTTGATTTATGATAAATTTGCAAGTGTTTAAAAAAATGATTTATAGTTTTGGGCGCTATGTAAAACATAGTAGAAGATCTTAAAAACTTTGGTCTCGCGTGACCATCATCATATTCTTCTTTGGCCATAGGGTGTCTATAGCGACCTGTTAACGGCCTGAATCGCACGTGTTTCTAAACTATTAACTAGACACTAACATCATCAATTATTATAAACTTTATAAAAAATATTTTATAAACAGTCTTGGGTCCGTATTACGTAGCACCGACCTAAAAAGAAATCCAGAAGCGAAACGTCCGAATTGCAATCAGTGGAACAAGGAAGAATAACGTTTTGTATACAAAGCAAGTGGAACATTTTTCAGATGTGCGCTCATTTAATTTAGGAGGGGTCTGGCCTGTCGATATTTAAATTTTTAAACGTCGCCCAGACATGAGAGAGTTACAAAACCAATTTGTTTGAACAAATTGTCGGACGAAATTCTTAAGTGATTTGATGGATTGTCATAATTAACGAGTTTATGGTTTTTCTTTTATTTTGTATAGATGGTATACTGCAGTATTATGAGTTGGCTCTCTTGGTGGCACACATTTTTATGGATACCACTATGTATATGGACGTGGGTTCGATCTCTGGGAGTGGACACTTTTGGTGATAGATTGCTTGAGCAACGAAATATCTCGGAGAGTAAGCTGAGTTATTAGTCCCAGTAGAGCTGCACTAAAACATCATAGGCCATTGAAAATTTTAGTTTCCGACTGGCTTCTAGTTTCATAACAATCATGCGTCCACTAACCAGTATAGACTGCCATAGATATTACAGCTTTGATCAACCGAAGAGCATCTTTTTTATTGACGACAAACGCATATTTGACCAAAAAATAAAATACATTTTTCATAAGCATCAACACCAACACCGTAAACCACAGCACAACATGTTTTATGCTCATTGCCGCAGATATTAAATAAGTATATTAGCATAATATCAATTTGGGAATCACGGCAGATGATGCAGCATGTTGTGTGACAACACAGCCACATGTTTATAACGAGTGAATGTGACAAAATGGAACATTAGCGGCGCGTGCGCTCCGCGGGGCGTCCGACCCCGGCCACTATAAAACTGTTCAAATATTTTAAATTTATATTGCGCATATAAAATTTTATATATGACATTATTACGCAGCTTTATTATTACTGTTTTCATTTACGTACATTTATAGAATTTATATGACATAATTGCTGGCGTTTGAATACGGTATTCGATATTATTGTTATAGTTTAAAACGATTTAATTCGTTTAATAAATGTGCATTTTAATATGCAACATCTTTTGTTGAAGTTCTTTGTTTATAATGATTTACATAGGTAGCGTTCATTTAGTTTTACAAGGGTATTAGGAAAATTATTCATACTCTTTGTTAAGCTCAGTTGATTCACTAAAATTGAGTAAATTAGTTAATATTTCGCTTATAAATTCTCACAATTGGTAAAGCTTTCATTTAATCGTCAAGTATCTAGTACGCTTTTTAATTATATTGCTTCGTTAAATAATGAAATAAAGTTCCAAAGCGCAGTAAAATGCGATGTACTGAGGCGTAATATTAATGGGGGCGAGTATCCCAGTTGTGGGCCTACATAATCTCATAATCACGTCGGTGCAGGGACAATCTGATCGATTCGTTGTCAAAGTATGCGAGCGACCGGTGCGAGGGTGTTAATGCAAATTGTGGCTTTAGCGTATGGCGACCACTATCTGCCGGCGCATCGCCACCGGGATTTACTATCTCATGATTTATTAACAGAGTACGTTGCTTATTACTCTCATCTCTTGCCCTGTTGACTCATATCCCTTAGCCAGGGTCTTATTCTGCAACTCTTTGGGAACATAATCACCAACTACGAGTAAGCGCTTTTCTTCACGCGCTACAAACCGAATGATATCGTTTGACAAATATCAAACGATGTTTTCGCATAAATAAATAATTAAGGAAGTTGGTAAATAAGCGTGCGGCCTCATTTATTATTCTTTATAAGGAAACAAAGGCGAGGGTTAGCCGTAATAAGGCTCCGCCACCTCGCCGGCTTATCTTTATTGCCTCCAACCCACGTAGAATAATAAATCGTTTTCATCAAAAACAAATACTCGACAGTTTTTGTCGGAGTCGAGCGAGCGGGTGGTGGGGTGGCAATTTTCCACCCCCATAATACAATATTTTCCGACATTTTCCACGGGAATACAGCTTCGAATCGCTCGCAACCGGCAGGTTCCTTTAATGTTTATTTTTCGTCCAATCAGAGAGCGGCGAGAGTCTCGATATTACCTCAACTGTCACACATAAAGTGGAAAATATGGTCGGCAGATGTGGGGGGTGCGAGCGGGTGTGAGGGCGCGTGCGGGCGCGGGGCGGCGGCGGCGGCGGGGGCTGCTTGCCAGTCGGCGCGCGTACGCGACGCTCCGGCGCGCCGGAAGAAACGCTCCGAACAGGTTTATAGCTTTTCTTTCAGCTCCACTCAGGTACGGGCCGTATCATAACAGGGAATAGCAGCGCGTGATGTGAACCCGTGATAAAATAAATGTCGAGATAGGCTTATGTATTGTACTGTTTATCTTAATAATGGCCGCCCGGAGAAAACTTTCGATTAAACTTTGGCTTTCTGCGTAGGGTTTTTTCTTGTTTTTATTTTTGGAATGTAACACTTTTTATGGCAAATAAAACTCTTTAAGTGAATTGCTCCAGTTTTTATAATTGTACATAACGCTTCAAAAGTAACGAGTGTCACATGGTATTGTTACAGGAAACTTTGTCTTTCCTGATGAAACTTCTTTCGCTACAAAAGTTGTTATGTAATCCTTATTTCACTTATCGCTTGTTGTCGAAATTTATAAGAACCTGAAACGTTTGCGTATCGGATGGCTGTACTGTGCCGAGCGCGCAGGAGGCGTCACGTCAACCCGCTGCCGGTGTAGCGGCGGCGCGGAATTGCCACCGGATATAAATCGCGATTCATTTCTCATCGTAACTTTTTGTCGGTTCTTATCTGTTAGACTTCACTTTTCATCATCCGAGGGGATTTATGTAATGCCTAGTCATTTCTCGGCGTCGAGGCGCGGCTTATCGGCGGAGCGCGAGCTCGCTTGATTGATGAGCGCGCAAAAATAAATGTTCAGTTAAATTATTCGATAAGTTGGAAACGGAAGTTAAACGAGAATTATCTTTGTCTTGCCCCCGAAGATTTCACGGTTGTAACTGTTATGCCGGGAGTGATTGATCGATTCAAGCGCTTTGCATAGATACTTTGATAGGTACGCCTCGAGGGGAGAAAATGATCACTGAAGATCAATCTGTTCTCTGTATACAACGAAGATATAATATTAAACAATATAGTTTAAATATGTTTAATCTAATAGACTTAAAGATCAAGATGCTAAGCCAAAAGCCTCATTATCCTTAGAGTATCTTAACGCTCGTAATATGCAAAAGTAAATAAATGCAATGCTTCAAATTACATTTCAAATACCACAATCCATTTTTAATTCGAAGAAAAAGCAATTTAGCTGCACATTCGTGCAATAAAACAAATGTAGCCTTAATGAACGACAAGTTCAATTGACGCGAAGCACTTGACCACGTTAGGGTCGGTAATAACTAACGATATAAAATTAGGCATGAAAGCTAATGCCATAATTGAAGGCAATCGGCGCCCCTCCCGATGATTTATGGTAAGCCGTCGTGCCATTCCGCCTGTTCACATTTACATCTTTCGTACATTTGCCACGATTGCCACTGTTGCGGCGTCAATACGGGGTTATTAATCACATTCATGCTTTGATATATGTCATGCCATTCGATAAATCCCATTGTGCTACACGTTTTTATTGCGATCCCTAATTTGTAGGTAAGTAATTCTCAAGAGGACACAGCGTAGTCCAATTCCACAATTGCCAAAATTGCACTCTGGATTCTTAAATTGCATGCGGGAGTGCAGTTGGTCCACTTAAAAAGAGCATTGTGGCTAATCTCCAGCGACACATGTACAAACAAAGTTTAATTGTGAGCGGTGCGGTGTGCGACGGCCCCGGGCAAAACCGATTACAGTCTTAGCGGCGCTCACCTTCGATTCCTGCACCACCGCGCCGCCCCCCGCTCGCTCCCACCACACGTATTCAATTCCAATCAATCCTGCCACACATATTTATATGTACAAGTCGGGCGTATTTTTATTGCGAACTGCATGGAATGACGGCCGCAAACATTGCATCCGCCTCCCTCGCTGCGTCGGAAAAACCTTTTATTTTTAATTTCGATTTTGATTTTTTCCGAGCGCACCGTGTCGTTCCACTTTTATTTTGTTTCATTTCATAGAGCGGGGTGGGTGCGCGACAGATCGGAATTTCAGATATGTACAATTTAAAATGGTGTAAGTACGGTCAGCGTTGGGGGCGCTGGCGTCGCTGGCGGCGCTGGCGCGAGCGCTGCTCGTCGCTACACTGACGCCTGTCGTTTTGTTTTCTTTGGTTTTTTGCGAATTCTATTTTCATTTGATTGCATTTGAATTTCCACCGCCAATATCCGCTAACTAAACACGATTAATGCGGAGCGGAGATGGACAGGCGGGCGGAGCGGCGCGGCGCGGCGGCAGCGGTGGGACCGTGACGCTCTGTCGGGATTTTGTCGTTTTATATTAGAAGCCGGCTAATTTATTGCAAACTGCGCTACGGGAATCCTCTTACAATACCAAAGGCGATTCAATATAAGTCGCATTATTTACATGACTCCGCTGGAATGAATCGGCGTAGGTCTTGTTCGACTTCAGGCTTGTGGTTGTTGTTCTGTTCGGAAATTGCTTAATATTCAGGTGTAGCTACCTTTCTATACTATTATTGGGTTTTCTTTTTCATAAATACACTATTTTGGTGGTATTTGGACATAAAAAATACAGAAAACATTTCATTCTTACCTTTTTAAAACGAATAGCTACGCAAGTTATGACCATACTTTTTCGTCATAATTTATACATTTCCCACATTATACAAAAAATAAAACACCACCCAAAAAAGTGACATTTAAAATAAAATTAGCGCCGTCGGTGTAGCTACACATTATGATGCAAAAACAATAGACGCCGGGCATCAAATCGATCTCGGGCGTTCCGTTATTGGGAAACTTCTCCACAACACGGTCCTTGATTAAAAGTATGCAAATTTTATTACATCGCGCTGGGTGCGGGCCGCGGCCGGCGCTTCTTTACTCCTATTTCACATCGGGCTTAAATAAATTCGTGTTATGTATGGACACATATTTCCCGATTCGTTATGTTATGTCTAATATATAAAGTGCAGGTAAATTTGTTGTTTTAGCTGTGCGTTAGGTGGTTTTGTTTAAATGTATAATGTATATACCTATACATATGTGTATATGATTCATGGACAAAACAAATTAAAAAAATCTAATAATTGTTAGGGTTATTTCATGTCTAGTATGGTTCTTTATTATAAAAATATTATTAAACCGTTTTTTAGATTCGAAACAAAAATAAAAACCACTATTCCTTTGTCATTTTATAATTAAGTTTTGATTTAACGTTTTTTATGTATATTCAATACATCGTTTATGAACGCATATTACAAGAAAAGTATATCTACAATAAATACATTTATTAAGTAAATATGTATCGGCACATAATTTCGTTCGTATCTGTACCGACTACCGGCCATATTGATCCGCTTCTGGGTACCTATTTGTAATAAATAATTCGCCGTTACGTGTAGCGTGGGGTTTTGTTTATGTCAAATTGTAATTTATTGGTTACTCGGCCCGACTTGGATATTACAGTGGGACCACCGCCCCCCACCATACGCCTCCACACCGTGGTCCGATGAAAATTTTATATCACAATGTCGTTACGTTACGTCATTCTGTTTTTTCTTGCCCATGACCGGCTAAAACGATCTTTTGATTAAATTAAGGGGATCAGCAGGGAATTTTTACACTGATGGATAGGTTGACACAGCGTTTCAACGTACCACGACGGAATTTATATTGGGTATAAGAAATTGAGCGCGAATTTAGCTGTTGTATGTACAGTTAATAAACATTGGACGTGATCTCCCTGCGATCAATCACGCCGTTTTTGTTCTTTTTTGACGGGAGATGATACTGCAATTAGCTTTATTATTTCTTCCTCTAAGTATGTTGTTTGGGAGACTTTATAATGATGCTGTTGTGCTGCTAGGTTCTTATTAATGTTTGTGTTTGAAATGAGAGTTTTGTATGAATTAATTTAGCTTTTAAACATAATTCTTCAAGTTCTTATATGTTTATTGCTGTACTATTAACATTTAATTATTTATTACACAATTAAGAAGACAGTTATTAAGATTTAATTATTTGAAATAAAAAATCTGATATTATTTTCTAACTACGACATGATTCAAGTCTCGTGTTGTGTTAGAAGTTTTTGTGAGAACTGTATTAATGGCCGTTAGTTGTTTTATATGTATATATTTAGTATACATTCTTAAATCATACATTAAACAGTCCTAGAAAAATATTCATAACAGCAGCAAAACTGACTTTCTGGCAGTTCCTTAGAGATTTACGTTGCCTATATACATACATGCATGGGATGGTAAACAGCGTATTACTCATAGCATTGGAAAGTTAACATCATTGCTTGCGTACTTTCTTGCATTAAAGATACGTTTCTGACGATCGTATCATAGTGGTACAAGATTGTATTAAATCAGGGGACCTTGCCAGGATTGCTAACTGTTACTAGCATTAGAAATCGCACGGAGATTTCACGAGAAATTGTAGAGGACAAAGGTTTTAAAGAAAGTTGTATATAGTAGGTATATATTTTTCAATTTTATTTAATTTCTTTCTATACTTATTAAATCAGATAAATAATTTTAAAGCATGTCATAGAAAGATTTATAATTTAAATTGGCAATAGGGACGCCATATTTATCACCACACAAACATTAGAGATTTCATTTTAATGTATGTTTAGAAAGATTAATCACTTAGTTTGGGGATGGGTACGGCATATTTTTCGCTGAACCAATCGCCACTGGACCCGCGGGATGGTGGAGTAGAGACCAGGTAAAACTTAGCCACTCGTGGCCACTGGTCCGACTGATTGACAGAAATTGCTGGAAGAAGTTGGGTCTACAAGATACAAAGGCGTCAAGACCATCTTAATCTTTGGCATTTCTGAGGTGGAGGAACACGTTTGTAACGGGTAGAGAAACATTACGATGAAGGCATATACTTCCTGCCAAGCTGAATCGTTAGGTTTATTAATTGATTAAATTACAAATATATTACTTTTTTTTATTAAGATGAATGGCGAGACGAGCATGCCATTCGCCTGCGATACGACCGCTCGTGGACAGTAGAAAACCAAACAACACCATGAATTACAAAGCATTGCTTGGCATTACACTGCGCTCGCCATCCCGACTCTCTGGCTACAATGTAAATGTAACCGATAATCAGAAGATCTTTATCGTGTAGAAGTGACCACTACGTGTGAAATCTAATAAGTAGATCATTCTTAGGGATTTAATTAAATTGCAAAAAGGTTACAACTTGCACAGCAAGTTAATCAACAGATAATACTAAGTAATCAATTCATACAATATGTCTTCGGGACTTTACGGAATATAACATAAATACGTAGAAGTTTAGGTTGATATGATTTTGATAACAAAAAGTTTCTTAAATTATCTTCATGATCTATGTATTTTTTTATTTTGTAATCAACAACTAATAAGCCAAATTAAACTCTGTTCCTTTATTAGAGACTGGTGCTATTTGTGAGTTCTACGTAACATTAAAGTAGAAAATTGAGGTTAATGAAAGCTAAAGTTAGTAGCAACTGAGTTACATAAACTTATTATGGAGCGACGAGAGTTTCTACAACGAGGCTATTGTGCAGCGCATCTTAAATGCTTTTACATTATTTTATAAACTTAATTAGATGTGATGTTACGTGGTGCGTCATGAAAATGTTAGTAGTGTGTCGGTGTACGCTTGTTTCGTGAACAAAGTACAGGGAGCGCGTTGTGAAGTTGCTATAGTGTTCTCCGTCGACATTACTTTTGTTATCCGGAGTGACCCGCGGGTCGCTACTCCCGCTGATAAGCAGTAAATTGCTTTTCTTTCCATTTCTTAAATAACCGACCCTCCCCCCGCCCGTCCCTCCCCCGCATGCTGACACTCTCCCCTTCGGAAAAGGTACGCTCGCATCTAGCCATATTCTTTTACTGCTTCTAAGAAAAGTTTAATTACAAGTCCGCTTAAAAAGGGCGAAGTCGCGTTATGTTCTAATTATTGTACCGACAATAAAAATACGCAAACGAGTGTATTATACAATTAGACACCTCGCCTCGATCGTTAAAAGGGAAATTTAAATGGAATTTTTATGTCCAGCAATTAAGGATAACGTCGGCGTACTAGACATTTTTGTAATTACAAAAATAAGATTCTTGAAATGTAGCGTGAAAAAGAATTAGGGCGAAGCCCGCGGAAAATACTTTGGACTACAAGTTGACAAACGGGATGAGTGAGAAATGCTGCAAACTCGCTGCTGGTTTAAATTTATGACGCAAAAGAGTTGTACCAACCCGCAATATTTACCAATGACTACAACACGTGCCAATTATTAATGGTATTTCGCGCGATCATGCTAGGTAGGATATAAAAAAGTTCTGAAGAAGTAAGCATGATGCATAGCGAAGTGATGTTCAGCGGAGGTGGCACAGTCGGCGGAGTGGTCGGAGTTGGTTGTATACGGAGCTCGGCCTGCACGGAGACGGCGCGCGGTTAAGAAGCCCGAGGGAGATGCGGATTTATCGCCGCAGCGGGCTGACGAGCCGCGCCCGCGCCGCGCCCGCCGTCCGCCGCCCGCGCTGATTTATACCGCGCAATCTCGCAAAACTTACTTCACATTTAAATTTCCAAACTGTCTAAGCTGCTCTTAACGTCGACCATATTATCTCATTCGATCGCCTATAAATTTTATGAGCTGACTCGCCTTTGTCGCATTTCAGCTTTGACTTGAATTAATAGTCCGGAGGGACCGTATGCTTTTGTTTTTATGACCCTACATTTATTCAATACCATACTATGTGGAGCTATTCCGGCGAAATATACATAGCGTCGTAGCGTAAAATGGCTAGTCGGTTATCTCGTAACTGTTTCGCGTGCCAGTATTAAGTAACTGTTATCCCCGCGAGATTTACGGAATAAGCGAATCCTCGACACTTGTTATGAATATCTAATCCAAATTTGTAATTCTCGGAGTGCGGTGGCGATGTTTGTTGGCGCGAGCGGTTCGACAAACATTTGCGTCGGTACCACGAAACTTGGCGTCAGGTTTGCTCGCACACACTTCGCCGATGTTCCGCCAGCGCGCATTCTTGGCGATAACATCCCCTCAGATTAAATCTTAGCGACAATCTTGGTACGGACTCCGCGGGCGCAACCCCTCTCATAATTTAGTTTGAAACTTTTTAATTAGCTTTATATTTGTGTTTGCAGATTGAGACTTTGCTCGTCGGCGGGCGACTGCGGTCCTGAAGTTATATTATTAATAATGCCGTCAGAACACTTTGAACTCGCGCGCTGTGTACATTTTATAGCCGAGTAAATACTTATTTAATATGATTATAAATTTTATTAAAGTAGTTATTGGGGGCGTTGGCCGTGTATTTATCTTATGCGATAGAACTAGAAAGCGATGATGTGGACGTGGCTCCCGGCGTTGGGAAAAGCATGTGTTAGTTATATTTGCAGCGAGCACGTCGTAAGGTTACCGTTTTACCAGCCGGTGGGGACATGTCTTGAATGGAGATTAGGCTAAACTAAATTTTATTGGTAGACAAATATACCTGGCCGCTTGTTACAGAGGTACGCAAATGTGATTTAAGACGTTCAACACAAATATTGGAAAACTAGCGTCGTGTGGGTCTGCTCGGAGTGTGTAATCAGAGAAACCTGCGCTGCGTACGTCATTACGCATGTCGTGATGCCCGTCTCTACATATATATGTTTTCTGAGAACGGCGACTTATATGTCGATGACATTATCTGCATGTAAGGAATATCTAATACTACTTCTTAACGTGATCTCGCCATAAATGTGTGCTAAATACCGGATTGTATTGGTATGCTTCTTACACTTATTATAAATATTTTTAAACGAGGTGTTTTATTTACGCATTTTTATGCTAATCTATAAAATAGATATTATCTATTATTTTTTCAGAATGAGCAGATAATTAAATTATTGCATACATAATAGTCAATTAAGACATTATTGGATCCGTAAGTATTTACTTACTTCTAATAATAAATCATAACCGTGTTCTGATAAGATGATATTCTTATTTCTCTTTATAACTAAATGGTTATTTTATTTTGCCGTTAACTCAATATTTTGGTATAAGCACCATGTTTTTTTACTTCTGCTCATTATTTGAATATTTAACTTCACCATTTTATGATGGACTTCGTGCGTAACGATAATCTTTTTTGAGGAAAATCCCAAGACTTGCGAGCTAGCTATGGTTTTTTCTAAGTGTAAAACCCATCTAGGTAAGTATATGACCGGAAGTCTTGCTAAGGATCATATGATTTGTCTTCAACTATATTACAAAAATCAATGGATTATAATTAGGTTGGTTTTCATTTCTTATGAGATTTAATATACCAAAAAGTGTCTCGCAGTTCTTATATTATCCGTTTCCTATTAGCTTCGTTGTGAAAATAATATAAAGTCTCAAAAATATCATAACCAACTTTGTTACGATGTGTACACACTGATTTCTCTTTATATTTAGATTGCTAGAGAAAGTTATCTTTTACGTGAAATTGATGTTATTTGCAACATTCTACTGCTCAGAATCGCGCAGAAAAGATAAGCTAGAACTATGCGTTGATGTATCTGACAACAGGACGCAATTCCATACAAAAAATGGACCGGCGATTCTCGAGCTACAACCGCACAAACAGAGCGTGTATGTAAATGGTTAATATAGCTTTAATCCCAGCCGCAGCTCATTACGACAACTCAATTATGATATGTCGTACGGAACTCATTGGTAGCCGTGTTTGCGCAGTATGTGTTTGATTTATTAAATTCGTTGGGGAGTGAGTGTATCATTGGCGATGTCATTTCATGCACGAGCGCGTGTGTTTGGTGAGCGCGGACTGTCTGCACTCGGAGGGATGTCGCGTCCCGTGTCGCTGGCTGGTTTAACACGATCAAAACGTGCGCTGCCGAGCGTTGATTATGCCATATTATGTTTACCATTTAATGCGGAGTTGTGGCGATGAAAGGAATTGTATGTGTAGTTGAACTATAACACACATATCCCTTACATACTAATGTAAGGGATATGTGCCGATTTATATTGCCATGAGACTTTGATTAGGTATGTTTAGCTCCGCAGTGGTATTTGATTCATAAGCGAAGTGGCATAGAAAATTTAGAAGTTTTAGCCTATGACAAGATCAACTCTGATCAACATGCTATTGGAAATGTTCATCATGTCTTTCATTACGTGTTATCCAATTTGCATCTTTGAGGTAATACATAAAGTTACTTTCAAAGCATGGGCACATACAAATTCGTGAAATCCTTAAGATTTTCCTTTCTGGTGCCTGCTACTTTATTGGCAGCAAAGGTGCATGCGGTCCACTATGGTCTTTTGTACCTTTAATTAATTAACTAATTTCTCATTTTTCATAATAGATTCTTTTATATCCTAAAAAGGCTTATCTGGATATTCATTTACATTTGGTTATTTTAATAAAATGTTACGAACATTTTAGCATAGGCACGGCCGAGAAAATTCCCAACACCCATATATATCTCAGCTACCTCCACAAACAATTCACGACACGAGCAATTAAGCATTGCTAAATATTGAATGAAATTAATCGAAGTTCGGATTACGGGCACCGGGGCTCTAATCTGGCCTGGCGGTATCTGGGCCCCGAGTTATCTGTTTAATGTCTGGTAAACAACGGGCTCAAGGGATAAGGAACGTCCTTTCATGCGCTGGCCCTCCGGCAACTGGATTACGTTCCTTCCACTGCTAGATTACTCCACGTATCGCGGATACTGTCCGTCTTAACTAAATAAGAATGCGCTTCAAGCTTCAATGATGAGATCGACAATTGATCTGATTTGGTGCATCTGTTTTGGGTTATTAAGATAGGATGGATTTAGAAACTTGCTACAGACTTTTGCTATATTTTTAATTCATTTATATATCTACCTTGGAGTGTTCTTCGTAGAGTAAATAACTAGTTAAGGATCTAGAAAAGATTCAGAGGATCAAGCATAGCTAAATGTAATTGAAAAAATATATATCGCAATGGGCTGCTATAGACTGCTGTAACAGGTAATGTTGTTATATTTATAGGTCTCTACTTGGCTTTATGTAAAGTTTCGTATGTAAATATAATGACATGTTATAATCCGACTCATATCTTCTTTCACCTGGCGTTGTCCCAATAATTTGAAGTCATTGCATGTGTCAATGCACTTGTATTAGGTTAAGCACTTGACTTCATTGATTTGTTACAAGAATTTGAATTATATTGCCAATATTATTGTATACCTGAGTGTATTATTTAATTTTGGTACAAATTCAAGAATAACTGTCCATTTATACGGTTTTAAAATACGATGTGTTTGGTACAGACGGTTTATACCTTGAGTTTTAACATTATGTAGAACTGAGATGGCGTTTTAAACTTATGAAACCTACAACAAGTCTCGTGTGTTGGGCGACACGTTTTCATTATACATGTGGTTGGTTAGTTGGGAGCGAGGAGCCAATACAAAAGGCTCAAGTTCGTAATCACATCCTAAACACTAGAGAACGCGTAAGCGTCCACTAAATGAGACAGCGAGCGCCCCACGTCTCAATCGGTGTCGACTTAAGACGCCATGCAAATTCAATTTCGTGCCCAAGCGATCCTACACGTAAGGCCAACCGAACATATTATTGCTGGATTTATCTTTATTGCAGCCGTAGAACACTCCAACTAACTTCGACTGTCGAACTTGCGCCATTAGTGAAGACACCGAGATACAGGATTGTTTTGGTAGGGGCGGACTTGTAAGTCTTATTGCTTTTAGTACTAACGTAGGGCTGAATTGTTTAATCTAAGACGTACGTTTGGAACTAACTTGTCTATTTTTGGAAAGTTTCCATCCATTTGTATGCACCATTATAGCTGAAGTATAATGCTATGTAACATTTTCAAAAAGAAATCAACTGTGACAATTTGACTCGACTTCCGCCGGCTCTATAATTACAAAAGACTTTCAATAAACGCACCGATTTATGGAACACTCGAAGTACGGTATAAATATTATTAAACGTCGTGTTGTTCAAAGGCTGGGATGTTTACAGTGACATTGTCAACACAGAATTCAATTTGGAGCAAAATAGTATGACAAAAGGCCCGGAGCGACGAGTGCCTCGAGTACTTGTCTGTTATGACATAATACGTGAAATAGCAAACCGTAATACCTGTGGCATAAAAAGACATCGCCGTCGGCCTTATACAAAAGCAGACGTCACGAGTTAATCCATCCGTAAAATGTCCCAAAGTATCACAAAAAGCGGCCGACAAAAGTGTTGTTGTACAAACTTAAAATGAAATTTAATAAACACGCAACAATGGGGCGGGCTGTAGATATTTTGCGGAGATTCAGATAGTGAATGGGAGATAAGCTGGCAAAAGGTTTGCAGGAACTACGTATATGTTTGATGTCGCCTCTCGTCGCCGGAGCGTGAACGGTTTAAGAGCAAAATTGCACGAACGCTAGTGGCATCTGTTAACTGTGCACTCTGCACAAATAGATACTTTTAATTTTGCAGATGGAATGTCATTCAATGACGGCTATTCAATAAAAATACTTTGAATAACTGCCCATCTAGATACTGATGAATTTTGGGAACATTAGAATGGGATGGGTTGCTTAATGTTTTAGTAATATTGACATATGCGCAATATACCTATATACAATATACCTAAATATTTGCTGAGAGCACTAAATCTTTATATTCAATTTTTAAGCTCAACTTCTTATGAATTCAGTATTATTAACGAAGATAATAATATTTAATTACACCAGATTAAAATGAATAAAAGCGTTAATTTCATTTAAATCGCGCAATCATCCCAGAAGTGTATTAGAAGATAAGTATCAAACGTTTCTATTTAACTTCTCTCCCGGGCGGAAACTCCCCGAGCGCCATATTGAAATGTTTATAATTAAATTACATAAAGACGAAGAAAATTAATTTCACAGTGCGAAGTGGCGAGCAGGAGCGACGCTCCTCGTGCTCGCGCCTCGCGAATCTCACAAAAGCGGAAGCTCGCCTCAAAGACGGCGCTGCCATTGCTCCACCAATTTAATTTTCCAGATGTTTTTGGAAATTGCCGAGAAGTTGAATAATCACGTTATAACTTAACGGTATTAAATTTTATACGTTAAAGTGTTAATATTTCATTTTCAAGTTTAATTTAATTAATTCCAAACTTAGGAGTCGAGGAATGATGACACACTGAGGGCTGGGGTGAAAGATATGTCTCAAGATATATTTTTTTAAGAAATATAACATTATGTTTGAAAATTCTATTGATTCAATAATTACTGTTTTACTTTTAGTGTTGAAGATAATTAGTCAACAAGTCTAGGAAACCAATAAATAATTCATATCAGAATGTAATAAAACTAAGCCTAGCGCTATTATATCACCATGGTATACCACTTGTAATTTTAAGAAGTCTGGAGGGAAATTAATAAATTGTTTAAGAACTGATATCGCAGAACATATCCGTGCGTTAGAAGGTCTCGTGCGTCGAGCTCGGGACGCGGTAGCAGAGCGGAGCTTCGCGCGACGAAACAAATTGATGTACCCAAATAATTATTAATGCCTCACGAAATTTAATTGGAAAAGTTGAATTTGTATCGCGCTCACGGCGTAGGTGAGCGATTTGAGTCGCGAGGCGGGCGCCGGCGCCGCTGCGACTGTTTACGAGATAATTAATCTCAAAGTATTTACTGCTTTAATCGAGGCACTCCCGCCCTGATGGGGACTGAATAACTCTCGTATGTAATAATGTTGCCTACTATGTCGATATGTGTCTGCAATTTATTAAATAGATAAGTGTACCTCCACGTCCTAATGGGACCGCCCGCTTGTACCCTACCTTTATAAGATAATAAACTTCAATCTATTTATTTTGTACAAAAAGTGTGATGAAGTATTGGCGACGATAAAATCTTATTTCATATATTCGATTATAAGTATTGCGAATTGGAATGTACACAAAAAAAAAACTACAAAGAGGCACTAGGTAAAATAATAAAGTTTCAATCAAATGTATAAAAGAAGTCGAAACTGTTATGTTTTTTTCTATTCGGCGCTAGATGACGCTGCCAGTGTATTGCGAACACTCTAATGCCAAGTTCATCAACCAGCCGCGCGACACCAGCGCCACTACTGCCACAAACAAAACAGGTGCTTTGTAAAAAAATATCGTAAAAAGCCGAAGCAACATATTTGTAGTGTGTGGTAGTTTAGTAGTAATTTAAAGGTTGCTTTCCGTCGATCGCGATTGTCTGTTGTAGCGCAGTGTAGGTTTTGTTTGGCATGGCATAGCGCATGGGCCGTTTAAGCTAATTAACAATAGATCGAATCCGACTGCAGCAACAATGAAAAACGAAGAATAAATGTCAATTTCACAAACGACGAGGAGGGTTCGGCTTTAAATCGAATTCCGTTTAATAATAGTAGCGCGTTAGAGTTGAATGCACTGTTGATAGTGTGATAGTTTATTGTATTTTAAACACTGACGTTTAAATTTTGGAATATTTTATCGATTGGTATTTTGGACTCGTACGATGAACACGATTACATGTTAATCAACAGCCGTCTACTTCCAGACACATAAAGTTTATGCTTAGAAAAAAACTGGGAATTGTTTTTATAAGTTAGTGCTATACTCGTATATAGTATAAGTAAGTAGTTGACGTTGTGTAGAAATGTATGTACCTATTGGCAGAGTTCATTGTATCTATATACTTGTACCTACTGACAATACAAGTAAAGATTGTAGCGTTAATTTCTATTGTAAATAAAATTGTCTTGTAGATTTTGATATTAACAAACACTTTTACTACTTATCAGAATAAGAAATCTATGTGCTGTCATTTATCCCCTCGGAGGGAGGTTAAGGATACTAGGTAAATTGTTTAAAACAATCCAGTACACGAACCATTATTTTCATATATAAGGTATAATTAATGTTATATTATATTCTCTCGGCCCTTGACTATAAGGACAAGCACGCGGTCTGTCATAAAATCGTGACTTGTACCAGCTTCCAAAATATTATCTCAGCTCCACTTAAAATAGCTGTTAATTCTTTGAACATAAATTCGTGGTTCACGATGGTGGTTCTTCAAATAAATTTTGAAGTTCCTATCACCAAGTGAGTAACTAAGATTCTTGATCACCTAATGCACACAGCAAAAGTATCAAATTTCATCATGTTTTTATTGCGATGCATTTTTCTGATTTCAAAGCCAACTCTACTCTTGTAAGTAGGAGAATAGGGAGAAAAGATCTAGGTTAGCCAAGATCCCTAAACAAGTAATTGACTAGTACAATTGAACATTGGTCTGACCTATTCGAGGAACTAAAAAAAGTGGTTTAGTTTTATATACGAATTACAATAAAACAATTGAGTATTCGCAAAAATACTATGGAGTGGTCTGTACAATATTGAATATAACAGAAAGTTGTGTGAAGAATCGGTTACTCGACATATCGGTTACAATATGCATCCTTAACAAGTAGGTATGTTCCTTTCGCATCCAAAGAACAACAAAACAATTGATTCATTAACAAGGATCAGTGATAGAGCATCGCTATAGCTTTTTACGCTGTAATATGGCTGGAAGAGGTGGTATGACTATCACAGAAAACCTAATTGAGGTTTGCGGTCCTGTATCATCGGATTAGTGGATTTAACTTAAGTCCCTTTAGGTAATTCTACTATTTCCTTCCCTTTGTTCCAACGGTCCCACAGTTTCCAGTATCATGTATCATTAATCCAGTGTAATTTTTCTAATAAACTACCGCACTGTGAAATGAATAATCTGAAAATTGAAGCTCGTACCTTACTGAGACACGGAAGGACCTTATATTGACGCTACGACAATAACTTAATCTAGAAAACAAACCCCAAAAGAAAAAATAAACAACAACAATTCAGCACTTGGGCCAGCATTTACCTTACATAAAAAGGAAGCTCATTGCATCGCAAAGAAAAACTGTGACCACAAAATAAACGTTAGCTATTTAGTCCCGGAATAGAATCGGATGAGTCCTCCCGAGCGTGCTGTCAGATTAAGATCTGCCGCTGAATACGTTCATTTACAGCCGATGCCAACAATCAATCCCAATCCAAAATTTGCTGTTTGACATTGACAGCTCAATCTTTTTTCTGATTATAGCTTGCCAATAATCAATCTCAGTAGGGAAAAAACTATCTAAAAAATCAATCTACTTTTGGGAGGGCCAATCCCTGCTTGTGGATTGTCCTCTGTATGAAAATGACAGTTTAGGCTTGCCAATAAACAAATATCAGTGTTGACGTTTGGATGGATTGTTCAAAACAATCCAATATTGCAATCCGAGAATTTCCACGGATTATTCATGCGGATTTGCCAACAGCAATGAAACTAGAAAGTAGAAACTAATGTAGATGAAGATGACACAACATTGATTAACGATTTCTTCAGTTAGATCTAAATTATTGTATTGTTGTGTATATTTTATCTTGAACGAATTGATACTTTTTGTTTTACTTTGATAAATATGATTTCTGTTATGATATGTTTCTTAATTTCATAGTTGTATTTTTATTTAATTGTTCAGTGTGTTTGTGAAAATAACATTTATAATGAAATATTCTTTATTACTCACAATTTACAATAATAATAGAAAGAATAAAAATAATAGAAAAGGGAATCAAATTTTGATCATGGGAAGTTGTAGAGCCACGCTGCTATCAGCCATGACTCAGTATGAATGGGCAGGCTATGGCCTTCTCGCTCTCCTCCCGATTTGATGGGCCGGAAACACAGCCATGATTCAATCGTAGTGGATGTTCATGGGCGGCAGTGATCACTTTCCACGGAAATGTTCAATCACATTTCGCAATTTTCTCCACAATATTCTCATAATATTTCTATTAGAATGACAAGTGATAAGTCATTGTTTACTGGATATATTATTTTTCAGAGGCCAGAAACACAACAATTCTGTAAAAATCTATATAATTGGGACAAATTGAATTGTTTTTATTGCAATTATTATTATTTCTAACGTTAATTTTTGTTTTTCACAAATTATTTATTTACAAAATGCTGAAAGTGCATAAATATGCAATGAAATATTCTGCGTCAAACTAAATTGTCAAGAGGGAACCGATTGTTTTCAATCTATCAACAGAGGCAATCGACTGTCGCCTGTTTTGTTTATTGGCAACAAGATATTCGACCAATCGAAAAGTAGAAACCAATCCGGATTGACTTCAATCTAAAATTTTTGATTGATTGTTGGCATCGGCTGTTAAACCATAAATGATTCGGTCCTGAAAATTCACACTTAGAAAAATCCACTTAATTCTCGCAGTACGCGATTCAATCGTCCCGCTTAGTTTTGTCATTGAATATCTTGCCTGTGTTATGGAGTATGTTTTTATTTATCTAAAGGAAATAAATAATAAGAATAAAAAAAAATCACACGCATTTTGCTGATAGTAGGATAGAAATGTGGTTAATTACATTTCGTTGTAAGAATTAGTTATCTAGGTGGTGACTTAATTTTTGAGATAAGTCCATATTATTGAAAGATAATGCCAAAATATTGAAATATAGCAAATTTTTACGGAACGTGTCAGCCCCATGGCCATGATAACTGTAAAGTAATCGAATTTTCAGGAAGTTAAAAAATGTATAATTTTAACCAATGGTGGGATAAAATCGGTAAAAAATTGTTTTATTTCAATGTGTAACATTCGCGTAAATATGAGAAACCCTAATACCAAAACGATTTATGTTATCATAAAAATATACGTATGTACATCAGGAAGAATGACATATTATGAATCTTCCGTATTGTATGCAAAATTTACATACTAAAAAATAATAAAACTAATTAGTTAAATATATACGTGGTCTGCATTTAAAAACGTTTATTAAGTTTAACATACATATTTATATGATGTTTACTTTACGTATTAATTTATTCAAAAATATAGATTTACAGCATTTGCTAAAATGTTTTAATTGAAATTGTTATGGCTATTAATTAAGCTATCTTAAATATGGACAAACAGTAATACATAAATTAACAAAAACATAATTTGTTAAAGCAATATAAATATAAAATAAACATTTATCGAATAATATTGCCTAATAAAATTAAACATTTTTATATATATTGAAACAATTTTAGACTGCAATCGTTGTAGAAAAAATTGGTGAATGTTAGGATAAGTATATCATTTGTTTACGTATATGTGTGTATTGTAAGTATGTGTATATTCATATATGTTTACATGTGTTTATGTTTATATTTATATATTTAGAGTTATACATTGTTATTATTTATTTCACGCTTTAGACTGCCCTTTCTTTCTCCTATTTATATATCCTTCCTATGGTTGCCTGTAAGAAATTATCTAATATAAGGCCGCCACTTGTACTATTATTTGTATCGAATAATTTTGAATTTGTATATCTACCTGTAGGTAGTGCAAAAAAGAATTAAATAAAAAATGTAGATAAAAGCCTTACATGAACCTTTAAAAAGATAGAATGCCTTAATAACAGACGGGTGAGTAATTCGTAGGAAGTAAATGGATATATGAACCGAGCAGAGAACCGACCGTCGGCATAAACTATGTAATATTACGACAAAGTGCCGGAGCAGCTGAGACATATAAAGTAACATTAAACTTAACACGGTCCAGCACAACGAGAATAATTATCAGGGTCGGCAGGGAGGGTCGTGTGGCGCGCACGAATGACTCGAGTATGAGGAACGACTGGCCCTCACCCCCGCCCCCACCCGCGCTGACCACTGCCACCCCGTCGCCTAGCAACCCGCCCGACACCTAATCATCATAAACAGATAAACCCGCCATCTTTGATGACGTTCACAATAAATTCCCATACCGACTTCCTGTAATTAATGCGCGAGTTGAAATTTCCTTTTGGCCATAACCCATTAATGCAATTAATATAAAGCGGTAGCCATGTTTACTATATCCTTGACCTTTCATAACGAGAACAGTATAACAGTTATTGCAGTAATAAGTGCGGCGATGAAGCGATTGCCATAATTTTATATCAATACAGTTTAAAACAATAAGGGGTGGAAAGGTTACTTTGGATATAAGGTAAACCTTCCGCGTGATCGTTTAACCCCCATTTGAAGTTTAAGCCGGCTGAATATTTAATAAATTTCAAAGAGATGTCAATCGAGTGTTTTATTTTGCATAGGGCTTAGCGCGGCGCAGGGGTGCGCGAGTACATTTCGGTGTACGTCATTTGTTTGTCTCGCGAGCGCCCTCCGCGACACACGAGCGTCGTGCCGCCGCCACACCGCCACACACACGCCACGCCGCTGCCACGGCACCGCGACACCTCCGCACCGACGTACGACACCGATTTTGCAACAACATTGCATTTGACACTCCAACAAATTATATTTTAACTAGTTTTTGCCCGCGGCAGTGCTCCAACGATGGAGTTTATTGATTAGCTTTGGGGAGCTGTGCATCTCAAAGGGACGCACACAATTTGCTAATCTATTTTTCGTCTAAATCCAATCATCCATTAAGGGGTGATTAAATAAAACTTCCTCATAGCCGTTGGAAATTTATGATATGAATTCCATTAGCATTGTCGTATAATTTAAATACCAATTGAATAAAATAATCAATTTATGAGTATTCATAACATTAGTGAATGTATAAATTAGCCACAATCTAAAACGCATTACAATACTGTTACACGTGTGCGTGTGTAAGTCGTGAGCGACGCGTGTCACATACCAAATGAAAAAGCGGCAATCGGGCCCAATATCGTTGATTATCGAGCGCTACACAAAGCGCATCACTCAGTTACAAGCTTAAAAAGGGTAATAGATGCATGTCTTGTCGGCCATTGTGTTGGGGTAATCGCTTCCGTGAGAGTACCGGAGTGAGGCCGGCCGCGGCTGCACACAGCTCGGTGCACCATGCGCCGATCCACCGATCTGACGCTTTCAATTTGTATGCCGACCACCGCCGCCGGCCCACCCCGCATGTTCTCACGCCATTTCTTCATTTCAACTAATTATTATTTTAGTTTTTCCACAACTGACACATGTTTGGCGGTTAACAATGGCCGCTCGTGACGGTAATACGAATGGAATATTAGTAGAGTCCGTTTGGACTCGTTTGATTGCCGTTTTTGTTGTCGTCGATTTATAAACGAAGGAATCAATATGTTGAATAGATGCATAAAATTAGGTACTGAGCTATTATTACTTTCATTATCATATTTAAATTGATAATTTAGATCCAGAGCGCGATAACTCTGAATTAAGTAGAGCCAGTCAACAATGATACTTATTGCAAAAAAGCCTACATATTTGCACGTTTATGACTGTAGTGTCGATAAATTAAGTTTGTATTTAATAATCATATTCTTTTTTTTTATTGAGATGAATGGCAAGACGATGCCATGCCATTCGCCTCATAGTAACCGATACGACCGCAGACCGCTCATGGACAGTAGCAAAATCCAACACCATGAATTAAAAAGTAAGCATTCCACTGCTCTCGCCATCCTTAGACATAAGATGTCAAGACTCATCTCTATTGTCCAGTAGTTAATCTGGCTACTCGTCAATCTTACAATAGATTTTGGTACTTGGGATACTTCATTTTGTATATTTTTTCTTTATGTACCATCGTCTATAAATACCAAACGCACAGTATCTGTGATATATTTAATTTTGAGCAGAGAGCATATTAAGTCTTTTTAAAATTACTATAATTTTACTTTTGACTATTATAATTTGACTGTTACTCGTAGTGTTACCACAAAGCTGAGGTCTCGAGTTCGAGTCCCGGGTCGGGCAAAGTGATATTGGGTTTTTCTATTCATTATCAGCCCGGAATCAGGAATTTGTGCCCGATATGGCGATAGGCTCACCCCCTATCGCATCATGGGATGGAAAATACAAGGCGAAATGTGGATATCCTGGTGGCGCCTCTGCCTACCCATTCTGGGATAAAGGCGTGAGTTTATGTTGTATGTATGGAATTTTACTTTTTTAAACAAATCAATGGATTGAGAAATTTTTTGAATTAAGAATACGATGGCCAGGATGCCATTCAAAAAGGTCATTTTACACCAGCATTTTGTCAAACCTATTGATTCTTGAACGTTGTCACGACTCGAGATGAATGAACAATAATGCCGGCCGCTGGCAGACGAGCGACGCAGACCGGCACGCTTCACCACCTGCCTGTTTAGGAGTGGTCCATTATGGCGCGGATCTAATGATCGCTTCCCGACTTGGTGGTACTTTGAAATACCACTTTTTGTCGGTTTTCTCTCGTCCTCGGTGTCCGCGAACGGGACGCCCGTAACGGACGTAACAGGTATTATAAATATAAAATCATAACTATGGAGGATGCATCATAATTTATGAGTACATACTTTAGATTTGCTGTTCTAAAGTGTAGTCTTGGAAAAATGTGGATTCAATAATAAATTTATTTCAAAATGTTACATTAAATTCTGAATAAATAAGATACAAAGGAATTTGTTTTGTGTTTTATAAAAAGGTCCGATTTATTTATACTATAGTATTGAATATTATTGTGTAATTTTATATAACTCAATTTTGTGATGTTGGAAGTAACCTGTCCATAAATTATAAAATTGACTAAAACATTCCCGAACCACGCCAACCCGAACCATCCTCAAGCTCAAATCGCCAAACTACGGAGTCGTATGTACGTGCATAAACGGGATACATAATGTATATTACGAGAATCACATTAGTGGCATTAAAATCCTTTTTGCATTCGTTAACGGCAACTGTGTATGGCAAAATATGCGCACCGACTTGCTTTTGCTATTCGCTCCGTATGATTTTCAGAAATGGTGTGGCTTATATGCAGTAAGGATACAATATTTTTATGCGGAACGTTTTTCCTTAGCTGCTGTTTTTACGGCCATTACTGTATCTAAAGTAGGAAAATCGCATGAGATGCTACATTCTAATGAAGTCTCGCCGGTGAGCGCGTGCGCCGGTACTTATTGCTCGCTTGCAGGGCTGCCGAGCACTTCTTAGTCCGTATGTTTCAAAAATACTTTTTCAATGCTTTGTAGTTTATTTAGTAATTCTAATTGGATTTATGTATTCGAATTAATTAAATAAAACGCGAAGCTGGTACTTTAATGACGAGTAATGCTACTTAGATGCACGACCCTTGGTACCGAAAATTCTTGCTATAGTAAGGCTCAACCTTTCTTTACATAGAGTTATACCGGTTAATGCTAGAATCTGCTGCTATCTTCCCTACTTAATCTTCGCTATTTCATCCGGTTTTTGGCATCCTCAGTTGTAAGTAAGATCATTGGCTCTAGAGCCTTCCTTGACAATAAACTATTGCCTATTCCCGACCTCAGGGCGTCCAGCTATATTATTGTTCACGTTATTAATTCCTTTAATTTACGCGTAAGCAGACCTTCAGACATTATTTTTTGAAAATAAATTAATAGACTGTAATTTAATTCTGTCAATGGGGGTTGGAACAGAGAAGTGATTAGTGGCAACCCTTCCCTCTCGTACTTATACAAGGTATACGTACTCACTAATCGCGCCAGCTTCTATTTATTTTGTATTCTCAATATATTGTAGGTAGAATTAAGAAGAATTAATGAAACATTTATGTATTTTACGTATACATTAACAATCATTGTTATTAGTATTGTAACGAGGGAATTTGCCCTTCGGTGATGTGTTCGTCATCATGGATTTTAATATATAATTATAAATATATCATGCTTATAAGTATTTGCTGCTTTTAAAGAAATAAAAATTATAAGTTTATAAAAGGCAATTTTAAAATTACCAGGTATAAAATTGACTAGAGTTGAATATCATTATGAGCAAAGTTTTACTGTATTTACATGGTAATTAAAACCAAAATGCGTAATGTTGAAAATACTTAGTGCATTAAATGATTCAGAGCTTACATAACAAGACGCTAGTTTTTTGAATCATGGTTTGCTAATCACCGAGTATACGTAATTAGATGGTTATTTACACTTGCAAATGCCTACCTAGATATTGATCATTATCCACACCCAGCGAGACTTATTAGGGCATGCTAGGTAACGTATAAATATCAAAACAACTATCCATTAATGGTATTACTAATGACATTACCGTCATGAATTGTACGTAAATGGTGAAAGAAAAGATGTACGGAAAAAACAGGATGTAATAAAAAGCGTCCAAATGGTGCAGAAGCATTTAGCGGCGCTAATTTGAAGGAGTCGGAGTGTGGCGGCGCGATGGCATCTTCACGGCTTACAATAGTAAACAAATGTGTCGCGCGGCCGCAATTACACCGAACGCGGAGCGGCGCGCCGGCGGGTGTCGTGTGGCGGGCGCGCGGGAGACGCGCGGGCAGTGCGCGGGCGCACCACCGCTCGGCCGCGTCACGCCGAACGCCTGCGAATCGCGCGCGCATCACGCTCCGCGCTCGACTTATGCTAATGGCCACCGCACCGCGTAAATTGGAGTAAACTTGCGACAAAAACAACGACGCGTCCGCCTCTTTATCTTATTACTTGATGCGAGCTATGCAACTCCGGTCAACAACCATCCTTCTGCAAAAATGTAGTTTAGTTTCCCAGATATATAGTTTATTTTAATTCGTTTCCGAGGCGCGGACTCCCGGCCGGCAGTAAACTTGCACTTTGGTAGAGAGAAATTCGAATGCAAAACCTAGCACAGGAACGTGCAACCGATTAAAAGACTTCATCACGATCTTGTATGCACTTTGCACTCATTTTATCCCATGGGAGCGACAATGGTTACTTTAGCAATACATCGATTATGTGTTTCGCACGGAGAGAGCAAGGGTGCCTTATAATTAAAGCGTTTGTTCTGTAATTATTCTTTTGTTTAAAGTAACATTGTAAATGGTGTTTGTGTAAACTGGCCTGTGCCAGTTAAAAACTCTGTAGTTTTTTGTGGCGATGTCAATATTAGAGGCCCACCGCGCGCCTTGTACCTATTGTTGATACAATCAAATTTGGAAATTGTTATAAATACTAAATAGTGTAACGAATGTATAGTTTTTTTTATGAACGCATGGAGTCTATCAAGTGTTGGTGAAGTGGCGTGATGATTGAATATTCATCCGTAGATCAACAATAATAGATCCCATCAGTGGCCGGTATGTGGCGTCGTATTTAATATAATAAGACTTCAATACATCCCACCGTGAAATGTGTCGATACAAAAACTTAACTAACTATAACTGCTAACGTGTGAATCGTATTAAAAAGCTGTTTAGTCATTCGACTTCATAAATAGGTGGCTTTCGATTTGTCGTGATTAAATTTCGTCCATTAGGACACCGTTATGCCGTTCGGTGAATGTACACGGATAATGTGCCTAATAATCCGGCAAATAGAATTTCTGTGGTGATATCACGCGCTGTTATCTAATTAATAATACATTTTGACCGAACGCGATTATTAATTGCTAGTTTGCTCGCTGTGTTGCGGGAAGTTTCAATTCATTGTTTAGCAGTGACTATACTAAAACAAGTGACAACGTTTGCTATAGAGTAGTTAAATAAAGATTATTTTTAGAATACGTCAAAGATTTTGTTTACTGCATATTAAAGATTTCGGTGTTAATTACTTCGCTTCAAAGACATTTATGTTAAAAATATTTCGATACAATTCATATTAAACCGAGTCAGGTCATAAAAAACTATCAACACAAAACACCTCAACAAAATTTCATCGAAAGCTTAGCAATATCTATGGTAGATATGATAAATACAACAAACACATAAACAGAAAAAACAAATAACTCAAAAACATAAATTATTTTTTCCAATATCATGCTCCGTTCTGTTTGTTAAATGAAAAGAAGGAAACAAGTGGACATATTAAAGCGATGCCAGTCCCGTTAAACTAAGTACCTAATTCAGTTCAATTGTTTTACGAAGCGAAGTCAATAAACAATCGCTCATATTGAATGGGCGGAAACGTCCGTCTAGAAATTAGCTCGGAAACAAGGGAAAACTTTTAAAAGTAAACCGTTTATTATATTTTAAATGCTGAGCGTCGAAGAAAGGCAACCGTGACAAATGCATTTCACTTGTATTGTTTAAAATGACACAACATTTTCTAATTGGTATGAGTGGTTCGTTTTCATATTCGTGAGCAAATGCAGTTCCTGCGAGATTAAATTGGTAATAAAAAATATTACGGAGATAAATGTAAAGGTTGTTAAAGTTGGAAATATATTCGGCGGCAGCGCGGTGTTCGTGCATAAGGAATAAAAGTCGACAGTGAATCCTATTTCAAAACGCATTTCACATACAAATACCTAATTTTGGAGTAAAGTACGCACATTATACAGGCGGGTTCGCATTTAAATTATTCCGGCGGATCGTTTATAGGCCATAACCGAATTTGGGAATTAGCTATAAAACAACATTTGATACGGGCGGGCGCGGGCGGTTTGCAATTTGAATGTTTAGCCCGTTTCAGAACTCATTGGATTGCGTGGCGCGTGCACCGCGTTATCTATTCCAAATTTTCGCCCATATCTCTCCCGCACCCCGGTGCCGGGATTAGCCAACATGATAAGTGACACTTCTTCTGTCTATTTTTGATACTAACATGATAAGGGACTATGTTTTTAAGGGTTAACTAAGTGCGGCTTAGGCAGAGTATCCACCGGCCAGAAGTGGTGATGTTCTGTTGGTCTACTAGAATCGGGATTTAAAGATACACAATCTGAAGCCGACTGTGAAACTCCTAACGTGGATATATTGGTCACTTTGAAGGTCATAATATTATGTGCCTGCTGAAGTCGCTATACCGATGAAAATGAATACTTTACTGCTATCAGTGGGAAAATATCTAGTTGAAGGTATTCTCAAATTTATATTTAGATATTTACACCGTTTTCATAGCAAGTGACGTTTGAAATAAATGTGTCTTTGTTAACAACTTGATTACACCTATAAAGATCAAAAAACGCACGAAAAAGCAATTTATGTATTTTATTGTCTTTTAATTTAAGTTCGTTCTTTTATTGCTAATAAAAGTCTAAAGCGTCAAAATCGGAGTAAACGGAAGATTTCGCGAAAATGTAACAATGACATGGTCAAAATTTGTGAACATTGAAGTCAAGATATCATAAAATATGAACTGTTGTTGAATATGGGTAGAAAGTTTAATCGAAGCGGATTGTGGCTAATTTATTGACAATAGAAAAATAGCATTATAACCAAAGATTAATAATAAATAAGAGTGGAAGCAATTTTATTTCCCAATTTAAATTCCATTATGAGGAATGCAAGAAGCTAATTCGTAATCTACGCTTTTGTAATCCCTTACGAGCGGAGCGGTGTTTTATTTTGAGCTGTAAATTTGCCTACAACACGCCTCAGTCAATTACATCGCAGGCTTGTTTCATGGCATTCAGCTTTTCAAGTTGTTTTAGAAGGCAGGATTAGTAATGAAGTGATCCGCCTCTAAGCCAAATTAGAAGACGTACAGCCGCAAGATGAGAGGTCTGAGCTGACCAAAGTAGTTTGAGCTGAGTAATAAAGTAAAGTATACATTATCATGTAAATCTGTACAGGTCTCAAATATCAGCAAGACTTTGATAATTGAAGAGACGACAAGAAATAAGGCTCAGTTAGGTCCTTTTTAAATCTGCGCCTCTATTTAGAAATACAATAGGTATTTTCTGTAAGCATTTGTAATACTTATTATAATGAATCGTAATTTGCTAGAATACCATCGTTAGCTATAGCAAAATATGTTTTATATAAATACAAGATATAAGATCTGTAACATTAGCAGTAAACAGAATCTTTTTAGTTAACCAAAATCGATCGACCATTACAAATTCCTCTTCAATAGTCACAAATTAATCGACGGAAATCTTACTCAAGACTTGTAACATTAGCAATTGACTAAACAATTACGTACCTACCCACATTAGAAATAGGGCTTGTCATTCAAAGAGGCGTCGTTAAGTACACGCCAATGGCTTCAGTGCCGTGTGAATAGCGAACCCCGGCATTAACCAGAGCGAGCAATTTTGCAAATAAAACAATAATGATAGTGGCCTGTAATAAAGTTTCCTCTAATTTGTACCGCGCAGTCGTGACGAGCATTTTGCTTGATATTATCCGCGTAGGAACGTCCTTTATTACCAATTTTATTTGCAACGTTTACACTTTTATCTTTGGTATTTATAATGTGTTCTTTTTGTATACATAATATATTTAGTTTTCTTATTGTATAGTATTAAGTTACATTACTTTATTAAGCTTTAGGATACATTAATTTTCACGATATATAACTTAAAGTTACAATTAATTTTTTTTACGAAAAATTGTGTTTGTGAAGAAACCAATAGGCACCTTCTAACAAACGAAATTACAGATTGAGAACATCTAATATATAGTATAAAACTTAAACAATGATTTACATTATATACAAAGGGCTATAGAGAATTAAGCCCTCCAGCGACGTCAGAGAGACAGACAGCGTCCGACGGTCGCAATCGCACATCCATCAGGTCTGTTCATTGCACTTGTTGCATAATTATTTAGATTTGTTGTCGAATAATACTACATTTTGAATTTAGGTGATTGTATTTTTATTTTATTTATGATTGCTATTATTCTTAATCCGTAAGATAGGAAAATTGTCGTGGATTTCGGATCATTTTTAACATTCACAGTTTTATGGAAGTTTTATTTTCGATGTGAACTTTTAATTAAGTCATTAGAGCAAGGTGGAATCGTAACTTTTAGCTTCAGTAATCTATTCTATACATATAATAAAAATGTAAATGGTCGATGTCTGTACATGGAAGATATTTGAGAAATTTTAACGTGAGGGGTCTTTATAACAGCAACAGAAGCCAAAACAATTTTTTTTAGAATTTTTGTCTGTCTGTCTGTCTGTATGTTTGCTTGCGCATCACGCAAAAACTACTGCACCAAATGAGATGCGGTTTTCACAGTTGTATTGCTGCAGGTTCAACTTAAAAAACTGGTATATGTTGCATTTGCATACAGGATGTTTCTTTTTGTTTGCTTGCACATTACTCATAAACTACCGCACCAAATGAGATGCAATTTTCACAGTTACATTGGTGTAGGTCCAACTTAAAAACTGGTATATATTTCATTTACATACAGGGTGTTTCTTTTTGTTTACTTCCGTATAACGCAAAAACTACAAGACGAAATGAGATGCAGATTTCACAGTAATATTGGTGCACGTCCAATTTGAAAACTGGTATATATTCTATTTATATACAGGGTGTTTCTTTTTGTTTACTTCCGTATAACGCAAAAACTACAAGACGAAATGAGATGCGGTTTCACAGTTATATAGGTACAAGTCCATCTTAAAAACTGGTAAATGTCTTATTTACATACAGGGTGTTTCTTTGTATAATGGAAGATAAATGAGAAAAACTAATATTCCCCATATTAACACTGGATTAACACTTAGGCTACATTTTATCCAGATAAATTAAGTGTTCCCGTGGGATGAGGACGGAAATCCGCGATATATTTGTTACTTTTTATACTCAAAGGGATGCGATGGGCATGGATTACATACCTTGAGTGAGAATGAGATAGGACGGGCGGGATATAACGGGACGGGATGAGAAATACCAAATAATCTATACAGGTATATTTTTTAAACAAAGTTAATCACGCAGACGAAGTTAGCGGGCAGAAGCTAGTAATTAACAAAGCAACAGACATGTGCTGCACCAAAGCAGCACGCGATAGCGTTCTGTATGTGAAGTACCGAGGTATGTTATTTAAAAAAAATAAAATGGGATTGAATCATTAGACTAATAAACAATAAGGCCGCCGATTGTACTTATTGTTTAGTTTTGTTATTATCTCTGTCTTCTTTCCGTGGTGTACAATAAAGAATATATAAATAAATAAGTAAACTGAACTAGTTCATTTACATCCACTATGGATAGGCTAGCTGTATTTCCGCTGACTCCTAAGGGGATAGAAGTGCCTTGTTATGTTTACGCCATGGCAGCGGAAAAATACCGTAGTGGATTATAGGTAAACCTGATTTAATGGGATTAACAATATATTGAGAACGATGAACAAATCGCACGTGTCCAGAATGATAAGATACACGAGTAAATTATTATCATATTCTACACAATTGATTTATCAAGTTTGTGCAATATGTTGTCCTTTAATCCCGATTACTGAGATAATTTATAGAATATTTCGAAATTAATCTCTATTAACCTAAATATTATTTCTTCATCACTGATTTTTTTTGTATAAATGACCGTTGTATTTGTAGAGCAGCATATTTAATTCAAGTTGCCGTACAAAGAGTAGCCAAGATGCTTAAGCTTTTGTGTTTCGCTTTAGTAATTTTTGTTATAAATGGGGAAAGTAATAGTCAATCTGTATTTCCAAATGATAAATCTATTTTTCAGTATAAGCCGTGGTTAAATAAGTATGATACAAGGGTAGATTTTAGTTCCCATGTGGCAGATTTCGCAGCACTAATTGACTTAGAGAAAGTAATGGGCGTAGTGGTTAAATATATTTATGACGTTGAAGTTCTTGAGTTTTTGGGTTTCTTACTTAGTCCTGACCTGAATACGTTGGTTTTAGAATTTGAGTCCATATCGGAGTTTAGAGAGGTAAGTGATTCCATTTTCCATTTTTTGGAAGTAGTGGAGCCACGCTGTTGTTAGTCATGACTCAGCATGAATGGGCAGGCTCGTCCGCGGCAGTACCACTGTCACAGGAAATTGACGTAAAATGACAGTTTTGCTGTCGCGTTTCGTTCGGTGAGTGAGATTGCGGGATGCCCAATAACCTTTTCCTCTTCCCATTATTTTTCCTTCCCGCTCTTCTACAAATTTTATGGGTCGGCAACACATCCTTGATCTAGCGTTGTGGATGTTCATGGGCGGCAGTGATCACTTATCAGGTGACCTATTTGCTAGTTTTTTATGGAATAAAAAATAATTATTTAAATCATCAAGAAAAATATCTTTGTCTGTCTCATGTTGTTTGTCTCATAAATAATAGGTGATACAGTCGAGAGACCCATAGTTCGTGCTTATTTCCTTTCCAAATATGATAGGAGTGAGCTATCATCATACTGTACTGCACACAAAGTATGTTGCGATTTGGATCTTTAGAATCTCTATTTTCACCATATCAAGAGGACAACCAATAATTAAAAGCTATTGGTATTCTCTTGATAATCACTATTTCAGTACAGTTGGATGTCACAACATTTATGAACCCAATGTTTAAACTTCTTTTCCCAGATATGTTACATCCTATTATTTAAATATATACAAAAAATATTGTCAGTTAATAATTAGCGATCTTAATAGTGAAATTAACACGACATTCTTTTTTTCAGGCTCTTGCATATTTGATGGCTAAAGGTTATGATGTGCACCGTTTAGTAAACATCGTGAATGCTGCTCTGAATCTACCGCCTTTTGAAATGAGGAGATTGACTCAAAAAATGGGCAAAGGAATAAATGGACTCATCGAAGATTTAATTGAATCGCTACCTATGGACCAGATGAAGGAGTTATTTGAAAGCAAACTTGAGACTAGCCCCGAAGTGGCTCAACTCTTTGAGACCGTAAATTCTGAGGAATTCCTGGCGATTCTGAGACGTATGTCGCAGAACCCGAAGTTTTTGGCGTTTAAGGCCATTTTCGAAAGTTATGGATTTGACTTTAAATACATTTGCCAGTTGGCAATCGGAATTCTCGGCGATTACTATCAAGGCGTATTTTGCATGTAATTTGTGATATTTGTGGAAATATATTTTTGTTAATGTTTTTTATGTCTTTTTTTCTGCTGTTAGACATTAATGCAATCATACAAGTAGGTAAGTAACAAGATAAATATTTCCTGTCATGTAATTTCAGAAACAATTCAAATATTTTTGAAAAAATTGTGGTATTTTTAAAATAAAACTAATAAAATAATACCCTAATTAAAACTGTTTCAAAGACAAAATGGTTAAGAACTCTCATGTACGTATGTTTTCTCACGTAGTTTTTTTCTATCGATAGAGCGAATGATAATATAATTGACTTTGAATACAGCTGCTAGCTTATTGATTGATTTTTTCTTGATCCTTTTATATATCTTATCTCTGAATGCATGTTATAATGAATGATAATACTTGAAGCAATTGAATATTTTTTACGGCTCCTTTATTAGGCCTTGAATATACGCGTATTTTGTTCAGAATTTTTTAGCAATATTAAAACATGCGAATATAAAGTGTGATAAAAATATTATACCTGGTGGCACGGTTGTACTACGGTATGATAGTAAAGCTGAGGTCTCGGGTTCGAATTCAGAGTCGAGCAAAGTATATTGAATTTTTCTATTGTCAGGCCGGAGTTAGATTATATTGTACCCAATATGACGATAGGCTCGCCCCCTATCGTGGGACGGAAAATACAAGTCCTGGTGTCCTAGTTGCTACCAGGGGAACCTCTGCCTTTCCCTTCCGGGAAAAAAAGGCGTGAGTTTATGTATAAAAATATTATAATTAATAATATTGCATTGAAGTATGAAATTATGTTAACTGTGCTGTCGGCATGGAACTCATTACAGTAGCCGTTTATATCAGACAGGACCGCACTCGAACCACGCACGCTCCTGCACCCTTACCAGATAAAATCTATCGTAAACATATTGGTTCCGTACGTATTTCAGTTCATTTTTACATATTTATGAAACATGTATTAAGCAACTTCTTTAAATGATGCATTATACGAATTTATATTGAGTTTAAAACGAAAGAAAATGAGAGACATAGTCTCCCACGAGTCGCAGGCGAACCATATAATCGCTTTGAACAATAAGGACAGTTCTCTAGTTGTAAGTTTGGTCTAAGGTATTTAGGACATGTTGGCCCTATACAATGAATTTTCATTTTCATCTATAGTTAATGTTAATTAAGATTTAAAAAAAGTGATGTCTATTTTCAATTTGCAATATTATAATAGCATTGAATCGTAATTAATATTACGCTTGCCAAAATTTTGCGGCGCGTGGTTTAGCATGTTGTCGTAAGGAACCCGAAAAATAAACCAATTTGAAATAAATTAATTTGGTAGCACGCAACGTTATCGGCGATTTAGTTTTGAAATGAATTTGCTTTCTTGATAACCGCACTTCCTATTCGTGGCGTTTTTGTGGTTTTTATGTCATTTTCAATACTTTTCCTCATTTAGATTGTTTATCTTGATGTCCAAGGTTTAACATTTGTGGTTTTATGTTTGAACGTGTAAATAACATTTTGTTTCAATTAATATAAAACGGCTTTTTATAATACATCCGTAAATAAAGTAGAGATGTTAATTAGTATTATTTTTTTAACTTAAGATGTTAATGAGAATGTTCATATAAGGATAAGGTGACCTGTTCTAAAGGTTCCAGCTTCATTATTAATTTCTGCCCTTTACTTGTTCTATTGTTCCGTTTTTGGTACGTGATATTTTGAATTCTACGGTAACAACTCTTTAATTTTGGGCATGAAGATGATATTTTTGTAAAACTGTTAATCTATTTGTCACGACTTACTAAAAATATCTAGAAAATAAATTGAAATAGGCACATGGAAGATGGATTCCTATGATTTAAAAACGTATATATGAATATTAGCATTTTATTTCTTAACGAGTATTATTGGTTTTGAAACACAAAAATTATGTGGTAATGTTTGTTTGATATTAACACGTTGATTATACTCTGAATTGAATCCTATACCTAATAACAAAAGTGTAGGTACCCCTAAGATGATCATTTCTTTTTTCAGTTGACTGAATATTTCGGCTATAAATATTATTAGTATCAGGATGTATTTGATCAAATAGATGACAATTTTTTCGCGCCCCGCTGGGATAAGTGAAGGCAGCGCGCTCACCGGAAGTGGGCACGTCCGGCGCCATGCATCGCTTCCTCTCCACGACTGTCGTCACTTCCGTTTCCCCCATCATCCCGGCTATGACGTAGTACAGCCCCCGCTTAATATTTTCCTAAGCATTGAACTCTGATCTCTCAATTTATTTACTTGTCAATACCAGGAAAAGGCCACGCGGCTGCTATGAGTTTTAGGGTCGAAACGGTCCGATAAATCTTGTGTTAACGTCCAAATAGAGTATGTTTAATAAACAGTCATTCTGCCCATAAATCAGTGTCGTAAAATTAACAATAGCGTTTCCAGTATCGAGCGACATTTTAATGTTGCAATTGTTTCTTTCAATGCTGACTTACTGCAATGTGCTATCAAAAATAATTATCTTTATTAATGTATTTTAAATGTTTTAAAATATCGATGAAACAATTTCAACGTTTCTACATATGATTTGTAGTCTGGAAGCAAGTGCGACTCTGTTTGGAAGCAAGTGCGTCAACCTGCATTAGGTCAGCGTAATCCTGAAACTAAGCAGCTAAGACAGCCTCCGTAGCGCAGTTGGTTAGACGTCGGTTGTGAAACGAGAGGCCGCGGGTTCGATCCCCGCACCGAGACAAATGTTTGTGAGGCCCACAAATATTTGTCTCGGGTCTGGGTGTTTGTGAGACCGAAAAGTCTCTCGTAGTTTCTGATACCTGCGACACAAGACTTAATTAATCTTAATGTGAGGTCGAGACTATGTATGTGACTGTTGGGTGTATTTATTTATTTATTTATTTATTTTAAGTCCTCGCAACGGTAGAGAAATTTGTACCTAGAATTAACACCTATATCAACTAGGAAATATTGATAAATAGTATGATGCAGCACACTGCTTTCAATAATTAAAAAACTACAAAACCCCTCACGCTTTATTAATAACAAATAAACAAATACCAATAAAATAACACATTAGGAGTCCGAGAGATATGACAGGCGTGAAGACGGTACGAGATACAGGGTGTAGATAAACTGATGAGGCGACAAGACTGGCGCGCAGCGATGCTCGCGGCTGATTATACAGGGTGGGGTGTCCCGCCGAACATGTGGACAATCTTTCACGCTCATGTGTGCACTCACCCTTTTATTGGTCCAGGGGTAAACAATGGCAATAGTGTAGACATTTGTCAACGTTAATTAATATTTTTAACTGGTATTTTCTGGTTTATGACAGGAAATTTGGTTATGATTAGTAGCATTGATTCATAATACATTCCTTGGATTGAAATAACGTTGTAAGAGGTTACATTTTTTCAATATTATTTGCGTTTATAGAGGTTAAATTTTACAAATATCCAAATGATTACATTATCATTTTCCCTATTATTTAAATACATTAAATAAATATACATATCATAAAATAATGTATAATTGTAAGTAATTACCTCAACACTTTAACACTCAATTACTTAATCAACTTCAATTAATGAAGCTTACTCAGCTATAACGCAGTGTAGTGTAAACTGTATTACAAATAGTTCCAATAGCTTATAACCTGAGTCAGATTTGTCTTGTCCACGTTATGATTCTCATCTCGTTGATTAGTCCACGTCGCAGGGGTGCGGAGAAGAGAGCGTGAAATTGTCTGCTCACTTCTGTAAATATAATTTCGGCGACAAAAGGTCTATAAATGATACACTGCGTCTGTCGGTACATCGGCTCGCGTTACTTGTTTCACGGCTTTTTAAAATTACTTCCACCCTGTACACTCAGCCTCTTTGTGATTAATCAACTCATCGATATTTTGTTCATCTGTTATATAACGACTTACTGGAGTATGTTATTGGATTTATTAACAGAAAGTTGTATGTAATATGTAGTTTTTCATGGTTTTATCTTAAACTAATTACGTACACATTTTTAATAATTTCATTTCTCCTCGGGTACCGGCGTAGTACTTTACAGGCATTATGACACTTAGATATCATTGTTTTATGTAGTGTACATAATTTTTTGGATTTTTAATAAAGTAAAAACAGTTAATGGAATAAATACGCTTAAATACAATTATTTTTAAAGCATCATTTATGTATTCACATGTCGTAAAGTTATATTTGACATATAACATAAGATATTTCACTGCACTTAACTTTTTATGTGTTTCTATACAAACATTTGATTAATTATAGCGACGTTTGTATCCCGTCTTGAAATTAGCGTTCAGTTTATGGCTCAGTATATTGAATTAATGCATTAGGACGTGACTAATGGAATCACAGAACAAATAAAATTAAAATGTAAATAGTGGAACGGCGAAATGCTAATAATAAATTTCTCCATTTTAATAACTGTAACTGTTCGCGAGGGGAGCTTCTGGCCTGTTAAGTCAATATAACACTTCCATTACTCCAAATTAAATTCCTTGGGGAGAGAGATGAAGTTTTTATTCTGGCCAGACAAAGGCCCCGGAAGAAAACTGGCCGTGCAATAAGGGAGGCTGGGTACTCCGCAACTCGTGTTGCACTTCATATCTCTTGATTAGATTTCTTTTGTTTGTATACTCCTATCACACGTACAGATATGTATTTAGAAGTACATAGAATTGTCTCGAATACGCACGTACAAGAACGCACCTGTCTATATCATGTGAAAAAATTATTATCAATTCTGTGCGTCATTGTATTCGTCAGTCATCAAATCACAGTAAACAATGTCACGCACTTGCTTTCAAATTTCACTAAGCCCCTTATAGAGTGCAAGTGTGACGCGCGGGTGCGATGGGTATTAATATTTTACAGAATTAATCATTATAATCCTTCTAGCAAACAAGTCGCCCCCGGGAAAACGAACAATATATAATGAACTTGTCATTTTTTCGGCTACACGGGGGAGGCTGGAGGAAATCCAAATTGAATCATGCGGCGAGGGAATTGTGCTATTATGTTATTAAACAGACGAGGGCAGGACCCCGCGCCACCTATTTTTTTTGCGCGGAGGGCGTCGCGGAGACAGTTAACAGTTTTCACAATAGAATTATGATATAATTTGACACAATTGCACTCAATCGCCGTGTCGACGCTCGAGCGTAATATAATCATCTCGTTTGATACGTGAAAGAACCTATTATTCTTACTATCAAGCTGAAAACTCATTAGCAGCACTCATTAAAATTCTTTGTAGGTTCTTCATGCTTAGTTTCATGGTAATATTGTACTCAGAATGGCATTGGTAGGTATTACGAAATAAGTCTCTTATTTACTTAATAAAACACTTATACGTACTCTCTCCACATCTATTCACCATATCGCACTCAAAAGAGCTAAGAGTGAAATGAAAGCTTTTATCCATATGTCAGAGAGAGTACTTACAGCGGCTTATTGTCACCCCCGCTAGAGAATTTGATAAAGCGTGTGCGAATATTAACAAAAGGAATATCTTGTTAAATTGATATTGCAGCGGGTTTCAAGCGAATTTGATCTTTACATCCAACTTTTCACGCATTCGTAAGATACAATGTCGATTGAACTGAACCGTGGAGTTACAACATTTCGACGAACCGGGCGTGAAATTGTCTCCGTTGGAAAATGTATAATTCAAAGGGGAAGATTAAAATATTATCCATGTTAAGTAAATATTCAAATGAATATTTTCCGTGTTAGACAACAATAGGCTCTCTGCGAGGGGAAGGCGTCGTAATTTGATAGATACCTATCTACAAAACGGTCTCTTCGTTAAGGGACCTCCCTGTTATTATAAATTATAAGCGCGATTTGGGAATACTCCAGAATTAAATGGTTCTTTGCGCGAGGTGGGCGGAGTTGGCATAATTACTTTTTGCTTATATTTTCCTTTAACATTATTGTTTACCTGAATTACAGTCGCAAGTAATGGTAGTCATTTAATGCTTTTTATTGAAAGTAGGTAGTTTAATAATTTCTGGATTTCGTTCAGGGCAAATCTACAAACTTACATGCATCGAACAATAGAAACTTGTACCACCGTTCTATTCATCATATCAGACTATTTGTCATCTGCGTGAGTCTAATCGGAATAAGTGAATAATTACTGGAGTCTAAGAGTTATTTGAATAAATAAATTCGCAGTAAAAAATAAAGCAGTGCAGAATTAGTTAGCGTCGGTGTATAATTGATGTAGCGAGAGAAAGTGAGTGCATTTGGCGACAATGTGTCATGTAGATTATACACTTGCACCCTCGGGTCCGGGCCTCCGCCGGGAGCACCGCCTATTGTTATAATAAAATGCCATCTCACTGTATGAATGGTACTCCGAGAAGAGAATTTGGATTGTAATTTAATTTGTTCTTCATTTTTAAACATATCAGCGAATAAAAACTGTTTTCAGCAATATTTAATGTACTTCCGAGGTATCAGTTCGTCTGTTATATCGAATTTTATTTATTTAAGCAGATTTCATTTAAGGAAGATGCGACCAAATGTTTTTGATTTTTAGTATGGGATTTTAGTTGCATATGGAGGTAGGTATAATGTAATAGTTCATTAGCCTTAGGGTCAAGGCAAATATGCGTCTATTCTTTGAATTGCAAGTTGCATAAGAACTGGGGTGCTCAAAGAAGAAATGTCGCAAATGTTGCTATTATTTTTTAATTAATACCAAGAAACGATTTTATAAAATATTTGCCTTGTGGTGGTACATTTTATCTAAAAATATATAAAAGTTTATGAAAAATAAAATGAAGTTATTCAAAGTTAGAATTGGCAACTATTATCTTGGTCTTTGCCGGCTAATTATATAAACTAGATTTTAGTTTACTAGGAATGCTCTTTCTAGAATTATTATATTTACTTTTATATTTTTTGCTTGACTGTAACCCAAATCCCTTTCATAATTAATAACAGAGCGGTCAATGCCGTGCCCCAGGGCTTGTATATATGTAGAAAAAGTTTTAAATTATTAAAATCATAATTATTGATTTCATAACGGGACGTCCAAAGTGTCGTGGGGGTGTACATCGCGAGGGTGTAACATGTTTATATGTTTATTTTAATACGCGTGTCGTGTGTATAATACGGAATTTATTACGCCACGACCCTCGGCCGGATTAATGCGATACGGAAGATTTGAATTCAGAGCATTAACTTGGATTGGTACATTCTGTTAGAGAGGGGAAGCTGTCGCCTCTCGCCTCTCGCGAGTATTACGCGCCCACCTACGCACACCGATTAATGGTTCATAATTTTATTGTAAACATTTTTCTTCTTATATACTGAGGTTTACATAACCGAGTAAATGTTTACTCCACCCAGCCTTGCACAGACAGAAATGATGGCATTGACGGTTTCTATCACTTCAGATCTTATTTTAAGGATCAGTCGCTACGGATGCACAATGATTTATGGCTACTAATAACGGGAAAAACTGGCTATAATCTATTTTCATTCGTATACAAATCGGTTGAACAGAAAACCATAAAACACCCCACACAAAGAATCTTTATGTAAACATAACAAACGTAAAAAACGTTATATCTGTTGTTTTAACTCATTTCGAAAGTCATTCATTACGATGCATTGTATTGCTTGCTTGTATTGTAACTATTATAAGATTTTATTAGGTACACAATGGCAGGAAGAAAACACCCTTCACAGAAACTAAAGCAGGCGTGTTTTACACGCAGATGTACTAACACGTATCTGTTAGATGTTAATAAAATTTCGCACGAAATTAAAACTATATTAAGATAAATAAAACATGCTGTATGGTTTTTTCATGAATCTTTGTCCCTTATTTAATTTGGTTGGTTAATGCTGTTGTAATACGACTTGTACATATTTACTAGATTTGCTTATAAAGCAGGTATAATTAGCGCTTCAAAATTCATTCTTTAAGAGCCCACTCCGCACCTTCTTCATTTATAAACACTGGCAGCACACCTATGGGGATTTTTATGATTTATACACCGTAAATAAAAAACCCAACTGTCACAAACACAGTCCTGACCCTACACTAAGATCGAGTATTGTGTCGTGAGTATCAGAAACTACAAGAGACTTCACTCTCACAAACACCCGAAAAAAATACTTGTGGTTCTCACAAACATGTGTCTCGGTGCGGGGATCGTACCCGCGACCTCTCGTTTCACAGCCAGCGATATGGTTGTGTTACTTACCATAGAGTTGGTTGTTGCTTGTGTAGTAGTCTGTCAACAGTCACTTCAATAATGCCCTTGATGGTAATTGCAATACTTATTAATAATAATAATTCGACTGCCTCGGTGGCGTAGTTGTATTACGGTACGATTACAAAGCTGAGGTCTCGGGTTCGAGTCCCGGGTCGGGCAAAGTGATATTGGATTTTTCTATTCATTATCAGCCCGGAGTCAGGAATTTGTGCCCGATATGGCGATAGGCTCGCTCCCTATCACATCGTGGGACGGAACATACAAGGCGAAATGTGGGTGTCCTAGTGGCGCCTCTGCCTACCCCATCGGGGATAAAGGCGTGAGTTTATGTATGTATGTTTGTATGTAATAATAATTCAAATATAGTATGCATTGATGGGAAATGGTTATCTGTTGCCACTCGACACAATTATGCCGGCATACTGGAAAGGGATATACGAGTAGATAGTTTGAAATACAAACGTGTTGAAATTGTTTGAGTTACTATGTCGGCGTTTCCACTAATCTGTAGTGTGGTTCCTTCCTGGGTAAATATGAATATCTTCCACCGTATATAGAATCGCTAGCAGGCAGGAATATAGATAGAAGATACAGATACCCCAATATGACTCGAAACATGATATGCATAGCTTTATTTTATTCTTGAATATGATCTGAGAGTTAAGGTATGGTTCCAATTCAGTTTTATGTAAGTTACTAACAGCCTCCGAATATCTCCACGAAATGAGAAAAGAAACAATTAAAAGCCAGTTGGCGACTTTGTTTTGAACAAACAAATTTAATTAACATTGCCTTATTTTCCCGCTTGATCCGAGAGAGACAAATAGTCTAAGTAAAATTTATGTATCGGAATCAAATTCAATTTCGTCTTTGCATTTTTTACACGATTTTTTAGGACCGTTTTACTTTACTGTACGAAACTAAAGCATAAAGTGGATACGACACAATATATCCAACCTGTCTTTGTCCTATGTTTAAGATTTTAGAGTATTTAATGCGACCACATTAGAAAACACTCAGATTACTTTGCATTTTTCACTGTCGAGTAATGAATACGTGTATGTATGTTGTTCTCATTTCATAAAAAGCAGAACCATGTAAGGACAGAGAACGTAAGTGGTGTTTGCTTAGTGATATACGACGAGACAATGGCGGCGTTATATAAAATTAAGTACGATCACACACTTCCTATCTTCCTTTCGATCTTGTGAAATTTGTTTTCTTACAGGATTTTTCTAATCTTCTTTAGCATCGTTTATATTGATTATGGCGCTCCTCCCGCCTAATTTATATTCAGCTAGTGTTTTTTCATCACGCCCTGTGCTTAATATCGCAATTTGTACCGTAGTTGGCGTAAGCCGAGGGGCCTGTCACCTTTACTCTCGGACGCGCTGTCTTTCTCGCGCGAATGCCTATTTTATTGCTCGCTTACACATAAACAGCTAAAGTTTACGATCGTTTTTACATTCACCAATCGGTCACGGGGAGTAATAAACTAATTATTAAATGAAAATTAAATGCCGACGGGTTCCGTAAACAACAATAATTATGAATCGCCATTCGAGTCTGATTTATAGACGCGTTGACGTCCGATGACAAAATTATGCCCCCGTCATAAATGTTCCCCGCGTGGAATACCATCCATGTTAATAGGTGGTTTTTTCTGAGTGACGACGTCTCTCGGTCGAGTCGCCGTCGGCCGCCGCGTCTGCGAAGCGCCGCGCGCCTGCTACGTGCTGCCCACTGCGCCCGGCTCTACACGATTCTTTAAACGCACTACTTTTTGTAAAAATATAGTTTTCATAAAGTAGCCATATATCGGCTTGCCATTGAGTAATTTAACCACGCATAAATGCATCTTTAGTGACGTTAATTCTTGGAAAAACAATTGCACCGTCATCTCCGATGAACTAATTCTGCAATGTTTAATAAGCCACGTTTGTATTCAATCCACAATATGGCTCCCGATGCGTAATAACACAAAACATGAATATTTCAGAACTGCGTTGTGCTTGCCAGTTATGTATTGGAACTTCGCGGACGTTCAAAAACTGTGGCGCCGTGGATCAATTAGTTCCGAGTAATAAACAAAACAAATACGTCCGATATGATTGGAATTTGGCCGAGGGCAAATTTCTTTTGCTACATCAATCAAAATCATACTGATAATGAAATCATCATTTGGGTGGCCATAGAGAAGTTGCTTCTGAGAATTTTGTCTCAGGACCGCTCTCCCAACGTGCATCTAAGCCATTATCACATTCCTGATTTATTAATTAGATTTCAGAGATCTGCGATGCAACGCCGATGCCACGGCCGATCGGTCGCGGCGACAATAAAACAACTTGTAATGCATTCAACTATGTACATATTGATTCGCTTAAACAATACCTGCAGTTGTGTGTTTCACAATCACATTTTACTCAATTCGGTAATGGTAGTTTAAATATTATATCACGTACCTATGTTTATGGCATGTAATCTTTATTTGTATAGGTAATTAATTCAAAAGAAATATGACTCTAATTGTTAATTGTCCGGGGGTAAGAAAGGACATAAGATTCTTGGGTACTTGCTACGTATGCTGATAGATTTTCTATTTGACAACGATTGTCATAATTAAATTCTGACATCGGTCAAATAATAAAGATTCATTGGCATTGTATTTTAAAGCCCATCACACTCAAGGAATATGAGTAAACACAAACAGAAAGCAGGACAATGAGTAATAAGAAAATAAATTCTGCCTTTCGTGTTCAGTGAGTTGACTAGTAGTAGTGAGTTGACAAGAAATTACTAGATGTTGACCGCTCCCAACAGGTCATTGTGGAGTTCTTGGACATGTAGCCTTATATTTGCCAATAAATTCCAATAGCTGATGATAAAGATGATGATTAATTTATCTAGCAAATAAAATACTAACAATATTTTTACTAGTGAACACGTAGGTATGTTAATTAATAGAATAATTTGATATACCCGTACCTTATTTCTTCGTCGAATAAAAAACACATGTGAGCATATTAAACAAAACAAAAATTACCAAACAACGTAGTTGTAAATTTTATGATTTTATTCGTGATTAATTTAATTAATTATTATGGTTTTTAGAGTTCATAAATTTCCGTGTTTTGGTGATAATTTTTATAGATGTTCATGGTGTGTTTTGTTTTTAATGGGTTTTAACTAACATGAAAATCGAATTTACTTTGGTACTGATGTGTGCGACTGTTCATTCATTGAATGGTTTGTATAATGACAATATTTGTAATTACATAGATTTAGAAACTTGTTCTGGATACTATTTCTAGTCTTAAAACATTAATTTCAGATGCCAAAGATGATTCAAGGAAAAACTTCGGGTTGAACACGTACAACCTCTGTAAAAACTATGTCAAATCATTTAAATGTATGTCGGCGTGTAAAAGCATCGGCTTTCAACTATTCAGGATGGATCGTAAGTGCAAATGTACATGCTACGGGATGAAGACTTCGACGATCCTACCATTCTTCAAATGGAGGACCAACGGGACTACACGAAAGGTTCCTAGGACCTACAGTCCGAGGCTTTACCACATCGTTGGGAGTCTGTCGCCACCCACCGTTCACGTGGAAGTGGAAACTACTGGTGGCGTGACGTCACCAGAAGTCAAGGCTGCGACTGAAGCTACTACTAAGGCAGATGAGCCAACGATTGCCGGTAACGTGACGGGAGGAAAGGCAGCAACAACTGGTGCTGCTGCTGCTGCTGCTTCTTCTGCTGCTACAGTTGCACCAGCTGCTCCAGCGTAAATAAATGGATTAGAAATAGCTGTTGTTTTTCTAATGTTTCATCAAGAGACCGTCCTTATCTGTTTTAATGTCAAGTATGAAGTAATATGTCAAAACTTTTTAGTAAGTTTTGATATTATTCACATTATAATACATAAGTCAAACTTTATCATCTCTTGTTTTGCATCAGGGGTTAAAAATAAATAAGAAAATAAAGGCCCCGCGAATGTTAACGACACCAAATTTTATAATACCTTTGAAGAAGTCATACTTGTAGTAATCAATTAATTGATACATGTGCATATTACTAACTCGAACAATGTCCAGTCTAATACCAGAATAGATAAGAGACCCATGAGAATACTGATATGGCCAGCCACCGATGGCATTGGGGTCCGACGGCTTTAAGTGCTCTCTGAGACACACAGGGCCTCGGGATTTTGGCTTCCAGGTCGTCTGTCAAGCTGTAGCAGCCAATACATAGTTAACTATTATTCATTTATGAAATAGCTAAGAAGGTTATTAATAAGCCAACTATTCCTTATTGCATTTCTGACATTGACATGACAATATATTCATCGGATACTAGGTATTGCCTTGTTCATTCAACGCATAAGCATCATAATAAATAACATTTCAATTAGTCTCATTGTTATAATAATGAATACACATGCTTGCATGTGTCACATAATAGGAATGATTAATTAATTAAACCAATCAAATTTACATTAAAATTAATTAGCAATCTCCACAGACGCTTTATGGAATGTAATTAAATATGGCGATTAAAGCATAGTTGTACCAGGAAAACTACGATGGGGACTGATTATTTACTTTTTTATGTTTTCACACAATGTTTAGTTTTTATATATGGAGAAGATAAGTCTAAAATGAGTAAGTAGTTGTAAAGTTTAATTCTATGATGTGTATTTGATAACTTATTATTATAATGATGTGAATAAAATTAGCCTATTTCTTGGCCCATCTTCATTGCTACGGTATATTGCTTGGCTGAATCAAAGCGATAATAAGTAAAAAAACGATAAAAATAAGTATTCACAATATTCTAAGTACTTAATAGTACATAATTAGCATACGGGATGAAAAAAAAATTTGTTAATTAAAATATTTTCCGTAGGTACCGACAAAGCGATATTGCGCTACGGTTTCCAAAGAACGAAAGATTGTAATGATTTCCAAAGAGCTTTTTTGTGCGTACAAAAATGTTTGGATCTAAACTTCGATATTGCTCATGCCGACAAAAACTGCGTGTGCACGTGTTTCCACAGAAAAGACAAGGCTAAGTACACACCAATCGTAATTGGCAAGTCGACAAAATGGCGGTTCGGGGCGCCGACAACATCTCTACCACCTTGGGCTCAGAATAATGCCAAGTTTTTGGGGCAAAACTTCTACGAGGGTAGTCACGAATCAGGATCATCGGGTGAGAATGGTCCACACGGAACTATGATTGGGTTGGGGCAAGGTACTGAGGCGGGGACCGGAGCGACGGGTGATGCTGAAGGGAATAGCGTGGCGACTGGTGGCGATGGCGTTACTGGTGATGGTGTGACTGGTGGTGACGGGGCCACTGCTGGTGAGGGTGCAGCTGCTCCAGCAGAAGCCGCGTCCGGGGCGCCGGCGGCAGGAGGTGTAGGTGATGGTTCTACTGCAGCGCCGGCGCCAGCGTTATAAATAAATAAATATAAATTATCACACAAATGAATTTATTTCCAACTCCTCCTATTAATTTAACTTTTTTGATTGATTTCGTTGCGGGATAAAGACAAGTTAGACATTCCCGGAGACGCGCTGGGCTTCAATGTTCAGTGTCATTAAAATGCGTGCCACTGTTGATCCTGGCTTACAGGAGTTGCAGTGGCGGTTGTGAGGGCGGGACAGTAAAAAAAAAAATGAATTGTGAATTATTTATAAATTACTAGTTTAAGGTAGAATGTTAGTTTTTAAGCGTATTTGGCGTAGTTCTTACCAAAGGCGATAAGATCTGTACATACATGCGTCAGGTCATGTCGGGGGGTCCGTAAAACATTTTTTCAAATGTTGTAAATAGACTGTCTTATGATTTTTCGTTGATATTTCGTAAATTTCTCTCACAAATTCCGTTATTCGATAAATCAATTGTAATCATATCTTCAGCATTTCCGGTAAGTTTCAAGACGGGGGCAGATAAAATAAGTAAATCTACCTTAAAAGTACTCTATTACTACACAAACGAAGTGATGCCTGTTTGCAGAAAATCAAATTAAATGATATTGATTACCTCGTAAGCACGCGGCCGTTATATCACATATTGAATTGCGCATTTATTTATGCGTATTGATTTTCGTTGTATATTTACGGAGGCTGCGAACTGAATACGGTCGGGCTCTTGCCGATATAATTATCGATATGTTTCGTTAATGGCCGTATTAGGGAAATAACTTGCTCCTCCACATCAAATATTTATCTTTATGCTTTAAGGCAATATAAATATCGGTCTATATCAGCAAGAGAACAAAATATATTGACTGAGATAGTGTACTGTTAGTTTTAAATGGTTCATTCAAAAATCCAATAGGATGATGTTTATAATTTATCAAAATCAAGATATTCATTGCTTAAATATTAGATTATTCCGACAATTCAAAAGATCATGTGAAAAATACCCCTTCAGCAATATGAAGTGTCTTTTTTACTCTTTTTATTTAAATGAAAAATTATTTGCATCCGGCTGAGTTATTTTCCAATCAGTTCTTCTAGTAGTCAAGGTAAAATGTAGACTTACTAAGAGGTACAATGTGGTCAATTAATAGTTCTGTTCTAATAGAAGCCCAAATCGTAAAAGACAATTTCACAGCTTAAAACTTTGCTGTAACGTCATAATTTCCCTTACAAAACTGTCGCAAAACAGCTGGTGACGGCAAAATGAATCGCATTATAAATATAAGCGTGGAAAGTGAAAGGGAACTTGGGAGTCCGGCGCGTGCGGCACGGCCGGGACTCGGGAGGCCCGCGGGACCCGCTGCTTGTCGATATTCATATTTACACTCAACTTCCTTGATCGAACGCTCGGTGAGCGTACATACAATGCGGATCTTAAAAAACTTTTTTTTTTTATGAATGACGAGTTGTGCATTCCATTCACCTGATGCTAAGTGATATGATAGCTCATGGATAGTTTCCAAAACAAACAACACCATGAATCAAAACAATGCTTGGCATTCATGGAGTTTTTTGGTTTTGCTACTGTCCATGAGCGGTCCTATCGCTCACCATCAGGCGAATAGCATGCTCGTCCCGCCATTAAAGGCAACAAAAAAACCAGTAATTGGCATATAACACCAAGTAAGAAAAATGCTCATATTTGAAAACCTAAGCCCTAAAAAGACTATCACCAAAACATAACAGAGAAAATCCGCCAGTAAACCGAAAGCGGTCGTCGGTTTCGCAGGGCCTGTAATTTCTTCGCCTAGTGTGCAGGGGTACTAAAACTTTTTATGCAATACCCGAGAGGCGATACTCCTGACTGACGGCTATGACGTATCAGTGAGATTTTTTACCAGTACAATGTGAACATATTTTTGCTTTTACATCGATATATCAATTTCTTTTATCCTGTTTGACGTTTTTTGGCAACACTATTACACACGCTCCAGGAGGGTAAGGATTGCAAGTTTGCTTTGGTGATCGATTTTCTATACAGCCGTTTTTAGGTTACGTTTAAATGTGGGAGTGTTATGATACTGAAATAATGTGGTGCAATTAAACATAGGTTTGCTATCTTTAAAGTCATATGAAGCAGAGTTTTTAAATTTTTCTGGACAAAACATTATTTCATTTGAAATATTGTTTGAAAATTGAGACATGTTGAATTTAATATTTGGTAACCTGATTATGAATAGTATAATATCATAGGATCTTTTTTCTAAGAATTGACCACATAATACTACGATTGCGTTTATTTAAATTGTTACCTGATATTATTTTCAACATATTTATGAATATTTTAAATAAGCAAAATTAATCTCTTATCGCACAACCCAAGCACAAATTTATAGCACCCATATTTATGATATACATTCAAAGCTTCAGCAATAAATAAAGATATACAAGCAGCAATATTTGGGATTGAGCGAAACGTCGCATTTCATACTTTGGGTTGTTTGTCTCCGGTGATCGAAGATATAAATCTCGCGATGACCCTCCCTCATGGACCGCGGAGATACGATATGGGTCAGCTGGGATGGACACAATAAAACTTCAACTGCTCGATATTTATTACACCCTGTGTGTCGAATTGTTTCTATGCCAGCTGTTGTATGAATATGAGTTTGTAAATCTAATTTGTAATGTCAGGCTAATATAAATATTTCATTGGGCTTGGATATTATGGAATTCAAAAGTATTTCTTAGTTTCTAACAATAAAGAAAGCAGGATCTGAGGCTATGATTTAAGATATAAATGAGAAAGAATAACCTCGAGTTAACAGGCAGACCCATGTGTTTGTTATATTAAATGTCAATTAAGTTTGTACTACGATGATTAGCCATTATTAATGAGGTCAACGTATCTACAAATTGTTGCTTTTAATTTATCTAATAGTTAAAAGTGTATCTACCATTAAATTAATTAATTCTTATCGACGTCTGAGCCAATAAAAGTACACAAGTTACCTAAGTTGCTTATTAGATCAAAGGTAACGTATCAATTACAAATATTTGTTGTGCGAATATTATCCAGGTTCAAAAGAATCCCACTCAATAGAAACAAAGAATTTTTGCCAGGACAAAGCTGAGTAATCCGTAAAGCATACTTTGATTAAAGATTGATTTATTTCTAATAAAACGCTTCTCTGTTCTCTTTTATCTGTCTACACACAATTGGGGGCTCAATAATAGAGGAAGCTAAACAATAAATCCTCCTACATAAAAATTGCAACAACTTTGTTCATAATGCCTATGGAGGCATCATCAAAAGTTGGTTCGCTTCGCACCCTCGCGCCCATTCGTGCAGAGATTACCAATAAATCCAATACGGGATAATTGGCCGGCTTAATTCTGTTCTATCTTTCTACTTAGTTCAGTCGTCAGAATGTGCCAGCTCAGGCCCCCTGGGAGTGTCCAGCCGACACTACAAACAGCGTGTCCTTGCCAAACTGAATTCGGATCTTTATCGCATCAATAGAATTGACTTTCACTTGTCATCCACAGTGCGAGCTGAAACAATGGCAAATGAAGAAAATAGCACGCTTAATGAGTCAGTTTTGGTACGCTCTGCTATACATAAGTTTATTATTGGGCGTGCTGTATCAATAAATAATGTTTGCAGTATGATTGAGTGACGCACGGCGGCCGGAGATGTCGTTTCCCCTGTCATCTAATGGGTACGAGTTATGGAGTCAAGGGGTGGCAGCGATTTGATATTCGCATCAGCCGCTGGCTCTGGGGACCGCTGTGACGTGATTCAATACCGATGCCGTGCGATCGACAGCGACGTGTTTATAAAACTTTAGATACGGAATATGGATGACGTAAGTTAGGACGCAAATACATATTTAAACTTTGAAAAATACGCACGTAAGGAATTTTATGACCATTTTGAATGCCAACTTATTCAGCATTGTATGTGTATATTTCGTAGGTACTATAAAAATCATAGTTGTATACGGAAAATATTCTCAAAATGGATATTTACTCTCGTATTAATTCTTAACCTAATGCTTCTTCTCGTAATTGCTATTAACAAACAAGTAATTGTTATACGTGGGTTTTATATCATGCGAACTACAAAACAAATTCAATGAAAACACATAAATACGTGCATTTATAAACACGAGCGTATTAACGCGCAGACTGGACAATACAGTAACCTATCAAATGGTACGCATCCCGGCTGACGAGTTGGAATTAAAACGTCACTCAAAGCGGAAAAATCTCGTTCCGAAAAATTAGCCCACAAAATTCCTACAAATAATTAATCTGGAATAATCATACAAAACGATGCGAGCGGGATGCTCGGCCATTATTACCATTCATTTCAAATCAGCCGTGCGGAGGGTCGGGGAGCGCTGCCTCGCCCGACCTGAATAAGCATACATTTTCCAATCAGGGCACGTATCATTTAACTCGCTATTAAATTCGACTTCTTCCCTTCGAATTATTATCATGTCAAAAGGTTCGCAACGTGTAAGTAAATATCTGTTTATCATTTGTGTTTGCGCAAACTTTTTCCTTGGGAACATAATACCGTTGAAAATTCATACGTTTTTCCAAAGTTGGTCTGTGGTAAGCGCGCGCTCACGGAAAAGAAAATTTCAATGGTTATACAAACCGTGAAATACTTTTCATAAACACCGTCATAACATTCATGCTTAAGACCTTTTACAGTAATTACTCGTTCCGTGAGTGCTTGCCGCGGGGTGAATTAGAAAATTAAAATGATATAAAAGAAGTCTTACTTTTTCTTATACCTGTATAATTCTATGGAGAACAGAGCGTTTTGCTACTACATTTCTTTGATACAAACATTCCTTAATTAACAAATGAGCTTTGGTGTGAATATTTGTTTCTTAATATAGATGCGAGTGGCGTGTGACGGTGCGATAATGTCGAGCATGAGGTATTTTTATCTGGTGTTAATTAGTCAATAAACATGTGTCAGTTTATGACATGTCGGCGCGTGGTGGCGCGGTGTGGACGAGTGGATGACACACGGCGCGACCCCGTCAGCGCGGCAGACACCTGACACTGTGCCATCCGAGCCCGGCCGCCCCCTCTTATTAAATTAATAACTTTGAACACCGTCATTATCCGTCTAATTAGAGGGGTGACAGCCACCTCTTTCAACACATTACCTAAGCGTTTAACATGAATTTTATGAAGTGTGTAATTATTATAGGTATAGTCATGTGTGGAGGAATTGAATTCTGGCATTGTTTAGTTATCTAAGGCCATATACGGTTACGATATTTCTTATTTCTAGATTCGTTTTACCTGAGAATCTTAGGAGAGGTGGCCGGACAAAAAATAATTAAATAATTCATTGCAAAAAAAAGCATATCCAGTAGTTGACTGCTATCATCTGATATTTATTAATAGTTGATACAGGACAATTAGGTTTACTAAAATTGTTATGTATTAGGTACTTCTTTATCAAATTATGTATGAAGGAGGATTTTATCCAAGAAAATTATTTGACGTTAGCAAATTATAATGCAACAGTCTTAGTTTTTGCAAAATTGTACGTTGTCAACGTTTACATTTTAATAAGTGCAATTAGAATATTTTAGATTTGACTCTCCGAAGCTCCCTCACGTTAAAATTGAATCGTGGATTATTACGCGAATGTATAATTAGTGTTTAACGGTAAAGATCGGAGTTGTTTACAAACATATCATTTTGCTGCCATGGCACCGCTCTAGGCAAAATTTTACTTAGAAATTTAAGAGATATAATTAAGAATTTTGCAGCGCGCAATAATTTGGGGATCTGCTAATGAATGATATCAGGTTCCAAGTAATTAGCGCCAGCGGCGGATTGTTATTTTTGTTATCAGATATCGATGAACATTCACAGACCTGTTGTGCTTATCATGTGTGAAAGGGTTGTCAAAAAAAATATGACGTGTTATCATAAAAATATGAGTATTATCTTTTACGCTTCAATAAATTTTGCTATATTACCTATTTCAAATAAATATGTTTATTCAATAACATTATCTATAAGTATAACCAAAGTCAGAGCATTCATATTCCTCAATATATCCCATACAAGCCTCTATTCCACGACTTGCAACTACAAATCAACCCGTAAATAGCACACGGGTGTCGAAAAAAAGTAGTTTTCACACGAAACATCGGCTTAGGCGAACGAGGCTGGCACGTTAATGTGTTGTTAACAAGATATGACACATAACACGCTAAGTGGATGTAATGCGTGTTGTACTGTATCGAAGACCTTGGTGAGTGGTGTACGTTTCGCCTATATGAGTAGCTGTTGAGGCCCTACAATCGCGAGCGTGATACAGATATACATATAATTTTAATGCCGGGGGTGAAGCATTAAAAGTCAGGGATCAAATGCCTCTAATACCGCGCGCGGGTGCCGTGGAGTCGCTTGTTTGTTTTTTATTTTTATTTCGTTGTTATGTTTTATAGCAATGGGGTATTTTGGATTTATTTTAGGAATTTTGTGCTTGTGTACAAATTGTGTAACGTGATGTCATTTTGACGCAGAGAGGAACTAATGTAGGTACACAATACCCTATTGACCAACACAAGTGTGTTGAGTTTAACGTTAAGACTGTTCACATAACAGCCTAAAATAACTCAAATATACTGATAAAAAATTAGATTTCAAACAGCAGTGTAAATGTACTGAATTGTGTTCCGGTTTGACATTGTAGCCAGAGTAACTACTGGACATAATGAGATTAAACATCTTTTGTGTCAGGATGGCAAGCGCAGTTGAATGCCAAGCAACGCTTTGTAATTCATGGTGTTTCGTTTTCTACTGTCCATGAGAGGTCGTATCGCTTACCATCAGGCGAATGGCAAGCTTGTCTCGCCATTCAACCCATTAAAAAAATCTTGTCATAATGAATAAATAATAGCAACTACCACTCATGTTTCCACAGCAAAGTGAATGACAGTATTGTTCAAGTTAATTTGCCGTGCTAAACTATTTTTCCATACGTGTGTACTCAGTACTGTGTAGTGCAATACAAATAATACTTTGTAACTCTAAGGCTTTCGTATAAAATAACTGAAAGCATTTAAAAGGCGGAGGGTGCACGCGAGTCAAGTGAGCCACCAGGCACGCATTATCTATCTCACTTGTCTAATCTCCACTTATATTCAACCAAGTATGTCATGGTTATTCAGTAATTAAATGCTAGATTACTCATTATATTACGAGTAACATTTTTTGGGGAATAAAAATAAAAACATTTTGCAAATACAGGAGTTACTGAAAACCTGTACTGTACTGTATCAGTTCACATACGTCCCACTGCAGGGCACGGGCCTCCTCTACAATCGAGAGTACGATTGAGAAGGGTTAGGTCATATGTCCACGACGCTGGCCTAGTGCGGTTTGGCGGACTTTGCATACTATAGAATTTCATACAAACCGCTATGGTATGTAGGTTTCCACACGATGTTTTTCTTCACCGTTATAATGAAAACGTGCTTTATTGCTTATGACATCATTTATTTTTACAAAATACAAATACTATATTTTGGTTCAAATTATATTTTGTACATATTTAAATTGTAGTCACTCTTCGCTGCGGATTGTTCATGTTCATGTGAATTAATAACGACATTTCTATTCATATAAATGTTATGAGTTAAAGGGTAACTCAGGAATAATCTTAAATATCACTCAATAATAACTTAAGTAAATACTAAAATCAACAGAGTGATGTTATAAAAAGCCAAAACAATTATTGTTGACTGACAATTTCTGCGCGCGATGTTTCCCTGCGTCTATTATCTATCATCAAATATTCAGTACAAATCCGCTCACATATTACGCATTCGTCAATAGGGTTTGAGCCGTCACCCTTTTAATTTACAGTTGGACGAGGGGTCATTAAACAATAAAGTGTTGATTAAAAGCCCCCATGCGAGGCCGGCGCGGGCTCTGCGAATAACTGCGCTTCCTGCATTGATGCCATTATTTTATCACCGATGATTGGCACGGGCCGACACTCGGCTCTCGAGTGTGTCAGAGGCGATCGCTCGCCGGCTTGGGAGTGTATGCGTGCGCCAATTTGCTACCATTTCATTGAGTTACGCTCGTACTCACGGCAGGATGTTGTTTGACCTTTCGCCCACTGGGTTTCCACGACTCAGTTCGTTTTACTAGTCTGAGAAAATCTGTACCGTCTATGTATGTTTTGACAGTGACCAAAACTCAATCTAGTGAATTTAGAGCGTCAAAGTACGTTTTACTTGTGAAGACACTGCCGCAAATAAACTACTTCTTTACAAACTCAGGTTTAATTTTCTTTATGACGTCAATGGTAGGTATCTTATTTTATTTGAAGAATGTTATGATTATTTTAATAGCAGATTGCGGGAGGTCATGTTGTAATTTGGACGATATATGAATTAACTATTTGCATAAACCAAATATGTAACTCCAATAGATCGTGCTCATTATGTAATTAATTAAAAACGCTATGCCATTCAATTTGGTAGAGATCTCCTTTCGAACCGCTCGCCCTGTCACAATGTGTATCGGAACATTGGTACGCTGCAGGAGATAATTACTCCAGATAAAGATAATACCTTCATATGGGGAGCAATGAACAGAGACCTCATTACGGCGGGGATTTCTGTTTCATTTTCACTATTATCCCTCATATCATTGTTTGTGTACGCATTCATACGGACGGACTACGCTCGCCCCGCGGAATGTACCGTACACCTTGTTATGTTGAGTATTCAGACTACAACGATAATATGAAAAGCCATTTATGGAAATCGTACAGCAATCGTTAAAAAGAGAACCGTCCTGTTAACAGATTTTAAATCATTGCCGTCACCGGCCACCATTGTAACGTCAGGTTAGTTCAAAAGCGGTCGTTCCAGTCGAACAAAATGATCGTCGTCGGATCGGAATCGGCGCTCCACACCTCTCGCATCTATAGATCTCATTCAAATAATAATAAGGAGTTATAGATCAGCGGAGGGCTGTCAGCGCGGGTGCTGATGCGTCGGATGACGCGCCGGCTCTCGTCTGCGCTTCTTTGTACTCCACTGCTGTCCGCATTTGAGTATGGAAATGGATATTTATTTCACGTGTCGGTGGCCGCCGCAGCCGCCGCGGCCGTCTGCCGTCTGCCGTCTGCGGTGATCGCCAAACATGATAACGCTTCGATTTATATATTTCACCTGATGATAGGTAGCTGCTACGCTCACCACATAACTGGGAGCTCTGTTTACTTATACAGGACGTTGCCTGTTTTACTTACATTCTCACTTCTATTGAATTTTAAATTATACTGTCTGGCACCTATGAAGTATAAGTTCACTGTTGGCGTGACTGACCTTTCCTGATTTAGCTTTATAAAAATGAAATCATTACAGCATATTTCAATATGAATATAATAGGGTAATATTATTTGTTTACAAACACCCGATGTCATATAAAATATCATAAATATGAATTAGACGGCACTTTAAAGACATCCTGTAATGCTTAATTTGACATGCACGCAGAACCTAGAGCCGGCCATAAACTCTATTGAAAATCGTCGATTATGTTTAAATGATTGCTTACGTCGAACAAACGCAATATGCTGACTTTCAAACAATTGATATTTAGCATAATTTCGAAGTACGTTATATTCTTGGCTTTTATTTATGATTAATTGAAAATGCGCCGATAGGGAGTGTACGACATAAATTGTTTGTTTAATGCGTGCTTAGCGAAATAATGTCGCTTGTGATAAATTATTTTGAAAGGGATAAGAAGACGGTACGCCGGAGGTAAATCAACTACAGAATTTATCTCGACTGTGTTTGTTGTATCTGCCGATGACTACCTGCGTCCTGCACTCATGCACTCAACTTCTCAACTGGGTGTAGAGCAGTGAGAAATATTTTTAAATGCCACGAATAGCCACTATCGCACGCTCGATTTATTTGTTTTGTTCTAAATTATTCAGTGCTCTTTGGCATTTATTTTTTCTCCGCGTGGAGAACAGATTTTAAATTTATAACGTAGCTATGTCACGTCTCCGGTTAATTAGGTGTGGCTCGGGAGCGCGGCATGCGCCCGCGCCGCCCGCATCTCTTAGCCCCGTCTCCTATTATTTCACCTATATGTGTTCCATTCAGAATAATTATGGTCCTCTTTGCCGCCTCTACTAAAGTTTTGCATACAGTTTGTAGAGATAAAACTATACTTTATTGGAAATATTTTAATGTTCTCGCCGCGGAATGTTAATTGTAGCATTAAGTGAGCGTTTTAGAGATTTGAGGATGCTTTAGCGGCTTAAAATAATTGTGTTTATCTTCAACATTTTTAGTTGCGAATTATTTACATGCTAATTTATGTTTTCAGCGTTGATGTTATTACTTTAATTACGCTAAGAAAACACGTTAAGACCGCGGCTATCTCCCCTCGATACATCACAGCGATTGCAGAAATCTTATATGGTTTACATCAAAACTGTTACACTTTAAAGCTGATTTAATATGCGAGATAAAGGGCGTACATTATGAAAGGTTAATAAAACATGGCGTTGCGAGGAGCCGTCGCATATTTCCAGCATTAATTGGAATATGGCGATAAGTGGCCAAGAGGTGGTTCTTCATCATTAAGATAATATGCAAATAACTTAAGAAAAAGACCCCATAAATTGCTGCAGTAAGACATTGCGGATCGGGCTTGATTGATTCGCAGATGATAATGTTAGTAAAATGCGCATAGCTAATGGATGCGTGCTTCTAGATGTTTGTTATTGAAACCAAGTGGGTAATAGATACAGTAATATTATAATATCGTTTGTTTTTTTTCTGTTAATGTATTCGGGCACGTTTTCCTGCACAATGCGGCGCGGTGCGACCCCTGCGCCTGCGCATATTTACATCTCACTTTACGGCTAACTAGCAGTACCGCGCCTGGGCCAATCTATTGTACGGAAATGTCGGCCGCAGCACTAAACAATCCTGCTGTACCGTAATATCTTCATATAAATGTTTGGGAATAGCGTTTCGGTATTTAACATCCTATTTGTTTCTGCTTATGTTCTTCGACTGGCTTGTAAAATTCACTTTATAGAACTAAAAAGAAGCATCATCATTATGTTTACTATGTACTTAGGCATTTTTAAGTCTAAATAAGTTAGTAGGTATTTAATAAAGTAAGCTGAGCGATTGTTCAGAAAAAAAATAGGGAGCGTGTGCAAAATTGTATATGTGAAGTGAATGTCGCTCTCCTGACAAAAACAGACAGACGGCAAAATTTGTCATTGGAAAGCACGTAATGTAAATTCTATTATTACGGCCTTTTATTTTTCAATTACGATCCCCCAGCCTTGCGACGCCTCGGGGAAGACGCCAGGCCCCTGAGATATCCAACTTTTATATTTCTTGTTTTGGCTTGTACATTGGTTCAAATTATTTTTGGATGCCAAATATTGGGTGCAATGTTTGCGTTTGTGATTAATAAGGAATATTGTATAAGTTCAGTTACTTGCAGTTCTTCTAGAAATATCCGTTTCTTTGGGATATTTTAGGATCTGACTTACGTAATCTTTATTTATCGGTTGATCACGCCTAATTATGTCGATTGTTTCGCACCTAAAATTTATCAGAATAATGCGCAGCGTGATGTTGAGATTTTCAAACCATTTATTCATTCATTCATTATATTTTTAGCGGCTTCGAGTATTAATTCGTTAATGGCAATAAACAGTATAGAGCACTTCTCTGAAGCTTGGAGGTACTTAAATTGTTATCACCAAATGTGTTCAATGCCTTGGCTGAATATGAACTAAAATTACAGTAAAAGTGCCATGAAGTGTAATTGAAAGATGTCATTAGGCCTACAGCAGCAATACCATAAATATGTTTGTAGAAATTCACTAGATGAAGAGCTCTTTGAAAGATCTCATCACATTAAAAGCTAGATATCATTATTATCCATATCCACTTTCCTTGTCTTAAGACAGTGTAAAACAACACCCCATACATTCAACTACCTACAAATGGTTATAAAACTAGTTAATAGACAATAATCGCTTCGTGATTAACCACTCCACCTTTCACCTCAAGTATAAATCATGTAAGTTATAACAAGCCGTGTTTTAAATTTGTTCCCGAGCACTCCATTAAGTCAACACTGGGGAGTCACGCGACGCGGTGGCACGTTATGATAAACTGCGCGGCTAGCCGGAACCACCGCAATACCAGGCAAAGGTTCATTGTGAGGGTAAGTGGCATGAATAAGGGCGAAATTACCTCCTGCTTATTGGAGTTCTTGTTAATAGGACCCGTGTTATAAATGGAGAATAGTGTTTTGTTACAGGTGTGCTAGGAGTCCTAAACGAGTTTTATTAAGAAGGATCAGCAAAATGAATATAGATTGGGATGATGCCCATCCGATCCTCACTTCTTCCTGCATATTAAAGCTTACTGGGGCTCCGGTACTCTTGCAAACTGGATATTGGTAGAATAAGTCGTATTTCAAGTCAATCTATATTTTAGTCTAATGTACTGCGTAATGCCAGAGCTACGCAGTACGCTTGCCTTATCTATCATCCTTGCTCAATGAAACTTTGTAAGGCTGTAGTATTTATACCTACAGAAGAATTAATAAGCAAGCTCCTCACTATGTTAGCTCTTAGACCACCGGTAAAACAGTCTTGTCAGTATTTTTAAAATCTTTGTTCAACTCTTTCTGCTCTGCACTGGTGGTGTGAGTTTGTGGCAGTCAAAATAGAATTCTAAATGGAAATTTACAATATTGGGCCTTAGTTTTGTGGCATAAAAGACGAAATATGGGTCCTGAAAGAAATCATTGCTAATAAAATCCCTGGCAAATCATATGTCATTACTGAACTTAACAAAATAATTATCCTATTAATGTACCCCGTGCCAGTTTTAAACTAAAATCGCAGCGTTTAACATAAACAGAAAATAATTTTCACATAAACCGAAGTGAAATTGTCTAGTTTGGATATATCTGATAAACTTTGTAATTTAAAGGTCGTACAATTTAAACTTTGCCTATTGTTGAATTAAGTTCCATGTCGGTAATTGAAATGAATCGGTAGATATCCCCCGTCACGACTTGTTCACGTCACCGTGTCGTGATCGTCGGCTATAAAATCATAATCGATAGTTAAATGTAGCATTGTGACACATTACAGATAACACATGGGTATGTATTGAGATGTTTAGTTAGCGAGGACACGAGTAATGGGATGCCCGGCGCACGCATGGGATGCCGCATTGCCGAGGCCCGGTAGACGTTGAAATAGATCAGGTGATCACTCGCCTATCGGTTATAAATCTAAACACAACGAGAACATAAAATTTTATTCGAAACGACCACTTGTTAACGTATGTTATCCGTGTGTCGTGCAATTTCACAACGAGTCGCCGCGCGCCGGATCACGTACTCTGAAATCCACGTTCAGAACATAAACTATTTACCAACTATTCAATATTCAATACGCGATTGCAAAATACGCCAAATTATTGCATTAGTAGCGAACAGGGATTCCCGATATTGTGGTTCAGCGTTCGGTAGTCGGCGCACCGCGATATGCGGCATAAATAATTTAATAATTCGCAATACGGAATTTACCATACCAAGTGTCGTACCGTTCGTCCGATTGGTATTCAATATGAGTATTTGTTTCTCATACTGCTGTCGCATTGGGCAACATTCGAACGAAGACTTTTCACCGAACGAAACGATAGCTTCCGCGACGCGTATAAGGTTTATTTTAATAAATATGCGCCCACTTGGCTCGGATCTTTTTAAATTGCATGTGTTGATATGTAGGTGAATAAAGCACGTCTGTACATTTCAATATCGGGAACATCCGTGTTATACGCGTGACCTTGCAAATCACAGCCTGCTTTCCAAACGACTTCACAGAATCGACCATCGGCGTCTGTATTGCGCGATACTCACAATGTTTATAGAATATTTTATTAGCTCGTTACTTGTCAAGTTATTTAAGCAATGATATGTCAACCACTCTTAGGAATTATTAACCACTATTTTTATTCCCGATACGTACTCGCAAACTTATTCTTGGAGACATCTATTGATGTGTTTAAGCTAGGAGTTCTTCTAAGAGAGCTTCTTGGGATGTCTTGTTAAGAACCGTTACGGCCCTCTGAAAGAAGGTAGTTCATATATTTTTTTTCAAGATAAGTACACCAAAATTTGAAAACACATGACATATATTTAAAGCCCTTTATCAATAAGCATTCTGTTTCGTATAAATCTTGAAAATGAACATAATTTAAGTGAAAAAAACGTGTGTAACATGCTAAACATATTCCAAAAGATTTCGCCAAAAATATAGTTCAATGATCTTTAAAAAGTTCGGCTATGGAAACGTCCAAAGTAAAAAGTAGACAGTAAGTAAGTAATTATTATTCAGATTCAGAATTGACCGGCTGCGGACAGACGGACAATGCGTCTCTGTTTGTGGAGGTATGTCCGCAATCACTAGTTCCCAGGGTCGTAAAACAAATCGTGATAATATGGTAAGCGTGTGCCAGATTTATAAGCGGTCAGCTGTCGATTATTTTATCCTTTGCATTCTAATTCGATAGTTCCATGTTACCGAATTTGGCGCTGTTGTTTGTTACAATAGCACGTATATAAATTGTTGCCGCATTGCTTTTAGAAAACCTACTTTATTCTGTTACCGTTTCTGATAAACTCTAACTTATTTATAACGTAGTAAAACGTCGATTAGTAACCTGTTTACATGTGTTATCCGAGTAATTGAATATCAGGGCCCGCCCGTCTGTCATCTGTCAACATTAAAGTTATGAAGATTGTTTACAGACAAAATATTATTCGGATAAAATCGTACCCACGTTAAAAGCTTCAATATAACTTCATATCTTAATTACTGTAATAAAAGTATACCTCTCTAAAAACCTCATAATTTTTTCTCTAGTGAAAAATAGGCGGACAAAAAACTTTGTAAAGGATGGCGGATGAGAGGGCCGCGCGGGCGACCCATCGAGCATCGGTTATGCGACCAACTGATACCGATTCTCCACTCACTTTCGTCGCTGATAGTGCAAGCCTTTAATAAATTATACACTTTAATAGATTTTTAATGTTTCATTCTCCTGTACTTAAGGAGAGCAGTGTCTCAGATAAAACGAAACGTAGAAAAAGTGTTTTTATAGTTAACGAGTTTATTCTATCTGCTGGGTGTCCGGCTTAGTCGTGCTGACCTACAACCTCGGAGAAAATAAATGTAGAAAATTATCATGAGCGGTGTGCAATTATGTGGAAGCTTCCTGACAAATACATGTTATGGCGAGAAGCGGGACAGGGCGGCGGCGGGCAGCGCTGCGCACAGCTCGTCGGCGCGGCGGTGCGGCGTGTGGTAGTGGCATGGTGCGACGCGGCGGCCCGGCTCGGCGTGCTGCCCCGGCGTCGCCTAATGAGGCCGCTTGCTTCTTTTATTTATGTGACAAATGTAAATTGTTAGGTGAATCTTTCACGAATATTTAGTGCGAGAACGTTCAAATACACGCCGCGTGAATATTCAATTACGCACTTTTCTAATCGCGGATATCTACATAGTTGCGAATGCGCAATAAACTTGTCATACAATGTTGTTTAGCATACATTTCGGGAATACCCAAATGGTAATAGTGCGATCCGTTAGGCCGCGTTTTGCGGGCGTCTGATACATTTAGTGGAACCATCTATTATAATGAATCTTATAATTCCGCGGCATAATAAATGTATCTTTTACGGGCGGTGTTCATGTAGACGTGCGTAGAGTTTACAAGTTTAGAGCGTGTACACTAAAATTTATGTTTGAAAGATTTGTTCGCCACAAATAAGGTTGTCAGCGTGCGTTATCTAAAGGATCGTTAATTAATTAGAGAAATTGAACGAGCGCGGCGGCACACGGGGACCAATAACTCGCGAGCCGCCTCGTATCATAGCTTCATTCGCTTTTATTTATTTTTCCCACTCACGTAAGCAAAATTGAATTCAAATAAGTTGAGGATACGTTAATGCAATCTTTTACATTAAATTAAATTATATTTTATTTGCATTGCAAATATAAAGTGGTGTTTGTTTTTTATTTATGTCCAATCGCATCGCACTTGGCAGTGCATACGTTGGCTTACGCAATTACTTTGTCGATCCGTTTGATTCTGCTAAGCGATTTAGAGTTTCGTGATATTAGTAATACAACCGCGTTCGCGATGTAGCTGTATACTGCTTTGAACGAAATTTATTTTAATGTAATCTAATTTTACCGAGAATTGGATGTCTCTTTATTATTGAATACTTTTTTACTTCCCCACAGAATTCAGTCAACACATCGTCAAGGCAGGACAGTGCTACACGCCCTTATCGCCACTATCGGTCGCAATGAAAATGCTAATTGTGTAGCATTAAACAACGAAATGTATCGTGTCCTCGCTTTGTACTTTAGTTGAAATATGATCCCAGAGCGACAACGACCAACATTTTATTACAATCAAATTAATAGTGATTTATTCCACGCTGTTTTGTGTTTATAATTAGAATTTAGAACATGATAGTAAACTAAAGCGTTTTACGTGCAATGCGGGTGCTGATGACAATTTCAGATTTAATTTTATTTCTTAATACATTGTAATCAAAATCCTATTAGGGAAAATAAATGTTTTTAATGGAGTACTGTTATCACCAATTTCTATGTCTATTGCCAAAGCAACTGTATATTTATGGCAATCGATCCACGAGGTACGGAGAGGTACATACATATCTGAAAGCAGTGATGTGCGAGGCGCCAAGTACATGTCATTGGCATAAACAGAGATGTATGCGCCATAGGAAAAGCCGTCACAGAGACAACAAAATGGCCCAATAAAATGGTGGAGCATAGACAAAATGCTACAATAACATCAGAACGGGAACGAATCGCCAGTTTACGACATGAGCGCAACGACCGACTGCTCTACAAATGAATAAGCCATCTGTTCTAATAGCTACAATTAAACATGGTCGTCCGAGCGTCGGTCCAGCTTCTTGCTCACTATTCGGCTCCAAGAATCAATAATATCTCATGGAAACGATTCGTGCGGACGTATTTACGTCGTACATCAAACATGCGTTGCTCGCTGTGTCTTGCAAACGATTGTTTGAACTTAAATCGAGATGCTATCGAGTTTATCATAAGTTTCATTGAGTTATCTTGATGTTTTATAGTATAAAACCAGTTTTTCAGTTTGAGAAATGCTTATAACTTTACTATGCTAGTATAAAAATATAGTTAGATAACTATGAAAAACTCGATTGGCAAGTCATATTTCATATAGTCATTTTCAAACCAAGTGCACATATAAGTATTTTAATTGATAAGGGAGTGTGATAATATTCATACGGTTGCTATTTAAAAAATATTATCGATATTTAACCAGAGTTACTTCATTTTTTCCTCCTTACAATCAACTAAAATAGGGGGATGTCTTTGTTTGTGCCTGCTAACTCAGGCATTTCTTCTTCTTCTTCTCCTCAGCCACAGGAAGTCCACTGCCTGAATATAGGCCTCCCCGTGGATCTCAACTCAGGCATTTATTAAAAATAAATTTTCTAGTTTGGTAACTGCTACCAAAAATTATGAATTATCATGTATTAAACATGTCAAGCTAGTTATCGGACAATCAAGCTGTTAATATAATAAGGCGATGTGTCACAGTAATCTGTGATGTGTCAGTCTTACCCAACGTAACAGGATAAATGTGTGGCTCCCTCTTTGCAATGTAGCTCTCCTTGACATACATTTTATAATACTTCTATTCATATATGTCTACAGGGAACACTGAAAAGGAATCCCAAAATTGCAACTATACAAATATACATTTCGAACGCGTTTTCCCAAAGACATCGTTGCACTAGAGAAATCAAAACTTTGTATGGAGCGTATTATATTACCAATGCAACAAATCAATCGATATCAGTTTCATCAAATTGTCATTGGTAAGAAACAAGTCAAAGCCGCAAATAACAATATTTCTTAAATAAAATTACGTATAATTGCGATTCCGCGCGGCACAACATGAATTTGCTTGAACGTCAACGCGTTTAATAATCTGCGCATGAATGAGAGAAATGCTGGATTATCTTACTTTGTAATCAAAAGTCGTTAGCATCAGCCTATCTAAGATAATGTTCCATATACTTTTTTTATTAACTATCAAGTTGCTGTATACAGGAGAACTCTTATGGGATGAATGCTTGTTTTTTCGAGTCCGATGACCGCAGACACGGCCAAGTAAGCCATTCATATATGGCGAACTGTCATAATTAAAGATAATAATGAGCCCCAACCGAAGCTTTTTATTGATGCAAAGAATCTTCATAACTTAATGTCAAATTGACGTGAAACATTACCTCTGGTATTCGATAAATATTTGTCCGAGGATGTCATCCGGACAATGAGTAAGCGCTTGGAAATAACTTCGGATAGATTTGTGTTCCAAACTTAATAATAAGTAGCACATGTGTGTATACTTTGTTATACATTTACAAACATATTTTAAGCATTTCGTTAGTCATATCTATCAAGATAGCTGAAATATAAACTAGCGGTTATAGAACCGCAAATTGATATGTGAATCATTTTAAAAACCAACTTACAAATTTTCTTTACAAAATAACTATTTGACGTAATTACCCAACTTAATTCCAATTTTCATTAATTTCCATTCCTCATACCCCAGGCTCTATAGAGCAACGCTATTATTTAAGCAAACTTATAATTAACTTAGTGACTTTTAAGTTGGGTTAATTTTAATATAGGCAATAAAGTTTATAAGGAGGAAAGTTAATTTAAATACTACAGAGTGAGTGTCTTGCGTTTTGTTATTCAAGGTGCGTTCGAAATTCACAGGTTGTTATTGAAACAATTTGAATATGAGTGTGGCGACGTGGACACGAATACATATTGCGCCGTGCATAAACTATGCGGGCTGTGGACTGGACTATTTAGCGGTGTGAAGGGCGCGTCCTAGACATACTATTGGCAATGACGTTTTCTGTTACTATGGTAACGGAACTATTGGAAAATGCGCATATTTAAAGAATGTATTGCTAAGTGCATTTCACGCATTTTTCTAAAAATGGCTTGAAGAAAATCTTTATTTATAATAATTTAAAATCTAAACATATGCATGTTTACAATTAAGTTCTATTCACTGGTATAAAATATTCCCTATCTGTGATATCGACTTATGGTTTCTCAAAAATATATTTAATGACGAAAAATAAAAAAAAATATAGTTGAATTCGAATCAATACATCTTAATCAACTGGACCTCCCCGCTCTCCGCATACATTAGCTCACGTAATGCTTAACCGCTCCCGCACTAGTGTCGCATACTTCATGACACTAATTCTTAAAAGTATTGCCTCGATACGAATTTATGTGGTTGTCAAGAGGCCAGAGTATTAATGGAGCATTTCTAGGGAATTATGTGTATCTTGTCTCATTAATCGGCCGAATGTAATCGTCCCTAATTAAGCGAACACTTCTTTTACGCATAAAACGCTGCGGAGTGGCAGAATCGCAATCGTATTTCTCACAACGAACGTATTGCCAGAGTTAACGATATGACATAAGCAACATTTTAATTCGACGTGCGTACACAAGTTTCTTTTATGTATCCTCAATATTTAAAGTTAAATTATGTTATCACAGTTCACGTGCAGAGCGTAGTCTGTGCTTTCTATTTTAACATTTGAGAGTAATTATATTCCGGACTTGTTCTAATTTCTTCGGTTAATTAGCCCGATAGATTCTGCGCTGGAAGGGTTTAATCGTGCTGTAAAACATTGTCAGTCATTGCGATAAAGGTGTTATTTTAGGGGCAAATATCTGTTATATTTAGATTTATTTCTGAATTAATTAAGCTACTCTTAACGTAAACTTTAATGAATGTTTTAAAGTGTGTTAATATCCCGTGATGACGTAATTTATTTTCTTTTTAATTTAACGTAACCACTTTGTTTTTGTGGCTATATTGAAAAATTCAGCCGGAGATGCTTGGCGGCGCAGAGCCCCCGCTTTCTTGACCCGTAATTGCCAAGTACTTTATTGCACTATCTCAGAAGTTTTATGTCATTCAATCCACGACTCTTAATTGAATAAGCGACATGAAATTTACAACCATCATACGTTTAACTTGTCCTAGTTAACAATCTTTGACGTATCGGAACCGCGGCTTTATATTTACTAAATAATAAAAACGGCTGATGTGTTTAGATGTGACAGTTTATTTTATTTATATCATTTGGAAAATCTATGCTTTAACATAAGTTAAAATTTAAGTTACTTATGTTATTTCATATCAGGAAAGTATTGCGTTATGAATAAATAGGGTTAGTATAAAGGGGTTCGATTTCGATGTTAGGCAATTAACTATGGATGTGCTTTAAAGTTTGAAAGATTTGAGTTGCAAAAATGTTTGCTAAGCATAGCGGTAGATTCGGCCACCAGCACTTCGTGGAACGGGAAAAGCTTCGGCAAACTTTGCATGTACGAGTGACACCTCTTTCTATTCCTACAATAAATACGTATGCTTACAAATATAATTATATTCAGATCTTAGGTTTTTCTATACCGGACTCAGAAATTGTTGCCCGATATGGCGAAGGCTCGACCCCTATCACATCATGGGAAGAAACATACATACAAGGCGAAATGTGGTTGTCCTGGTGGCGCCTCTGCCTGCCCAGTCTGGGAAAAAAGCGTGAGGATATATATGTGTGCATAAATGTTGTAATGTCATAAAAAATGTATTACACCTTTCGTTAGATAACGCCACTCTATGCACCAAAAGTGCTTTTATTTAAAATCAATTCTATTTCGATATAATTATAACTTAATAATTATAAATAAACAGTGAATCAATCATGCAGATCGATTTAAAGCGAATCGTGTGTCAGCTTTGACTGTTACATTTTTTGTCAAACCCTCTCAAATATGGCGGCGAGGAGTGCTGGCACACGACGGCAAGAACGTCCACAACTTCTTATTTATGCCTTCTAAAAAGCCCATTAATATTTATTTTAATTACATGTCCATGCAGTGACTGCCGTGTAAGGGAGCAACTACATATATTCAGCTAACTTCGTGTTTCACTGGACGATTTTGAATGTACGGCGCGTGCAGTGCTGATCGCGGCGGAACCGCGCTGAACAGTGTCGTTAGCATGCCAAGGAATACCCGTTATTAAAACGTTAGTCTTAGTTTTATGTTTATTTGCAGCGAAAGCCGAATGGATGCACAAATCTAAGCAGATACATACGTGCATGTATTGCTGATGTTTTATAGACAAAAGCTGAGTAAAGCTGAATAAATGTGTTTAGTCCCTTAAAAGCTCGTGTTTGACGCGCGTCAAATGCCTCCAGGCGACGCGACGTGAAGTCGTCAGTTCGTTGACCATTTCACATATGGTCGAGTTACATAACATTATGTTGTCGCTCGTGCTTTATTAGGTAAGCTAATATGATTTATTGGTATTACTTCTATTCAATTCAACAGGTTAATCTTGTCTATATAGGGGCAGTGACATTTGTGTCATAATATAATTCTACTAATATTACATTTATTTTTTATATTATAAATTTTTTGATGACCAGTTCAATACGATCCACAAAGAGTATTCACCGGCGAAAGATTGCCACTCAACACAATTATGCCATTCTGCCCAAAAACAGATATACACATGCTAAACCCGAACCAAACAACCAGAACTGATGTTAAAGTCCGCCAACCCGCACTAGGCCAGCGTGGTGGACTATAGGGCCTAACCCCTCTCAATGCTATTGATCGATTGCAGAGGAGGCCCATGCCCTGCAGTGGGATTAAATGGGCTGATACAGTATAGTAAATCCGAACCGCCACCTACATGCGTAAGTCACTGTGAGGGATTTTCTACCACCGAAGATTAGCGAGATTGGTTACATACCACCACCAGCAGTGGGATCTTCGGCAATCTCGCCTATCGTTTGAAACGCAACAGCAAACCTTTAATTGGACCTACGTCTATTTTTATGAGAAAATAGGATCACTGTTGAGACACCTATTGTTACTGTAACTTTAACGAGCTGCAGCATGGCTCTACCACTTATGTTTTATCATTTTTTAAATGAAATATCTGTTCGTAGCATAGTGAGTGATGATCAGGAAAAATAAGAGATCATGGGTTCAATTGAATTTGACGAACAATCTATGTTAATATGTTATAGTTTACGTTAACTTCACTAACGAATATTTGTATCGCTACGGAGTTGTGGTGTCGAAAAGTCTGTCGCAGTTTCGAATATTTACATGTGGGATATGTTCTGAATTCGAATGAAGTTTCGAGGATAAATATTTAAAATGTAGGTACGAATCTTACTACACCATCAGCCCGGGTGCATCATTGTTGGACATAGGCATTTTAAAATTACGTCCTTGAGTCGTTATCGATTGCCTGAACTAGCATACTAGACAGACGAGTTGGTGAGCTTAGTAGGTAATGTTACCTTTTCACTGTCTACCAGTCTATTATGTGTAGGCCTGAGACATTGTATAAAGAAACCACTACCCAATGGTACTACCACAGTCTAGATTGCGATCGACTGTACCACCTCATTACCACGAAACAAATATGTATAAAAATAATATTGATAGACCGTCAAAGCAATCACTAATCATTATGTAAACGCAACCGTAATATCATTTTACGGTACAAGTATTTTTTCTATTTATAATTATTTAGCGAAGTCTCTGGTTTGTTTTACACACGTAAATCTTGTAGCTAAGTGAACTCTACACTATGGAATAAATTTACAAGTCAACAAGTAACTTACTAAGTGGTTTACTTTGACCGCAGGATTTGATTCACCGCCATACTTAACGATAGATATAAATATATAAAACTGCAATTAAAATAAATTTGTTTTAATATGCAAGTGTATAAATAAAGTCTTCTTTGTTTGTTTATTTTGGACGGCTAAAGAAAATATCTTGCAAGTAGGTATGACATCTGTGGCCTGGTTGCCTTCTAATAAAGGTCCAAAATCAAAAGGAACAACTTGGCTCGCTTCACCCAATTAAAGATGAATCTTCCAGCGGATCATGTGACAACAACTCCTGATGAAATATTACCAACTGGAGGTGCGCGGATCGACCCGTCTAGATACTTGAATATTTTATTTTACCACACGACGCAATGCTTCAAGTGGTGATGCGTTTTGATACAATATTAAAAATGTTTCCGAGTGTTGTTTTTATGTTACAATTCATAAAAGTTCTGTTAATTTATTAAATAGATTTTTGTATCAACAAAATTAGCGAGATATTTGTGTTTACAATGATCAAGATCACTCAAACATTGGCATAAGATTTGCTAACTTCCAAAATGGGTTTGACATACTGACGTAGGTAGCCTGTACGTTATATATTTCTGTATGAACTATCGTATTTTTATTATAATGAGCATTAAGAGTCGCTCCTGCGTCCCAAAAAGGCGGAATATTTGATGGGTCGTCTCATATTTTACTCTCATCTCGGAGCCGAAAGCAGACATATAAATCAAAGACATGTTTGTAAAGGGGGCGACCGCTCCGCACGTCTCTGTAATTGCTGCAAAAACACGCATTGTGTGATTTTCGAAGAGGTTGGCAAATTTCCGTATAATTTTTGGTACCAAAACCGGTGCGACAGTGTTGCATGTGCATAATAATTTCAGGTGTTACTCTTTGAATTTTAAAACGCGTATAAGACGCGTATACATATACTTTTATGTATATTTCATGAAGATTTGGACTTGTAATGCAATGCAAGGTAAAGGATTTTCGCTCATGCAAAGCAGAAATACAAGTAATAGATTGTTGGCCGGAAACTGATTAGCGAGGCCCTGCGCGGATCTCCCGATGGCAGCGCTCGCTCGCTCTCGGGTGCGTCATAAATTCCAATTGATTGGATTAATCTGATTTGGATGTCAATTTTGTAAGAAAAGTACAGGCTCTTTATAAAAAAATACATTGAGTCATGGGTTCTCCAGGAATTTACATATTCTCCTTTCGATGCATAATGCGATTGTTACCAATATACATAATGCTTTTGTGTGTGTTTGTGTTGCACGGTGAAACCGTTATCAGAATGAGGGTTTATAAATTCTATGTTGCCTGGTTTCATATCGCCTAATTCATTTGGAAACTGAATGTTTTACTCGAAGTGTATTATAATGTTTTGTCGTCTGCTGTTCTCAATATGCAGTTAGTAATCGTGAATGTTATTCAAATGTTGCCTGTCGATTTACATTTGGTTTGCATCATTACTTTTGCCATGTCTTTCCTGCAAACGCGTTACTGCCACCAAAGTAGGAACTGAATGCACTTATCTACATATAAATATCTTCTAGTGAAATAAAATAGGCGCGTAAGTGCATAATTATTCTAGATAAGTATTAAAGTACAGAAGTAAATGAATGCGATCTCATGTAGCTCACAAAAACTGGGTATCAAAGCAGGAAGGTATGGCCCGGAGTGGCGCGGCGCGGCGCGGCGTACCGTTCATGTCCCGTACGCGGGCGCGCAGCCCGGACACTGCATACTGTGTTACCTGTTTGTTTGCTTTAGCTTTTCCAGTTATTATAACAACTTGAACTGATACGACCGCTTTTTGTCGCAATAGCAAATTCATTACTTTTTATCCGCTCGCCGCTTGAATGCTGGCTCGGTAATGCTAACCTTTAAAATTGAGCTAAATCGCCAGCGAAGTGAAATAATAAATTCAATCAAATGATTGAATTATGCGATGTGTACACAGTACAGCGTGCGGTACAGCGAGTGGCGGTCCCAGTTCTATAATTCATTGTAAAATTTATCGGCGTCACCGGCGAGCTGTCAGATACAAACGAGCATATTTCCCACGTCAATTTTGATTGCGATATCATAGTCCGTGATGACATTTGAGTACGCGCGTAATTTAACTGCGCGGAGTGGTGAGTGCCGAGTGGCGAGCGGCTCAGATCCGGCGCTGTATCTGCGCATAGATACGGGGTCGCGTTCGCAATAAAGAGAAACTCTCCTTATATTTCTGTGTACCAAAGTCTATTTTTCAAGTGTTCGTATCGATGAAATAATCATGCAGTGCTGGCCTTTTAGCGCTGAGTAAACAAATCTTTGACATTGTATCTGTTCGCCTTAACTCTCTTTATTCAAAGGAACATTGTCAAGAGAAATGTACGATTATTGTGGTTTCTTATGGATTGTGTTACGAAAATATATAACTCGTGGGCCGCGTTAAGGAGAGCTTCACTATCTTTGATTTCATGTTGTTTATCAATTTTAAAAGCGCAACGGACGTATTCGCTCTGGCTTGCTAAATCTATGTTGTGTTTCATTGTGATGTTGCGAGGCGCGCAAATACCATCCAGTAAATGTCACATGCATTGCAATGCTCATCATTCATACTTCGATGTATGTGAGTTCTTGCTCAAAAACAATACTGAAATAGCAGTAGGCTTGGAAGCTACATTTTATAAACACGCTCGCCAAATTAGGTCAGCAGTTAAGACAATCGTTGTATGGAGCGTTCCCACAGTTGGCGACTAATATCGTTCTTTCCAGACAGCTATAAATTTTTACAATCATATCGAAGGTCATCTTTCTTTTGTTATCATATTAAAACATTCCATGGGCGTAATTATGCAAAAAGCTGGACCGTGGCCGCGGCGGCTGTCCTTTGACAGCCGCATCATTATAGTTGACATAAACTAAGATTTATGCGATTGATTTATTACGAAATATGAATTACTTAAAACATAAGAAGAATAAAAATATAGTGAGTCACGAGCGGATTGTAACGGTTACATTGGTGACTGTAAAGAAGCAAATAGATGTGGAATTGCGAAGGCAGGAGAGCGAATGCGTAATTTGGTGAACAGTGGTTGAATTAGCTGGCGATGCGGGCGTCTTTATAGTGTTTAAATTGGCAAAAAATCGAGACAAGGCCCGGCTGACACCGATCGCGGAGGCATCACCGAAACAGGTGTTATCATAAACATACATTTTGCAATAAAAACAAAATAATTTTCATGAGTGGTCGGTAGGCGCGAACTGTCGTTCGTGTCGCCGACACAATGGCGATTTCATAGTTTTTTTGTTGGTCGCCGGCGTAAAAGCCGACGATATTAAATTTAGTAAGCGGAGAGGTGTCCAAAATCTCACGCAGACGTGCGATCCGCCACACATATTTCCATCCGCACAAAAAGCGGAACTATAGCCATAAATATGTCCAAATAAACATTAGTCGCCGACGGGCTGAATAAGGTTTTGCGGGGTTCTGTGCCCCTTTAAAAATCATATAATATTTCGATGGCGGAATGGAATATTATCAACCACGCAGAACTTTATAGCTCTGGAATATCAAGATAATATCACCATCAAAACACACATTTAGTTGAACAGTTTTGACTTTACGTTTAGCTTACGTATCAAGCCATTGTTCTTAAGGCGTAACTCACGCAGACGAGACTCAATGACAAATAGTAATAAAGTTGATAAAAATAGACAGTTAAAAGGTGAGAAATCAAAACAATGAGCGTTTCAAGTGAACTTTATATTTGTGTGTGTCGCAGAAGTGCGAGGTTCGCTAATAACGTGGAGCGCGAGGCTGGCCGGGCCGCGCTCGCGGTCTCATGTGATGACAGCCGCGCTGCGCAGGCGATAATATGTGTACATATGTAACATTAAACTGCAAAAATAAACGACACTTTCACACTACATGGGTTCAAGAACAAGTTTTTCCATAACACAAAAGACGACACTGAATAGTTATAGCTGCTTCGCGGCCTCGCCGCATAATCCAATAAAACAATCCGCGGAATGTACGGTCAGGATAATACAATGTTCGCAATATTAAGCTCGCTGTGTTTGTACACGCAAATTTATATTTTACACATTTTATAAATTAAATCCTTTGGTAATTAAATAAGTTGTTTGTTTTGTTTAAAAAGCTGCAGCGCATGACGAGCGAGCTTTGGTAATTTTTGAGTAAATCTTTTTCATTTAAGAAAACATTATAGATTTTAAAGCAGATTCTACTTCTTCTACCCAGTGTTTTATTCCAATTACTCTACGTCCCACTGTTGGGAGTGGGCTGTGGGAGTGGGAGTCTGTAAGGGAGGTTGATATAATTCAGACAGATTTTATCTTTTCTAGGAGTTTTGAGAACGAGATCGATGACTTCGCACGGTCCCTAAAAGGTTATACTAACAAAGCTAGCATACCTTGCTACAAAGAATTATCTAAATACTTGACTATTGTAAGCATATTTAAATACGTAAATAAAATATGTTTGTATTGTTTTACTAACTTTACCGATGAAATTGGCGACTGAATCTCAAAATATATGAATTTGATTCAATGGAAAGGCAAGCGGCTTCTTTCTGTTATTCCAAGGGCTACCACCGGGGCATTCAGCGCTGACATTTTTTATTATTTTTGATATTATATATGGCTGCATAATGCACTTCTCGCCAAAATATTCCGTCATAACTCGCCTATACCTCAGTGTTTGCTTAGATTAATATCAAATAGCAAATTTACATAACGCAGACCAGCGAATGTAAGACATTTTTCTTAATAGATTTATCTCGATATTTGTTGAAATAGATCGGCGCACTCAATTCATTTCAACATATTGAATGTTGTTCATACATCAGATCCAAATGGGCGTATTAATTTGTACACGTTACGTCGGCTGTATAACACTGAACAAATACTCAATAGAGGATATCAAAATAACCGATAGATGGTATTAGTCATTTAGAAAACGATACGTTTGGGACTGGATGTTAGTCTAGTTTTTTGGTGGCATACCCAGTTTTAACTATATAATTGATGAGTTGGCTCGATCAGTGTGGCATTATTGCACTTGCCACTAGGTGCAGTGTAGTTTGTTGAACCGAAAAGGACGTAAAGTGACAGCTTCTATGTTGCCTTTCCCTTTTTCGTCATTAAAATCCATCTTCATAGATACTACACTTGCAATGTTACAAGTGTCCAAAGGTGGTGATGACGACTTGCCATAAAGTGAACTGTTTGTTTGCTTGCCTGACCTGCGCTATAATAAAACCTGAGTCATGTCTGGGCGAACAGCAGTGTTCGCAGTGGCTAGCCCTGAATCATCCATTATGCAAGTGGTCGGTAACACGTGTAGCCGGCTCCCGACTCCCGCGTCGCGCCATCCACACCTTCGCTCGCCTTTTCCATAATTGTCACGATATTATACTCACTGTTTACAATACACAATTTAACATATTTTTGTCCCATTCCAACTGCCTTTTGTCGCTCTGTTTATAAATAAGGTCTCGTTATAATTCACGCTGAATCACATTTTTGATAATTTTGTCACTATATCGCTACTGAAATACGTGTAAAACCAGTTGTTTCATTCAGGACGTGTATGTGATATTTGTTGAAGGTTACGGAATAAGTATTATGATATTGTTTGCTGTAATTTGGGTAACAATTAGCACAGCCATTAATTACTGTTTCAATCAGTTCTTGGTCTTGTAACTAAATAGAGGCTATGTAATATGAAAGTGATCACTGTTAATTAGCCAGCGAATGGCCAAAGGTGACGTCAATGTTTTTGAACCTATGACCCCTGATTCCACAGACTAGTCTGCTCACAGCAAGGTTATGCTCACTATGGGTATTGATATTGTGCGATGTAGCGATATGACTGTTATGCGAGAATCATATGATACGTGCCTCGAATGAAATATGTGTGTGTGCCAAAATTGATTCTTATCAATTCTGCGCGTTGTTCGATCATATAAAGCATACATATTGAATCGTAAGATGTTTTCGTAATAAATAAATATCAGATTTTGACATCCATTCGTCAGTAGTACGAGCTCATTTTCGTAAAACTGAATTTTGAATAATTCCAAAATTCAATTAAAGAGAAGAAATCGTATCATAAGACAGGCAACCTGACAAACCTAATGCAGATAACTGACTAACAACAGAAACTATTACAAATCGAGAAAATCCTATGGGTAGGCCTATTTTAAATAATGGGTTTCCTGTGGTTGAAGATGATAATGATGATGACTCATTTAAGCAGTTCTTGGGAAGTGGTAGAGCCACGCTGTTGACTCAGCATAAATGGGCAAGCTCTTCCGGGGCGGTACCACTGCCACAAGAGAACGACGAGAAGCGACATCTTTGCTGTCACTTTGCTTTGGCAACACATCCATGATGCAAGCGTTGTGGATGTTCATTGCTGACAGTGATCAGCATTTGAGGTTGTTGAATTCATATTTACCCCATACCAAGATTTTTTTGCACTGTTATTGAGGGTCAGTAAAACATCTGGTTTCCCAGGTGCTACATTTGTGAGTGAGTAATCGAAGATTGCAAGTAATTACATTCCAATAAGGTCAATCCCTCGGTCGATTGTCACCCTGTGTTATATTTATTTTAATGTATCTTTCATTCTTTAATTTCAAAGTCGGTAGCGTCACAGACGCTGCCACTGTATTTATTTATATTACACAAAACTTTACAAAAATAATTTTATAATCTGTGTCTTAGAAGTTAGAGCTACATATAAGTAGGTACAAACGGCGGCTTTATCGCTAACGGCGATCTCTTCCAGACAACATTTGAATGGATTGGAATGAGTAGGAGTCGGAAGACGAAGAATGAATGAAGAACGAAGAATGTATTTATTTGTTGTTAAGCAGTTAATGTTTCTGCAAGCTCTATGGCGTAGTGCAGGATTTTAGCTAAGAAGTGAGAACTTGCGGGTTCTGTCAATCAAGGCAAATGTGTGTAGGATAAATAAATATTTGTTTCGGAACTGCCAGTTGGGTAACAGAAATGTTTTGCGTAGTTTCTGATACACATGATACCAATCAAGAATTATATTGTTTTGTCGGGCCTATTTGTGTAATTTTTGTGCGTATATTTAGTATAGTTTACAAAATAAGCTACAAATTCTGTAGGAGTAGCATAAAACATTATTAATTCTACATTTAAAGACTCTAACCGAGTCGTATGTAAATTTAATTAAACACAAACGCTTGTTATGCCATAAATACAAACAGTTAACTGCCTTAATATACAAATCACATTACCAATATATTTTCTTACTTACAGTTTCTTGGTAACATTAACTTTGTTCTCAGAATTGTTAGATAATTTGTTCCAAATCTACTATTGTTAGAAGCTTATTTTTTCTCTGGATCAATCTTAATTACCCAAATCTTTATTTCATTCTGCTGTAAATGTGTACAAATAGGAGTTCTTTTCCATTGTGTAAGTATATTGATGATTTCTCTACTTTATTTTTTACATTCGATCAATTATTATGGTTTATTCGATAATGTCACGTTATGGACTCTGAGTTTGAACACATAAATTATATTATTGAAAAGCTTTCAAATAATGATAATGGCGTCAACATTTTCTTACCGGTCGTATCGTGGCGTTTTGTTTTATTGCGGTGTTTATCGAGAGATACTAACTTAACCTGTTTTCATTCATAAGAAAGCGTGTTCCGTTTACTGCCAAAAAAAGTCATTTTACGAGTAAAATACGAGTTGACGTAAGAAAAAGAACAATTAGCGCGCACAATTAACGATTTCTGTGTCGAAGAATTTTCACGGTTGTTCCCTGAATAAAGACGAGTCTGTTGAGAAGCGTCTGCGGGCGCAATGAGGAGATTCCGTGCGTGTGGTGGATTGGAGTGAGATGACTTGTTAATTGCCTCGTACGCAGCGCACGTACAGCCGCTGACAAGTCACAAGACGTCTGCCACCGGCAGCGGCGATCCCTCAACGAATTCCAATCGGAAAGAGCGAAAAAGACACGAGCCGGGCATTTGTGGATAAAAAGTTGCGGAGCCGGGCCAGCGCCGCGGGAGGCACGGTGAGGCCACCGCGCCGCCCGCGCCCCGCGCCCCGCCAGCCGCTGCGACGCGACGCGACGTACCAGCTCCTGCAGGCTTGTGCCTGTGCGCAATCACCTCATTAGATTCATCTGCATCGGCTCCCGAGTTACAATCGGAGGATCCTGCTAGTCTCTAGCCAACTCATAACTGCGAGTAAATTTCGCCATTAAAGCTATTGTTAGAATCCTACCACAACTGGAAACGCTATACAAAATTATTTAGAGAAGTAAAGTGTCTCTTAGCATCACCATGGATGTATCAAAAGGGCGTTTCCCAGTTCATAAGTACTTATTAGAGCTATACCGAAATGATCGATATGACGAATTGAGAAACACTTCGGATCATTCGTAACAAACAAAATAACAATTGTTTTATTTGAATGTACCGCAACCGAAATGTTCTAGTTCCCAGTATTGTGTCGGTGGGTATAAAGCAGCGGAGAAGGGCCACGGGCTGCGCGCGCGCCGCCGCTCACAAAAACAAAGCAGTCTGCTGGCCGCGCTGAGCACGCGCACTGCGCACCCACTGTCCACTTTGATCACATTCCACATGCACGCAAGCACCGCGCTGCCACCAGTCCGCACGTTACTCGCTGCATGCTCTACGCGGAACACATCAATATTAAACGACATCACATATGATACATTATGAGCGCGATAGTTTTCATTTGTGAACCCTTGTCTCGTATGTAACAATCTGGTAGCTGGCAAATAAGGTAAACGTCGTGTCCCAGTAACAAAGTGCGGGCAGTGGCGCGGCATAGCAATGGGCCGCCGGGTTCGCACCGCGTACACGCCGGCGTCATACGAATGATGCGATATAACGGATCGCCCCGATTATTTCTGTCCATTTCACGGCTGTTTAATAGCAATGTTAAACTCGGCGAAAGCAAACATACACGCCCTGTTTATCGAATATTTTACGATCTACACCGGATTCATTTTAAAATCCTAAGCTTTGTGGAAGCGGCTGAAAGATTGTTTGATTCGTGCGCGCGTTGCGTTGCTAGTTTTACTATTTCAGATATTTATATTACAGTTAGTCATTTACCATTCTGATTTACCTGTATGTATGTTTATTCAGACGCTGATGTTTATAATACACGAATACTTTATTTCAAATAAGATTTACTGTTCAAGAAATAATTTGGCGTCGAAACATCTGGACGAGGTCTGCTTATTTAGTTCTTTCGTTACCTGCGTACATAACACCACCTTCGCGCATGTAATTTTTAATACCGACTTCAGAGAATTCTTAAGAATAACAGAAACAACATTAATATAAATAAGATAGTTATAATCTCTCTAATGTCAGTACGCTAGATTTGGTTTGTTTGCGGAGCGGACGGCGCGGCGCGGAAGCACTGGGCTGCATCACTTATTAATTTAGGCAATGGTATAATTATATTGGAGGTGCTAATGTGGTTTTTGTGTCGGCGCGAGTGACAGGCCCGCTTCCGTTCAGGTGACGAGTTGATATTATCTGCCGGTCGCTCTGCCCGCTACCTGCACAATTTGTCACTATCCTAATGTTATATTTCCATACACAACACATTTACTCGGCGGCATTGTCATGTCTTTAAAATTAATAGCTAGAGATAGATAGCGTTTTACGCTTGGGAAACGAGCATACGTTTTGTTGTAATTTACATAAAGGTAACTCTGTGGCATTGTGTGAGTACGTAATGAATTGGTTTTAGTTATTATCTTATCATAGGAAATGAATAAGCAATGAGTACCTGCTGTCTTCAAAGACGTTTCAAGTTTAAAAACATATATTTATTGTATGCAGACGGTAGGTATGAGGAAACTTTAATTATAATGCATTTATTCTTTACCTTTGTTAATGTGACCTTTAAGGGAATTACTGCTGATTTTAACATTTATTTTAATTTTCGAGAGCATTTTCATATCATTTCGACTAATTAGGACACTGTGTTAAATACCTCATGAGTTAGTAGGTATGTAATCAGTTGTACAAATTGGAAATATAGGGTTCTAGGTTCCATTATCCAGTCAAACTATCAGTTTTAATGGTTATTTTAGTTAATCACGAAATTATAAGCACGGTATCGAAATGGTCGCTAATATCTTGGGAATTGCATCCACACATCTGGGCTTCTTTAATTGATTCACGGTCAAATTTTTATTTCGATATTATGAACGGTACCAGATAAGAATGAATTTTACATACATACACACTATACATAAATTCACGCCTTTATCCCAGAAGGGGTAGGCAGAGGCGCCACCAGGACACCCACATTTCGCCTTGTATGTTCCGTCCCATGATGTGATAGAGAGCGAACCTATCGCCATATCGGGCACAAATTCCTGACTCCGGACTGCTAATGAATTAAAAAACCCAATATCAATTTGCTCGACCTGGGATTCGAACCCGAGACCTCAGCTTTGTAGTCGTACCTTAGTACAACAACGCCACCGAGGCAGTCAGAATGAATTTTGGTAAAACTATTTTGTGGCTATAACTTGAATAAATGACTAATAACTGCAATAACTAGAAATGTACTTTCTATTACTATGTAGATTATAGATTTAAATCCAACAGCTAGTATATAAGTAACTATTATCATCGGACGAGGTCGGTTAACTGCCGAGCCACTTTCCATCCAATTTCTGCCAACCGCTTAGCATAGAACGTCACTCCATCAAGCCACTGGCCAGCGCATTGAAATAAGACATGCCATCAACAAATACAATTGCCCGAACCGTTCCAGATACGGCCATTTATAAATCAATGTTATTAAATTACTACGCAGATAGTCCATTCCGATACAAAGCGTAACAATATTGGTATGCAAATTGGAGTCTACGCCAACATTGTGAAATATTCATAACAATGTAATTATCATGGCGCATAGTTTAATTTATGAATAATTTACCTTTGCTCCGGAAATCCTGACAATAGTGTATCCGTTATGTGGATCGCGCCTTTTGTCATTTGCCTGATATTTCATAAAAAAATATGCAAATCGATCGCGGCGACAGGATGTACATTTTAGTAATAATGTCGATGCATTTGCATGTAAATTACTTTGTATCCGATGTTACAATTACAAATTGTAATGCGCACCGTCATAGTTGTAAACAAAATGCAACAACGAATTAAAATAATGCAGTTTTTTTCAATTTCCGCCAGTATTCAAATTTTAAACGATGGTTACGACCTGCACATTTGGAAGGTGAAAAAAGTTTGTTAACATTGTATTTTCATTGGACAATATCACGCAATTAAGTGTTTAGCAACGGATACATCGCTTTAAATTAGATTTTTTTTCTACTTTAAGTCCGGCAAACGAGGAAACACGTCTCCTGATAGTAAGTGATTACTGCCGCCCATGAACATCCACAACGCTGGATCAAGGATGTATTGCCGGACCATGAAATTGGGAGGGAAGCGGGAAGGAAAAAGGATGAAAAGAGGAAAGAGTTATTGAGCATCCGGCTTCCTCACTCACCGAAAGAAACCCTTCACGACGATCTCCTGTAAAACAGTGGTACCGCCCCGAACGAGCCTTCATGCTGAGTCATGAATGACAACAGTGTGGCTCTACCACTTAGAAATACCTCAGAAAAATTTTATGTTAGTAAAAGTCATTGAAATCTTCAAACCCAAGGTTCCCAAGGATCTGGTGTTTAAATGACAATAATGCATACCTTTGAAGAAAGCAAACAATGTCCACATTTAGAAATATTGTAAGCAGACAAAAGTCTATTAACAAACGTTTTAATTTTGCCAAACTTACATAGAAAAATCGATACAGTCGTCTTTCGTCACAACAATTAATCATTTTATACCTTATTTTTTGGTATACTAAGTACCTCATGTTGTTGTCTTAATATGTTCGATATCAAAGAGAAATGAGATAATAAATTTTATCAGAAAATGTTACCATAATATATTCGTTAACATAAACGTATTCGCAATGAATGAAAAAGAAAAGAATGAAGAAACTTTTGACTTTTAGAGCGATAACATTTGCAAATATGCAATTGACCAAATAATACTATCAAAGAAGTTTAATGTGTTGTCTTAACAGTTTTGGTCCTCCCTTCACATTGTTGTCCATTTTTATGAAAATAAATTGGATAATCGGATTATTGGGTGACCCTAAATTATTTCAGCTTCAATTCTTCTATGATATCTGCCGCTTAAATTATTGGAATAATGTGACAGAAATAATGAACAAAAGAGAACTGATGTTATAATCGTTTCTTACATTTATGCGAATGTTTGGGTTTTATCGCGGATTTAGTTTAACTTTATTTCTTTTAAGTTCCCGATGTTTCTAATACTTAATTGGTTTCGTTGTGGATCGAAAATTGATTTTATTTATTTGTTATCAAAACATAATGACAGATGGCAGCACCTTTTATGAAACCTCAGCATGATTATCATCTCTAGACACGGGAGGTGTGTTGAGAAACATAATAATCGGTCTCCCCAAGGATTTGCAAAGAGGTTAGACATAAATACGCATAACAAGTAAATTCATTTTATTAACAGAAAAAAAATCAAAACACGGATATTTGTACTTTCCTTGGACGAAATCAAAGTACCTTACCGTGAAATCTTCTAGCAGAAAACCTATGCTTGAAAATCTAGCCCCTATGCCCGGAAATGACGATGGTGATTAGGACTACGACATATAGTAGTAGATTAACACGCCTCGCTTCGTATTTTAGTGTATTTCTTGGAACACAAGTTTTGGGTTATAGTTAAAATAAAAACTTATTTATAACTACTCGTATTGTAAGAGCTTCAAGATTGTTACCTGTATTGTGTAAAATAAATTAAAAATAAAACACGAGAGTGCAATGAAATATAAACACTCGTACCTACTACTCTTTTGTCCGACTTAATAAAATGATCAAATTGAACGCTATAAATAAATACACCTAACAGTCACTTTCATAGTCCTGACCCCACACTAAGATCGAGTCTTGTGTCGTGGGTATCAGGAACAACGAGAGTCTTATCGGTCTCACAAACACCCAGACCCGAAACAAATACCTGTGGATTACACTAATATTTGTTTTGGTGCGGAGATCCAACCCGCGGTCTCTCGTTTCACAGCCGGCGTCTAACCAACAGCACCAATGAGGCTGTCCTACCAACCACAAATACCTACTACTCTTTAGTCTGACTTAATAAAATCCTCAAATTGAGCGATGTTATAAGCTCACATTTAAAAAGGATGTCGCCTATCTGACTGTAAAATATTTAGTACTAACTCTTGTATTATGACCACCTGGTTAAGGTTGCAGGAAGTCCCTAAATGCAGGCCGCTTCCGACAAGTCCCTATGGAAATCCTTGAGGGAGGCCTATCTTCAGCAACGGCCTTCATTTGCCTGAAGAGATAGAGAGATTCAATAAGTTGCCTTCATATGGTAGTACTGATAAAACTATTGGTAAATGTTAGAAACAGAAATAAGTACACATCTAAAGACATACTTTACGTAACAAAAAGTATAGGCTATTAAATTCATGTTACACGTGATATTAAATTTTACATAGACTAATGCCTTGTTCCCAGAAGGGGCAGGCAGAGGTGCCACCAGGACACTCACATTTCGCATTGTATGTTTCGTCCCACGATGTGATAGTGCAAGCCTATCGCCATATCGGCTTAAATTATAATTAAATTTTATATCCATGCCTGGTGGCCTGTTGGTAACGGACCAGACGCGGCTGCCTACATGTTCACGGTGGTCGCGGGTTGAAATCCCAGGGCACACCTCTGACTTTTCGGAGTTATGTGTGTATTGATAGTCAATCACCACGCACTTTAACGGTGAAGGAAAACATCGTGAGGAAACCTGCATACCGTAGCGATTTTAAAGAATTTCTACGGTATGTAAGTCCGCCAACCCGCACTAGGCCAGCGTGGTGGACTATATGGCCTAACCACTCTCAATCGATCCTCTCGATTGTAGAGTAGGCCCGTGCCCTGCAGTGGGACGTTTATGGGCTGAGATATATATATATATATCCATTTTATTTAATTCACAGTGTTTATGATACAAACATTATCGCAAAAGGAAACAATTTTAAAACTGTCAATAATAATTAATCTTGGTAAGTAAATATTTTTTCTTGTCATTCAATCAATTCTATCATTTTTGGTTGTCTGGAAGAGATCGCTCACAGCGATAAGACCGCCAATTGTACACTTAGGTAAGGTTTCTATGTTTTATGTTTTCTGTACTTTGTGGTGTTCAATAAAGTGTTGTATATATGAATCTGCACTTAAAATGTAGCAAAAAATAAAGATTGCCTAAAATGTGACATACGCCTAAGCATCTTCATGTGTTCAATACATATTTATTACGCCAATATTCGTTACCTAGCTGTCAACTTTACTGCTAAACAACAAAAGATTAAAATGCTTAGGAAAATCATTTGGTTTCTCTTAGACCATAACAAAACATATTAAGTTTATATTAACAGCTTCTCTGTAAAGAAACATTGATTTAAGTAATGTAAACAAACATGAAAAATTATTATATTCACTTTAAATTGCCTACTTTATTTTTTTCCAATGATTACCCAACCATTTTAAGTCAATTTATTTTTGTATGTAAATTCGTAATTACTCCCAGTTAATGTAATATGTTAATATTCCTATTATGCCAATTTAAAACATTTCGGTTTAAATCAACAAACAAGAAATAAAACTACAATTGTTTATCTCTATTAGTTAATAAAAAAACAATTTCTTAATCAATTTATTATCGATTTTAGTATCAACTCGTTTTTATGTAAAAAAAATTGAATTGTTTATGCCAGTTTGAAAAAATTAGAAATTCTCACAGTAATAAAATAGTGTTGAGAAGCACATAACAATTTAATCATTCAACAATTGATTTGTTTATTCAAATATATCACAATAAATACCGTTCGCAGGTACCTGTCGTAACTTCGTCAGTAAACAAACCAGTTTCAGATTCAATAGTCCTGCTATCGGTTCCTAGATGGCGCTACATGTATTACTGAGTACCTAGTATCCCAAGTTGGTGACATTAAATTTTATTCTAGTCTTTAACTGTATTTGTAGCTTGTTTTATTTGCTTGTACATAGTAAACTTACGTTAATATGACCTAGAAAAATAAATTCAAACTGCAATTTGACGATAAAAGATTTCGGTTTTTGAAGATGCTAAAAATACAAAATGGAACAACCAGTACGGTCACATATTCCCAACAGCTTAGCTCCAACCGGATCGTGTGCAATTAATACAAAGTTGTAATTCATGGTAATAGCGAAATGGACGAAGGAGGATTTGAGCGGAGCTAGAGGTGGCTCGGTGAGTATAGCGTGTAGCGTGGAGTGCGGAGTGCAAGGCGGGAGGTCACGCGCGGCGGGCTGCACGCTGCAGGCTGCGACTGCACGCCCCTGACCCGCCCCACGCCTCCCCCCGCGTGCGCCCCGCGAGCCCCCCGCGGACCCCCCGGCCCACGTCCCTCCTCGCTCCTACGACCTCACTTGTTTTGATGTAAGGTGTCCACGAGACATTGACCACTGTGCAAAACTTCATGCCTTACACTGGGAGAGGTGGGACATGTTCGCTCTTGTACTCTCACGATAAACTTTTGGATTCGCGCGTTCATTCCGCGACACGCATACATTAGTGCGGAAGTGTGAACCGACCAGCTCGATGACTTTTCATAGGAATAAAAATAATTTATTTATAATACATAGGTACATTCATAATTAAATAAATGTTATGAGCTCTATGTTTTACAAATAAATATTTTTAAAATTTACTACATCTTCAGATTAAAATTACATCGATAATATCTGGATTATCACTGATTTAAGGTACAACAAAAACAAAAATAAAAACAGTTATGTATGTACATAATTATATATCATTCGGTAACTTTAATGTTATACTAACGCTTATCAATTAATAAATAGATGAAAAACTCATGTCATATCGAACTATCGTGAATATCTTAAATATGCTAAACGTTTTAATGTTTTATGCATGGGGATTTTAAGATAACATTCAATATTTTATTTTTTGCTCAATGCACTACAGAATTAATGTCATATATATCTCAGAAAATTAGTATGAATCAGATCACATTAATCACACAATTATAGGTGTTATTTTCTAAAAAACATGACACAAGTAGAATTTGAATGTGAATTTTGAGAATTATTTAATTATGTGCTGTCATAAAACTATTAAATAATTTGTTCCAAGTATTTATGTAGTAGACGCATTATAATTCAGAAAATGTTTGCGTTAAATATTTTTAGTAGGTATCTACGGTTGCTCAAATATACAAATGAAGAAAATTTCTTAAATATCGTTTAAAATAATCCTGCTGATTATATGCTCTTTGAATTTTGATGTCAAATTTAAGCTTAATTGAACAAATATTAAATAAAATCCTAACACCAAAATATATAAAATGCTAAAATAAATAGTATTTCGTGAAAACATGTTTTAGATTAATGCATAATATGGTAATACAGTTTTGTCAAATAATGTATACGTAGAGCAAAATTATGGCATATAATTTCTTTAGAATATGTTAAAAAATATTAGTTATTTTTGTAAATACAATTCCATCAATTTATTTCGAGCAAAATGATTGCAGAATCTGATTTATTCACGACAAAATCAGATGATGTCACAGTTCTTAAAAATAACGTTACCGCGGTCAGCGAAACAAACAATTGTGGGTAGTCTTCAAATTAAAAAAGAGATTTAAATTCGGGGTGTCTACGTGATGTTTGTACAAACAGTGCAAAGCGACCCGGCACGTGTCTATCGCTTTTTGCCACTTTTACGGTTTCTAAATTTCGAAATTTTACCTAAATTTAACTGTGTTATTACTGGAACCGTTAACCGATACGAATTTCACATAGACGTGAGCGTGGCACGTCGTAGTCCGTACGCCGATTGCGTTCCTACGCCGGCCACATACGGCATCGAATAATTTACAACACACATACATTAGTGCGTTATCATGGCGTTTGCGCTAATGTGACAAGGCTGTACTTAAAGCTTGTACGACGCGTTTCTCAGCAATAAAACATGTCCTTGATTAATTCTTTTAATGAAAAGAATGAAGTAGGCATTCCTGTTATTTTGTTTTAGTCCAACACGAGTCTATGCTCTGTATAAAACTTAGGTTTTACTCGCGTTCATCACTAGTTATTGCTTTATTTTCTTGAGATAATTTAAAGATATATGATCTTTAACTAATTAGAACTATGCGTCTAGTGCTTTCAGCATGTTTTTTTTACTTGTTAGCAACTATAGCATGTGCTCATCATAAAATTATAACATCAAAAACATGAGAAAATAAAAATAACATAAAAAAATAAAAGCACATTAAAACGGAGCTTCGTTGTACTCGTAATTTTGAGATAATTGATTTATCTCATAATATTCAACAATGCCGAGTCTACTAAAAAACGCCTATGCAATTATTTAGCTTTTTGAAAGTAGCGTTAATTACAGGAAAATTTAGCGGCATATTACACTAACACTTGCCGATTAGTGTAATGAAGGTGTTTGTCACATATTCTTTGAGATTGAAGTTCTTCAGGACTTCAAAATATATTTTATTCGACATTCGCCTAATGAACAATCAGTTCGTCTGTTGGTAAGTGAAATCCTTGAGAATTTAAGGTGTGCAGAAAAGGGAGGAGAAAGGAGGACTAGTAAGAATTTATTTACTTGCTGTCGCTTTTCTGAAACAGGGTAAAGTCATTCCATTTATGCATATTGCGATATAAAGTACGAGTAGATAAAGTATTTCTTCATTAATATCATGTTTTAAAATTGTGATTCACAAACACTGAACAAAACATTAACAAATTTGAAGTACAGTGCGTTGTTTGATGAGCGGCCTTTATTGGGAGCGGATCGCGATGGCACTACGAATCCAGGAGCGGCGGCGACCGACAAAACCTGTTGCTTACAAAAAATAACTTAATTGATTTCGTTAGTTTAGTCATACTAATTCACTGATAAATATTAAACGAGCGCCATATACGTGCCAACGCTGCAGATGGCTTGTAGCTTCTTGTTTTACAACAACGAAATTTTATGGTTCCGGTTCTTCAGATAGCTTCCATACTTATCACTCGGCATTGCGTAATTAATCGCGGGTGTTCCGCAACCGCCGGCGGCTCAAAGGATTCATACACACGTTTCAATGACGATGTATGAATATGCATATTAGTTCATCTACATGCCAATGAGATAGACAAGCTGATATTCTGCTAGATATCACCAGCGAATTATTCGTAATTAATAGTAATTACGTTAAGGTTACTAGAACATCCTATTTTATACATTAAATTAAAATTATCTTCTTGTTAGTATTTATCGAACATGATTATTAATATTTTAATTAAATTAATTTGTAGCGTTCTAAATAAGGATTATAAATTATGTATAATATTTGCGGAGCGCAGAGCGTGGCATACCTACTGGACACAAAACATTGCACAAAAGGTGATATTGATTACATTTCTATATAATGAAAGCATGTAGGTAATGCGCGTTGCGACTGCTGGCCACAATGTTGTAACGCGGGGACGTGGTGGGAATATTGTTAGAAACTTCTTACATGTGTAATTAAATAACAAGTAAAGCCGGTGTGGTTATGAGTTTTTACTAAAGTGCAGATCGGCGAAGGAGCGAGCCCCGCGGGTGGCGCAAACGCGACGCGCCTCCATGTTTCATAATTAGCCCTGTTATGAATTTTATAAATGTTTCATGCGCGCTGCAAGCCGGCCGACAATTAATTAACTCGTGCTCTGTGCTTACATTAATTAGCGGGAGACATGTCACGTTACCTCGTCATACATTAAACATATGCGGCGGACATCTCTGCGCTCGCCGCCACTGTCGCGCCCCTATTCATATTGCCTTTCAATAATTCAAATTGTCCAGCAATGCTTTCAGTACTCTTGTTCACAGAGTACTCAAATGAGACCACCTCTAATTTTTATTCACCATAATTTACGTTTGTTTTGTGTCTAATTAAAGCATATTATTTTAGACGTCGATGATATTTGAGTTGTAAATTGCGGCCGCCATTTATATTATTATCTCGATTATTACTTTATGGCCGTTAATGGGAGCTTAGTAGACAAAGTCATTTTATTGGTGGCTTTTTGTTATTATCTCATAACTTTTTATTATATCGCGATAATTGTTCAGATTGCGGCAGTTGAGCGAATAGAGATTAAAAGTCCGAGGTATTAAATGATAGTGTACTAGCTTTAACCTTGGGTTTTGCTCCCGTGTTTCTATAAAACAATATGACACCACAAGAACAAAGCAGTTTTAAGAATTAAATAGAGTCTAAGTTAGTCATTATTTTGCCCAAAACTATCGAAGCAAAAAATAATATCATCTGTTGCTGTGCTAAAAATAGGACAAACCGTCTACCACACTTTTATATTTGTAAAGGTAGTAATAAAAACAAATAATAAAAAAAAATATTTTGCGAACAAAATAGTACGTGCTTAGAGCTCAATCCACTTGACTGTTTTGACTTTAACCAAATTATTACAAATAGTAAAAACTGTGCACGGATTTGTTCGTGGGATGCGCTTCACGGTTATTTATACCGGGACAGCATTCATTTTGTAAAAAAAATACTGTTTTGCGGCGAGTTACTTAAAAGGTAAGCGATGACCCCCGCGGCGCAGCGTGCGAGTAGCCAACAGAAGGAATCTGCGGGTTCGATTTCCGTATCCGGAATTATATTTATGCGATCAATAAATATTTCTTCTGAGCTTTGTGGGTTCGCAGTGGCTTCCCAGTATGGAATTATGACTTTGACTGCCACTACAGAATCTATAAAAAGTAGTTCATCTTTGTCTCATTTTACTCTGTACTAGTGACGTTATTGAAATACAGCATGTCATAGTTTTTGTATCCGTGCGCCTTGTAATTTACACCGTAAATTAAATTAGTAAATGTCAGCAGAAATTTAACATCGCCGCGTCGTGTCGCTCGGAATAAGCTCGCGGTAGAGACAATAAATTAAGGCTTAGCATAATATTTATTTTATCCTCATTATATTGCACTCTAATAAAGGTCCGACATTAATAATCAAAGTGGAATATTTCATTAAGACAGTAGAGACCACTAAGTTTTACAACTTAATTGCTTTCGCAAACTATAACAGGATCAGTTTTTATTGCGCGCTCACAAAGGACTCCGGGGAATCTCAACGTTGATCATTCATATTTTATTTTTTGTGTCATAATTCCGAACGATGAGAAATGGCCGACGGACATTTTAATAGTTTTATTCGGTTTGTGATTTCCCTTTGAAATGCCCGGCAGAATTATGAGTTAGAAATATTCCCATCTTTTCTCCGAAAACGCGATTGTCTCGGCGAACAATGTCTAGGAATAAGGAACGGCTGTGTAATTCCTGCGGTCGGTACTAAACTTTCTAATCACACAACTGTATCTGGAGAGTATTTGTCGAAGTGCATGGAATATTGCGAATGTAATATGCCGGCACAATGAGCCGAGTGCGGTGATAAGGTGTGCCCGCGGTGCGCGGTGTGCCGGTGCGCGCCCGCACGCCGTGATTGTCGGCCCATCGGTAATTTTCCCATGATCGAAGACGCAGGACTTAGATATTGCCAGACATTGTCTCAACCGCTTGTGATTATTCAATTTTATTCCTTCAACGTGAATTATGGTTAGAAAGCTCCACTGCGTTTGCGAGACTTATTTTCTTATCGATACCTCAGTTCGCACAAAATTTAAAGATTGTAGACGCGTTTATTTAAAGTTGGTTTAAAGAATACTTTATTCATGACTTAGAATAGTTTTATGAGTCTAGTCGCGCAATTTATTTTGCTCACATTACTTTTTGTACATCAGATGACGCGGTGTGATGTGCTTGTTACAAAAACCTACAAATGCGTGAAGTAGCCTAGCTAAATTCTATTAAAATACCTTGAAATAATGTCTACATTTGTGTTCTTCGCAACATTGTTAAAGTCTAGATGTATGAATGCCTACGAATCCTTAAAGACAATTAAAACACCCGGTGAAGTTAGCCTGCTACTTAGCAGTTTTAAAAAAGTTAAATAGGTAGATTACTGTGTTATCAGACAATAGCACTTCGAGCAACGTTCTTAGAGTTGAAATTGGTTTGAAAATGAACTATTTACGGACTTAGCAAAAGATATTTGTTTTGGAAGTAAGAAAGCCTTCCATTCAGTGAAAATAAAATGTATAAAGCAACGATGTTTTAAAGAAAATTAAAAACAGGGAAGTTCTGCCGATCGCGCCTGGTACCTAATCTACTTCATGTAAAGAAGAAATTAAAACTTCCTCGGATATTTATTACAGTACTTTTATTACCTGGCTGGCTTTCTATTAATGGAATCTAATTAAAATTGAAAGGATATTTTTGTTTTGCACTAGTATTTATTAGTTGGAATGAATTATCGATTTAAAGTTTAAACTGTAAGTTTAGTTCGGTCTGGATAATAAATCTGGATATTTCATGGCTAATTTTACAGAGAACAAAATGATTATTCCACCTCCCACTATCCGACACCTATGTCGTATTAGAACACCTTTACGACTTCAAACGACTTAAATAAGCGAATAAGTAGACGATACAATACTTCTATACCAGTGACAAAAAGTAAGTGTCTCCAGAAGATAAATAGTTCCTATCTATGAATATTGAAGACTCCATAGGGGTTTAGATGTTTTTCTAATATTGACAGCTAGTGGCACAGTTGATGAGAAGCCGGCTGTGAAACAAGAGGTCGCAGGTGCAATCCGCGCACCGAGACCAATTTTTGTATGACAAACAAATGTATATTTAATATTTATATCTAGGTTATATCAGACATCCATCTTAGTATTTATACTTAGGGCAAAGCACTAATTTTACTGTGAGCGTGGCGTTACGTGTTTTTTTTTAGTGGATTTAAATATAAATAATTTTTGGACGTTATTTCTCAAAATATACAGTAAGTCCAGTCACTGAAAATTTAAACTGTATTATGAAGTTTTACAAATTCGCTAGTTCGTTTTTTAATGAACAGTACTGTGATTTTTAACAACAGATCGTCAGAACAGTGTAATTGATGGAACGATATGTATGGTATATCATTGGAATCAAAGCCGCCTGTTAAACAGATATTTAAAAAACAAGTCACTTTTTATATGTGATAGGCAAAGGAGCCCAGGCTGAATACAGTAAATAAGTTTTCTCTATGCAAAATGATCCCCATTTCTAATAAAAACCTACATAATTTTACCATTATTTTTTTAAGGGATTAAACAATTCCTAGAAATAGGGACGAGCCGATTTAGAGATTGACGTCATCAAAAATTGGCTTAGAAAAATTCTATGTACCTATTTGCCTAAATAAATGAAAAAAAAAACGAAGTATGGAATTCGGTGTCTAAGCCAAAACAATTTCAATTTTCATTTATTTAAAGAAGACTGATTGGAATATATTTCTGTTATCATTCCAACATCCCCCTATCACGCCATGATAAAGCTTAAATCATGCCTTCGTGAAGCCAAATAAAATTTACATCCATAAGTTTAATCATCAAATCTTTACATACGGTTATATGTCCAAACTGTTCATAATGGTTCATTTGCATTTATATTGCGATTGATATCGAGTCATAAACGGGTGTTAAGCGTCGTCGGGTTATTGCCAACTTCCGCTGTTCTATGCCGAGTCTTATCGCTACAATTCTACTCACGAATATCTACTTTGATTTATGCGAGTTGTATTATTGTATACCGTGCCATTTTGGGGTATGTGTTGTTCAAATCACCGTCTGTTGGTTAGACGCCGCCTGTGATACGAGAGGCCGCGGGTTCGATCCCCGCACCGAAACAATTATTTGTGTGATCCACAGGTATTTGTTTCGGGGCTGGGTGTTTGTAAAACCGAAAAAGTCTCTCGTAGTTGCTGATACCCACGACACAAGACTCGATCTTAGTGTGGGGTCAGGACTATGTATGTTATTTATTTATTTATTATTTATAACTCTGTCTTAAGCCCCATTTACACGCGGAGAGTTTCTGACCACGAAGATACGATTATCGTAAGGTTAAAAAGTTGCATCGTGTAAACATTTGTCAGAACACGATAATCTGTAGCGGTTATGTCATACGATAATTGCATACGATTCTCGTCGCGAGAAACTCTCCTCGTGTAAATGGCGTTTTATGGTGGTTTTTTAAAAGGAAATTGAGAAATATCCAGCATGATAGTAGCGGTAGCGTCTCGTGCAGTATTATTGGTCAGACCTGCTCTATTGAAGAAATTACCAAAAAATCACAGGAAAGGATAAGATGCACCGCAATGTCTATTTCTCCCGCCAAACAGCAGTGTAAATGCGCTATTGTGTTCCGGTTTGAAGGACATTGTAGCCAGAGTAACTACTGGAATATTGAGACTTAACATCTTATGTCTCAGGATGGCGAGCGCAGTGGAATTCCAAGCATTGCCTTGTAATTCATGGTGTTGTTTGGTTTTGCTACTGTTCATGAGCGGTCGTATCGCTTACCATCAGGCGAATGGCATGCTCGTTTCGCCATTCATTGCAATAAAAAAAAACAATAAAGATTCGTAGGTTAGAAACAGTTCGACCTATTTCATTCATGTTACTTGTAAATTGATACAAATGAGACAAGTCATGATAATTAAAGTATTTGCTTAATATTATGTGGCTGGTTATAAGTATTCCTGATTTATAATTATTTTTGTATGCGGAGGTATATATCTTCACAGATTTTGTAGATCTTACGAGCGTTGTTAAGTGTAATAATGGTCTACTCCTATAAAGGAGAAGTCAAGAGTCAATACTCTTGCATTTTTCTAAGACGGTAGAGCAATGGCTCTATGTTTTACCAAATGAGAGGCGAAGTTTTACTGGAAAAAGGCGAAAAGTTTACGTACTCATCCACGTTTTAAGCGTATATTCGATATTACAATAATCCGCTATTTTTATACATAAATATTCTCCCATGAATATATTGAATTTTATTGAATGACTAACAATGTTGCGCCGCGAGATGTGAAGTGTAGATGTTTATCGGAGTTTTTATCAATAAGGTGCGTATTTATAAAACATACTTTCGTTATGGAACCGCTTCGACCTTTCCGATTATTTATCAAGCTAAGGGCACTATAAAATTTAAAGTATTAAATATTCTGGCCGTAAAACAAGTTCTTTGTTCCTGTGTTGAATTTCTTGATGACGGTCCATTGAGGGGCTATAATGAGAATTGATTTAAATTACTCGCTTTGAAAAAATCTGGGAAAAATTATAACGAGAGGATGCCGCCGTCTGTTTGTCTACGTATGACTTTGTGTGGATGCGACATATAAAAATAAATAATACTAAACATTGTACTTTATGAATAGAAATGTAGTATTTTTTTAGTGAATGGCTTTTGTAGTGACTTCAATGAATACCCTAGAATGTCATTCTAATCGAGGAAAGATAAATAACTAAACAAATAAACCCATATACCCATATAGTCTTAGTACCACATTAAAATACAAGTCTTATGTCGGGGGTATCAACAACTTACGAGAAACTTTTGAAACCAGGGTATCTTAGGGGGAAGGGTAGGAACTACGCCTGTGCGGAAATCTCGAGTTCTTCGAGCCCAACAAGGAGCATGCGATCTTGTCTGTCCGTTGGTGTTGATTGTTTCCATTGGGTAAAGCCAAATAGTCATAGATAATACTGTCTGAAATATTTGGTAATAGACTGGCCATTAGTCTAATACGACACATTCATTGGCTCTGGGCTAATGTGAACGTGGTGGCGCAAGGACGAAAAATAATAAAATAAAATCTTATCCGATAATGGGAAGTTGCATTTATTTTTATTAAAGTAGAATGTTTGCTTATCTCAACAACATCAAATATATTTTCGATAAAGTATTAAACAAACGTTATTATTAAATACACACACCATTAAAACACGTAAAAAATTAAGAGTTTATTGGGGTCCATTCCACGCTACGCCGAGGGATATATCTTTAGAATAATGAAGCAGACATTTTTATAACAAAGGTCCTTGGCCGTGCATCTTGATCTTAATGTTATCTCTAATAGGTCAATAAATAAGGAGCAACGTGCGAGCTTCAGCGACACATACACGCCAACGGCTTATTAAAATAAAAAATAATCAATACGACCGCCCGCCTCAATATCACTGTGACTTTATATTCATATTTTAATGGCTGAGCCGACTCATTAAATTACCCCGCGCGACACATCTTAAACGCCACAAAAAAGAAATTCGCGCCGTTAAGTACGAGGAATAATTGAAGAATAATTTTATATGAAAATGCATTTTATTAATTCAGCGATGTTTACACAAACAACCGTTGTCATGGCGCGGCGGAACGCTTAACAGCACGACAAAGCGTTCGAGGTGAGGCCTTAAAACTAATAAAAGCGAGCAGCTTCGAAGAAAATGATAAAACCCAATATAAAGTTAGGTTTTACGATAGGACAATCGAGCTTATGAATGAAATGTAAACAGCCGCAATGAAATGATATAAATGATAGCGAGGTTGGTCGGCGGCTCGGTGGCTCGGCGGGCCGGCCGCGCTCGTCCACCGCTCGGCCGCTCGACGCAGCGGGCGCGCCGCAATCTCTTCGCGGCATCTAACGCGCCCGGCCCGTCCGCTTTATGATGTTCCACTCTTTTATTTAGATATTTGTACGGATCCCCTCATTTTTATTCAACCGAAAACATTATTATGCATAAATAAGTACTCTTTTATTTTATTCTCATCGTTATTTTAATACGTTGAGTTTGGGCTCAGCTTCGTCACCTCTTGTGGGTGCGCGCTCGCCGCTCGAGATGTGGCGACAATATTTAACAGATAACGAGATAAGACAACTTAAAGCGGTTTGATGTAACTCGATACTTTACTATGTCTATTATGTTTTATAGGCAGGATGTAAGTGTAAATAAACAAAGAAGGCTTTTAATTTTTTTGGTTATCAATTTAGATAGGTGCCTTTTTATATTGGTCAGCTATTGAGCGTGTTTAGGTAGATAACTAAACTGTTTTTGCATAATAAGTACAAGACGATTTTTTTTCTTTTCGACAATTACCTACATGGCATCTAATGGTAACTGCAGGCTACAGTGCTGGAGTCCATACAGAGAATTAGTCGATGAGAAACTGATATATCATCGATTGACACGATTACGTTCACCAGCTCAAAACATGATACAAAGTTGGACCCGGACAGCACATTCGCATGGGTTTCCCACCGTGGTCGTTTCCGGTTCATCAGAAGCACCTATTTTAGATATATCACCAATCTCTGTCCTATTCCAAGTTGAATTAATTTATTTAAAAATGCAAGTATTAATCCAAAGTATTTACATTCTAAATTATAATATTTAGTGTATTATGTGTAGGTGTGAGCGTCGTTAGTGGGGGCCGGCATAACAATTAGTCGGTCGGACGCGGCCGGTGCGCGAGCTGTGCGCCGGTAGCGCCGCCCGCTGTGCCCCCCGCGGAGGCACGCGACTCGCTCCGACTAAAATTATTTAATATCTTAATAACCGCTTAGGGTGTGTAACACTTTGAATAATTACACAATTTATTTTGACTATTTGTTAATTTTATAATTCGGGGGAGCCTTGCGTCGTGTTTGGTTAATTAAAGTCTCCTCAGGACTGATTATAATTAAGATAGATTTTGCTAGTTTGTCAGATTGCTTTTGTGGTGTAGTGGGGAATAATAGCATTGAATCGATATACCATGGGACCGATCTTCGCCGAAACATTTGTTACACATACAGGAACTCTACCTGTAAATAAACTACCTTACCTGTAAATAAACTAACTCCCGCACAAGACCATAGGGAGATAGGGGTGACTGAAAATCAGCGCTGATCTAAACTATAGTTTCGGTCAGCATACGCTGAGTCATTTCCTTTTGTCTTTCGGTAATGTTATGTTTGCTTAAATTTGTTGTATTATTTGTTAATTTTAAGGCAATAAACGTTTTTTTTTTAAATCTAAGATTCCTAAAACGAGTTCCAGGGTAACCTGTTCAAAATCATACATCCAGCGACCCATACAGGTTCAGAGGAATCCTTTTCTAGCTTTTAATATTTAGCTTAAACACAGAGATAGACCAATTTATGATATTATGAAATGCAAAGCGGGTAATCTGATTGTAGCAAATCAACATAATCTGCGTGCCTTGTCATCCGAGTTCTTACTTTGTTGCTCAGACTGCACAAATAACGACCGTATTTATTCACTATCTTACGATCATTGGTTTTGATTTGTCTCTGTTGGTAGCTGTGTTTACATTTTATATTTTCAGATATTGATTCAGCGAGTTGAAAGGAATTTCCTGACACTGAATATTATTTATTTATTTAATTTATTAAACACAAAACAGGGTAAGCATCAAACATAATATATCTATACAAATTACTGGACAATAATAATTACCTAAAGCATGTGTTCCAAAAAGTATTTTTTAATAATAAATTATTAGTATAAATATTATTATTAAATTATGATGATGATTTGAGATTGAACTGTGGATTCAGAGGTATCGGCACTGACGCGAGGGCACAGCGGCATATGTGTCTAAAGTTAATTATTATGACCCACTTTAGAAGTGAGGGAATACGTTATGAGGAAGTCTGCTTGTCTTTGATTTGTCTACAAGAAGTTTGAAGATATATAAGATAGTGTCAATACACAGGCTAACTCTAAAGTTGGCCTCACTCCACAGTAAGTTTATATTTGGAGTATCAAATTTTCCAAGGCGGTTTTCGTTGGTAGTTCGTGTTAGTGTTAACAACCCGATTGCGCAATTTTTGCTTTGAAAATTAAAATATTTTACGTAATTCAGTTGGGTTAACAAATAAATTATTACGGAATCAAGTATTCACATAAATTGCATAAACATGAAAGCATTACTTATATAATTGCATATTCGTGCTACTCAAAATTTTAATACATTAATAGTTACTCAGGATTTCACTTTGCAATAATGACCTCGGCTAATGACAATTGTTGTTAGGGTCGTTAATGGCTGGAAAGTTTCTGCGTCGCCTGCGGTGGGCACCACAGGCGGAAGCGGTCGCGGAAGCGGGCAAGACCTCGGCCGGCCGGCGGCTGACACGCACCGTATACGATTTGGGCAACTCTCAATACTAGTACATGCGTCTGATTTACGAGACGAGCGTGTGCCCTTTGTGCTCGAGCTGACTAATGGACGGACGCTCACGGACATTTATGTAGATTGATTGTATGAATTTTATTCACAATGTTAATACACTAACAGATTTAGATGTCATTTAGAAATGGCGCTGTAAAGTTGTGCAATTTAAGCCGTGAATAATGGATGACGAATGGATGGTTTCTATACCGGACTCGTGCCGCGAGGTGGGGCCGGATTGTGATGGCTCGTGTACTAGCTTCTCTATACACGCTCAATAATGCTCACTAGGCACTACTCACGAACAACGATACGAGTTGTACTTACCCTGGGGTATTGTCAGTTCAAGCTATTCTAATTTGAAACGCTATAGGTTATATTTTGATAGAGTTCGATGGTGTGGAGAAGAACCTAGGTTTGGAGAGACCTATAAATGTAGAGCACTGGACACTGGACACTGGACACTAGGAGCTAATGATGATCAGGGGTTATGCTGCATACTTTTTTATAGGAATTAATCCTTTTAATTGAGTTTTAGTAACTAAATGAAAAAACCTGAAAGACTTTTTTCGTGATCCGTAAGCTGAGGGGAAACTATCTTTAGCCGACAAAATCAAATCTATGTTTGTCAGTTGGCATCGAGGAATTAATTATGGTATTTCTTTATATCAACTCTTGCTTGCCCTACTGCTAATTACTAACTCTAAGGGGAAGTAATATCTAATTTTCTAGCCAGGAACCCTTCCTGACCCAATTTCAATCTCAGGGTATATAAGTAATATCAAGGTGGCCCCCAATGTTAGATCTAAACTCTCATCCCATTAACCTCCTTATAGTGCAAACATAAAGCTAATAAACCTACAAGCCTAATATAAAGCATATTAAAATACGTCTCACCTCTTACAAAGCACGTTTCACAATCATTTTCGTGAGAACAGTAGTTAAAAACGCTGTTAGACCCGATAGAAAAATAAAAGGAACTCTGCATTCCTAATATTACGAAGGATAATGTTTTAATATCTATACCGGACTAATAAAAAATATACAAAACATTTAGTTACGGCTGGAAAGAAGGACGTTACGTAATAGAGTTGCAGAGTCATCTTATCGACACGGATCAAACGTAGTTAATCAAAAATTTTAATGACCATAGTTCAGAAAATAATAACTTTTCTTCACCTACCAATATACGAACTCCGCTCGCCACTGATTGATACTTTAGGGTGCTTTTATATTCATATTTTACTGGATGAAATATTTAGAAAAGTGGAAAAGAAAGTCCGAACTACACAAAAGTCTTAAATGTCATTAAAAAGGAATAAATTCGTTGACTTGGCTTTCAACTTTCAATTCGTTGGCTCACATAATGTAATCCGTCACATCCGTCACATACAAGGCGGAATGTGGGTGCTCTGTTAGCACCTCTGCCTACCCCTTCTGGAAAAAAAGCGTGAGTTTATGTATTTATGTATGTATAAACTTAATCTCAATCAAAAGATTGTATTCTTAATAGGTCAAGTAAATGCACTGAATCCCATGGTAACCGTTGTATCGACCAGATAGATAAAAAAAAATCTAAATTTCAGGCCAATTTTTTTCTCCTTTGCTTCTTTTCTGATTAATTACGTAGCGTGTTAGTCTCGAGGAAATTCCTTAAGTTTCAGTACTTGACAGCGTGGCCGACCGGAGTAATAATGCTGGGTATGGGATAGTCTTGATACTTTCGCTCTTTATTAAAATATTGTACAGTACTGAAAAATGTAAAGAATGTTAAGTATCAAGACTGTTGATGAGGCGAGCAGGCGGTCACGGTGCGTGGCGTCGCGAGACAGTTCGGCATTTAGCTTCTTTGTGACGATGTTATTGACTGCCTTCGATCGCCGAGTATCCCTGATCAGTACGTGCTCCTGTTTGTTACACTTACTAGCCTCTTGCTTTCATCCCACATTCCATTACCTGCCCTTAGATAAATCTAACCTCCCCCTTGGTAAAGATTTTATGAAATTTTGTGGTTATATTTTGAATTATTGAGAAATTATTCAATGTTAGGACGCATTATAAGTGACATCATTATTAAGTATGCATTACTGGCGTTATTACATTCGGTGAAAATTTTATTACAAACTCATAGGTCACTGGTATATAGTTTTGGAATATTGTTAATAAAATAGAAAATTGCATAGTAATTAAACTAGGTAGGTAAGGCTAACTCGTATGTAACACAGTACTGTATCAGCTCATACATCCTACAGCATTGCACGGGCCCAACAATCGAGAGTACGATTGAGAGGGGTATGTAAGTATATTAAATAAAAAAAATCCCTTCGTAATTTCGAAATAATTAGTATACTTGTCAGGGATACAAATATTTTCCGTCTAAATAATGATTTTTAAAACTGTATCACAAATAAAGGAGACAAATTTCAAAATCTTAAAATGGCGTTTATGTGCATTATATGGGAAGTCCAAAATTTGAATTTTAGATACTTAAAGTCGGGGCACGTTAAAATAAATACTATTTCAGTTACATTAATAATGGCGCATATATCCATATAATAGAATTAGAGGTCATAGTTATTGCAAAAATAAATATGTAATAGTTGTATTGACGCAATAGTAATTTAATTAATTATACTTATTTAATTGGTAAACCATTAAAATTATGCGTATCGAATAATACTGAAAGAAATCGTGTACATGTCACGTTATACGAGTATAATATGATTGAGCATTTATTTTATTTTTGGATGGCAGTTAAATGAAAAGAACATTAATTCTGAAAATGCCCTTTTTAGAAATAGTCTTTATGCAGTAAAATATAAAGTTAATAATCGTTTAAGAAATGTTGTGAAAAGATGTTACGAGAAGGTTCGTGATGCCCAGTAGTGCAAAGTAATCAATTGTGTACGGTTGAATGGGCTGGCAATTCGGTTATGTGTTAATAACTTTAAAATACATCAAAATTAAAATCGGAAAAATATGTTTCTAAACGCATAAAATAAGCATAGACATTGTTGAACATTTGTCATGTCCTTTAAAATCGAAAAAGAAAATATAAAATAATATTTTTCGAAATTTGCTTTTTTTCTAGTATGGTATTTTTATACTGGCTCCTGGTTTATATACATTCCAAACAAATAGATATGATCATACTTACCTATTATTTATTGGTTGGCAAAATTTTATCAGCGTTCTTATACCCGATAGACAGCAAAATCAAACAACACTACAAATTACAAAGCAATGCTTGGCATTCCACTGCGCTTGCTATTCTGAGATATGTCTCTAGAAAATAGAAATTTTACATCTTATGAGATGTAAAATCTCATCATGTTCAGTATTTATCGCGCTACAATGTCCTTCAAACCGGAACACAACAGTGCATTTTGCACTGCTGTTTGGCGGAGAAATAGACATTGCGGTGGTGCCTACCCAGAAAGCCTCATACATATGAGAGACCCACCAGTTGGTTTTCTGTATGATATTGGTAGCCCTGTAGACTAGCCTAATGGTAGGTACTGTAATTTTAACGAGCTACAGCATGACTCTACCACTTATAATTTCAAAATACGTAATTTTTTACACCATGAAGATACATTTCTGAGTTTTTAGCCTGCGCCTGAGTAAATTAAAGCACGTAAAGCTCGAGACAAACACAATAGTGGACCTGTTCAGGCTAAATATCATCACGGCGTCAACTCAGCTTGTGGCACTGTTAGAGGCGTAAAAAAATGGTCACGTCCACCACGAATTATATGGAAGAGCTACATAACTGGCGATAAATAGTAAAAACTTACAAAACACACCAAAATGAGCATCGGTTGCGCGTGCGCATGTTTTTTATGTGTAACTAAATCATTCGTCAGTGTTTCGACTTATTTCTCGGTGTTTTGCATTATTATTAAACGTGCTGAATATAGTCGTCAACGTTTTTGTTATGTAGATGAGAAAAAATTGAAATGCCTTTTTTTATTGTATTGAATGCCGCTCATGGACAGTATCAAAACCAAACAACTCCACGAATTACAAAGCAATGCTTGGCCTTCCACTGCGCTTGCCATCCTGAGACATAAGATGCTAAGTCAAGACAGTGTCCTTCAAACCGGAACACATCAGTGCATTTACACTACTATTTGGCATGAGAAATAGACATTGCGATGGTATCTACCCAGGCGGCCTCTCACATACGAGAGACCTACCACCACGTCTATGGTTTATGGTTAGTTTCTCAGATTTGCTATAACTATCAGACGGTATAGATAAGAAAAAGATTTTTAAAATTAGATGTTTATTAATAAATGAGTCTTGCAGGCCCAAAAAGTATTTACGTCAAAAATGCAACATTTTGTAAATCTTTTATTATCGTAACATTCTGATGCTCTACCTCGTACACAAACGTGTAACAAACCGTGTATCGCGCACGAATCAATATAGAAAATTTGCATGTATTTATTAAAAGGGCACATGTGTTTCTTTGTGATTTGTGTAGAATGATTTAATGTAGTTATCTGCGAATAATAGTGGGTGCAGTCGGCGCGCTCTGCCGCTCTCATTGTGCCTATAATAAATGGCAACGGCAGGTGAATAACTAATTTCACTCATAAAATTAGCTCCGTGGGTGGACAACAATTTTTTATCTGTCAACAGTATCCGGTTATATCGCATTGACGGGCCCGTATTGAAATATGTACCGTCTATTGTTAATTCGTAGATTGTTGGGTTGGTTATTCGTTACGTTTTTTATTGGAGATTGTAATTGTATTATTTTTTTGTTAATACTTAAAGTTGTGGTGTCTGATCTAGGTTGGGAAGCTACGTCAATTGATGGCAAAATACGTCATGAGCTCTAGTATCTAAGCCCCCCGTGCAAGGTCTCCCTGTTTGCTAGAAAACATATTAAAATCGGAAAATTGACTTTTAATTTCTTAATTACTAGATGGCCAAGAAAGATACTAACTCTGCCATATAATGTGAAGAGCTTCTTGGGTGCAGAAGTGACACTTGTAATTGTTTTCCCCATTCATTTTGGTATTCCCTAAAAGGCTTAGAATTCTGAGGCTGATATAAAACGCCATAATATACATTGAATATGTATTAGATTAAATACGATGTACGGTACTAAGGATATTTATACAAAAACATGTCAAAGAAACAAACATGTTATTAAAAGAGTGAAAAACATCGCGTCAGTGTTTTGGTTGATATCAAAGTTATGCAAAATTCAACATGACATATTTGATGCGGTCGATGTCATTATATGAATGGAATTATTCATGGAGCCAGACGGCGAAAAAACCAGTAATTCGACAATTCATTTGTTTGCGCGACTACTGTGGCTTCATTGCAGTTTGATAGCACTCGGACGAGCCGAATAATTCCCATTATTTTTACCTACGATAATTGATAAGCGCAGTACCGTGCGCGGGTTGTTAATAAAGCCAGGCGGGCTATGTTAATAACTCGGCTAAGTAATTCACAGCGACACTTCCTCGTATGCAAAATAGATAGGTAAGCACCTAACCCTGTGCACGCCTCTCCCCACAACCGTTCAAAGCGGGTGAAACGACTAGTCAACCCTTTGCCGCTCACTCGCTCGTGAAATCACTCAAATACTGAATATTTTAATCTGAGCAGATAACGAGCTCGCAATTCTATTAGATGAAACATAGCTATGTGAGGTTGGACGGGTCGGGGAGGCCCCTTGTTGCATCGCAGCCGGCCGCGTTGCGATTCCTGATGTAATTATACACGTATGAACATCAATGCACATGTACTGATCTAATTAATTCCTCTGTTGATATTGGCGGCTGCCGCTTTACAAAGAAACATTTCATTATGAGGATAACTCCGACATTCTGTATTTTTGTTAAGGAAATAGCATGTTTGCCGGATTGGACATACTGAAAATTACTGAGCATTTAAATAATCACCAATTCTATTATGTTTCCTATACTAGTAAACCAAAACTGCGAAATATACATTACAGTATACATCGTTTTTACATAATCTAATTAATCATATTACATTTGGTTTTCAAAAATTTACATTACTAAATAATAAATTATATTACTTTTGTAACGTAATATAACTAATGAAGTAAAGTAATTTTCACTTACACATCTTCACAAATATAACTTCCCTGCAATATAAATTTTAAACAAATCCGAATTGGTAACACTTAAAAAACACATATTAGTACGTGACGCAAAGCAATAAAGCTATCAAATATTTACTAATTTGAAGCGGTGAGAGCGCGCGCGAACCCCTTCTGTGCCGGGACTCATAAAATAAATTGAAATAGTCGCGCCGCCCCCCAAATTAAAATATTCAAATGGGACGCACGCGTAAGAAAATTGAAAATTGTCGTCTATCGCCCGCAAATGAAACCTATAACTCCTCATGTACACTTCCCACCAAAATGTGTTATTGTGTTGAGGAATTGTTGCTGCAATAAAGCAAGTGTGTAGATTTTTTAAGAATTGTAGGGAAACGTTTAATGTTTAATTTGCTGTAGGAAGAATTCTTGAAAGAAGAAATTAAACGAATGTAATATTTCAATAAAAGTGCGTGGTGGCCTGTTGGTAACGGACCAGACGCAGCTGCCTACATGTTCACTGTGGTCGCGGGTTCAAATCCCAGGGCACACCTCTGACTTTTCGGAGTCATGTGTGTATTGATAGTCAATCACCACGCACTTTAACGGTGAAGGAAAACATCGTGAGGAAACCTGCATACCGTAGCGATTTTAAAGAATTTCTACGGTATGTAAGTCCGCCAACCCGCACTAGGCCAGCGTGGTGGACTATATGGCCTAACCACTGTCAATCGATTCTCTCGATTGTAGAGTAGGCCCGTGCCCTGCAGTGGGACGTATATGGGCTGATATAGATAGAATATTTCAATATCGTGGTCATGGTGGATCGTTATTCGATCGATTATTGGAATATTGATATTGATCTATTGGTAATTGTATATTGGGTCGTAGTATTTTTTGAAAACTTGATACTCATTTGAAAATTATATTAGTTTTATAATCTTATTCAACGGGATGGTTGATTGGACAGAGCCTTGTCACCCATATTTATACCAAAATGTAATGTTGTAATATTTTTTTACTATACCTACATATATAGGTTCCAATGTGTATATGATATTACATTCCCTTCTAAGCAATATTTAATATTAAAACTCCGCTAGTCAAACAGTTTTATTGGCTCGCAGTGTACCGACGTCTAAAGCACCAGTTTCGATATGCCTTCAAATAATGCCATAAATGGTCTTCACTTTTATGACTGCAATTTGGTTCAGATACTGAATTAGTATTTGTTTTATGCAAGAATAAATTTAATAGATAGACTGCAATAAATCGAATGCGTTTTGCGTTGCGATGGTAATATGGAAACATAACATCACAGCGTAGAACTACACTATGGTTACCTTAAGATTAGTCCAGTTTATGGTGGAACAATGGTCCTCGAAAATCTTTGATGAGTGAATCTTCCAGAGGGTCAAACGCCTTTTTGCCCTCGTCCTTTTTTCTAATCTTTCTCTTCCCATATTTAGAGATCTACGCACCTACGATCCAAGTATTGTATGATGGCGTACGATCCATGAGTCACAATCAGATGGGCCATTCACAAATTTGCCTAAACAATAAAAAAAACATTGCATGTTTTAATTCTCGATATTAAGTGATCGGTAAGTGTAAACGAGGGCCCGATACCGTCGGTGCAGCGGCTTCCGTTGTTTTGCGGCCGCCGCTGATTTTGTGGTTTCATTTCGCGTAACTTGATAGACATACTCCTCTACTTGCACATCCTTGTAAATCACGCCGATACTAGTGATGTGAAGTGTCGATAATTATGTTATGTGACATGATTCCTGAATTTAAAAAAAAAAAATAAAAAAAATATGGGCGTACAATTATGTTATTTTTGTGAAATTAGTACCCAAAAATCAAGGAATAAGATTTTTATACTATTTAAGCCTTAAATTTAAGCTTAAATGAAAGCGTTAATTAGTGTATCGAATTGTTATTTGAACAATAATCAACTTTTCAAATCTGCTATAACGCGCAAAAAAGTATAAGGAAATTAATGTAACAAAAAAATATTTTAACAAAAATAAAGAATCAGTGACATTGGATGTTAAAATGTGCGTAATATCTATAGTTTATCGATTAAATCACGGTGTGCACTTGCCAAGCATACCGCGTCCGGTGATCGTGCAAGCGATACCCTGGGAACCGATCGTCTTCCGCCGCCCGCCGTTGATACGTTTACCCCTTTTACATCACCTCTAACCTTGCCTTTACTATAATTACCACGCTCCACATTGGCAAATTGAAAATGCACTTTTAATACGAATCACCGCGCGCGAGCGACCTCCATCTCGCCCCGAAAACACTTTTATTCATTTCATCGTATTTAAAGATTTAAACCGTTTGCTTCCATTCATAAAATTATTAATGTGATCGTAAAATTGGGCAAATTTTATTGTCTCGAAGGCATAATGGGAAACTAATGTAGCGTGTTATTATTCAGTTGGGTTGTAGCCGTAAAATACGGGAACGAAGCCGTGGCCTGTGGCTCGCGGGTGAGCGGCGCACGGCCGGCGATGCGCGCGCGACGTGGGTTCCCACCGGAAACACCCTCTCCCATTTGAATATCAAATATTTTTCGGTCATATTTCATTGCAACAGTTATGATATTCTTCCTTTTAACTTTTATTATACGTGCATTCAATTTAAATAATATGGTAATTTTAGGGTCAAAGTTTCTTGAAATTACAATCCTGCTACGATGACACTTAACATTTGAATTCATTACTTCAACTATTTCTATTGAAATTACAATGGTAATTATAAATAGTTTCAAAGATTATAAATAAAATGTACTGAACTATTGTATGTAAATAACTAAATGGACAATAAAAATGATTGCTTAAAGAGGTCGTTGCGGCATCGGTATAGCAATATGGAATTATTTATTGTGAATCACTGAAGTTTGTTGAATGTGGTCGGCTACGGCGGAGATCTGAAGATTCACAGAAACGAACAGAGAGCTATTTGTTGTCGGCCATACGGTCACTGAACACCATCCGCGCCGCCGCTGATATGAAATTATTATATGAAACACATGTCGCAGGAATATTCCCATCGCGCACCGACCAATCAAATTAGCACAAATACCCAATACTTCCACGAAATATTTTATAACCATCAGACTACTACAGCTACATTTGTTATTCAAATCAAATGGCTACGAATTTGTAAAGATCTATTGATAAAAATGATGTCCTGGTATTGGCGAACAATGTTTACCTGCACCGGAATGGTCCCCGAAATCCATCATTAGGTCATCGCATGATACGTGCAGTAGGTGAATTATTTTGGGAATATCAAATAAATATTAATAAAACACGATTGTGATTCTTTTTCGTGAGAAAACACGCACGGGAAGAGCAGACAATATGCTTTTGTTTTTCTTTATTGTTATTGCCGTAAAACATTTAGCGAGCAGCATTCGGCGATAAAACACGTTATTTTGTGTGACAAAACGTCGAGCTTCATGAGAAAATATTGACCCGCAGATAGTGGGAATAAGCGAATTATTGGTCGCACTCATCACCACAAAGAACCAGCCACTCAATGATATTGTTTGTCAACATTACTTTTTATGTTTATTATGACGCGGACACATCCATAAGACTTACTCTTATTCAGGTCACCTACATTACTAAAACAAGTCATTTCAATTACAAAACATTTTTACACGTGGCGTTTCGTTTATTTGTCTTACACATTTCTCGCTTGTTATTTTCTCGCCACTACACAATGCTTGTATTTTAAACATTTCGATTAAGCCGTTGGCATTGATAAAGAAATACTTTCTTCTAAATATTTCTATCGTTGGTTTTGGTTCACTCCAACATCGTGCGACCATATGTTAATGTGACGAACGATAAATTGGCCACTAATAAGATAATTGGCCGCGTTCTATGCCCACGTAAATCAACATCTTAACAGCTGTGCATGTGTATTGTGTACTCACTTCTTGACTTAACAGTGTGTTCCAATTTTTTATTGCTTTACTTAACCATCCATTAAAACAATGTTAAAAATATCATTTTTTTAAACAAAAAAAGAAGTAACATATTATCGTGACTTATTCATTCAATTGGTGTAATAAATCACAATAAATCTTTTTAAAATTTTGCTAATTCCTTTTTGTCTTTGTATGAATACAATTTGGCAAAAGTTTTATAAACAAAGTTATTAACGTGTTACTGTTCATTGTTAAATATAAACACTTAAAACTATAGGCAAATAATAAAAATGTATTGCAATTAGTATAAAATAATATAATCGAAGGTGACTCGAGTAAAGTGACTCTGTTGACTTTGTGATTGCTAAGCAGCGATATCTATTAGTTGGCATCGAGTATAGTATATTGTGCATTCTAATGCTTCAATAGTGACACATATTACATCTTATTCTTTTAATTCCTCTAGTAGTGTAAATCATGGGCGTTTTATCGACATTAATCTCGCATGTTTACGTTTATCGGTGTATTGTTTGGCCGCAGCATGACAGCGTGAGTTTTAGTTGATCGTTTTTAAAGTATTAAACGCTTTCATGTGCAACCAAATCGTGACATCGAATCTATTAGCGTAGATAGAGTAATGAAAATTATTTTTTGTCAGCAATAATAGATAAGATTGTAAAAAGCAATGTCGAAAAACACTCTTAAATATAATTTTCAAGTAATTATTTACAAAAAACGTGTCCAATAGTAAGATCCTAAACATTAAGGTTAAGTTTATTAAAAATATTGAGAGTAGCTCTCTCTCTCTCTAACATATCCATGCCTTGTGGTTGCAGATGTTCATGGACGGTGGTGATCACAGGTGAACTGGAATCATCAGGTGACCTGTTTGCCGGACCTATTGTATAAAAATAATACAACTATATAACTACATTAAACTATAATATAAGAAAGTTTAAACGGTAGTTAATATTATAACGTAAAATTAATTTTATCGGGCAATTATGTATGTAGTATGCTCGTTTGCCCCTATAATATAAAAAAGCTCAATACTATTTATCTTACCAATGTGTTTTTTCCCATCTCTTAAGTGGGATCGACGAACCATGATTTATGCTTGGCGCAGAATTATTTTATTTTTACTTCTTGGCGTCAACGCTTTTATTCAACTGAACATCCCTTAAAAATATGTTTTTTTGAATGAAAATTCACACGAAGCAGAATACGCAATTTAGGATTTCAACAAAAAAATCATGGTTTATGCTGCCAATAAGATTGCCAAGGTCAACTGGGCGATCCATGATCATAAATGCTAGTTAGTAATTTTAAATCCAATTAAATTGTTTATAAATATCTAGTTAAACTCACGACACCGACCCATTGTAGATAATACAGCAACGTCGTTAACATTCCTGACTTAGCTCCAAATCTGTTAATATTAGATACGCCCAATTTACAAAACATAGCCAAAGTTTTTTCAGTGTACTAGCACTAATTTAATCAACATAATTACGCTACAGTACATTGAGACAAGCATGAGAAAAAAATCCTTGATAACCTAAACCCTAAACCATCTTCGCTTTATGGACACCCCCCTTTTAGCATGATTCACATCATTGTTGTAAGTTCTGGTTGTATTTCAAGTAAAGTCAATTGGTTTCGAATTACAGTACTACCAATAATAGTGGAAATTTATTGTCATTGGGGCATTTTATAACCGTTTTATTAATTTAATTGATATTGACGAGGTTTGTTTGAGGCCGCGTGGGCCGGCTAATTCACTGTAATAATACCCGGAGCAATTGGCTTCTTTGTTTTAAAATTACAAAAAGATTTACTGCTTCTTTGTTCTTGGCCTAATTAAACTATATATGCGTTGGTTTTATTGAATATATTTTCAGCAAAGAATACACATTAATTTTATTCGAACACGTGATATTTTTCATATAGTTAAATCGTCGATTACCGTTATTAAATTTCAATTATTCAACACATATTGCTTGTATAACAATAAAGGACACGATTCTTTAAAATATTCAGTATAGTTTACATGCAACGAAAATTATCAATTCTAAAAAGAATATCGATTTTCCATGTCCTCGTCATATTTACCTACTTTCATGTTCTCTATTTAACGATATGCGTGTGCAAAATGGTATCTGTGCAAAACAACTGTTGCGATCTATTTTTCTAGTTTGTATTTTCAATGTTGAATTAAAACTTTTTTACTCTGCAGAAGACCTAAACAGGCAAATTATTAATCTAACAGTGATCTAAGGTATCTGATATAAGGATCAAAGGAATACGCAAAAACTTTGTTGCTGAATTCGGAGAAACAGGATCTAGTAACAAGAGTCTGGAAACAGTGGTTACAACACGGTATAGTGCTGTCAAACATGCTGAAGTTAACACTGAATACAATCTAGTTCACCATTCAGCAATGTTAGAGGACACGTATAAGAAATTGTTAAATGACCTAAGTACGTAATACTTCAGGAATGGATTCACAGACAAGGCGTACAATGTAACATATCTTATGATATTTACTGTTAGTCCTTAAGAAGAGGAATAAGGAGGAACATTACACAACAAATCTTACAATAATGTGTTTACTTAAATTTGGTTTGCTCGTATTTATCCCGGCATGCTCTCCGAGAAATTGTTTAATATAGATATTTAAATATGCCGCGTAGTTTCCTGCTCTTCGCGACTTCAAAATATTCGTGTAGGTATTTATAATTGTCGAATAGTGAAGTCAACACAACGCGCACGATGTTCAAACATGCAGCAAATAATACAAACGTGCATGCATCAATTGTATGACAATTTGCCCCGCAGCGATACCATCTGCATAATTTGTAAACGCTTCATTGCGTTACACAAATGCTTTTTAGGTCAAACAGTTGATTGGGAAACGATCTGTCCATGTAGTAAAATATAAATAATTTGTTTGAAACGAAATGAGGGCCATTTAGAAACATGAGGGTAATAAAACTAGTGCGTGTCATGTAAACTCGGTCGCAGGCCTAGGAGCACTGCAGCCATCCTATGTTGAGCTGTAGGTGTTCCTTCATAAATTCGGCTCAGTATGTTCGGCCTAAGACATGAGGGACGCGGCGGAGGTCTCGTTATATTGTTACGGCATGAATTTGTCGGTCGATAGCGGCCGACGAAACTTAACTATATTAGAATTCTAGACGTGGATTGACGTACGTGAGCTGCGGGCATCGTGCCTACAACAACAATATCCTTCTTTGCATCATAACATGTATTTATTGCATATCATTTGTTACAATTAAAGTTTAATGTGGCCGAGGCTGATTGTTGCTTTACGTAATACCTTCTTGAACCGTGCCGTTTTGCATGTATACTGTTTGTGATGACATCTTGTGATGCGTAAGACTGCGCGTGTGCCCAGGCCGCGACAATCAGCAGTCTTTCCACGTAAGTACCTAATCGTTCAATTTCGATGGCGGATTACGCTCAGACTTTTGTCGCAAGGAATAAATACTGCTTTCGCATCATAAGTATGTCGAACTCAATTTAAAACTGGCAATTATAATTGCGTAACAAGGATATTCTAAAATAATCAATTATTTAATAACTGATCATGTTATTCATGACATATATTTTGCCAATGGGCACTCGTCTTTGCGTTTCGTTCGGCGAGTGAGATTGCTGGGTGCTGAATGTTCTTCCCTACTTCCCATACTTTTTCCTTCCCGCTCCCTTCCCAATTTCATGGGCCGGCTACACATCTATGATCCAAGCGTTGTCGACTTTAATGGGTGGCAGTAACCACCATCAGGTGACCTGTTTGTTCGTTTGCCGGTCATAAAAAAACAATAGATATATTAAACGGTAATATAAAAAATAATTAAATTCAAAAACTACACAAGAATAAAATTTAAACAATAGGTATATATTATAATGTAACATGCATTTTAAATTGGTATCGGGCAACATTAATTTGATAAGTTTAAATGAATTAATAATTAAACGACGAGCTCGCCGACGTTAAACAATGTTTAATATTTAAATGCAACGTTGGAAGTATAAACGGAAAAATCCATCGATATGTGATTTTAAATAAAAGTTTTAATCAATGTCGCGTATACCGTTTCAAAGAGACGGACAAATTAATTAATTAAACATGCGATAGCTGTATTTAATGCACTTTTCGTTTTTCATTTTATTGCCAGTTTCATAATTAAATGTATGAATACATATCTGAAACCCATTACCAGGCTTTTAGTGCTACGTGTTTTTTTGCACATCCTTTTCCAATTTTCATTTGATGTTAATTTATGTCAATCAATTTCATTTGATGTTGGGAATTCATTCTTTATTCCTGCACGTGGGAGGATATTCGTGTGGTCCTGAATAGCGACCACCATTTACTAACGGCTTTATTCATAGACAAATTTAAAACCTATTTTAGCTATAGAATGTTTTGTCTTTTTCACTCAAACTGAATTCAGTCAACAACTCGAAAGGGGCAAAACTTTCTATAACTAAAATAGGTTTAAAATTTGTCTCTGAATAAGGCCTTCAGTGCACAAATTATCATTTTCGCTTTTTTAAGTGGGTTGTTTCCAGAAAAGTGTACATGTATTAATTACTTGAACATCATAATTATATCGAACGCTAAGAGATTTTTCGACTAACGTAATTTGATGCCCAATCTAGACAATATTAAATTTAGTACTACGTATCGTGGAATAATTTTGGCATTTCAGTACAGATAATATAATACATAAGTGAGTAACATCTCAAAATAGTCCTTATGCGCAGAATGTTGTTTTTGAAGTCTCGTTTCCAATTATGCATTTCCACACTAATTATAGAATAAAAACATTGCTCAAATTCAAGCGAGGCTACACAAAAAATCGCTTGTTGAGTAGTTATAGACGGACTGTCATGTAGTTTATTGCCATCGTTAGGTAATTCGATTGGTATTCACCAAGTCGCCTCGTTACGCAACCGATCTTTCCAGAATATGCTTTCAATAGATCACCGATAAGTGCTCGTCTCATAGACCAATTCCGGGTATCAAAATAACGTCCATAATTTTAAGTGTATGTTCGCACTCATAGCTCAATAGAAACATAACAATATTCATAATGTTTATACAAGAAGGATGACACAACAGCCGAAAGAAGGACCAGAATACTAAGTATTAAAATATCATGTTACAAAATACACAATCATGAATATACTTATGAACGGTCTATTAAAATTGTAATAGGATTGATATGAATTTCTGACGCTTCAGGCCACGTTGGTGGCCACGTGATTTAAGGAAAATAATAGATACGTGTATGCCATTATTTTACAATGCATGGGCATCATTTTATTATGAATCTGTAACCGCTCCCATAAATGCCATTAGAATAAAGATTTTTGTCCTCTTGATACTTGTAACAAGGTTTTTGTGTCTTTATTCAGTGATATTTTCAATTTGTATTTGTTTGCACTAGTTAGTTTGTATGGATTCGTTTGTTTAACATTTATGAGAATTTTTAAATTTTAATTATAATCTTTATTTATACGTATTTTGGTTTTAATAAAATGTAAATTTTATTGTTATATTTTTTTAGGGCTTATTTCTTAAATCATATCTTGAAAACCTTTAGCTACTAACTTTGGGTTTACATAGTTCTATAGACTGTTCCAAACTAGACTGTGCGGTCCCCCGCCATTATTGAATGAGTTTGTCTTAAGAGCAAAGAAAACCTAATTATTTTATTTAATGGTAAGTTATCCACCCAGAGGCGGGCATCTACAAAAGACGCTCATATCACAATAGTTGTACCCGTCGCGACATACTGATTTCCGGCCTTATCCATAGACAGTTTTTAAACCTATTTTAGTTATCGAATGCTTTGTCTTCTTCATTCAAACGTCGTGCTAAAGGGACAAAACATTCGATAGCTAAAATAGGATTTAAGACTGTCTATAAATAAAGCTGTATATCAACATAATTGTGACGACGATCAGAGATGTTCTCTTGCTGGTCTGAACGTACTATTAGACGCAGTACACAAGAAAAAGTATACAACGGTACGGAACATCACTCCACATAATATTCATGGGTAAACATTGTAGCAGTTTGATTCAGTACACTTTGATACCGTTGCACCGCCCGTAGATCATTGGCCGTGCAATGTGGCGTTAATTAATTTAATGCTTTCTTTTTTACGAACGAAGGGGACTGAATGAAATTCCAAAAAGCGTAAATAAACGTGTACCTACTGTATAAGTTATTGCAGAGCTCATTAAACACATTCCTATCGCGGTGTCATAAGCGTTCTCATAGTACCGCCAAGGTGGCGCAAGCTGTACAGGATGTTTGCAATATTACGATCACTGGATCAATATTGATATTATATCGATATATAGATCGATGGACTCAGCAGTCATTACGTATGGTGTTTATAATAATATAATACAAACATAATTTCACTCTTATATTTCACGGGAGTAGACAGAGTCTATGATTATAACATACGCTTGATTTTGATAGGTAACCGGTCTATACCGGATTTATTCTTGCCTAATATTTTAATTATAATTATACATTTAATTAAGTCGGAACCTAAAAGACCAACTGTCAGACCTCAAAGCATAGTGAGCTCCTTTTGCGGAGATCGGATCACAAACGACCAAAATTTAAATTTACTTTTTAATTTGAGTAATTCTCAAATGAAGTTAAAGCTTCACAACACATTCACTGACCAGATGACTTATACCTCAGTCCACCCCGAGTCCACGAAAGCTGCAAATTATCGAAACAAAAGGAAGTTAAAAAAAAAATTAAATCAATTCTGCGACAAAATACGTATTTTTTTTTTTCAATGTGTAACATTCGCGTAAATCTAAGAAACCATTAGTTATTATCAACGCGATGTCACACACGTAGAATAAAATAATTTTAGCTGTTGTGTGTGGAATGCATTCCGGAAAATTTTAAACGAATTCCAATGTTTGAAAATGTGAAATGCGGAAACGTTATTAATCCCTCCGTACTAATTAACAAATATGCTTTGTGACAGGACAGAGCTGCAGTAGAAAGTAATATCATTAACGCATTTCGATGTGTCGGATTTCAGTATAAATTAAATTATGCTGAAATAAAACATACTTCCAATAAGCGATATTAATACGTTAATAGCATTAGCATATAACGAAAGCTTTTGCAAACTATTGGTAATATAAAATCAACTTGGACCGCGATGTAATGACAGGTACGGGTCAGTAACCGTCAAGCCGGAATTAAAAAAAATAATTACAAATAACGTTTACTAAATAAAACTCCTCAAAATATGGTAAAAAAATCAAAAATTTCAATTTATTTTAGTATCAACCTGTGTTTGAGATAAAATAGGCCGGGTATGATGGGCGGTTAGCCCCACATTTGCAGTAAGTCGGACGGAGAGCCATGCGTCATCGCATGATATACTCGACACATTGTGTGGTAATTTCCCTGTGCCGTTTAATTGCCATCTCACTGTACTCTGACGTGGAGGGATTAATTTATAGAGACACCTCACATGGCACACGTTTAAAACAATAATTTATCATCATTAGACACAAACATGTCGTATTATTTTATGGAAATCCGCGCGGGCGATCGAAATTAACTCAAAATTTTAAGTTTGTATTTTATGCGTATTTTAATTTATTGCTACTAATAGTTACTAAATATGGTATTTTTACTGTGAAATAGTACCTACCATAAGTTCAAATATGTTTATTAAAAAAAATATACATGTCTAAAGTAATTAAGATTAGTAGCGCAGTTTTTGTGTACGTCTGACTTGGGGCCAACCCTGAAAGAAAAATTATATTACTGTAACTCAATCCGAATGATTTTGACTAGTGCAACGTGCAAGAGCTTCCATATCGGTGTTTCTAACTCTGTTGGTTGCCATTGTGTTTTGATTGCCCTTCCGACATATTCACTTGCCCTCAAATTGAAGGGGATGTGCAGAATTCAGCCCAGAGAAACAAGGCTAGCGTTATTTTTGTAATACCAGCTCTTCTAGTTAAAGTGTTAATGTTATAACTCGGTGTACAGAGTGACGCAGAAACATCATATCTACAGAAATGGCGAGTCACTTCGCCTATAAATATTAAAGGAGGTCGGCTTATACATTTTTAATGCGACAAACGTCAGCGTTGTAAAATTACCCATTCAGTTTGTAAATATCATTAAGTGTTGTTTTTTAATAGTAATATCGCCAAAAATGTCTCTAATGTAGAGTTTAGAAATATATATTTCTGTACTAATCAAAATAGATACGAAGTCCAGGCTCAAAATTCTCCTCCTTTTGTGGTACAGCATTTGAACCTTGGACTCAACCAGACCCACCGACTTTGGCACAACCATAGCTCGACGGGAGTGGAAGTGAGCGAGCCACATATACAGCGGAAATGAGGCAGACGATGTAAAGCAGTGATGCGATGGAGACCAAAAACCGACTATAGAAGTCGGGACAGGCCCTTAATGAGGTGACCTGGTCCAAGTGGCGGGAAGAAGCTGGATGAGGACTGCCCTGGACAGGACAACCCGACCTCCATTACATGGTGGATAAGGTAATTAAGGCTGAAAAAGAGGGAGATTTTAATCTTCCATTAGTCGGTTCTATGCTAGTGATGAAGCCATCGGAATCAAGATATTTGATATTTGTTCATATTTAAAACATCTATTAAGCTCTTCTAAAATCAATATTTTCGGAAGCTTGTTCAAAAATAAATCTTTTGTCAAGTTAAATATACCATTGAAAGTTAATACCAGCTGTCATAAACAAATACGCTTTCAGCGAGGCAGTTAAGTTGATCTAATAAATTATACGTTGAAATTAAGTGCCATCAGACAACAGCAACAGCAGTCGTTTCAAATATGAAATGAGTTAAATCGCAGTTAACAGTATAATGCGTGCTTTTAGATTTTTTGTTAACACGGCGGTGCCGCGGCATTTCCTGCTACCGCATATGCCGATCGTATTGTTCTCGAAAAAGCATCTTTTGCTCCTCCGTTTAGGTTTAAAATAGAACGACTGTAAGCACACGACTTAAATTCTGGCTAAAGTGGTGATTAATTGTGATTTAAGCAGTTTTATATTTCGGTTGATATACCGTCGCGTCATTTTTAAACCATGACAATAGTTGAGAAGGCGCCCTCGTAAAACTTTTATTTTTATTACACAACATGCCTTGTAGTGTGTGTAGAAGCAAAGTAAATATAATTATAATTAAAATCGTAATATCTGTACAAGGAAATGTCCAATTAGGCAAAAGTCGGACATTGCAATGCGATAATTCCGCGAGCTCAATTGATTTCACGTCTGCAGATAAAGCCTGGATGTTGTCTAGAGGGCATGTTATCAGATCGACGTGCCGCTGTCGCCACAAGCCGCCCACCACGTGGGAAACCTCACATCCTTCTAGGTAAACTTATTAGTACACGAGTAATAAACACTTCCTCGTGCACGCTTCTCAATAAGCTAACGCATCGTATCTCGTTGCCCTACCAATATTTATTGCTTTTTTATTTGCATACATTACGCATATTTTTGTAATCTAACAATAAATTGAAAAGTATAAACAAAGACGTTATGTTACTAAACATTGGTGTAATTTGTGTTACAACGAGTAACATTGGTTTATGCTAATTTTTATGGCTATTTACGGACAATATGGAGTTAAGAGTTGGACATATGTTGCGAGTGGGCTTCATATTTTACAATCATAAAACGTATATGGAGCAATATGTGCATAAATGTCAATATTTGTCCGTGGAGCGGGCGCGGTGGGAGCGCGGCGCGAGCGTGGCCGCTGCTGGATTTATAAGCGACATTTAGTTCCTAAGCAGCGGCGGGGGCCGGCGCGCACAGCGGTATACCTCCGGCCATAGCGTCCAGCATCGTAATTGTCGATTAATTATCTCGAATTCAATAAAACATACGCCCTGCAGATGAAATTGTATAATTTTGAACTATAAAACTCCTCTAATAAGGCATAAGTGCCACACCGCCCGCCTGCAATATGTCCACTTAAAAATGTATTCGTAAACGAGTTATGGATTCAAATATTTTACCGTATGCGAATACGTGATGGCGGCGTGAGCGGGCTAACGGAGCCCGAGGAGGCGGCGGAGGCGGCTGCGGCGGCCGGGACGCCAGCGGCTGCCAGTTATGTGAAAGTACGAGTATGATGCGCGCCGTAAGTATTTATGTGTTCATTAATGCAAGCCTGTGTTAATAACGACGCATCACGTCCTCGGTTCACAAGCCACCAGCTCCGAGCCACACATTTATATTCTGTCGGTCGACTTGTGGCGTTTAGATTTGGATTATATTTGGTCATTGTCATTCAAATAACGGTTGGTAAAGTTTGTTTCATTTGTGAAACAATCATTTATATGTTAAGTGTGCTCATTGATCATAATGTTATCCTCTTTATTAACGTACTCGTAAAGTATTTAAAGTACATATCGTAAAGGAAACATCCATGTTATTATACTTATTTATGGTACTATGTATGTTAATATCGCCTGGTATGAACTTATAAAGCTCGAAAGAGGAATTCAAATAAATACTTATTGTCTTATGAATAGTCTTCACATGCGCAAAATAATAGTTTTCGATCACTTTGTGTCTTAACATCGTGGGGTCAATTATACTTATAAGTACCGGCATGCAATAAACTACGAGTAATTGACACATTTAGTAACCTTAATGGAGCTTAAGGGTAGCGCGACAGTTGTTAATAATTACACTGACACCTCAAATTAATTCAAAAAAACACAAAAACTCAACACCCACCTTATGAAGATAGATATAGTGTACAAATGACAAAAGGACATTAAAGTGGAATGAGACCAAATGACAAATTATAATAATAGAGCACACCTGCTATTCTTTTGATGCGACATTTCTCTCATTTATGACGTTAATCGAGCGGAATGCTCTCGTGTTAACATTGTTTTGTGAGCAACAAAGCAATGCGCTCACACAATGCTACACTTTTGTCATATTTTTTGTATCAAGCACAAAATTCCCTTTCATCTCACTTAATTTTAGATCAAACTATAGTTCTTACATTTAGATCATGTCATTATTGTCTTTGTTAACTGCATCGGTAAGTGGAATAACATCGCACGGTGCAAAGGTGTGATAGGAATATGGTCTTTGCGTACCTGGACGATAGGTTAAAAATAGCTTCAATCGTTGATTGGACTTAAGTTTAATGTGGATATCATTGTGGACAGATAAATAATAAGCGGCATTGCTTACAGCTCGCTTGGATGTCGCGTGAAGGTTTACGCAGTCAGTCGCGGGTCGTATTAGTGGATAGTTGCGTACGCGCAGGCGGCAGGTTTTGTCTAGCTCGCTCCACCTTTCTCGCACATTAATCTTCCACCGCGAGATGAAGAGATACACATTTATCATCGTGTCCGCGATCACACTTGAGAAACTCTTTCTATTGTACACAATCAATTCGATTCATATGTGAATTGTGACGTACAAATTAGGAAATGAGCCTCAATCAAAATTATAATTCTATTGTAAGGCTATTTTTGGTACGTTATATTAGGGCACATAAATAGCAGATGGGCCCGTGTAAATAAATTAGTCAGCGGTTAGGCGGTCGGCAAATATCCCAGAAATATTATTATTTGCATGAATAGCGCTCCGTATGACGGACAGCAGAAAGGGCTACCCGTAAACTTACCTTGTATTATTTTGTCATTATTAAATTCTCCTGTCACGGCCATGTTCTCATTTCTCCATAAGAAAATATTGTATGCAAAATTATATGACATTTGAATGAGCACAAAAAGGTCGTATCGGGGATTGTTTCGATGTAAACATATCAAAACTGAGATGAATTCTAAGAATAGCTGAGTTAATTGGGAAAAATGTGAACCACGAAATGTGAGCATACGATGTATTAGGGCGCTATTGTTACATATAACATTATTTCACTTATTATAGGAACAGAATGGTACTCTAAGTCCAATTGCCTGTCGATAATGAAACAAAATGAGTGAAATGAAGTGTGACAGGAGAGCCACAACACGGAGGTGCTTGAGAGGCAATGAAGTTCGGAGAGACTTAGCCGCGCCATCGACAAGTCCTCAACAAGCCTCAAAATGAAATTTCTCCAAGCCGTCAATCATTTTCCCCTCGCTGAGCCAGCCCCACCATTCAGCCGATGAGAGTTTGGTCCAATGTTATAGAAAATGGTTTTGAAGCTCTCCGGAATCTTATAAAATACTCTTTTATATCTATAGATTATTATTCATCTTTTTGGTATGAAAATGTATAAACCTTAGAAATAAGAACTAGATATAGGTGAAGAGGAACACTTGCCCAACAATAGAACTTAATATAGTAATTTGACAATTTGGAATTTGTCTCGGTAGTGTAGTTGTACTACGGTACGACTACAAAGCTGAGGTCTCGGGTTCGAATCCGGGTCAGGCAAATTGATATTAGGTTTTTCTATTATTATCAGCCCGAAGTCAGGAATTTGTGCCCGATATGGCGATAGGCTCGCCCCTTATCACATCGTGGGACGGGACATACGGCATACCTAAAAGGCGAAATGTGGGCGTCTTGGTACCACCTCTGTCTATCTCTTCTGGGGAAAAGGCGTGAGTTAATTTCTCCATACATTTGTGGTGGCCATTCAAATACAATAATAATATAAAATTACTTAATTTGTTATACTATTTTTTTCCATTTTTACATATTTTTACATTACTTAATATATTTACATTCCATGTTTTTGGTTCAACCCACAAGCATTTTGTTACAACAGTCTGTAACTTGCACCACAATAGATCGGTAATCGAGACATTATTCCGGCGTGTGAGCCCCAACCATCCATCTCGGCAGTTACGTGGAAAACTAGTCATATGACGTCCACGCTCCGATTAGGAACAATAAGTAATAATGCTAGACATAACGCGAGTAGGGGTGGTGCAAAAGCCACTATTTTTAAAAGGATTTTTCCTCGGTATTTCGAAAAATACAAGCTCGTTGTCTTAGCTCCAGACTGCAACCGAAAACGGAACCAGGTGTTAGTATTAGTGACTTCATATACAAAGCTACTAAAAATTTCGCAAGAAAAGTGGCTAGTGTTTTTTTGTAATTTTTACTTATCGTCGAATTTGGATATATAGTTTCCCTAAAATAATGTACATCTTTATATTTTTAAATACGCAATGACACGTAAGGGTTTAAATTATTATTTTAGCAATAACTAGGTATTTACCACCCAAACACGATGATATCTAAAAAAAACTGCGAAATGTTTAATTGCATTGTCTCTATAATCACTAAAACTACAACCAGGTTTTGTTTTTGGTCGTAGTCTGGACATACCCTGTATAAGAAAGGAAGTAAAATTAATATACGCCAATAATTTTCAGAATATTATAATTTCTCAGTACAATGGCATGTATGAAAGAAGTGATACTGCCCCATAAATCATTAATTCATCAACTCGTATGATACAATCGCTTTTAATTAACAACAGCAAGGCATGATTGTAAAATCATTATTATTATCTCTCCGCAACATGCTTGAAAATATGCTTAATTGGCCTTCAATAAGCGTGAGTAAAGTTCGGTAGAAAACTTAACATATTCTTGAAGCTTTTACATTCAGTAAGAGGGTTTCCACGTCAATCAATCTTTATAGAAATCTGACAACTTGTAGAAAAAGTAAGACTATTTTGTTTCGCAGAAGAAATTCAGTATTTACACAAGTAAAAGTACAGTGCGGCTATTTTTTCCATTACAAAAATATAAAGACTTAATAGTAGCTCCACACATCCCATATATCAGAAACAGAGACGTATAAATCTCGCGAGAGAGTACTAACCACAACTCATCCAGGACCCATCATCCACTAGTGTGGTCGCTGTAATATTTCTTACGTGATTAATACATATTCTATCCTCTTTTTATTACCTCCCGTCAAAATTAGATTCTTCAAATTGCTACGAATGTTTAGTGCTTATTTAAAAACGTATTTAAAATCTGTTATGGAGAATGCAACTACCTACTTCCAGTTTAAAAAGCCAGTTTTCGGACTTATCAAAAAATAAACAGTCCATGGTGTCCAACGGTACAATTTGAGCTCGAGAATGCAGCAGACGAGCCATTGCGCCGCAGACGGAAAAATATTTCGGAATTGAGATTGATGTCGCACGCATGTGCAGACGGCCTGTCTCATGTCTGTATGCAAAACAACCCGCTCCCAAATATAGAACTAATTTATGATCATACTCGCCGATTATGTGTCGCTATAAATAAAAGTAGCTACTCCCGCTTTTCACAATTCATTAAGTTCTTTACAGTGTTTCATGCGTGACTCACTAATAGTTTTACCGCTCAATTTCAGCACACATTATTGCAATGACAAATCGTTTTATGGTACTGCTAATATCATAAACAAATCAATGCATCGTAATTATACGAGTGTCACCAATAAATAATTAAAATAAATCCCATTTAAGGGTTAGCTCCCACGCGATAAGAGGTGTTATTTATACACCCTCATCTCACAAAGGAACCGCTGCCGAATATCAACCATAAATATTGGGCTGAGGTGTAATTTTTCACATACCACGTCTCCTCGAGCGTCGCACCTTTAAAATAAATGCAAACAAAATTTAATAGGGAGAGATGCGCGGGATCGCGGGCTTCGAGTAAAAATAAACTATACTCGAACTCAACCAATCGTTGGGAAATATTTTCTTTTGAGAGAATAAATAGGCTATTGTAATATATATTATCACAAATTCCATTATCAACTGTTGCAGGCGAGTGGCGCGGGATCAAAGCGCCGCCGCCAAAATGCTACCTGGTGACGTTTGGTGCCCCGTAGCCGATAACCATCTATACAGATACCAGCCTGAATGAGCTCTCATTTAAAACAATACCCTCGTACATAATTAATACCGGCAACCAAATCACCATAGTGTAACTCGAACAAAAACGACATGGCTCGGTCAAACAAAAACTGGTGAGAATATGTTTTGCAGTTTGGCTGACACACGAGGAGTAAGTTTGTGCGAGTCGGAGGCGCTGATCGCGGCCCTTCGTTTATTTACGATTATTGGTTATGGATAGAGTTGATCGGCGGCCGGCAATCCCACGAGCCTCGTAACGCCTCGGACTTGCTCCGGGAAAACTGAGGGTGCCGCCACTGACGGATATATCCGTCTTCTGGGAATACTAGGACGTTTGCAAAATTATGAATCGCTAAAACGCATTATCCTTCACACGTCGTGAGATCGATGAGCTACACCTACATAGCAAGCGTAAAAAACAACATCAAATGTAAATCCGTAATAATGCCTTCACATGGTCGTACGAAAGACAAACAATAAATAGCGCTATCAATATTTGTCACAAAGTAACGTTTCCATCAAATAATTCGGCGGCAATAAAAAACGGATAGAGACATCGCACGCATTTGTAATAAAAGTCTCACCATAAATAACCATCATGAAATATAATACACCTGCAATCTTGGGAAAATGGGAAAATCATTTTGGGAGGGCGGGCGCGGTCCGCCGTAATATTGTTATAAATGTACTTTTCTGAAGGATATAAATAATAATGGTGACCGCGCGAGCGCTGGCCGCTCGGGGAGAATGTCCACACTAAGCACTCGCGCCATGCACCGAAAATGTACAACTTGCTATTTTAATTTCTTAGTTTTTATATGTCGTATGAAAGGGGCAAAGGTCAAAATAGGGAAAAAAATAAAAAAAAGTAAACGACACTTTTAAATTGTATTGAAGTCACTTTTGGTGGAAAATGAAATTAAAAATCATCGCTGTCCGTGCATGTGCAATATTTTTACTACGGATTGTCGGTTCTCTAGGAATCTGACCTATTGAACAAAACGCGACAACGATGTTGTAACTTCGCATCAGTTCTCTGAGACCGTGGTAAAGTTACACCCCGTTTGTTTGGCAATATATTTCACAACACTCACAATATCTATCATAAAATGCTATTTATTGAATTATTATTTGAAATAGGACACTATAAACAAAAATTTAACAAATATTTATGACTATTACAAAAAAAAAAAAAACAAAAAACAAAATAAACAAAACAAACAAACAGTCGTATTAGAAGAGCAGATAGTTGCGTTGTTTTCGTGGAGGGCGGCGGTATAGCGAGGCGTCGCGGCCGCGCCGCTGGGAGTCATTTCGTTCCGACAGCCTGTAAATTCTCCATTACTCGATATGAAATATGCCTAGATGCCCCGCGCTTCGTTTACGAGCCACTGCTATGATTTCTGATACATCGCTCGATCGCCATTCTTCGCGTTAGCCGCATTAAACATTGATCACTTTTGTAGACAAAAATATCGTTGAGTGTAAACGTACGCGCCTGCACGTTCCGCGACAAAATTAGAACTTTGAATCACGAAAATCAGCCCTAAATTGATGGGCCTGGAATTCACCTCGCATTCATTAAACATGACAATAACGTTCGCAAATGAAAGGTTGATCGCAGGTGAGGCTTTGTTTTCAACTTATTCACGATAAGCCAACGTCCCCTTTCAGCTAAATGACTCAACTAAATAATTATACCTTTATACGAATCTCGCATTACAATATTTTGCGGTTTCAACACAAAATTCAGCTTTTGTTCTCGACTCGGTTTAATGGCTTTATGCGACCACTAAAGTGATATTATTTCAATTAAGAGCTTGATTTAGCCGCGCCGGAAAAACTCAAAACAATGAGCTGTCCGCGATCGTGTCGAGAAAATAATGCGCAATGAAGCATCTGATTTGTGTGCGCAGTGAACACGGCTACCCAAATATTCGTACGTGCAGCCGACACTTAAAAATAAAGCTTATAGCCCATCGCCGCCGCCGCAGCCGGGATATGGAAGCGATCAATTACCGAGTTATGAAAAGTGTTGTGACACCGAATAGGCCACCGTATTAAGGGGCGTGTTTTAACAATTATACACGTCGTCACTTGTCTTGTAAGACATTAAAATAAGATCAATACTATTTATGTATCTGTGAGCGTATTAACGGCACGCACCCGCTACTCTTATAATGCAATAAATCGTCTGGAAAATATAACCGTCATCGGTGTGTCATAGTCGCGTCGTCGGAGGTATGCGCCGGCGCGCGGCTGCGCTCGTCTCTCGTCCTGCGCCGTGTCGCCGTCGACCCGGCCGCGTCACGAGACCCATGCCCCATAAATCCTAAGGACGTAAATAAAATGTGGCGTTCCATATTTTAAAACTTTATTTTAATAGCCCACTACTCAACGAGAAATTAAGATGTGTTTATTAGTTAGACGCTCGTAGTACAAACAAGTCTTTTCATAGGATAGTTTAGTCCGCACTATCATAAAACCGTATTCGAGCAGCTTAATGTGGACCTTTTAATGGCCGGACATTTCCTAAACATGTGATGATAGACACACATTAATGCGGGCAAGTACAAATTTAATTATAGAGTTTTGTAATTATTGAATTTCAAGAAAACATGAAACTTACTAACTATCAAATAAAATAATACCTTTCTCATAAAATATATTATTTTGCTACTCGTAGGCTTTATGTTTGTTTTCGCCAGATCGCAAATATCAAATTGGCTTAAACAATCCGCTGAAATTCCGCATTATAGTACCAACAGTAATCAGGGTGGGAGTTTATGTATCGGAAGAAGTGTATGGAGAAAGTTTTTCGCCTATACCATATTCCGACGCGCCGCCGTATTATAAACAACCCCTTCCGAAACTATTTGAAGAAAAAATCATGTTTTAACGCTAAAAGATGTGTCATAAAGCGAGCGCATAAATTAGTTTTGTAGAACAATGTTAAGTGGTGGAAGAACGCCCACAACAGCTGTCCTACTAATCAATTATACGTTCTCGTAATATGACTGTTGTCTTGACGACTATAAAATTACCACACATAAAAATTTTCCTGTGCCAAAAATCAACATCACCGGCGGAATGTTAACAACACTATATTTTTCGACGCGATCTTAATCTCTACAAATTGTTGAAAATGAAAATTTTAATCGCGCGCGTTTAATACAGCGAATGTGCTAATAAACATTCCATGAAATTAACGAAACATCGGCGGTTTTGATAATCATTTTTAAACAATAGCCGAAATGTTAAGACGAGGCTATAATTTAATTTGGCTGGCGTTGACTCGATGCCAGGATGAGTAATTCCCGCTAGCACATCGTGATTCCTATTTTATTACTATATTTTATCTCAATTGTTAAATGTGAAATAAAAATGTAAGTTGTCTCCCACCAATAAATATTCATAATGTTTTGCAATAATTAATGCTGTATTTAAAAAAAATGGTGATAAGAATTTTAAACTTGCGCGATGCAAGATTTTTTCATTTTGACAATTTAAATAAATTCTTTTCAATTAATAGATAATCGTTTATTCATGCGATATAATTTGATAAGTACGTATTGTAATACTTTACGATGGACGTGTACCAGTGACCCCCTGGAACGGTTTATCGTTCACTGAACAATTTATATCGCGTCACCCTTAGACGCTGCCAACGGTGTATGCACTGATCTATTCATGGTTATAATATATTTTAGTTTACTGATTTGTTGCTCCGAACTTATCGACCGAAAAGTCTCTCGTAGTTTCTGATACTCACGACACAAGACCCAATCTTAATGTGGGGTCAGAACTATGTATGTGACTGTTAGGTGTATTTATTATTATTTAATTATTACTTATCATTGACTGCCTCGGTGGCGTAGCTGTACTGAGGTACGATTACAAAGCTGAGGTCTCGGGTTCGAATCCCGGGTTGGGCAAGGTGATATTGGGTTTTTCTATTCATTATCAGCCCGGAGTCAGGAATTTGTGCCCGATATGGCGATAGGCTCGCCCCCTATCACATCATGGCGGGGAACATACAATGCGAAATGTCGGTGTCCTTGTGGCGCCTCTGCCTACCCCTTCAGGGATAAAGGCATGAGTTTATGTATGTATGTATGTACTTATCATTGGTACTAACGCAAATCTCGAACTGTGTCCTCAAAATCTGAGTACGGGAAAAAGTTGTAGCAGCTCTATAGAGTCGCGTAAGAACTTATGCGTGGGACGAGATCGAACGAATGTATGATTTGCAAGTGTTCGAACAACGGTGACTATTCTTTTACGTCTTGTGACCTCCTTCAATGGCTTTCTTGACCAGGAGAGATGGTTATTGCAATGTTTTTATTTTGTACTGAATGCTGTTTTGATGCGTGTTTTTGCAAATACAATATTTTAAAAGGTCTCCTACATTTATGACACCTGATGGTATTAAGAAACCAAACCGATCTTGTAGAGATTTCATAGCATATTATTTGAAGAAAACATGAAAACACTGGTGCAACTTATACTGATATCATGTGTAGTAAAAAGTTATCAATTCTCATAGTCAACGAGCTGTCTGTCAGAATAACAACAGAATTTTAAAGCTTGCTTCCTTCAAACCGCCTGTGAAATAAGCAGTGTTTAGATCTATAAAATATTGCCGGATTACATAATAGAATATTTTCCGCTGGAGGAAATACGATTCAAAGATTCTCATGTGGAGCTCACATGCATTTCATACACAAACGTGCAGCGCGACAGTCGCGGCGACGTGACGACAATAGCCTACACAAGGCATACATCACATTCCACCGGCGTGTAATAAAATTTTATAAAATCACGGTTATCGTAAACAGAACAAATAGCAAACTTTACGAGCCATTCGTCGAGCTTTTCCATTTGCATGATACGGGAATGTCATAGCACTCCCAACGTTATAGCTACATCCTCACACTACGAAATGATTTATTTCACGAGTATTATTTTTACCAGAGTTATTGGCAGATACGTAACCAAACAGTCTCACACGGTAACCACGTAAATGTTTTATTTGTAAACCTGTCCGGACGTCCAAACTTTTTACAATCGCAATGATGAGTAATATAATGATGTCGGTTGCGAGACAGCTGTGCGTAAGTAGCATTAACGTTTAATATTTGACTATGTAAAAGCCGTGAAAATTAATGGCATCATATCGGCTTCCTCTTTTTACTGCTGCGTCCATAAACAATGTGTGAACAATCATAAACGAAAAATAAGAATAGACAATAAAACGTCAACGAAACACGCGGCGTATTTACACGGCTCCCCGACGGACGTATTTAGAGTTGTTAGCGCTTCTTAATAATAAAAAGGTTTTAACAAAGGCCCATTAAAAACTGAAGTCATAACAGGAAATGTGATACAGTGGGCGGCGAGTGTTAAGGATTACCTCTTTCATCATAACGGCGCGGTGAGCGGCAGCTGGCGCATCCTCTTTATGTGGTTTCTTCACGGCATCTCTTTAATAATCTTGTTTATTTACGAAACTGGAACGGCCATAACATACCGACAAGACTATAGAGACGCGTTAATGACGAACATATCAATTACATTCTCCCGAAACTCTTTATGAAAACGGAAATTATAAAACTATATATACACAGCGGGGAACACAATGACATTTAAATTACAACAAGTGGCGTACGTGATGAATGGAGGCAAAACCAGCGCCCCACAGACGGGCACAATATTAACCCGAATACTCAATACAAACACGGGAGATAGAGCAAGCAATAAGCGTTCTCTTGGGCTAATGACAACAGTGGCATCTTGGGCTGATATCTCAATATGGTAGGTGCGAGCAGTTAATTAACACATGACGCTTGTCGTGGAAATAGAATTCCTGTAAGCGAGTGGTGGGTGCGCGCGCGCCCCGGGCGACGCCGCCCGCCGCCGCCGCGCCGCTCCTCGCCCGCTCCGCACCCGTTGTTTGTTTACAAGCAACGAGACTTCATTACGCCGTTGGCTAATGTATTCAGCTTCAGCCTCCACGTTAACAGCGACACTTCTCGGAATCAATATGCTCGTCGTATGTTTTGATTGGCTGTCGACTTGCCGAGCAACACAATTCCGCCTTAAGCTTCTGCCGCATAGAACATACTTCCACTCGACGTCGTTGCGCAACTTTAATGACACCGAATACAAGGAACGGATTTCAGTGTTAATACTTGCCGGGGATAAATTTCCAATAGTGGTAACGACCTCTGCAATTAACTTGTCCAATTTTAGGGTTAACACGCATTAATTTGTTTTATTAACAGCTTTAAACGTTTAACCGTTTCCTGTTCTGTCTTCGATGTGTTTGTTGATTATTTTTATTTTCTTAAAGCAAAGCCAACGATGCCCAAAACACTGCACCGCAAATATGCCCCTGCCGTTTGTAAGTCAAACTAAAACCGCAGAGCGACGTCGCGTACAACTGACAAAGCAAAGAGCGGTATTACTAAATCCATTGAAGTAACATTTGATCCCTACGCCCCCAAAAATAATAATGTTTCATCTTATAAAAATATTTCTCTTACGACTGTCGCGCGGTATATCACGGTATTTGTCACAGAGGATCACCCTTTATGTTCGTTTCCAGTCAAACCCCTTAGATAAGCGAGCCTTTTATATGCCAAATATAATATATTATGCTTTACAATTTTTCTTTCGGGTTTAATGTAGACATGCCAGTAATTTTCGTGATTAATATAGTTTGATAAAATTATACTTTTTTAATTTAATTTTATTAATTACTACATTTCCGGACTCTAGATATAATATAAACTAACAATATAGGAATATACAAAAGCTGATTGATTTGAAGATTCGGATTGGAGATAATTATGAAATTATTATTTCTGATTGATAATTCTGACTATAATGGGTATTACTGTATTAAAATCTTTGCGTACACTGTAGATTTACGCCAAAGCATACATTATGTGGTGAAAGTAAAATCTAGTAGTGAGATTTGTATGCCCTTTTTTATGTAGATTTTTAGTTAAATTACGTTTATCTTTTTAATGACCTTTATTTTATGGAGTAACTTCAACTTTAGGTAGAGTTGCAAGTTTGAATGCAAAATTAAACTAAATTTTCGCATGTCCACATGCCTCTAGCGCACACAAGCCATTACTTCCAACATATGAGCAACGCAAAAATATCAGCATATTATGGGTTATCAGAGGCAGAGTCGCGTCTCCGAGACTCCGGCCGCTATTCATGTCCCGCACCGCTTAATGGATTGCTCGCTTTCATATTCCGAAACGTACGCAATCTTTGCGCTTGTATACCCACGTATTCATTTTATAGTTTTTACTGATTAATACATAATAAAAGTTGTTTCTAATAGCATTTTCCGATACAAATTTTGAAGAGCGCGTCACCCATCTGTTTGTGCGGCTCCCCTTTCATATGGAAGACGAAAACAAACAGAGAATGTGCCAAATAGCAAACAATATTATACGGAATGCACAATAATATCAGTTCCGGCGGGTTGGGAGGGCCGCGGTGTTTGCTTCCGCGAATAAATATGAAATTCGAAGTCTCTCGCCTCGGCTTGAGAAGAGCAAATATTACAGGTTTGCTTTGGTAAAATGATAACCGTCAAGATTGAAAATTTGGGTTTAGTCGCGCCCAAGGGGGAGGATATTGAATATGCGGATGGGATATTCTTATTCAGAGTGGCTTATAAACAGTTTCGAATAACTTTACCGTAAGGGTTGAATTCATGTTTGTTGTATTAGTGCTTGGCCCTCTTATGGCAGGACTTCTGTCTAGGAAATTCATAGATGTATAGTTCACCTAGAATCATGAATCTAATAAAATTAATTGTATATGGAACCATGCCTTAATTTATTATCTAAAGAATCGTATAAAATAGTTTTATTTCAATGTGTAACATTCGCGTAAATCTAAGAAACCATTATTATCTAAAGAGTCAAGAGCACGCGTGGATTGATACACACCCGAAAAAAAACCTTTATTTTAAAAAAAAATATCTCGATACTGGAATTAAAACCTCCACCTGTCTTTCCATAGCCATGTGCCATCACTCAAGTGCGCCTCAGACCTTGTCGAAGAAATCATATTATTTAATCATATATTTAAGCGTATATTCCAAAAGTAGTCTACTATAATAGTTTCTTAGATTTTCGCGTATGTTACACATTGAAATAAAACAATTTTTACGGAGTGTATCGCGAATTTGGTTTAATTTTTACATTATAAACTTCCCGACGTTTTGATTATTACGAGGCGGACTGACGTCGTTACTGTTAAATAATCACGAAAAATGTAAAGTAATCGAAACATCGCTAAGAGTAAAAAATATATAAATTAAACTAAATCCGCGATAAAACTCGTAAAATGTTTTATTTCAGTAATACATGTTAATAATTTCCCGTATTTACGAGTGTTTCCCAATACAAGTGACCGGATCGCGTCCCAGCACAAGCGTCAGACAGCAGACACAGACGTACTCGATCCCCACCTTATCATCCCGAGAGAATAACTTCTAGATTTATGTTATTTGTAAAACTTTATGTCGTGCTTTGTTTCCCTCTTTACGAACTATGGAAATACTGTTTTATTGCGGCAAGGGTTCGTTTGTAATGTTTATTTGTTCACCTATGTTATATACGCTATTTATGTATGTCCGAGGTTGTTGCTGCATATAAATTTATAGAAATACGTCGGAATTGTTAAGGTTTTATTTGTTTTTTAAGAATCGATATATTAAGTACTAAGTACTTTGACATAATATATTCAAGGTTATTTGTTCGGAATATAAATTACACACAATCATCAAAATGCAATTAGACAATTACCGAATTTATTTTAATTACATTTATATTTTTCAGTCTTAACTTTGACACTACGGTACGATTACAACGCTGAGGTCTCGGGTTCTAATCCCGGGTCGGGCAAAGTGGTATTGGATTTTTTTAATTCATTGTCAGCCCGGAGTCAAGAATTTGTGCCCGATATGGCAATAGACTCGCGAAATGTGAGTGTCCTGGTATACCTCTGTTTACCCCTTCTAGGAAAAAGGCGTTATTTTATGTATGTATATCTTAACCTTTTATCATAATATCATTGTGGCGACTGTTGAGAATTTAATACAAACCTACTAAACTAGAAATAAAATAATATTATTTTCAATTATAGGATGGAAATAACCAATAATAATTTGAGATGTAATTATAATAAATAGACTCACAATCTAATTATGAAATTTTATTACCAAAGGGTGGGAGGAGGACCCACTAGCTATTATCACTTAAAATTATCTGAACTTATTGGTGGTGATTAAACTACTGACATACCATGAATTAAAGTTGTAGGAATCTCATCAGATTTTGCAAACTTACAACTCTTACAAATTGGATTGCCCAACCAGGAGGATTGGAACCTTGAACCTCGCCGTTGATAGCCCATATAAGCAAACACTCAACCAATGAGACGACCACTTTAGCACAAGACATAAAATGTACAGAATTTAGTAGCACTTAAAAGTCAGTTTTTTTGCCTCACGATAGGACCACGTTTTTAGATACATCAATAAAATTATCCACGTGTCTTCACGAGAAATGTCCGAAAACAAGGTTGATTTGGTTTGCCGGTATGGCCTCGATCCCAAGGTAAGGGCTCGCGATTGGAGTGGACGATAATAGAGAAACTTGACGAGTTCGATACCCGCTGCACACATCAACACGGCGCGAAAAGTCACCGAATACAGAGCTTTGTTGTATACAGAACTTTGTTGGTGATATAGCTAGAGCAATAAAATAGGAGTGAACAGATAATGCCCCCGACTGCGTTTATGAACACTGTCAACTAAGATCATTCAAAACCAAAATAAAATATTCAAATTAAAATCTTGTTTCTATCTTTTCAGATCTTCAATGAATTTAATAAAGAAAGCCGATATTGACGCAGTCGGTTTTTTTTTATTTACTTGCAAAGCTATAGTAGGACGTTAAATAATTCTCATTCCTTCTTTTTTAATTACATTTGGTCATTTCAAAAACAGGCAATGCACCTAAGAGCGATTTTTGTATATCAGCCATTTACTTTAAATAATTATTCTACACAAAAATCCTCTGTCGTAATATAGTGATTCAAATATAACATATTTATAACTTATATCATCAAGATGGAATTCAAAATAGTAGAACACAAAACAAAAAAAAAACAAGTTGGTATCAAAACTACATCACTGGGATTTTATTTTGAACGAAACAATAAAGCATAAAGTGCGAATAGTTGCGTCGACAGGCGGGCAGGGCGGACAGGGGCCACTTTGTGCAATGTCATCGGTGCATATAAAAAGTTATGACCGCTGGTAATATTTCCGAGAGGCTGCGGCGTGTGTGAGACGGCCGATGTGTCGATGTACGATGTGTCGCCAGAGGAAACGATATGCAGTAAACGTGCGGGCGTGAGTCTCGCGGGGCCACTGCTCGCCCCCGCTGACCCGCCCGATTTTATGCCAATTTTCATAAAAATAAATCTGACTCGCGTTGATTGAACCAGTCGTCGGCGCGCGTTCCTGATCGACTTTCTATTTTATTGTTATTATCTCAGACGCGGTAGGGTACGAATTATTGTTTTGCCATTTGTTCACGAAAAATACAAACGTCTGCCGCTCGGTTTTGTGTAAGATTCTTTTTGTTCTTTGGTAGAAATGTATATATCTAAAACTCATGATCAGCTCGTTTCGGGCCATTTGATTTTAAAATTCACATCAAACAAACTTTAGTTCCCACTTTTTATTATAAAAGCCTTGAAAGGTGTAAATTTATGCATAATAATTTGTTGGGTGACATGAAATCAATTTAGTTACTTAGAAAAAACTCGCGCCGACGGATGCGAGACGTGAATGGATCATTCGGCGAGTTGATAATCGCCCCGGCAAAGCTTAAAACGATCGGGCGGCCGCTATCGCTGTTAACATCTGATGGAACAAGTGTTATGGCATCGTACGCCGCCTTATACGATTGAAGGCATTCCCGCTGAGATATTCCGATGGTTATCGGCGGCCACACACGGCAGCAACAGCCGGCATCTATAACTAGCCGACGACCGACTCCAATTTGCGACACTTTTACGCTCATAACAACATCAGATACCATTTAAGTTAACCAGTGCCATTTCGAAGCGTGTTTACTTCAGCCTACTTTTATGTTTCAGTAATAAATAAGATGAGGTGAGACGCGACTGTATCTCTAGCGCAATACCTACCCGCCACCCGGCCAGTTAAATAAAATGAAAGACGAGTCCGCGGCGGGCGGCGTCTGCGAGACACAGTTACACGCCACGCTGCTCGTATGGACAAAAGTGCAGAGTGTAGTCAAAGAAGCATGGCGGGCGTTCGTGATTTATCGTCGGCCGCTTTTGAATATTAAATAATCTTTAATGGGAGCGCATGATCGGCCCATTAGCCGACGTCGCTCCTTTCACGTTTAATAAAGAGTCATTTATAAGCCAGCGACGCTTTTCTCTTATCTCAACGAAGTATGTAGCGCGACTGAGAGGTGCCGCCCTATCAGGATTAATTCATATTTTTATCCGTGTACGTAGGTGTTTTAATGCTTAAAATATCCTCAATTAAATACCACGCTCATACCGGCCTTGTAAACATGCTTATCTCATAATTTACTAATTCTATTACGGCGTGCCTGTCCTCTATCTAGGGTATTGTGGCCTTCGTACAAAACGCTTCGAAACTCAAATATAGATAACAATTAGTATCGGTTCGATTCCCACGTTTAGTGAGTATCACCTCGTGGAGTGATTAGGAAATCGACCGTTTCCTCGCGCCGGCTGATTGCGTGTAATGTCTCGGCTTTGGACCTCGTCGCTCTCGCAAAATTGTCCCACCAATGTTCCCTGCACGAGAACAATTGTTTTCAATAGATTTACGAAACTGTAAAGTTTACATGCTTATGTTCGCGAGTTAATACATTACTTCACACATATTCATGCTTACTGTAATATGGGTATGTACGTGAGTGAACATTGAAATTATAGATCGTGGGTATTGAAATTAATCAAGTGACTTGGGTTGAATATCAGATAGAAGAGACTCGTGGTATTTAATAAAATAAACTACCACTTGTAAATAAATAAACAAATACACCCAACAGTCACACTTAGTTCTGACTACACACTAAGATCGAGTCTTGTGTCGTGGGTATCGGAAACTACGAGAGACTTTTTAGTCTCACAAACACCCAGACCCGAAACAAATACCTGTGGATCACACAAACATTTGTTTCGGTGCGGGGATCGAACCCGCGACCTCTCGTTTCACACCCGGCGTCTAACCAACTGCGCCACGGAGGCTTTCAATAAAAGGAAAACCTGTTTAAGGCCGTCACAACATGCACTGTTCGTTTAAAAACATCAAATCAGTTAATTACTCACAATAATAGAAGCTAGTATATTTAAAAATAGTTGAATTAAAATTAAAAAAGGGAAACATTACAGTAAGTACCAGCTGGTATTAAATTAAGATTTAAAAAATAAAAATATAAAACAACTAATACTAGATAACAAACAAAATGTGTTTCGAAAGATCTCGATAAATATGAGCTACATACATATATACATATTATTATGTCACAATTCGCTTCTTCAAACATTTGATCCACCTTGTTAATTTATTCAGATCATATTACCTACTTGATAGAAGTTCCATTAGTAACTTGTACCTACATTGCACCTACCTAACAAGAAAATAATTCGGTATTTCCCTAGTTGTGTAGATAGTAAACAATCCATGCAAATCATAGTAGACATATTCAATGCAGCACTAAAATGTCATGTACAAAAACCATGAAATCCTTTACGATTTCACAACACCGAGGGAAAAAAAGGTTTTGTTGCGACAATCAAATCTCCAACATCGTATCTCATAGCTTCTCTCCCACAATCAACACAAATAAATAACTGGATTACATTAGAAGGCTTAAACCTCATTATCTGTACAAAGGGTATATAGTAAAAACTTATAATGTGATGTCATTACAGTCAAATGCCCTGATCGATGACGTTTAGATATTTTCGTAATTACAGTCAGAGCAAGTTTTTGTGTGGTGCCTAATACTTTCCATATAGAGCGCGTATGGTGTGAGCGCGAGACGCGAGTGCGCCGCGAGAGCGTCGCGAGTGCAGGTAATTGTGCAGATTAATCCCGGCGGTGAGCGCAGGTTAACATAACTCGAGGGCGCACATCGGCGGTTACGACTTCCTAATGACACTTCGATCGCGGCCGCCGCTCATTATCGCGAGACATTCGATCGGCTCACTCGAGTTATTCCTCTTAATATCGCGGCGGCGGTGGCTGAACGGTCGGGATATCGTCACGTATGTGCAGCCCACAAGCGTAATTATATCGGCGCAATTAAAGCCCAACTAATATATTATAATCGTTCTGTCAGCATTGATGGTTTTTGCAAAAGAGCCGGCGGCCGACGCCGCGCGTTTTGCTCGCGTTCTCACCGACGCGCCGAGGTACTCGCAACACCCCGCCGCCGATGATACCTACCTCATGCCGAGCCTCCCGGCAGATTGTCATTTTTCTATAAATAGCTACAATCTAAGAAACATTCCGCAATTCCCCAGGTTTCTTGCGGACGCGGACGCTTGACGCGGAGCCAACTCCGACAGTCATAAACACGGTTGCATTTATCAGAAAAGGCGAACGTTATAAACATTAAACACAGGTCTTCTATCGGATTCATATTGTAGGGATCTACAATCGCCTTACATAATGCGAGCGATTTGTTCAAATTACACGGCGGATAGTGACGTATGTACATTAGGCAATCACATTGACGTGACTGCATAATAAACGGGTAGGACGGTTTGATTTCCTTGCGAATCATGAGAAAATTGTTCTTTAGACAAGAACGAAGGCGCTCTTTGAGAACACCCGACGGATAAGAATAATTACATACATTGATTGAACCCTTATAATCGGAGTTCATTTAATAGTCGACAGATGTTAATCGGCGCGTTGACTATAATTACGATTCAATTCCTGACAGCAAAAACGTTAACGCGCATGCGTTTGGGCCACACTCTAGCTCAGATTTATTGCAACAATATCATACAACGGTTGTTTGCATTTATTTGCTGAGCACTCGTGTTAAATATAAAGAGCGATAAACAACCTCTATCAGAAGTGAAGCGACTGCGACAAGACGCGCCACTGACGCGGCCAACTTATACTCCACCTTTACAGGGCACACGCAAATCAACACACACCGCTGGTAATGGTAGAAACGGTGGAAAAATAATAGTTCCATGACTATTTTTACTATTCATTATTAATTATGTAGGCAATAATTTGAACCTCCAACTGTGTATCTGAAAATATACATTACTATTGCCGATATTTTTCGATCGTTTTCAAATAAAAACAACAACTTGAAGATCATGTGACTAGTAAGTAACATTTAAAGATAATTTTAAAATACAAATACTAGAATTTTCCTAAAATTTCAGCATTTTAAAACTGTTGTACCAAAACGACGACGACGTCGATAAAAGTTTAACATTATTTTCTAATCATATGAATTAAAATTGCAGACATAAACTACTTAGAAGATATACTTGCCATGCAGGTTTGCAAGTGGGAATAATTATCCAATAATATAATTTTATCTATATTGTCTGCAAATAAAAGTTTTCGACACAAAATGTTTTGACTGACAGACTTAACGAGTTCGTATTAAAATGTACATTGTACACACTCCCGTTCACAAGGTTATAAATATCACTTAGAAAATTACCACATCGTCAAATGATTTAAACACGTTACAAAACAGCGTATAAACTATGGCCGTTTTAATTAGCGTTCATAGTAACGTGTCGGATAGAGTTTTTTCACATTTTTTCCATTGTATGTAAAACAGCGGTTGAGTTCATCCATCACTTCATATTCGCGGCATACTGACGGTATTTGTATTACTTCGTGCCGCCCTACTGCCTCTACACACGCTAATTGGGTTCAACTTGAAAAAAAACACTTTTTTGTAATGGATAAAGTACGTATCGCGACACAAAATCGCATTGATTTCGATAAGTATGGCGAGGTAATTGATTTTATGACGTTCGCGACCGGTGTAAGATAGAAAATGTGCATGTTAGCCTGCGTTATCTGTAAGTTGTTAGACAGCTCTTGCTTGTACCCGCCTTGTCAATATAATGATTATTGTTTGATATAAGGTGCGGGTAACCGCTGAATGGTGAGTGCTGATAGTGTGATGGTGTGATAGCAGTATCGTGTAGAGATAGTATTCAAATATCACAGTCATAAATGCCATAGGCGTGCTTGTTAAGGCGCGCATGTAAATTCTAATCCTTGTTGCATTTCGAACGGGGCGGCCTAGTAATTATGTGCTTTCATTTGTCTGTTTCTCGGAACAAACGAGCGAGCCCCGCGCCGTGTAAGCCCGCGCCATGTAAAGCAGTTAGCAGTACTCTAATCTCGCACTGCCATTAATTTAAAGAATACGTCTGCGTAACCGACTTTACCAACAACGTCGAAACACAATTCTCCTTCACATTTTCTTATTTGCATATTAAAATAATTTCGAGTAAACGCAATACGTAAAGTCGCCTTCCACCCGCTTCTGACCGCATCCCAAACGGCGTACGAGGCTTTTATCGCGCGTCGTAAAATAAACTTTATGTTGATTGTGTTTTAATATAATATCTGTTCCAATATCGCGGCATTAGGTCGGTTCGGAGTCGGCGCGCACCAGAACGATGACAGATAAAGGCGGGTTGTGCGCCCAAATAGATAAACTAGTGTGGAAATTAATGTCTACATTTACTGGTGCATGAAGTTGTAGTTAATTATAGTTTTATAGCTATTCGCTTTTTAAATGTATATTATTAACCACAAAGGCTAACCATTATCGTTCTAAAAGGAAGTGTATAAATTATCCCTACTTAGTTTGGAGCTTATCGCGAGACACATACAAATATTTTATCAAACCTTATAGAATTTTTCCCTGAACCATGAAATTGTACTTAATTATAAAGATAATCGGGAACGCAGTTTATTTAAAAAGTGCAGCTATTGTTTCGTAATGCGCATTGTTGGAGCTTTGTTTACACGATCGTCACTCCACAGGCATTTTATTTTTTTCTGCTAAGGACCACTAGCAGTTTGAAGATAGACTAGGTTTTTATTAAGATAGTACGGCATATTAATCAGGATAAGATTAACTTTTGCAATAGATAAATTGACGTTATATTTATATATAGAATTTAAAAGAGGTATCCTCGATATAAAAAAGCTCTACATTTTTTAAGTTATTTATTCCTTTTCACCATCAGGCTTTTTGCTGGTTGGAGAAATTTTCATACAAGAGGTATTAAGCAAACGATTCTTGCTTGACTCAGTTATTATTCCATTTAAAAAACACAATATTTTACTAGTTAAAGCAATTATGAATCGAGTAGAGTGAAATGACCCGGATATCGAATTCAAAAACCTAATTCGCAGAGTTTGTATCTGCTCTAGTGGGCCAATGTGCTAATGCATTTGTTATGCATGCGATCTTGATAAATAATAAAATATAAAATTCAGTGTATAACAATTTACAAGACAACCATAATAAGACAACCATTTTGCATACTGTTAACATGTAAATGCCATATTTGCATAGATTACAATGCCATTCAATATCAAAACTTAATTAAGATAATATATAATATAACGAACTGTATACAAAACAAAGCATGACATAGCTCTCGCGTATTAGAATAATTTATTATTAAAACAAACATGCATTAAAGCGGGCGTGTTAAACCGTACTAATTACAAGCAAGCAAAGCGTGAAACTTTTATATGTGTTATCAAATATATATCTTCAATCAACACATTCTATGCGCGTTTACTTTACATATTTTTTATGAGCATTTGTCAGACGCTTGGTGGAAACACTCGCGCCGCGCCGTGCTCACCCACCGTAAACTTAATTTTATAAACAAATTAATAATTACAAGCGTAAGTTAACACTCTGGAAGCGATACAACATCTAAAAACAACACTATTACGTATTGCTTAGTTTATCAAGTACATTTTTATTGCGTAATTATACGCCACGCGCTATATACTCGAACTCGTACGCTCCACGTTCCCGCTCCAATTAACTTTCAGATTAATTCTATGATTGCCAATTTCTTTTTTAATCTCGCGTTAATCAGGTGTTTGATTCACAAGACATAAACTCAATTACGTCATGAATGGACTGAAGAAGAAACGTGTAAACTAAATCGATTCGGAATTTAAATTATCCGTTACTAATTACATATTTGAATTTAGTAATTCGGCTCAATGTTCTTAGCCGCAAAGTGTCGAGAATGTTTAACACGACTCGTTGCAAGTTTAAATAGTGGTTAAAGACTAACTCAACGTCCTTTCTTCGTAGACGTAACTTAAGAAGACGGACTTAAAGTTGTAGAATGGTTTGTGGTAGACCGCAATAATTATGCAGTTTGATATGTAGCCGTTGCTGTACAAGCGTGCGTGGCGGGCTTTACGCTCCAGCGAGTTTAACGTTTGTCGTGTTAATTCATTAAACAATGACGGCACTCGGCATGCGAGGTGTCTCGGCTACTGGGTGCCTCATGAATGCGCCCCTTATCCGCGTAAATTTGTTACGTTGAATAAAATTGGGCTCGGATATTATCAGGTGGTGGTCTTTTCACACATTCCGTGTCGCAGGAGCGCGGCGGTCAACTCGCGCGTGAAATTATTATCATATAATAGAGAGGCGGCGAGACGCGATTATTCAAATGCTCCCGCAATACTGCGCTCGCCTCCACCGGCCACCGCGCAGACATTCCTCGATAGGTATTTTACACTTCTGAAACTTGTCAAATATATTCATGTTTAATGCACGAGACGCGTCATGTGAACGATAAGCAAATGACACAAAATGTTATGTAAATTCGAAGCGGCTATAATCCTTGGCAAACACCTTTATAACGCGAGCGAGGGGATGGCGGCGGGAGCGTGAGTTATTCCGCAGATAACACCATTCCTTTGTCTAAACAAAGAAATATGTATTATGCTGGTACTAAATTAACTAATTCTGCCCAATTCTATCGGTGATTCATTTTGGTTATAATTACAATAGAGCCGAATGTATTGTGTTAGTCTGAATGTTAGAGCTTTTTACACAATTCTTGTTCTATAAGTGTCTTCATTTGTTCTTTTATGAACGAAAGGTCACAGAAGAATCAGATAAAGACTATTTTATAAGCATTTGTTCTACGTATACGGCTCGCGCAATTCCATCAATCTGTCGAAATGTGAGCCAGACAAAGGCGTTTTCCAATGCTGCCGACTTTTTTAGTGGTGTAGTATATAACTCGAGTTCTTGGGCTTTAAATATCCAATATATATACATACATAAACTCACATATTTTTCAGAAAGGGTAAGCAGAGATAGAAAGTGGAAACAGGACGTTTTGCCTTATATTTTTCGTCCTACGATGTGATAGTGGGCGAGCCTATCGCCATATTGGGCACAAAATTCCTGACTCCATTCTAACAATTAATAGAAAATTGCGATATCACTTTGCCCGACCCGGGATTCGAACCCGAGACCTCAGCTTTGCAATCATACTGTAATAAAAATGCGTCAACCAAAGCAGTCAATATAGTAATTAAAGTAAATATCCAATTTATCTAATGTTTATTGATAGGTTAAGTCAATAAATAGATGGATATTGGTTTGATAAGGGCTTCTGATGTTCGCTGGAGGCAGTTCACTTCCAAAAGGACACTATGGAGCACTATATTCGGCAGTGAAGCTCTTATGGATGATAATGATGTTGATGACATAATAGACAGTTAAAAAGCTCAACCAAAATACACTAATTTTCCATATCTATTTTATATAATTCATTGTTATTTAAAAAAGTAATTAAGTACTCTATGTAAGAAATATTCCTATTATTGTTAAATCATCATGTAATTTTCTACAATACTCAGTTCTTATGTGATATTTGGATAATTTTTTTATAGTATGTTTTAATTATGTATCCATCAGCCTGTATTCGTTCTTTGCTGGATGTCTTCAAAAGCTTCCATAGGCATCAAACAATAAAAGCTTGCCAATACTCGTACACGCTGAGCAGATGCCCCTCACCAGCGAGGGTAGGACCGAAGCCCCTCCTCCCCAATAATAGAACTGCTGCCCCTCAGTAGATTATTACGTACATTCGCACTGCCATGAGATCAACCTTAAGCAATCTGAAAAGCAGTGGTGCTTCCTTGACTCCATCGAATACAATTGTTTTTTTTTTATTTTTCGGTTCCTATTTGTGAATCTTTTTCTTCAGTCACAGGAAGTACGCTGCAGAATAAAGCCCTTCTCTCAAATAGGTCGTGTAATGTGAATGACGACATTAATGAGAAAGTTATCAACAGAGTATACTTTTCGAAATTATGTTAACTCTACCTTTTACAAAGTAAACAAAGTCGACGCAAACATCATAAATAATTTGCATTGACGCAATTAAACTTTATAATAACTCAATTAGGGCAACACGTAAGGCGAATATAACTCGCAAACTTGAACAAAGTGAAGATTTAATTATATATTAAACAAGTTGTAAGTAGCCACCGCGGGTCGGCGCTCTGGAAACTTGGCAAGTGGAAAAGGGCCGAGACGTAAAGTAAGCGTTATCTACGAGTATATTTTGCTTTGGACTCTTTATGAGTTTCAAACGAGATCCGTCACGCGACGTTAACTCGGAATAGATGTGATAAAGTGGACGCTAATCTGTCCTATTGGGGCCACACTTAGTACACTTTATTAATCACAAAGCTTACAAATTACACTATACTTCCTGCGGCGGCACGACACCTCATGCTAATTTTATTGTTCGTTCCATTCTTTGGACATGCCCACCTACGCTTCGCTAGGGTCCGAAGCCTTTGCTTGACGTACAATCTTTAAACATATTTTTTATGACCCTATGAAAATATATTAAAACACGAATTGCATTTTTTTTTATGTATGTAACGATATTCGACACACAAATGATTGTTTTCTATAATTATTTGTAATTTCAAATTTTAAATGTTGACTGACAATTATATATTACGACATCATTATGATACAAAATTGTAATTCTTATCGCCTAACTACTCATTACTTAAAATTAAGGACACCTTGGCTCGTCCTTCGCGGCTTTATAAATAGTAAGTTTTAGGCATGAATGTAGTTCACTTATTATTCTTATCGGAACGCGTTTTGTACAATGTGTTTATGCACAATTTTATGTTTTTAATCGCAAAATTTACACTTTAAACGTGGGGTTCTCGACATGACGCCTTATGCAAAGCAGGTGCTACCTGATACGTGAAATCGCCGCGGGGGAAAATGCACTAAGTATTACTCAAATTGCCAAGGAATACTAATTCTCAAACGCGAATAGAACACCACATGTAAGGTTCATTTTTATTTATAACATTTCAGACCCAAACATTCACCCCAAATGTCATGCGAATTTAGAACATTATAAATGTAATGCTGTCATGATAATTGTGTTTTTAGCGGTGATTATAAGTCACATTTTGGTAGAAATTGTGTAGCGACTTGACGCCGCTTACTGCTGGCCTAGTGTTATCAGGTGTGATCGCACAACGCAATCATAAAAAGCTCATATCGCGTTTGGAAATTTACGAAATGGTGAACATAAAAGCTACATAAAACCAAAGTTAACCGTGTTACGTAGGTAGTACGAGCACTTATTAGTATTTGGAGATAAAATGAAGTTGGCTCGCTTTGGGCAATTTATTGGGGTAAGTTATGGGCGGCGCGCGGGCTGGAGCGGCTAATTTATTCGCCGTGCACATAAATTACTTGATTATGAATTCAACTTAGCTCCACTGGATTGTTTGTCTGTTGCGAGCAGCGCTTTTGTGTAACAAACGGCCGTACGCGGCGCGGCTTCCGACCTTTTTAAAACAACTCAAATTTCTCGTGAAACTAAATCATTCCTAGCACTGACAATGAGCGCGCCACACACTACACCGTACAAATTACACGGAGAGGCGAGCACTACAAAACGACGTAGCTCACGCAACCGTAACGCGGATAGTTAAGAAAGGACTTAATGAATGATAAAAGGTAGAATAAAAATCAAACCTGGTTTCGCTAACATAAAAAGTAATAGTAGGGATTATGTAGAACACCAATGGTAATGTGGTGTTGTTTTCCAGGCGGCACTAACGCGCCGCAAGTCGCTGCAGCGCGGAATAATCGCGGATACCCATAAAAGATGTAATTTCAGATAAGCTGAAACAGACGAGCTCCGCCCCTTCCTCCTGACCTCCCACCACCACTCTCCCTCGCTGCCTACTTTCTAATGACTAATTATTATGCTGTGCGTTCCGAGCTTTAACGTCAGTGAGTCAAGCCTGCTAGCTTATAGTTGCGTCGACTTAGCGCCCCCGCCCCGCGCCCGCCGCCTCACGGCTCACCACATGCCACGTGTGTGTTTACTAATTATCCTCAAGTACGTTATTACCATTCTTCATAGAGCCTCATTGCTTACTTTCCTAATTGATATCGGCGCGGAAGAACGTGACATTTACTTTCCAATTAAAATGTTTTTCTTTTGTTTTATGTTGATGCAATGTTATTTAATTTTAATTTATAATAGCTATGCTTGTATATATTACATACTTAAAAGGAACTACTAAACAAAAAACATATATTTATCACACTAACCGTCCACCATCGACCACTCTTGTGTAAAATAACATATTTCCTGGAAAAGTCCCGCTGAAAATAACTAACTGAAACATCGTAAGACATCCTTGCGGGGGTGTCTAGTGATTTTCCACCAACGTATCGTCGCAGACAGTTTGCTACACCATTCATTGGGTACTACAAGACAGGACTGGATAATTCTGTCATCCAATCTATTTAATTCAGATTGCTTCATAAGTAATTATAATGTGATAAATTGTATGCAACGTATTAGCAATGTTGTTTATGATAATCATGCTTGATAGTATTGCAATAAGCGTCATGACACATTGACGCGAAGTGCGGGGGGTAGTGTGCGCCGGCGCCGCACGCCGCACGCCGATGTCGCCGATAGAGGGCGCCCGGCGTCGGCGCGATCACCGATACCACATTACCATAACACCACCGCACAACTATCTGCCATTACCGGCTAATGTCCCGTAGGTCACACCATAATTGTTCTATTAACCATACTGGAATATTAATAAGTCATGGGTCTGGATTTGGACCTGGTAGTCTTTGGCTGAGTACCTAGATCGGCAATCACAACACCCGAATAACGGAGATTATTCTTGCTTCTTCTATGGTTAAAAAGGTGCTGCAGACCAGTTCTTGTGTGTTAAGTTATTCAGGTAGCTACATTATGTTTTGGCTTGGTTTCCTCCAATTGAAATTCATTTAGCACTAACTTAACTAAATATAGGTATGAAAATAGTTGGTAGAAAACATACAAAATATGATTCTTTCTTCGAGTTGCGTTTTATGTGAAACATAATTCAATATTTTGAGTTCAAAAAGTTAAATACTTACGACAAAAACTTATTACGAAAATTCGACTTTAAATTCAACAATACAACAGCCACTATCCACCGGACCGTTACAGGCTCTAAAGACCTAAAAACGTTATTGAATTGCGAAATAAATATTGACAATATAAATATAAAAAATAAAAAAGCCGACTTGGAACAAATCAGGAAGCAAACAAGATGGTCATTGCAATCTTCAACGGCGATAATAAAAAATTAAACGCAAGATACCATTCAAATCGACCGTAAAAATAAACGAACAATCTAACAAAATCGCCTCAGAATATCTTAATACAGCATTACTTAAACTATAAGGCACCAATAACGAGTGATTGAGGCCGCTGAAATTGCTTTTTGGATGTAAAGAAGATATTGGTGGTGTATTGTATGCGACATGAAAACGACGTCGCTAAACCAAGCAAATAGTCCGAATTATACAAATAGCCTTTGCCTAACTGCACCAACATATTGGCATATGTTCGTGACTAGTTTACGAGTGCTACGACATTGCATATTAATTGGTGTCGCTATCGAGCTGCGCATCGGCTTCTACCTAACTCCGTACCACGTATGAATACGTATGCTCCACGTAAATCTATGTGAATTAACAATGTATACGCCCGATGAAAATCAACACGCTAATAACGGCTGATTTTAATCAAAAGTTGTCGTAGAATCATTCCGTCATGGTTGCCGATTAATAGTTAATTATCAAATTTCTCGAGCCATGTTGGGTTGCTAACAAGCGCGAACTAAACAAAGTGATTACATTGTATCAAACTTATCTATAACTTGCGCATTTAAATGGCGCTCACAAGGCGTAGACACTTTTAATTGCGTCTGGCGCATTTCGAACAATAATAATTCTTATGTTGTAATTAATACGTATTTCTTATCACCAAAAAATCCTCACTTATAGGGAAATTGCATTATTATCGTAATTTTTTTATAAATTCCCATCATGTCTGTCATTTCTATGTTTTCAATGTGCCCATATTTGTATCAAAAACATTTAAAAAATGAGATCGGTTTCTTTAAACATCATTTACGATAATGAAGACCTCATGTCCAACTACAGAAAAGATAAATTCTAAATCCAGAAAATATTTGTTTAACATTACGCTCGTTGAAAGTATAAAAATGGTAAATTGCAAAGACACAAGATGTCGCTGTTTTAAAGTATCATTGCATAGCATAAAATGTTTTTAACCAAAAAATCTTAATAAGCGAATATTGTTAATGAAAGCCTTAAAATGTTGCAAACTAACTCTTATTACTCATTTAAGACTCAGGTAATATTTACATATTGTATTCTCATGTCAATTTTATAGCTATAACACCTAATTCTCCAACATTAAAAATGCAGGTTTTCATCCAATCCGCCTTAAGTGTAATGGACATGAGTGTATGCAACTTCACGTGTAATAGTACCTACTGGCTCAATCCCGTACCGGGGCCGCACTGACCAGCGATAGAGTGAGCGCATTCTAATATGCAAATGTATTTAAATGCTAAGCCCTCTTCATTACGACGTTATCGATCTTAGATATACAATTTGTAACTCGATAGGTATAAGACTAACGAATCAGTTACTAATACTGCCTCTACAAAATGGATTTATTGTTTTTGTTCGTAATATTTTGTGTTGCGAATACTATGTACTCGATAGTAAATATTGGAGTTGTCTTTGTGTTAATAGACAGTGTCATTTGTAATGTTTACATGTTTGTATGCTCGTCGCGTGTAAAAATTCATACCCTTGCGAGAGTTATGGCGTTTGAACACGCTTCTTTGCGAAACAAATAGCTACTGTAAGGAAATGTAGACAACTTGAAGTACTTTTAATGTGGCTGTTTATACTCGTGTCCTTATTTCTTTCTTACCTATTGTATTTTTGACAGAGTATTTTGTTGATCAATTCAATAGTCGTTACATACATAATTAAATAATCGCTATAGGTATATCATACACATCTTTGATATAGTCTTTCCGATCTCTCAACAATTAAACCATTGACATCGTGGTATGGTATCCCGATCGCTCTACCTAGCGTTATGCCAGCCAGTGCCAGAATCTGCATATCTGCGTAGTTTCTTCAACCTCAACCGAACTTCTACCCAGTGAAAAAATATTTTCGTTATAGGCCTCCCAAGTAAAACTATATTTTTCCCGCCTATTAAACCACGCCGATTACTATAATAATTTATTGATGAGCGCTCAGTAATGTAATATCGGAAGTAAAGTGTATAAAATAGTTTACAAAAACCAACGTAGTTTAAACAAGAAATCAACATTCTTATCAAAGGTCATTAAAATGAAGGTTATTTAAACAAAATTAAAAGTAACTAATTCGTTAACACTAGCTTGTCTTCAGCTGCAAGCGTCCGTGTATTTAGATCAACATTGAAACGTGTTATACAATTCGTACAAATCTTACAAAACTTTAGTGATTACGCACTCGAAACTCATCAACATAATAAGTGCAAAATAAACCTATCACAATGCCAGAAGCGAAGAATTTCATCAAAAGCCCAATCTAACGGTTACGTGACTACAGGCCACGCACAATATTCAACAGCAATAAAAACAAACGAACTCGCACACGGGTTTTATAAGCTAGTGCATCTAGTCGTTAGTATTCAAACGAGGCTTAGTCCCCAATCAGATTAATCTTAAATATTTATTGCACATAGTGTATGCCGGAGGTTTAAATTAGTATGACGATGTGAGCACTGATGGTGGAGAAAATGGTAAGCATTTGCGTCGACGTCAGACGTGGGTGGGCTGCCTGTCGCTGATTAAAACATGATGAATATTAAAACCATTAAGAGTTGTGTTAGTTTAGAGGATAAGGCATTGACTTTTTGCGCTGATAAACGCATCGCCTGAAATGCCAATTGTTTACCAATGACTATTGAATGATGCTAATGTGGACTAAATTTGTGGGAACTGTATGGAAACGGGGTTGTTTTTGTTATGGCACGACAAAATTATATTGCACCTGGTGGGAATTTCAGTGCAATTTTCATTTTTTTTTTACAATGATGGTTATCTTCAGTGGACTGCAACGGGCTGATGATGATGATGGTTACTTAATACATTTTACTGGTTAGCATTTATGGGCTGACACATTTGAAAACGTATATACCTCAACCAGAAACCCAAAACCCTTGCGTGATTCACTATGGTGGTTTTTCTACCATCGTGTACGATGGTCGCTGTTCGTTCTGATATGAATATCCTACGGCAAGGTACTTTTTTTATATATTTCAATTTTTATTGCTAAATGTTACATGAGCTTAAATTTTGGAAATATCTTATCTTGTCACCATCATTTGTCCAGCATATTTTAACTAAGCAACATTTAGATATGTTTACATTTAGTATCTTATATTAAGAATTTTAAAATTATTTTTCGAGAAATATTTAAATTTACTTAATTATTATGTAATTTTTTTAGCTGCTTATGTATTTCAAGTGTAATTTAAATAATAGTGATTGGTGCGATCCTTATTATGATATCTTCTGGCATTAATTTAATTTGTTATCTACACTTAAGCTTGCATTCAACTATAAGATTATGAATATCACTAGAAAATATGTATTGAATTTACATGTAGCTCGTAAATTTGATGCGATATAAATCGTAGATTTAGTTAAATTAGTCGGATCACGCGCATCGAAGTAATAATCCGTCAGCCGCGCATCTGCTCTCAAGGATGATAAGCGCAAAATTTGCAATATTGACGCTGTTATTTTAAATCGTAATATAAAATCGTATTAACATACTCTTACATTTTATCAGGCAAACAAAATTTGTGTCGTAAATTTCAAGAAAGCTAAAGATTTATCCAATGTTAGAAATTATTATAACACAAATTCTTACATTGTGCCTTCGCATATTCATATCTATAATAATCACTAAACTACAAATGCAACGCAATAAAAATAAACCTTGAACGAGTAATATAAAACAATACAGTAAGTGCGCATTGAAGCAGAAATAGTACTAGATAGTGGCAACTGGCAACTAATGATTATGAAAGTAATAAAGCCACTTCCCGTTCCGTATCGACAATCGATTAGTAGCCAGCTAATCCTTAACCTACAGCGACGTTAAAACGAACAACGAAAACAACTCCACCTGTCGAATCTGATAAAAGTGTTTTATTTAAATTTCTTTGGTTGGCGATTCAAAAACGAGCACAAAGTTGTATTTGTGTCTTATTAAATGAAATTTATAGGTGGGATATAGTTGCTGATTGACCTCGGTCACTGGAAGGATAACTGGTTCGCATGAATGCTAAAAATGAGTCCTCTATCGCGATGTCAGCGCGGCGCATCAGCCAATCTGCGACTCAGCTCGCCTGCATGCTTTAAATTGATATGTCCACATTCTCCCTTGCTGCACACATTTTTGTCCCGATTATCATAGATTCGAGAATAATTTATTTGCCTATTTTGTCACTGTATGTAGATTGTCAATGGAGGGTCAACATGTTTGTAGTAATTTTATGGGTGATTTCGTTATCTAAAGTATCTATATGTAAGTTTACTTTTGTCTTTTGTGAATTTTGTAGAATCTTTTCTATTTTATTATTACTATTTAGGTTTATCTTATTTCACATGTCAAATGTTTTAAAACGTGTAAATTGAAAGCATGTGCGGTTTTATTTCATTTGGAATCTATGTATCTTCGTCTATGCCAAACTTTAGCTGAGACAAACTATGCGGGGCAATGTTGGTAGTTGGGTAAGTTAAGCACATAAACAATGTAGTAAGAAGAACGGCATTCAATCTTTAGTAAAGATTGTGGAGATTTCAGTGCATCGGAGCGCAGAAGCAAGATAATACTATAAATAAAATAGTAGTTAATTTAACGTCTACAGACAAAATGTTGTGCAAGGTGCGCGCACGCACGTGCCCTAGCCCGCGGCTCCACAACAATGTCTGTTCCCAATTCAAATGCGTGTCATACATCTTGTAGAATAGCTAACCGAATTGTGTAAACTGGACTTTAGAACCCTCGCATAAGGATCATTTGAATAATAATGATAAAGGAAATGGATATTCAAAATAATATCACCTCGAGGTTAACGATTACCGGTGCGCGCATGCGCCACAGATGGCGGGATAAACCGACGTTTGTTTCCGCACTGATATCTGAATTAATGGCGATACGAAATGCTCGAAAGGTGCTCATTACCATGATTTATGCAAGATAATATGTTTTTTAACCGTCCCTATTGTGATTAACGGGCGCGGATAGTGGACGGTGTTTAGAGGCGGGTGTTGGTTGTGCTGAGACGTGAATGTGCGAGGAGAGTCTGCTCGTGTTGTGGGTGCTGTAGAGCGCCTGCGAGCTGCGAGCAGAGGGCACCGCGCGCCGTCCATCTCGCGGCTCGTTCGCTCACTGAGTACATTCCCGTGTAAGTTTTTACACCTATTATTTTATGTGTCGGCGAGTAAAGTTCGGTACGTGAGTTATAAACTCGCTCGCGCCTCTCTCGCCCCTACTTTATAGGTATTAACGACTTGTCCGAGAGTTTTCTTATAAATAAATTTGAAGGGTAACAAGGCTCGCTTTTGTCGGATTAGTGGAGTGGATCTTGTTTCACTTTGTTGTGTAGCCTATCTTTTTTAGATGGGAAAATTCATGAGAAATTCCTGCGCCTTTTTGTATATCAATATTATATTTTAGTTGGCTTTCTTTGTTGATCAGATTTATTATTATTTGTATTTTTCGTAAACAACACACAGAGCATGCGTGTTATGTACCTCGTACATTTTGCTTTAATTACTAATTTTCGAATTGTAAATGGTTATGTGCTATTTTAAATAAACTTGGCACTGATTTTTGCGTTCTATTTTTGTTCCAACTTTCCATAAATTTAAACAAAAAGATGGGCACATGATATGAATTTCCCTAACTCCAGTCTGTTTAAACAAGTCTCTCAAATCACGGGATCACGTGACATGGGCCCATAACGCGTACAGCCAACTATAAAAGCGGGACATATGAAAGTTAAGAGCTCCACCTGTAAAATATCAGAGCAATAAAGTAAATGCAGTAGTGAGAGACGAGGACGTGCCTTTTGCTGTTACTGTGCCCGGAAAATACAACTGCCACTCGCCAGCCACGGACAAACTACATAATTAAATACTGCCGCGAATATAACCTATCTCTCATATAAATAAAGCATCGCTATTTATGGCGTCATAAAGTTTGTTAAAATTGATAACGCAGTAAAGTCGTGTGTGCCGCGTCCGTCGCTCGCGGGACGTAGCTCACCGCGTAATTTAACAATAGATATTTCAGGATCACGTATTATTACCTACAAAAGTCAATTTATGAGTGCACTCTCAAAGTTTCAAATATCCTTAATGGAGTAAGTGTGAGCCGTTTCACATCTTCCCCTACAAACTGCATTATAATGTCTGCCGAAAATAACCGCACATAAATATAAAACAATGTGAAACCACTTAAAGCGAATAAAATACACGTCGGCTTCAACTCAGTAAAATGAATTTATTAATAACGGAGACAATGAACGTCTGAAACAAACGTTACACTTTTTGTATTTTTAATTGTCCTCCGCTCGACAGCGAACACGCATTAGAATAACCAAAATAAACTCCGGATCATATTCGACACACGACGCTCCAACGGGCCACTCACCACCACCGACCACTCACTATTGTCATACACATTTTTAATAACAATATTTTTTGTTCTCATTACAGCATAGAATGTTTCCTTAATAACGAGCATTAGTCATACGCAGACGTGACCAGCGATCGACATGATTTGCAAACGTTGTGCAACGCTATTAATATTCTGATGCAAATCCGAACTATGTGTACGATATTGTACCAAAAGTAAATGTTAGTAAAGCTGCGTACAAGGCAGTCGCATGAGCTCCGTCAAACAAATTATTATTGAATTGTAATATCAAGATGCGTCTGGTACAGTATGTGGTACTCTTTTAAGATGATATCGCGGGCGTAATTAAAAATCTTGTCGTGACATTCAGAGCCCCGTCCCGCCTCCGCACTCTTCAGGCTGCTTCAATATTGCTGGCGATTGAATCGCAATTAAACGTAACGAATCAAACTACACTTTATTTAAGGGGTCTGATAGCTCAAAATGGCGAGCGTATCGCACGCCAGAATCGAACGTGCTCCCGTTGAAATGCCAACCATTTTATTTATTCACCTTAATTATGTATCTTGTCTTAATTTACGATTGGATCATACGATAATCTGAAAAGTAATTTATAACAGATGCCTAGGTATTCCCGACGAGTGCATAACGAGATTTAGGATTACGCGGATGACGTCGTGTTCGGTGCTCGGTTGTCGCGCCGATTAAAATATATTATCGACATTCATTGGCATTTTGCAATTAAGTGAGCGCGCGCGGATAGCGGCCAGTGCTCAGCGCTGAGCGGCAAGCGGCAAGCGGCTAGCGGGAAGCGACGAGCGACGAGCAGTCAGCGGCCACCGCTCGCCGCTCGATGCGCGAGCTTCGATAGCGTCATCGCTTTAATTTCGTTATGTGTCGATGGCATGACGGCCGGCCGACATCTCGATACGACCACTGTCCGCTGATAGCCCTTAATGAAAGTAATGGAGGTTTATTAACGATACGTCGACAACCTCTCACAAGCGCGCGTCTACCTATAAGGAAGTATGTACATTGTACGTATAGCAATAGATGCAAAGCGATGGCAGAACGTGCGAGCGAGAACAAAGAAAGCCTCATTTGCTAATTGCGGTTTTGCTCGTGTCGTGCGCGCGGTGCTGGCGCCCGGATCGTGAGCTTCGTAGATATGACGATAACACATTCATAAATAATTAGAGCGAAATTTTCTCATTTGTAAGACGACAGTCATGATATTTGGTAGCAAAGCCCTCTGTTCTCGGAACGTCCAGATCGAGATAACTCTTGTACGGACACGCCTGCCCTTCGCTCATTTTGCTGCGACACGGTATTTAAATAACTAGAGAAATTAGAATGCCCATTCACATTCAAACAGCGATAGCAAGGGTTTCTACAAGAAATATCACAGGTTTTAATTAAATTTGTAAAATTATATTGCATGTAACCGTTTTTATGACTGACAATCGACTGATTTGTCAACCGCATTTCGTTGAAATATAGAACAATATAAAAAGCGAACTAGAGGTAAAATATTTGTGAGTTCAGTCACGGTTGTCGCCTGCATCATGGCAGGGTTCGAATTTCCACTTCCGCCACAACCATGGACAATCAATATTGTTATGGCTGACCAAAAAACTACCTCGGACGATTAAAAAATATTAACAAAAACGCGATAACACAAAAAGATTACAATATTATAACGCCATATCTAGGTGAAAACGTTAATTTCTATGATCGTAAATCTTGAAGACGATAAACGGCTGTAATTGAAGGAAAAAATCTGCAACAGAACTGATCAGTTTTTGTCAAGTCATTTAGCAAATTAGAAACGTAAGCGTAGTGAATTATTGCTTTGTATTCTTTTATTGGCTCGCTCCGATAGCAGGAGAGATGTTCAAACGGACTCCTTAATACCTATGTCATTGTGCAAAACCAAACTATTACTCATAATCATAAAGTTCATCCACGATTGCCTCCTATTATTCGGTCATTTTTCGCAACTTCCGCGATCGATTGTAATCAAGTTTTTTGTTACAAAAAATGTCGATGTCATAAAAACAAACAATCTTTAGCGCATAAATTAAAATTTCCGCTTGCTGATGCTAGTGACAAATCAAGCATAAATATTAGAGGGGGATCGGAGGAAGCAATGCACGGTATTATTACAACGACGATATTACTGCGTTCCATGTCGCTTTTTATGATATGAATATTATGGTATTTCCATAAAACTGTCTCGTTTCATTTATTGCTGTAAATTCACTGTTATATGTTTATGTCGCAAAACCGATGTTACGAATAATTGTATGGAATGCAGAATGTGTTTAATTTTAAGCTGAGGTGTGATGACCTAAAATATTTTAATTATCTCCCAGTTCATATTGTGATAATCAGAAAGGAGAAGTGGAACTACTGGATCATCTTCTCATCTCTGGTCTTGTATTGTCTGCTTTGAATGATCAACTTAGGTATCAAATATAGTAGTACCTTTTTGTTGCACTGCTCCCAATATATTTATCCATTTTATGACTATCCATACACAAGCGATTAGAAGGACAGCATTGATCTTCAATGTCGTCTAATGCTGATTAGTTATCATGAACATATTAATCTCAAGTACCCATTCAAACTCATCATTAATAATAATTCGGTTATTTTAATTGCTCCTTACTTTTCATATCTTGGGATTCGAAAGTACCCTGTCCTCAAGTTACCTAAACGATAAATTACAAAATAAAATTTGGCCTTAATATGAACACGCGGCGACACATAAAATTAATAAGCGTTCATTAGAATTCAATAAAATTAAGATACGGTGAAAGCAGTTCTTTATACGTGAACACGTTTAAGGCCCCAATTACCTTTAGTACACGTCATATTCATTTGTAATGTAAGTGCACTTGCCTTGATTAGTGGAATGCTCTTTAAAGGCCGAAGTGCCATTAAAATAAATAAACAGCTATCCGAAACAATCCCGAGTGTTAAGTGACTGGTGGCTATCAAATATTACCAGATAACTTGAACAATGCTCGCCCAGTGACTTATGAAGGGTGATTAAAATGTTTGGCAGGTACAGTCAGCATGTTAAAGACAATAAAATTGGAAAAAATATTGCATATTAATTCTGTTTGTTTTGATTGATATTTTTTAAATATGTGCGTAATTTAAATGTTTACTAGCGTCATACGTGAAATGTTAGATTTGACGTAATTTCCTCTAATCGAAACTACAGATAAATAATTCCGGTGTTTTCGACCACAGTTTCTATGACAATTGTGTACCGCAAGATGACGTAAATATACACCTGGTAGGAATGACTCGTCGTATTTTTTGTAAGTTTTTGCATCAAAAATGGTTTCTAAATTTAGCAAGGAACGCAAATTATAACAATGAAGGTTTTAATATTTTTTTCTGTTCGTAGTTTTTGAGTGAGACGTTATTAAATCGGCACGCGTCTGATTTTGTAAAAACGAAATATTAAGAGAGTAAAAAGTTCAATGTGACGAGTGGCTATAAATTGTTCAAGTTATGATACCTTGTCATTATAAATGTTTACATATAAAATTATAGACGCTCATGTAATGTAATACGCCCTTTAAAATTATAATATGAGGTATATATTGATTTTTCTATTAAATAACCAGATATTTTTTTCGTTAAAGTGTCCGATTAACCATTTGCTTCTTAGGTTAGTGATAGCTTAAATGATTATGAACCTTTCATTAATTGGTTCGATCCCAGATTTCGCAATCCATTTTACGAGAAATATTTGGTGCAAGAAATATGATTATTTCGATAAGTTACAGTCGTTTTTGTAACGAGCACTGTTTGTACCTATGTATAAAATTTGTTTTGTTAGTTATTGCTACTTGTTACAAATAAATATTTTTTCTTTCTTTCTTTCTTTCTTTCTTTCTTACAAATATGTTAAACATCAGATAAGGAAATGCAAAGAAGTATGCAATTAACCACGCTATTATGAAATGATAAGTTACTTCTTTCAGTTACCGCTAGATAATAAAGTTATAATATTCCACTAACCTCAATATTTTATTGTTTATATTCTCTAAACAATCAAATATAGTTATTATTATATAAGGAATACTAATAAAAAAGTACATTCGCTCTATATAAAATTTACAAAATATTATCTATTTGTTCAGCCACACGAAGTCTACTGCTGAACATGGCCTATGTTAATGGCCTATGTGTCCCCTAAGAATCTCCAAATCGACATGTTGGAAGCGGCTAGCATGCACCGACTTCCTGCAAATAAATGTAATTTATATTTAAAATTTTATATTTATTTAAATGAAACCAATAATATATTATTAGAAAGCTAAAGAATAAAGTCGGCAAGCTTACCTACATGGTGTATCGCAGGGCTAACTTTACGCGCTCTCTATTACGCCGCGCCGATAGCCACAATCGGGTAATAGCCACCATGACATCTTTATGATGTTTCAAAAACCATTACTAACGACACCTTTTTAGTTACTACAGATAGCAGCCCACCAATGGACAAAACGGTATTGTATCGACACCTGTGCTCACTCACCCAACCTTACAAGCTGCACTTGTTTTCTAGAAGGTATAAACTTTAGTCAATATAGAAGCTATTGTTACGTCAATAAATGCGTACAACAACGACAGCGTTCGCGTAGGTACATAATTTAATTGGCAGTATGAAATTTTGCTGGTGGAATTTCTAGATATTTATATCGTATCCTCACGCCTGCATCCCCGAGGGGGTAGGAAAATGTGTCTCTTGTGCGAGCCGTAGTTGGCTGAGGTTATTGAAACTCCAAGATGTGATAGGAGGCAAAAATATCATTATGCTAGACATTCGTATAGATTTTTCAAAACACACAATAATCGAAACCTAAACCTAACGATACAGAGATTAAAACCGCTGCCACTAAACCAATGAAGTGTTACACTCTTTTTAAGATAGTCAAGTGCATAATGCTTGAAGACCTATAAACCTTACTTTCATCTCTCTACTAGGTTTCTTTCAAAACCGACAGCAAAATTAATATTTACAATGTGTTTCAAGTTTATTTACCTCGATTCTCTTGCTATAAAATAATCTGCTTGGTACAATACATGAGGAAATTTACCTGCAGTGGAAGAATACCAATAGATACATTTATAAGGCTTGCGTTTTTAATTCTTTCTTACAAAGAAGACAACACTCGGCTCAACACCTCGTTTTGTCATGAACCGTTATCACGTTTCCAAATCAGAAACAATATAGAGGAGAGCAATAAATTATGTTTAAGGAATGGATATTTTATTTCTCCCGATAAAGATCTAATGAAGTCTTCTATTAATTAAAAATAATATTAAACAATCATAACTTTCAACGTATCGGTATGTTTGATTTAAAAATCTTTATCTTTAAATCGAATATTCTCGGAAAAATTACGTATGTACGGCGAAATATTATTAATGAGACCATTAAGGGAGATTAGATCTCAAGACGCGTTATTAAAAACATTCCAGCGTTCCAGTTTTACATACGAATCACGACACCAGTCATTTTCGGCATGATAAGAATTTATTTTACGACACAAAGTTTTGTTTTAAACACACAAACAATTTCATTTCCAAAACTTAGGTCAAGTCCTTCCCTAGAAATTATTTTGTTACACGTATTTATTTTTCTTGAAAGTTACTTAAACTTTGAATATCAATCTGTTGGATAGGAATTAGTAACACTTTAATTACGTGTGGTGCATCTAGTCATTTGCCCCTAATATAATCAGGACGCATAAGGATTCGAAATCATATTCTGAAGGAATACCACCAGTAACCTTGAATATTCAACATATAATATGTGTATATACACACCTTATAATTATCGTACTGGTACAGCAGCATTTATAAAGACAACAAGTGTATGAAGTATGATTTCAATACATCCATTGATACTTATTTTCGACAGTCTCCTTGACGCAGTTGGTTAGACGCCAGCTGAAACGTGAATGGTTGTGTGAACCACATGTATTTGCTTCGGGTCTGGGTGTTTCTGAGACCGTGGTCTCTCGTAGTTCCTGATACCCATGACACAAAACTCGATCTCAGTGGAATCAGGACTATGTATGTGACTGTTGGGTGTACTTATTATTATTTTCAAAAATATTACGCAATTCTACCAATTATTATTTTTGTAATATACGCATTTTCAATATATGATACCCAGTCGCATCAAGTTCTGACGGAAATTAATATTTGCCTTCCACATCCATATGTAGGTGTATAAATTATGATAATGAACATAATATTCATATTAAATATAACTTTCGCAACTCATTACGAAGACGAAATTTAATAAGAAACAAAATACTGATATAATTTAATATTATTTATTATACACGCGACACATTATCGTTTAGATGCGTGTTCGAGATATAGAAAAAATCATTTAGATTTCCTTTCATTTAAAGATTGTGCAAAGTCTCTCGGATCAGCTTTGCTTTATTTAATTAATTAATTGATAAGTAGAAACATTATCTATACAATAGTAAAAACAATAAAATTGATGTCAATAGTGGTAGTTATTAAAATATTTTAAAGACATAAATTAGATCAAAATTGTTAACACACATAAAAAGTTGGAAGGCCAAGTCTTTCACAAGGTACCAAAAGGAGAGCAAAATGCGAAATCTCGTTTAAAAACATTAACTTATGGGTACATTCATAGGCCTAAATATCATAATATTATCTATTTCTTACTCTGCAATTTAATTATCAGCTGTCAGATCGGCTCAGATCATATGTAGTGTAAAAATGTGAAAAATGTATACAGCAATTTATTTAACTTTCGTAAACACTTAATTTTCCATAACTGAACACAGTTTCATATTATCAAAAGCTTATAATAGAATATCACTATTTCCCTCTATAATAGGAATAACTCAAACATTTAGTAAAAATTGCAAGCACAAGCGCTCTAGCGTCATATTTCCACCGATTTTATGTACCAATGAATAAAACTGTTTAAAAATGAATGTTGGAAATGAAATCAATACATTTGAGCGTTTAGCTAGCGAGGAACTACACGTTATGAGGGTATAAATCTCTGACGTGGGGCATCCGGCCGCCCTGCCCACCGCGCCCGTGCACCGATGGAGATACCACCGACCACTGGATTCAAACCGTTTCATTACATTTATAATGTTACATACATACATAAACTCACGCCGTTATCCCAGAAGGGGTAGGCAGAGGCCACCAGGACACCCACATTTCGCCTTGTATGTTTCGGCCCATGATGTGATAGGGGGCGAGCCTATAACCATCGCCATTTATAATAGTATTATTTTTTTACTATAGGCAAATAGTACCTGAGGAGAGGCCTATGTCCAGCAGTGGACAGCAACGAGCTGATGATGATGATGATGATGATGATAAGCAAATATGTAATCATACTTTAATTCGTACTCGGCGTGGCGGTACAGTCGCCCCCTATTAGATGAGATCATGAGACAGACAGGCGTGGGGAAATGTAGGGTAGTAGTGCAACCCCTGTCTACCCCCTCGGGGATACAGACAGGATAGGTTAAGTGAATGGCTTTCTTATGACTGGTAATCACGGTCTCCTATGAACTTTTTAAGGTGATAGTAGATGTTTTAATTTATTTTATTACAATGGCAAGAAGAGCATGCTATTCACCTGATGGTAAGCGATACGACATGGACAGTAGCAAAACCAAACAACACCTTGATTTACAATGCAATGCTTGGCATTCCACTGCTCTCGTCATCTGACACATAAGATGTTAAGTCTGATTATGTCCAGTAATTACTCTATCACCTAGGTAGGTACCTGGGTAAAGACTAGATATGTTCCCAGTCTTTGAAAATAGCGGTATTATGTGTAGATGAAGGATCACAACGTATATACACAGGCTGTTTTCGAGACACTTCGAACGTCGAGTCATATTCTTTTTCTTGAATTATTTCAACGAACATTATTATAAAATATTTAACTCCTCGCCGCCATGAGTCAAATTGTCAGTATTAAAACGAACAGGCCCTGTAGGGCACAAAATAATTTTAGTAACATGTTTATACGTTAACGAACAGCTGCACTGAACCTGCAGTTTGTAGGAAACAATCACCAATAAAAGACAGGCTTTTTATATCATTAAACGAAACTTTAAATGCAATTTATCAAATTAAATGGTCATGGAGCACAACGTTAATACAAGAATTTATTAGGATCGTATTAAGAATTTTTTGAATTGAATCAAAAATAATAATTACTAGTTAGTAATGTGACTTTAATCCACTGGCAATATACATTTGAAGTTTACATCAATACCCTAGGATAAATTCAGTGATGTGAAGAGTAAGATAGAATCAAGGAAAATACATTAGGCATGTCTTATCTTTTACAACTCTATCAACAATACATTAGTAAATCTTGGACACATTTACATAGAGCAACATACGAAATGATTTTGTGAACTATCATCATACACTTCAGCGACAGGACACACTGACATACTGACATACTGACACACTGCCGAATATAGGCCTCCCCCGAGTACCTTCACAGTGACCTCTTAGAATGGGCTTATAGTCCACAAAAGCGTTTTTTTTTTTATTGACGTCCAATAAAAATAAAAAAATAAAAATTGTTTATTTTCTCAAAAATTACACAGTCATTTTTATAAAGTTGGATACAGTTTTATGCATAAATTATGAAATTACTGGTTACTGGTTCCCAAACTAGGCGAGAGGCCTGTATCTTGGGAATCAGGGTTAAGTCGCTTCAAAGGTTTAACATTATTTTTACATAGGTTAACTGTTTTTATAAATAATAATTATTAACATAACAATAAATCCCCAATCCTATACATAAATGTAACTCAAAAGTCACAAACAAATCTATAATGAATCGGAATATCGGCGTATAATTTATAGAAGCTCGAAAATGATGGGCGCAGTGGACGTGATCACACTAGGAAACGGCACCAGTTCAGCAGATATGAGCCGAGTTGGTTATATATTTTATCGTAAGTAACGGCGTCTAACGTACGGCCAATTTCATAATGCCTCGGCCGCCCGCCCGTCGTGAATGTGGCACACTTATCAATTTGATATCTGAACGCGGAAACATAATGCCCGAGACTTATTGATGGCCCATCGGAATATCGCGCGGCTTCAGAAATGATGGCACCACGTGTTCCTGACGGTTATAGCCTTATCTTAGTTTTATAAGTTTTGAGAGTTTGGTAGCTTTCAAGTTAGTCATGGTCAGCCTTGGTTAAGGAATCGCAGATTCGACCCCCATGCCTCGGCATAATATTTATTTTGAAAGTAGGTATTGTGAGAGCATAAAGGCTAATTATTTTTGATGTCGCATATGATATTAAATCATGAATCCTAATAAATATTATAAATAATATCTTATCGAGAGTCTCTAGATAGAGACATCGTAAAAAATGTTTTTTGCAAAGTTTTTTTCCAACTTGAGAACCTGCTCGAGCACAATTTTACTAGTTTTTATTTACCCACCGAAAACTAATAGGCTACCTGAAATACATAAGTAGTGTTATTCGTGTCTATTCTTTACCTATACCGTCACACAAACATGGATAGTCTACACATAATAACTGAATAAATTATGATGCACACAAAGCTTGACTTCATACACAGTCAATTGAATCTGGTTTATTATTACAGCCCAGAAGAAAAACAAACAGACCGACAAATCCTTCGTAGATTATCATAATACGTAACTGTAAAACACACGACTCATTCTGTCAAATAAGTCATCAGTGCGTCAGTTAACTCAATTACGGCGAGATCAACACAGCTACCGCGCATGATTAACGAATCAGCTTCCCAAACAAGATTAAACCCAAAAACAATGTACACACCTCTCAAAATTGCTTAGCACGCGATCTGCCTGTAATCCTCTTCCATAAATCATTTAATAACACGAATGTAGAACCACACACTGAGCTATTCGTTCCGTCGTCGAAGTTATGATTATCTAACTCACATTATTTTACACCGTAGGGGTTAAAACTTACGACCGAGAATCGAATACACGTTTTGATATTTTAAGCCCTTTTGTAATAAGCAAATTTGTAGCACGAAACTAGAAATGTAGTATGTAACGTGTTTAAGACACCTGAAAATATGTCTGTAAAAGCCTTTAGACAGAATCTAAATTAGGGGGCAACGTTATTCTGACAGGATATTGTTCCGGTTCATCCACAAGTCGGGACGGATGACACGAACTGCTGTCAACCCTTGACACGTCGGATAAGTTTGACAGATCATGCATGAAAATGATTTAGGACACGGTAAATAATTAACAATAAGACACTCCGCATCCTGATTGCCAAAGCCGTTGGAAACATGTTTAAAGCAACACTAATATATATTCTATTAATAAAATTATAGCGCCATTAAAATTAATATTAGTCTCCAAATTTGAATATGTCACTAAATATCATATTACACACGTATCATATACGAAAATAAATATTTTTGGTAATATATAATATCCATGTCATATCTACATCGAAACATAATACGCAATGATTTTGAAATGTTATGTTTTAAGTGTTAACCACGGAAAGCGTTCTCGATGACAAAACCGGTGACCTTTTAATCAACGCGATACAAATATTAACATTTAAAATGTCGATTATGAGGACCGGAAGTCATCGTTATATCGGGCAGAGGTGGGTCGTAAAAATAAATTATTAATAATTAGTGGTGCAGGTTAATAGGCCATTAACTGCGTGTTTGTTTACACCCGCCGACGCACCATCACCGGAGGAGGTAACTCCATAACACACCGATATTAATGGTCTCAATAATCGACCTATCGACATATTGATGACTGAATAATACGTTCGTATCGAAAAATATTCATAAACTTTCATACCGATGACAAACAAGCATGGAAAAAGAGATGCAACGCTTCATTGGATATTCATAAAAAATACCACAAAAACTCTTTCGTAATCAAGCAGTTAGTCCACTTCTCGACTCGCAATATTAAATAGTATAAAAACAATCGTTAATAATTAAGCCACCGGTGCTTTCATCGGTGCAACGGGCAGGTGGCGCGGGCGACAGCACGCCCCTCGACCAACAATAAGGAAAAACTATGCCGTCACGTCGAATGTAAAAACAAATTATCGATGAAGAAATAAAATCTATCGAGGAAGCGGTCACAGTTGACTGTATCCACAGATTATCCACAGCTCTATGAATTGGTTTGTTTCTTTATAGAATCTTGTCGGAATGACGGAAATTGATCCTTGATTGTTTGATCAGTTTTCCAATAATTATTCCATTTAAAAACACCGGAAATGGGACGCTTTAATCGATTCCGGACCGCGCCTCGTACTCACTGTGACGTGGCGTTTGATTACTGAAATTATATGGCGGCACGAATCGCGTCAACCGTGTGTATTGTGGCGCGTGACCTTGGGCCGAGGCGAAAAATAAAAACTAATACAACTATTGTTTTAGTCATGTCATTATTATCGTCGACTATGAGGAAGTCAATTCACGCCTTCAAGGTGAGCGCTGCCTATCTCTTTTTTAATGCCTTCAAATTATTTATTGAAGCTATTTGCGTAATGAAAACAAAAAGTATCATTCAATATTTTCTTAGATGTTTTCGTATTCACATCGGACGAGATTATTATGCCGGCCGTGAAGGGCGCGTTATGGTCCGCTTCAAAGTAAAACCGTCATACTTTATACACAAACAGCATTAGACAGACCACGTATGAAGTGTACCCCGTGTTCACATTAAAAATTAATGTCAAACGAAAAGATGGGGCCACTCTGCAAAATTTATCTCACATCTCCACTCCGCCAATGACAAGAAAACTGTTACGGTTTGCAACGGTCTGAGTGTAACATTAAAAATTCAACTCTTCTTACCCACTTGTGTGAGGGATTGCCGCATATTCGCCTTTGGACAGCATTGATATTTCCTTTGGCCTCGGTTATACTTGCGGCTTATTAGAAAAGGGTTTTAAATTTGAGATTTTTATCCTGCGCGAATTCCGTCGGGACTCGCCCGCCGAGATTTATTGCTTTGACAGCAATATTGTTTTTAATTGGCAGGAAATGAATCAGGTCTTTTTAGTGCCTTGTGTCTTTAGTTCATTATTTTATGACTTGTATTTATATGAGTAGGTATTCTCAATTCTGAAACTCTTTTGAATCATGATTTTATATCAGTTAGCAATAATAACTATTCGATGATTGATGACACAGATGATTCAGATCTCAACGTTAAAACAAATTCTGTCACAACTCGAGACGAAATTTCAACCCAGATTCCATCAATAACTTACACGTGACTATTTATTACCAATAAAGTATAATTGTCACTAGTCCTCAAAAAATCTGCTAACAATAATGTATAAAGTCTCCCTTAGAAATTGTCTGCCAACTAAAACGGATCGAATATTGCTATGCATCATAGAGTTACCAAATTATTGTTTAGTTTTTATACATATTATTACATTCAAAAACGTTTATCGGATATAAATTGTTAAAGCGGCACTCCAGCGGCGAATAGGAAATAAACCACAAAAAGGAATCGTTAAAGCATGAAAAATATTGCAATAAAATATAAACATGAACGATTAAATTGTTTGTTATAGTTTAGATTTTGTCGTCTTTACGTAATGGTTCAGCTGTTTGGACAAACCCAACAAAAGTTTGGATAAAATAAACGATTTGACCTTTTTATGAATATAATGGCGTCGACGAACCCGATATTTCCGTTTGATATTGTACCCATTTATTATTCGTTCCGTACAATCGATTACAACACTTGTTTGGTGTAATCATTCACAATTAGAACATTAATGAAATATTCTTTAATCAATCTATCTATTTGAGACATCACATAGGTTAGCATCTAGCTTGCAGCTAGATGATATTCCTTCATTCTGTTGTTTATCGCGCTAATGTTTTGAGATAATCAGAAACAGATAAATAGAACTAAATAAGTAGTCTTAATGACCCACGCAAGTGTGTCGCGGTCCTGGATTACCCGTGTATCCGGTTTGGAGCAAGCTTGTATCTGTGTCAACTGGCTACGGATAATCATCTTTCGACAATCGATACTCTGGATCGCATTGCACGTGTCAGGAACGGTATAAAAACATTACCATGTACGTATAAAATAACACCATATTTAAATATAAATAAATAAATACACCCAACAGTCACATACATAGATCCTGACTCCGCATTAAGATCAATGAAGTTTAGTGTCCTGGGTATCAGACACTACGAGAGACTTTTCGGTCTCACAAACACCCGAGACAAATATTTGTGAGTCTCACAAACATTTGTCTCGGAGCGGGGATCGAACTCGCTGCCTCTAATTTCACAACAGGTGTCTAACCAACTGCGCCACGGCGGCTTTCATTTGAGGTATACAATTCTCTATTTCTGTATAACCAGGTTTGGATCACGTCATTAAAACAATAAATTTTACACTCTGTTATTTAACCTGTCTTACAATCTAAACGATGCCTCATTTTATGTAATATCTGTAATAAAAAAGTTCTAAATCTTAAAAACAAAACGGGCATAAAATCGATAAAAACTATAAATCACAGCGGGAATATCAGTCAAATATATTTACAAGATGTATGCGGCCATACGGCGTACGTTGTCTGAAAGCATGTTGCGTAGGCGCTCATTATGCTTTATACTATAATGAGTGATGACATGGGCCGTGAGGTTCTTGTGTTGAGTGTACGATGAGTATAAGCGTGTGAGCAGTGGGACAAGGTGTCGGTCGTCGGTGCCATCCACCACAATGTCCGGTGGCGTTACGAGCCGGTGCCCTCGGCTCGGCACAATACGCGCGGCTCGGGTGCGCTGTCATATTTTACACTTGTAACTCATACAGCCCACTAGCCTTTAGGTCATGTAAACAATACCTGTTCTGCAAAGGAATTCATGTTATACACACGACTTCATTTTGTTTTTGCTTATGTTTATTTAAACTAACCGCGACTGTCTCGGTGGCGTAGTTGAACTAAGGTACGATTACAAAGTTGCGGTCTCGGGTTCGAATCCCGGATCGGGCAGTGATACTGGATTTTTCTATTCGTTATCAGCCCGGAGTCAGGAATGGCCCGATATGGCGCTAAGCTCGCCCCCTATGACATCGTGGGACGGAACATGCAAGGCGAAATGTGGGTGTCCTGGTAGCACCTCTGTGTACCCCTTCTGAGCAAAAGGTGTGAATTTATGTATGTATCTAAACCAACCGCGAATGCTAACGATCGGATAAGGTTACTTTAATTGGGATAACTTTATTCACTATTTATGTTAATGAAATATAATATTCTGTCAGCAACACGCTAAACACATTCTAGATTTTTAAAATATCCATTCGTAATATATGTTTGATTTATCTCATATTGATAAGCTTTTACGTTTATTGCATATAAAGGCTAATTAATACAGTATATTTTTGGTCCACGTTATTATCATATTAACATAATGTTTGCCACTTGTTATTTTTAAAATAACTAATGTAAATAGGACACTTAGATTACGACTTTTTTTGAAACAAGCGATATACTCATAAATCATGATTTATTTCAAAATACTCTTGGTCCGGTGACACTTTAAGAGGTACCTGTTATAATTTATATTAAAAGATATTAATATAGTCATGAATTATTAAATAACGCTATTAATACATTTTACATTAATGGACAAAATAAAAAATGTTTTAATATTATGTTGATTAGCTGTTATCTATACAAATATATTTTTATTTCGTTACATGTGCATAGTGATAATTATTAAAAGCAACATATAAGTAAAAAAAGACAACCTATTTTTATTACCATTAAAAGGGGCTATTTAAGTCCGTGATATAGATTTTGCAAAAAATAAGAAACGCTTAATATAAGTTATTCAGACGTTATCTATGCAAGAATATATATTTTGTTTTTATGCATATGTATTAATAAAAATAAATACCTATCAATGACCGAGTTGTCACCGAGGGCATGAAGTTACAAAGGAAGGTCATGCGTTCAGACAAAAGACCCACACACATTAGTGACACTAATTAAACTTCTTTTATAACCTTAATAAGATAGGTACCGAAAATATAACATTCGCAAAAAGAAAGCTGTGTCCATCACTCAAATCATTTTTTTTTTCTAAAATTTTTAAATGTGTATTTGAAGGTTACTAAGTTTTATACTCGTAGGTTAAGGAATATATCAGACAGCCTCAAGGTAAAGATAACAAAAAACGCTAACACATTGCTAAATAGTTTCGGTGATGGCGCCGCTACAAATTATCATCGGCTACAAAATGTTCACAACTGATGTATAACTAACTCTTCTAGAGTGTGTTTTAGGATAACCTGCTAGATGTAACGAGAATTCATCGACCTGCGACCTTCATCAGATCCACTGTCTTTGGGCTAATTTTAAATTACTATTACTGGAGTAGCTCCCATTGCTATATTTTATTGCCTGTGTAGGCAAATGAGCTAGAAGCCCGCCTGATAGTAAGGGGTGACCTCCGCTCACCCCCGCCTGCTATGTGACGGGATTCTAAGGCTGCGTCCACGATGGCAGCGGATCGGTAGCGGGTCGGGGAGCGCGGTCCTCATGAGTCAACCGCGTCCCCATCCACGCTACCGCTCGTGTCCGGTTCCGCTCGTGTCCCGCTGCTATCGTGGGCGCAGCCTTAATATATAATTGTAAATACTCTCTACCTTGATTTCCAAGATGATTTCCACGCAACATAGATTCTGCGACCTCCTTCCACCTTAAGCAAAAGATTTCTCTAAAAGCAAGAGTTCGTTTAAAGAGTTTACGCCAATGCCTGGTGCTGATCATATATCATATATCATATGATCTGGTATTATGAAATTCGTTTTCTGCAGCAAGAGTTATTTATGGGTGTATTCTAAACCATTGAGCATTGGTGTAGGTTTCAGTAACAGGTGTAGATATAGAAGTGTGCGCACGAGTCGATCCCCCAACTTGGGCTTTATTGACAGACAGTTGGGCGGGTGTCGACTACCGAGCACATGCCGACAGCTTCTGTTTCATAAAGTTTAATGGCGTGGTTGACCCAGCTTTGTTTGCTTAGACGAGTTCACAACTGCACCATTCATACCCATTCTATTAAACTATTAATTGCTTCGCTGCAATAGAAGCGGGGCGAGTGACATAAAAATTTACCAACAAGCAAACAAGAGTATTGGATACTTGAAAACGTTATAAGTGTATGAAAAAAATGTTGGTATAGAGATGAATTTATCAATTGCGTTTTTTTATCAATTGGTTAAATAAATATGCTGTGCAAACAAATACTACATAGAATCTAAGATAGGTTCCAATTCAATGGAGCAATCAAATTTTCCTAGAATTCTCTTTTTGTAAAATAGATGATATAGACCGGGTGGTCTATCATTGAATCGGATTGGGTAATCCGATATCTAATCGTGATTTAATAATGCCGCTGACGTATGGAATGGTACTCGTTATACTACTGCCTATCTTTTAGTGGTCTCAGATGTATTTGCCTTACAAAAATACATTAGAATGTAAAATAAAAAATAATATTAAATGGTCTAAACAAATACCTTATTAAATAAATTTTATTGTGTTTGCATTCAGTTCAATTATGAACATGATTTTGTATGAACATGGATGAATAATAAGGTAAACTAAATACAAACAAGGTTGGACCTATCTTGTAGGTCATTGTTTCATCTAATAAGTGCATGATCGTAAAATTATCGCTTTAAACGAACATTTGGGCTTGCTATAAACAAAGTTATACAAAAATCTTTTAAGTCCCGTCCAATCAAACTAGGTACATCTGTGTTAACCATAGAACATATCTATTGATAGTCATCAGTCTTCTTCATGATTGAGAGTGGCTTGGACTCACCGCGTTCAAACGCAAAGAAAGAAATATTTATACTGTACATGTTTCCCTAATTAAACGAAATATTAAATGCGCCCTACATCACAAAATATCAGGGCAACTTAATCAGAGGATCACATCTCTTAATATACGGGCCGACGACGAGTGAGATCTGACACGAAATTCCCTAAAAATAATATTTAAAATGGTAATGGGCCCTCGGGTTCATAAATTGCCGCGCCATATGTCCCGTGCGTTGCACCTACTGTGTACATAAATATGTCAAGCATTGAGACGACTGCTGCTGTATTATTTGATGGAATTACATTCTTGGTCCTTTGTAAGAAATGCTACGACGACACGCGAGGTGTTTAGATTTCATAACATTGAAAGCAGTTTTTTAGTCTTGGGTTTTTAGCGCAAATAGTGGATCTATTTAGTCAAGTATTCCATAATATCTAGTCATCAGTAGTTTTACTTTTGCCTAAAGTTCAATTATGCTTGTCTTGCCTTCTCTTCTTCCTCTTCCATATTCAAAAGGATTATTGTTGTTGGTGTGGGTGGCATTGGTCACTTAAACCAGATGAACAACTAACGCCTACATAAAAAAGCTTTACAACAAAGCCGCGAATATTAATAAAACACACAGGTCCCTAAAATATCCTTCTTCAGGCACAGTCTGTTTTTATCGATAATAAACAAACAAAATATGTACGTATTAAATCTTAATTTGCATCATGTATGTTGCATATCCCAAAAGGAATAAATTATATGCAAAGTGGATTATTATGTTGGTCATAATGAATTTACAGTAATTTAAACTACATTTTTTTATTAGATAACATAAAACTAAGATGTTTGTTTTAAATTTATTTTGATTTTATTGACAATATCGAACATTTTTATTGCTAATCGTTGTCGTTTAATGAACCTAACATCTCAATAATGTGCACGAAATATGCATCGACATTTTTTGCCTTATAGATCCTTAGACCTTAAGTCCACCATGTATGTCCAAATTAAATTAAAATCAACTCTATGATTTCTGACACTGAATTACAAAATATCATAAATATAGAATATGGTAAAAGTATCAAAACGTTGCAGTCGTACTAACGTCGAGTAGCAAACATTTACGTGTGGCAGTCGCACGAGTCAAAACTTATTTTTGACTCATACAATTTTGCGTTTCCGGATATTCATTCATAACAAATTTTTTTTTTTTTTTTTTTTTTTTTGTTTTTTAATCATGCAATCAGTCACATAACTATAAGCAGATGAGTTGTATTATATTTAGCATTTATGATGCAGCTCCCATTGGTGCTGGACCACTTATTTTCTGGACCATTGTTAATCTTGGTCAAAGATGTCCCGCCGCTTTTTTAGCCGACGTATGGTTTCAGGGATAGTGAGTTGTCCCGCCAGAGGGTTCGGATGCTTTTCCAGCCTTAGTTTGTATTTGACTCCATGTGAATTTATTTCCTCTTTCACCATGGGCATATGAAGATTTTCATGGACTTCTGTTATTTTGGTAAACCATGGCGCGTTTGATATTTGTTTTAGGATATAATTTTGTACTCTTTGAATGATCATTATGTTGGAGGCGCTAGCTGATCCCCACAATTGCATTCCATATGTCCAAATTGGTTTCAGGATCGTTTTGTACACAAGCAACTTATTATCGATTGATAGTTTTGAGTTACGTTTTAGTAGCCAGTAGAGGCACTTGTATTTTATGTTAATCTCATCCCGTTTTGTTTTGATATGTTTCTGCCAGGTAAGCCTGCGGTCTAAGTGCATCCCCAGGTATTTTACTGTGTTGTGGTATGGTAGTTGGGTGCCATTTAGACTAACTGGTGGGCAATCCTCTTTGCGCAGTGTGAATGTTATATGCACTGATTTTGATGCACTGGCAACAATCCTCCATTTAGCTAGCCAGTCTTCTAATTTGTCTAAGCTGTTTTGGAGTACCCGGGATGCTTGAGTCGGGCATTTGTCTGAGGATAACAGGGCTGTATCATCCGCGAAAGTAGCAACAGTAACACCAGGACATTGTGGTAGGTCATTTGTGTACAATGTGTATAGGACAGGTCCAAGCACCGAGCCCTGTGGAACCCCCGCAAGAACTTCGTAAAAGTTTGACGTGCAGTCATTCTCTCTCACCTGAAATAATCTATCACACAGGTAAGATTTCAGGATACCATAAAAGGTATGCGGCAGTAATGATTTTATTTTATACAACAGGCCCTTGTGCCAGACCCTATCGAAGGCCTGTTGCACATCCAGAAATACCGACGAACAGTATTCTTTTTTTTCGAAGGAATTTCTTATTACTCTGCAGACTCTGTGAACCTGTTCAACAGTCCCGTGCTCCTGCCTAAATCCAAACTGGTGTTCTGGGATAATTGATTTTTCTGCGATAATTTTCATTATTCTGTGTAGAAGCGACTTTTCAAATAACTTAGACATTATCGGCAAGAGGCTGATTGGCCTATATGAGGTCACCTCGTGGGGTGGTTTTCCAGGTTTGTGTATCATTTTAACAATTGATACCTTCCAGAGGTCTGGAAAGTGTCCAACTCTTAACATTGCATTAAATAACATTGTTAGATAGACCATAACTTTGCGAGGTGATTCCTCAAGAACCCTCTTGTCGACAAGGTCATACCCTGGAGCTTTGTTATTCTTTAGGGACTTGAGATTCCTATATATTTCTCTAGGTGTCACCAAGTTTAAAGGTAAATCGAGTTGAAGATCTTGGTTGATAATTAGGTCTATATTCGATTCATCTATGTTTGAAGCAGCTTCGTTAGGTGTGAAGACAATACTGAGATGCTTTGCCAAAGCCTCGGCTTTGTCTCGATCAGTTCTAATCCATTGTGCGTCAGGTGTTCGTAGGGGTGGCTTTTGATATAGTGGTCGATCAAGGTTCTTGCAGGCTTTCCACAATGAGTATTTTGTTGTCCTTGTAGGTGATAGACCGTCCATGTAGGTATCAAATGCAATATTATTCGCTTCTATAATAAGATTTTTCAGTTCTCTACTGGATTTGTTTAATTTCTTTTTGTCTTCTGTGTGCCTACTGTTATGCCACACTCGACGTAGTCTCCTTTTTTCGTGTATTTTTTGGCGAATAGAGTCAGAGTAGGTCTTACTCTGAGGGATACGATCGACAACCTCAGGTGTAGACATCCAACAGCTTTCCTGAATTATTAAGGTTAGTTTGCGTACAGCGTCGTCAATATCAGTCTCGGTTTTCAGAGCAATATTCAGTTCTAATCTTTCATTGACCAGTTCCCTAAAGCATTGCCAGTCAGTACGTTTGTTGTATATTTTTGTATTCTGTTCCACATTCAGAACTGTGGAGCCAATAGTAAGTATTACAGGAACGTGGTTGGTATTGGAGTCCAGACATGTTTGTATTTGATGACCAAGTCTAGTTAGGCCCTTTGATATGAAGAAGTCTATTACATCAGGAAGGCGGTTTGGGTCTGACGGCCAGTTGGTTGGTTCTGCGGTTGAGATTGTCGTAAGATTGTTTCTGTCTATAGATTTCTTGAGCTCTCTACCTCTAGTAGTAGTAAGTCTTGATGCCCAATGAACATGTTTGGCGTTCCAGTCGCCACCAATTATAAAGCGTAGTCCTAGGGTGCTAAATAGTTCTTCGTAATGTTCTTCTTTAATACTGTACTTGGGAGGGCAATAAATGGCAGACACATTGAACATTCCATTTCTATCTTCAATATTTACAGTTGCCACCTGCATGTGGGGTTTTTTGAATTGTGGTTGCTCATGGTGTTTAATTTTTGATTTTATAACCACGGCTGCTCCTGCATGTGCAGTGCCGTCCGGGTGATTTGTGGAGTAGATTTTGTAATTGCGTATATGAATACTACTGTTTTCGGAAAGGTGCGATTCAGACACTAATAAAATGTCTATGTTGTGTGTATTTAGAAAGAGTTCTACCTCTTCCAGATTCGGAGACAGCCCGTCTAGGTTCCACGTTGCTATCTTGAGGGAAGCCATTAGGACATCTTAGCTACCAGGGTTGTTATGAGGTTAATCAGGGTGCTCATTTGTTGTAGTATAAGATCAAATTTTTGCGCTTGTTTGAAAAGCATTTCTTCTATTTTGGTTGGTAAAGTTGTCTCTAAATAGGTAGAGTAACTTACTCTTCTCTTGGTGTTTGGATTTGGTCCCTCTCCATGACTGGGTTTGTGCTGAGGTTGTAAAATTGTCTGACTATCAATGTTAGTTGTTGGTGTGCTATTCTGTGGTTCTCCTTGATTAGTCGACTTGTCAGGTTGTTTTGTGATTACTCGAGATCTTAGATGTGCTTGTTTGTTGGATTTTCTCGATAGTATTTCCTTATATACTTCACATCCCTTAAAGTTGGCTGGATGAGCACCAAGACAAAGAGCACATTTCGCAGGAGTATTGCGATCGGCCTTAGGGCAGTCTGCTGTTCTGTGTCCTTGGGCACATTTTACACAACGGTATGGTCGCATACAATAGTTTTTGGAATGTCCATATTGTTGACATCTTTGGCATTGGACTATAGAGTTACGCTTCTTTGGTTCTTCTATAGTGATTATTTGGTGATTTATTTGCTTGATGGTCTTTATCGCTTTATTATTTGGGTTTTGTTGAAGGGTTGCAAAGAATGTGGAGGTGGGTTTCTTATCTGGTCCATATTTTGCATTAATGATCTCTCCAATCACTGTGTTTCCTGTTTCTTCCAGAGCTTCTTTTATTTCGCTAATGGGTGTTGAATGGTGCAGGTTTTTAATAACAATTCTAAAGGGTTTTTTGTCCTTTCGGTTGAATGTATGTCCTATTAGGCCTTCTCCTCTAATAGTTTCAATTGTAGATTTATAGACCTCTACATTTGCGCAATTAATACGAAGTTGGTTTCGGTTAATAGTCTTGAAGATGAAGTCTTCTTTTCTGGCTACACTTTCTAACAGTTCAGAAAGCTTGGTGAGATCTTCGATTCCATACAGTATTATTATTATATTCATAACAAATTAAATAAAAAAAAGAAGCTATTTTTGTACTACACCTCAATAACCCCCTTGTTCTAGTATAACAGTAGGACTGATGCAGAACTTTGGAATCCACCATTCGTTTCTCAGTCCAGCAATGAAAGGTATTTTTTAAATTGTACAATTGTGTTTATGCTCTAAAGATTTAATAATTCCTTCCAATAAATACTGACGTTATAGGAAAAAGGATAGACATTTGAAAAACGACGTAAAGCTGATTTCTCATTAACTATCAGAACTTTTGCATCTAGTTTGATTTTATTCTTACCTATTATTAAATTATTACTATACCAATAAACTGAAAAAATAAGCGTTGGCGAACAAGACATAAATTAAAATATTCTCCTACAACACTGTTAGAAGTCAAAACAAATAAGAATTTTAAGTAACCAGATTTATATGAAACAATAGGTCTTCATTATATTCCGTGTCAAACAGACAACAATGATATATCGGTCCTTGCTAGTCAACTATTAATAATTAGATAATTTGTTTTACAATAACTTTCCGCCTACTTTTATGACGATCATACGCAATACACGCCAAAGGTCACAGCCATAGTCTTTGCTATTTAATCTTTATTCATTAAATACATAATTAACACACTTTTATACTTATTTCAAGATACAATGTATTTTAATTACAATGTTCAATAACAATTAAAATCAATTCTTTTTTGCACACATTTTAATGTACGAATTGAATTTTATTATTATTAAGTAAAGTAGAAATACTCTGGCATTGTCTTTATTTGCATATTTCAACAGCTTAACGTAAAGTTCGGTGACCCAAAGGTCGTCACAGATCTATCTATGCCTGCGCACGCGCACCGCGACACACTCACACAGATGCTGCGACTCTCAATAATTGGCTCCAAACATTCAGAGATTATACGAATGAATTATTACTACTTCACACCCTAATTTTAGCTCGCAATATCTCCTAAGAAAACACTCAATAACGAGGCCATGTGCGCGATATTTTAAATTTAGATATTTATGCAACAGCCACGCTAAAATAAAACGTATCGAAATATTGTTGATAGAGGAAATAGCAAACGGATTGATGTATGCCCCGGCTAAGAAAACACGTTACGCTTGTTTTTCTGAATTGACGGCATAGAGAATATAAACTAAATCTAAAAATAATTACAACATTTTTCAATTTCTGATAAACCTTGCGCACCTATGAGTGAAAAATATAGCGGAATGAACCGTAAATTTAATTTCGCATCAACACACTCCTGGGGAAGCTTGGGTTCTTCTGGCCGACAATAAGTAATCTTAAAATCCGTCTGAGGAGTGTTGTAACGGCCCCAAACTATGACCAAAGTAAACAATAAATCGTAATGACGGCGCGCCCCCTGGGCACCCTCGGATGCTCGCTATTTTGGACTATAAATAAATGTGTAGATGGATTGATAAATATAAATATTGGGGGCGAAACGAAGAAAAACAATGTTTATGAAACTGGTGTCGTTCGCATCATAACTGTGAGTTACGACTTCCGACGCCTGCCAACATATGCTCTATGCCGAATTTTTTGTCACAAAATCTGTTAGATATAAATAAATTAATTCGTGTTCAGCTTTGTTCCCAAATAAAGCAATTAAAAACGAGTCAAGGTGCTTGGTCGTTCTCGTAGGCTCAGAGCTATCGGTGGCGAGTTGCGAACATCTGCTCTTCAATTAGACAATCACAAAGCGTTAACTGTCGCAAATTATTTGTTACGGTGCGTCCATACTGTCCGCTTTTCGCAATATATCAATGTCGTTTGCCGCTTCCGAAGAAGCAATAAAGACACTTTAACTTCTTTTTAGTTGTAGCTAAATGGGCGACAACCAAATAAAAGAAGTGATAGTGAAATGAAATTCTAAGTGTCAAACAGACTCCATCAGGAATAAATTTTGCGCCATAATAAGATTAACACAGTAGCGGGCGCGTGGCAGCATCCGCCGCCGACGGCACGTTAATCGCAACGGTCTATACTTAGCCGGTTGCATTGTCTTCTGAAATATCTATTAACGATTATTGACAAGGCATCGGCATGCGAATTCCCCCCGCGATAGGTGCGACGAACTGCTATAAATATATTTTATGTGCGATGTTCTGCGGCCGACGCGAGTGTGACGGGCGGCGGCGACGGCGACGCAGCGCGGCCGAGCCCTGCCGCTCCTGCCACACAGGCACACCACTTTACTTTTATATTTTTATCTCTATTATAAAACACAATTGACGTTTTTCCACGTTTATTGTTTCCTGTTCGTAGATAAAAACCGACCTTGTCCAAATACTTTATAAGTAGACATAATAAAAATAATTTAAACAGTGAATAATGATTAACTATTTGTGTGTTTCAAAATTTTATTATGATATATGTATACCATATAAGGTTCGTTTGAATGTATTTTGTTTTACCTGTAAAACCAGTTTAAATTGGTTTCCCTTTTAATTAAATCTAATATGTATATTATATGCATATTACTAATATCAATTGGTGTAGGCTGTGGCCATTTTACTTCCAATGTTTGATGTACAGTTTTGTTCAAACTAAATGATGAATACAATGCCAGTGCAGTGTAGCAAACGCATTATTGGCAAACAATGAATTTACATCAAAATTGCAAATGGGGAATTCAAATTGATAAAATTCGACAATTGATTACAATATGCACACAAAGCAGCATCGCGTCCACAAACACAGACGAGCAGTCAGTCCGCCGCGCCGCCGATTCATACACAGTACACACCGAGAGAGCTTTTCATTTTGTATGTTAAATTAAATTTCCATGAAACAAGATTGAATTTTTCGCAATCAGCGCGCGAAGCTGCTCCGAGCGAATTTTAGTTTGTACAACGTATTATGTTTATACGAGTACATAGTGTAATGTCGTTATGGAGTGCTTCTATAGTGAAATTAGTGCTTCACAGAGACCGTTTATCAAAACTGAATACAATATAGCGCATTAAACAAGTTTGAACAAACAACAAACCGCGTGACGGCAATGAGGCGGCGCTCGCAACGCAACCGCATGAGGCGCGCGGCCGCGGCGTCAGCGTCCCGCTACCATCGGCTTAGCTAATTTACAATTTAATTATCAGCTGGGATGATGCATCGTTAGCGCGCGCCAAACCGAGTTTATGCGACTAATCAATTGTTTGACGCGGCCACTGCAATCACGCAGCTTCCGCCCGCCGCCGCCGCCTGCCTCGCCGCCTCGTCCGCACACATCTCTTCTTAATTCTCATACATGTCACGATAATATTTCTTAACTACAACATAAGCCATCATTTTTAATAGACCACATGGATAAGTCAGTGTACATTATTTACATTCCCCTCGCAGAATATCCGTCGATACCTTATAAAAGATGTGTTGATGGACGTTTTAACAATCCAATCGAGTGAACAATGCGGCGGCGTGTCGCGCCCGCGTTGATTAAATATAGCTCAGAATCCATCAAGCGAACTGCGAGAACGAACCGTGGCTATGAATTTATGCGCTAAATATTCGACAGGTGCCAAGTGTGTCGATCGCAGAGTTCGATCGCCGATGACTAACTACGCCCCAAATTTTATTTCAAATGTCAAATAATTTGAACACCTGCGAACGTGCACCACTGCCCGGATACAGCGTTTGCACAAATCTGTGCTGCGACACACTTAGCTACGCCTGGGAACTATATTAGAACTATCCTTAAGCGCACTCGCGGGCCAATTCAATGCCAATACGGCCCTCCAGTAATATAGCTTTCATCGGGCTGGTTCTGATGTCATAGTTCGATAGAGAAACACCGTGGAATGTGCAGTACTCGTGAGACTTGTCACACGCCAGCAAGGGGGGACAATCAACTCGTATCAATTCGTACCGAGTGGCGATTTAAATGTATAATCGATTATAATTGATCGGTACATCCGACAGGTACTCTTACTTAATAACGGGAAAACAATCGCATCCAGTCGTCATTAGAAAGTCACGCGGTGATTTCATTAATTTATTAAGGACGGTTAAAATTAACCGCTCACGAGTGAGAATCGTGCGACACAATCGTAATGTGAACGTTCACAATTCGCTAATCCCGCGTCGCTACCGTTACATAAGACGGCTGACTTGAATATAAATGTAAAACACAATAAATTTCATGCCCCGTAGGAAATGAATATTCATCACGAAATCGCCATGCATATTCTCTTTTCCTCCACAATTCGGTGTTTCCTACCGGCAGACGCACGCCGCCGACAATATGGACCTTACACCGAGCGCCATCAGTTAGAATTCGCGCGGGCCCGGCGCGCCGCTAGAGTCGCGCGGGCCGCCTACCCGCCGCCTGTCGTAAATTTCAACATATAGTAAAGTGATTTACGAATAATTGTTGTGTTGGACTATAACTAGAGAAATCTTTCCGCTGTTTGCCGCCGGCTAATTTATATATGAGGCTTAGGTAATTCGCGAGCCGCGAGTAATTAGCCTCGGGAACAATAGCTTTTGTCATACGTTTATCTAGAGCGCCACTTTCCTTTCGTAGCGTTTAAAGTATGAGGATTATCCAATAAACATCCGTTCGGCTCGGACCGATAAATAATTATATTTCTCGGGAAGCACCCGTTGTTCGTCGGAAATTAGCCATAAATAAGACCAAATTACTAATTTAGCTTCATTTGCCATGCCATTTAGGTTCCATTATTTTTATTCGGGCGAGCGTCGGTTAATACTGGCTAGTGGGTAGTGGCACAGACTACAGAGCTACGAGTGCGATGTGTGTAGGACGGCATGAGTCGGGTAAGCAATAAGCGCGGGGTCGACATTAGCGTAACACTTAATCGAAACATGTGTTTATCGTAACATGCGAATCAGCCTAAGGCGAATTAGTTCTCGCACAATGCAATTTGAATGCACATTACACAACGGACGAGGTACGGGCGCTTTTTATTGCGGCATCGTGAGATCTTATCTCGGAAATGCCACTTCCAGCAGGCAAATTTGAGATTGTCGGCGGCTATCCGCCGGTTTTGCACCCTACCGCTGTTATCCGAAGGGCAGTAACGGAGGAGCGCGCAGCTCGCGCGGCTAGTGTGGGTGCACTCGCGGACGCACGTCCTCGCACGCACCCTACCGTACATGTTTAAAGAATTCAACATAAAATCGGCAATAAAATTGAAAACATTTTGTTACCTTTTAAATAAGTTTCGTCGTGGCGCGCGGGCGTCGCCGCACGACTTTGATCTTTGTTCGCTCACCGAAATGTGCAATTTCCCGCGCGCCCTTTAATTCTGAAATCATCTCTCCATCGATAAGAAGCGTTAATTTTACGAGCGAGTGATAATTTGCTAACTTCCGACAGAGCATCGCCCTAGTTGAATTGTTCCATACACTTGCCACGTTATATTACGAATACGAAGAGGAAAAACTCAATTAGCCGCTTGCATATTGGTTAAGCGAGCTCGCTGCGTGCTTTATAATGAAAAATTCAGACGTATGTGTTATTCAATATACTAACTGTACCTTTCTGTTAATTTTGATAATATTAAACAATTATTTATTATAGATATCTTCAAATGTTAATTTTTATTTCAAAATCCAATTGCGTATCGATTTACCTAAATAATTTCATTAAAGTTCCATATGGACATAGATATGAACACTGTCCAACTTTGGTAAGTCTTTTTATACTCCGCTAGGCCAATGCAGGACAGCAGGTGGGTAGATTTTATTATGCTAGTAACCAGAACAGCATAAGATGTTTAAGTGTCGAGTCACTCGGTTTTGATGCAACGGAGCGACAGTTGTCATGCGTAAATGTAGAGCGAACATAGTCCAACAACTTATGTCAGATTTGTAGCTTTGATGACCAAATATTCATTAGTTCAGTGCAGTAACTGTAGAACAAAACCCCCCATTTTTAAATACGACGCTTTAAATACAATTTCGTTTAGAAGACTCATTGCAACATTTTTTTTCCACTCAGTCTTAATCCAGCCGATATAAATAGTCAGGGTCTGGTTTCCTGCTAAAATTATTTTTTTTAAACTACATACATACATACTTAATCTCACGCCTTCTTCCCTGAAGGGGTAGGCAGAGGTGCTACCAGGACACCCATATTTTATAACTAATTCTTGCTTATATAACTTGTTTTACGTTATATTCCAAATAAGATAAGACCATTTATGCAATCTGAAACACATAATGCCATGTAGAGTCATGAGATTGCTTTCGCAAATTAGTGTTTGTGCGCCGTGAAGTCTCACCAACAATGGCCAATTATTTTTACGTAATGCTTTTTATTAATTGCGCCAATTAAACGAATGAGCTCTTTGTATTTTAATTTGGACAAATTCTCAGCTTTCTTACAAGAAACGATGAAGCATTGCCCATATACAAACGTTTACTAAATTGTATTATAAGTTTGTTATTTGTTATTTATTTACATAAATGGCACATTAGAAGAGCTTCAAATGTTATAGAACAAAATGAATAAATGCTTTAAGAAATTTGAGAGCTACCACAAAATAAAGTATGGAATTAAGAATAAATTCCAATGAACTCAGTTAGTGCGCAAGTGTAATTGTTGGAAAATGAATTGAGGAAAAGAAATAAACAATTATCATTCGATACTCCATAAATAGAAAAATGTGTATTTAACACATGAATATCGTAAATGTTAAAGTATACTTTTGCAGTCTGCCCTACATAAAAGTAGATAGGAATAACGGATATTTTGGCAAAGATATATTTACCGAGCCTGAGAGTAACATAGGATAAATTTAGACTTCAAATTTGGAGAGATTTCTTTTTTCTTTTGGGCTTAATTTGAAAAATTGTCACAGAAAAAAACCAAGTTAAAAAAGTTGCCAAATCGATTTGTCAATAACAAAAAATGCAGTAACGAAATCCTCGATATCGAATACGCAACGTATTTAAATGTAAAAGCGAACATCTTAATAAGTAGGTGTGCATTTTGCACACGTAGTTACTTTGGCATAACATAAGCAATCGTTAGTAAGTTCATAATGCGACTGCATGCTGATGCCGTCCCACTTCTCTACTGCACATCTAAACATACTTTCTTAAAGCTAGTGCTGTGTCGACGAAGGCAGCAGTTTAAACAGCCAAATTATATTTTATTGAAACAACATTCCATTCCAATTAGTTCGTATAAGATTGATACGTTCCAAATAAACTTGTAGGAATATCCCGTTTTCCCGACACGTGTTTTGATGATTTCAATCGGTTGATGACTCATTTCGCACTGAAATAGGATAGGAAATTGTACGTTCTGTATTCTCTCAGTATTTTGTGTATATTTGTTTAATTTAATGCTATTTATCTTGTAATGTTGAGTTTTGTGATGAAACCATTTCATTTTCTTCACGTGTGTCATCTCTGTCATTTATATCACGTCTTGGTCATTACATTGCGATATTGTGTACCATATTAAAGGTTAAATCAGTTTTTCTTACGACTCTACAATATAGAATAATGTATCACCTGCAAAGGTACGAGGTAACAAAAAAAATATTATTATTTTACCATGACATATTTAAAATTTAAGAAATCATAAAAATACGAAGAACTAAATTTAAAAGGTCATTATAATTAAAGTTCCTTGGTCAAATCCAGCCATACTGCATATTTGGAAACACATTGCATAAGCAAAATTACTGATATCCATCTCAAAACAACTAGAACAGAACATTAAGCCCCACCAAGACGGAGCACGTGAGCATACATACATATTCTGCGCAAACCGCCGGTCTTACATCCGTGGCCGCGGCCTCTCGTATCAATAATGAAAACCATCATTCTGGTAGCACACCGCAGAGACACGGGTGGGCACCGGTTCCCGCTGGCGTGGAGCCAACAAGGTGAATGCCACGACTGCCACGCATCGGGTCGACCAACCCACTTTACCCGACACACTGAAAATACGGAAATATAACTTGCCCTCAGCTGTCACCACTACCCTACAGCCCTGAACCATGAACAAACAAATGAACAGCCTTTGACTTCTGAAAGAATTCTTAAAATGGATGCGATCTATACTGGAGAAATCATAGCTAGTCCCATTAAGGAAATATTAGATTATGTTAATTTAATACCCATAAAATAGACCAAATTTAATGTCAACCTGCCAAATATCACCTATTCTAATAAGAAGTCACAGAGTAGACAAATTACGTATGAGCATTCAACCATCCTATCGGTGTAATAATGCCAATACTCCATAGTGAATATATGGCTCGACATGGATGTAAGCTGCTAAAACGCTTGCTCAAGATATATTAAGCGATGTTGTAGTGAATATTTTCAAACACGACAGCGATCTCGCACTGTACTGTGTAGCGCACACATTATGAACGCCGCACTGTTACCGAGTTACATTTATAGTACAGCCGTATTTCATTTCGCTCGCTTTTTACCTTTTATATATAAATATATCTAAATTAATAATGCTAATAAAATTCGCATGATAATCGCGCACACCAGTTCAGAGAATTTTTAAAAAGTGGGTCAAGGATATAGTTTTTGGCTTTCGATCGATTAATCCGGAAAATAATAATAAATAACGTAATAAATCATTTCTATTGTTTTACTAATTAAAACTTACTACTTGTTCTGTTGTGTTTTTAATATTATGACCCAAAATTCGAATAAGAATATAGCGATAAAAGCCTGACTAGGTATTTAATTAATGCATGTTAAAATCTCCTTATAATATCGGTGTATCATTGCCAGAAGTACATATCGGTTAGATATCGACTATCATGCGTATAAGATTCTTATACGACCCGAATTCAGAGACGGTAATATACTAGACTGGCGAGTGAGATGTTCCGGGAGCAGTAACAAACCAATGTATGATATAAAATGAGTCTGCTCCAAATATTAGTACGCGCTCGCTTGTGTAACTGGCAGCAGTTTAACGCACTAGATTTATTGTTTCGTTCGGAGTTGAAGCTGTTAATATACATTTTTATTTGGAACATGAAGCGTCGGGAAATATTTCAGTTATCTATTTTCGCCATAAGCGTGGCGCGCTCGGCGAGCAGCGGCGGCGCCGTACTGGGTACACGCTTGTTGTGCGGTTGTTGTACAATGTACATGCCGCCAATTGTGATAGTTTAATTATTGCTCTATTCTATTATAGGCCCAGACGTGACAGGTGGCGAGCCTATCGCTGTGCATTTCATTTGTTATATTTACAGCTACTTACCACACACGTCGCCTTTCACCTATCTTAAAATCGAACTGGTTTGTGTCAGAGCACGGTATTGCTACCGACACAATAATTTATATATCATACTTATCTACCTATTCGCAACGTACGGACCGATAAACCAGCTGAAATGCAAATTGATATAATGCAGGAAACGTCTGAGTGGGCCTCATACCGGGAGCCTATACCGCATGAGTAGCATAAGTTCGTTTACATACGACAGTCACTCGTATTTGCATCCCAAATGATCGGTTCGGCCGCTCGTTCGGTTCGACTTATCTCTCTACCAGGCGAAATATTACATTTTGTGCATCGCCTCTCGCAATGTGCATAACTGAATGTCAATAAAGGAATAAAAAAGACCACCGTAGGCGTTCCCGCGCAACCGAGGCGGATGTGCTTTAAACCAATGAGCGAGCGGAGCTCAGCATATTCATAACGATATTACCGCCGACGGAGTTGCGGCGTCATCATAATTCATACATAATAACCCTTCCGACGGCGAGCGACGCGGCGCGCCGCCCTGCGTCTCGTTCGCTCCAGCGCGCCCGCCGAGAGAGCAACAGAGATGCGCGCTCGCTCCAAATATCATAATTCATAATTTTATTTTTTACGAGCTTCGTGAAACACATAGCTACACACATGAAAATTTTCCATTTCGCTCCTATTGGCGCTCGCACGGGCTTCGCCGCGGGGTTTGGTCGGAAAGCGAGCATGTTTACAATTTTAATTGTCGGCTGAAATGCGTATTTGAAAGACGCAGTAGTCGGTTTTGGTGCGCGGCGAGCATGCTGGTCATGTAAAGTGGATGACAGCTATTTGTAATTGGAATATGACGAGAGGCGAGCGCGTGCGCGTGCGCTCGGCGCGTCTCATTCGTCAGTTTATAAATAGAGCTCGGCGTCTGCGCCGTGACGACTCGCGCCATTAATTTATATGAAATAACTGTCGGCAGACGGAAAAATAAGTTCGATGGAGGATGGCCTTCTCCACGATAATATTTATGTTTTACGAAGTGGCAGACGAGTAAGCCTCGTGTTGATGTAAGAATGTCAGAAACAGACTCTATGGGAAGGTATAAATACGTTGCTTCTACATCCACTCCCACCTAAAAACAATAAATAAACATATTTCCTTTCGCTTATGACATCGTTATACACTATTTTCAACTATATCAATAGAGTTGTTCGCTATTTTATTAAGTTGCATAGAGTTAATGCTCGACAAATGTTCGAAAGATATTAATATGAGAAGTAACTATCATAATAAAAACTACAACATTAGTAGCGACAACATAATCCGCATGATCAATTTGTTATTCATTCGCCGAAACGTCATAGTGTTGGGTCGACAATCAAACGTTGGCATTGTCTCGTCGGCCATAACACTTAATAACGACCAGCACATCCTCTTACACAGTTCTTTTAAAATTCAATAAAGAACCAAAAATACTGTTTAAATGCGATATAATCTTCGCAAAGACGAGTAACACATAAATTCGTTAGCGCGTTTGTAATCGTCAAGAATATTCCGAACAATAATTTACACATGTAAATTTTAAAGTTGACATCAGAAAGAACATCTTATAAAGCCATATTTTAGACGGTTTTAATGACTCATGATGGTCCAGACGCGACGTAGAGTTAACAACGCAGCGATAGAAGCGACATGAATATATTTTCACTTGGTATCTGGATGTGTCGCTTGAATAGCAAACTTCTAACAAACATAAAAATTAAAATAGAACTGAAAAATAAACTTAATCATTTTACAATAACTCCATTTAGTAATAGCCAAAATCATACACACATTTTTATAAACAACACTCTAATACCTATACAAACTAGATAGACAGAATCATTTAATTTCCTTCAGATAAAATCCAGTAGTATATTTATACCTCGATTCCTGCAATACATAGTTCAGTACATGACTCACAATAACTGAATGTACTTGGAACGTCACTAATAAAACAACACAACTCGACAAGAAAGAAAAATAAACAATACATTCAGTGTAAAATTAAATCATCAACGCATGATTTCAACTCGGATATTTATAGTAACACCTATTATATAACCACGTATTTATAGCACGCTGAATTCTTTCAAGCGAAAATGAACTGGAAAGCCGACAATGTACTACTTGCGAGAGAAAACTTAAAATAATAATATATTTTTTATAATTAGCATGCACATAAACTTAACCTATATAAAGTTGTTTCAAAAACTTGTTTACAATTGGTAGATAGCTTTCCAATGCTGTTATGTGTTGCTAAGTAGACCAAAAATTTACATTGTTTGCAAAAACAATCAATAAGTAGTTAAAGTGTAAAGACGTGAGGTGCCCACGAACAAAACGCTTTAGTATTTTTGTGGAGCACTGTTTTATAGCAAGGAAAAAATCATGATGTTAATTAAATCTAATCTAAGTTTGGTGTCAAGTTATGTAGTGCCGTGTTTTAGAGAAGGGCTTATGTTGGTTCTGTTTGTCTTAAAAGTCTCACATGTAATTAATTAGTATATGCGTAATAAAAACTATGAATCCCGAATGAAGTTACGCGAGTGGTACGATATAGCTATTGACCAACTGTTTTAAAGATAACAATATAAAAAAACATTAACATAATTTAATTCTAATTTCTCCAAAATAGAACAATTCTAGAAATTATCTTAGGTAAATGAAATGCTGCGTTGGTTCCGATTTGCTACAATCCTAGTACACGCTTAAAAAAACATCCTAACCACAGTCCCGACTATTTATCGAATTGCTCAACCTCTTCTCACACGGCTAAATTGAGTAAAAATCCATACGCGTACAAAATAAATAAATAAATAAAAAGATAAGCAATAATAAACTAATGGATTGCCGAGTTACTCGGAGTGAACATGAATTTAAAATCTAAAGATATTTAAACACATCGCCCTCGCGCTGCGCTCGCCATAAATAAAATAAATACAAATATTCTCACGTAAGCGGAGTACTTCGAAAGCGTTCATTTACATTTGTGAATGTAATAAATGGGGCATCTTCCTCTAAATACAAAGTAAACTCACTGAAATAGAGTAGGTTTGTAATAACGCCGGCCTACCGTGATTAGAAAATATCTTACTGCTAATGTGGCGGATCAACAAGTTCATATTCATTTATTTTTATAAACATTATGTTTATCTTTTAGTCTTTGTTTTAAAATGAGTAAAATGTTTTTGAATGGTGCAGAAATAATTTATCCATACGCTAGACGTAGATAATCCAATGTCTTTTTAAAATTGAAATACTACATTGCGTATCTGGAATTTAATTCAAGAACTTTAAGCACACCATATTTGTGAATATCCAACCAAATATAAAGCTATTATCTTATAAATGTTAGTGACTACCATTACTGAAATCGAAAACATGCATTGTTTATTTAAAATACCACGCAGTAGAAGCAAAGTCCCCATACTCACACGTTCTTAAAGTTTCAAAACGAATCTCAACAATATATGTACCGATTAACACTGGCGTTTCTTACTATACTTAAGAAATAAAAAAAATCTGTACGTATTTCGTCATCATTAATAACCGTCTTAATTGAAGAGGCCGGGGCTTATCCGGCGGTTCAAAAAACATAACTATAATAAATAAGTACACGTAAAGGGTTGCACACCTGCACATATCCATTCTTATATTCATCTACAGATTTACGATCCGATGCTGAGTTAACAAATAAGATCTTTTAAAGAAATCCAACCAATATAATAAGAGCACCACAAAAAGTCCACGAGGCGAGTCTTCACGGAGCGCCATTGGCTGCCCGAACAAAGAAATATTACCGCGCGTTTATTTGTTCAGCGTATATTATTATTACATTTCATTGTATGAAGTCATAACTCGTACTCAATCAAATACCACCTCAGCCGCCATGATTTAAAGAATATATTCCATGGGCGCCATGCACGGGCAGACGTAATAAACGTTTCTTAATAAAACTCGTTCAAAGAATACGTCCCGAGAGAGCTTAACACAAATATCATGATACTAATTATACGTTAGTTTATTTAGATTATACTTATCTAGTTTATAACATATTTTAGTGCACCATAAACAAACATAGCAAGATTTTACAGCTCCTGACAGTCCCGGCGCACATTCGAACCATTGTGCCTCTTATAATTTTTATTAGGGGCAATCCGTCCGCCTTGATTTACTTCTTCCCGAACTGACGGATCTTTCATTTAATTTACGGTTTTACCCCAATGTTCCGAAACGTAATAAAATGCTACAAAAACAAGCAAAAATTACATCGTCACATTGAATCTTCTTTTTTCGTCCAAATCTAACACGAGTGTTTCTCCCACGCTTTGATGTTTAGTTTATATTTACTGAATCCCATACAGATTTACGAAATATTAATATTTTAGTCGAATAAAGCGAATATTAATATTAAGCACGGATAAACAAAGCAACAGTGTGTACCTGTGTGTACATGAGGTTAACGACCTCGTGAATGTGTTATTTTATTTTGGGATACATATAATTTTATTAATGGCGGCATCGAGCTATATTGTATGATTTACATGAATGACAATCGTAACACAAAAATTTATGTTTATATTTTTGGTGCAAATATTCGCGCTTACGGCCCACTCTTAATAGTGTCTTATCCGACAAGCATTTGGCAACGACTCAGAAATTGTTATTACTATAATGACTCTTCCACTCATAACGCTATTGCTCCGGCGAACGTCTTCCGACTCGCAATAAAACATAACTTTACGAAACATTAACATAGAATATGCAAATGAATTCCTGGATTCTTCTATGACGCTCAATAAACAACACTTTATATACCTGAGGGCATTTACAAATATAATTAGCGTTAAATAAACAAATATGTTAATGGGTTCCCATGAACTCCTTTAAAAGTTTCATTTAATAAGAAATAACAAAGTAAGAAATTTTAATTATTCGTACGCAGCTACATCATGAGCGAGCCAGCAGCAGCAACATGTAGCCCGTGTGTCTCATTTGCAAGTAACAGGACGCGTATTATAGACCCACGAAGGCAATAAGATAAAAAGGCGCTCAATAAGGCGCGATCACAGGCAAAAATGAAATAAATTGCCGGTGAATAAGAGTGCTGTGTGCAATTGAGGCGAACATGGTTGCTCATTAGACGGGACGGAGCAACGCTACCGGCGCGACCTGCCCGCCCCCCGCGCCCTCTGCGCTCCCAATACGAAATGCACACCACTAATCATAACAAACTAATGCTGCTTATGCTAATGCGGCCGGCACAAGCCGTTCAAAACGAAAATAAAAGTTTCCAAAATTCTTGGAACTTTAACTGGTGAAGTGACAATAGAATCACTTCCAACAACACTGCCTAAATGTTGTAAAATCAACATACATTAGCATGACAAAGAGAATGATTTAGAGTGGGCCGCGTCATGCTCGACACGTCACTTTCACTTATCAATATTTGCAAAAAGTGCACTTATTATTAAAGAGTATTTGGTTGGGGTATATCGATATGGAAATTGTTTAAAACCGCAGGACGCGAGGAAACAATCGGAGACAGCAGGAGCCACCGCACCGTGTCGTGACGAGACAAAAACTTATTTCTCTCGGATTTGGAATCGAATGCGGAGAATAATGAAAGACATGTCTCGGTTTGCATAATGCGGTAAATTAAAGAAATATTTGGTTTTACTAAAGCTACGAGACCAAACTGAGGAGACGCATGCAACACTTTGTTTATTTTATCCATGGGCAATGATAAAAGTTAAAATTATTTATTTAATGAAATTATTTAAGCTATCAGACAGAGGGCAGGAACTACGATTTTGTAGGTTAATTGTTGCCTTTTCCAATATTTTAAAGTGGATTTACGAAACCAGTGATTGAAGATACGAATTACAAATATCGGAATTTAAAAAATATATCTTTGGTAGTGTTTGTTTGTTTGTTTTGTAAATATTTAGAGTAAAGCGCGACTCCACGGCTCGTGTCCAGAATGTGTAACGTAACAAGGGTAGTAGACAACGCGCACCGAGTATACGTCACACATCTCCACGCACCATTTGCATGCATCCGAGCACGTCCCGTCGCAGTTCACTGCCGCCGAGCGCTACACAAATACTATAACGTCATATCAAATGTCTAAACAACCATTCACGAGCCGACTACCTGAATTACTCATATTATTTACACTGCGCTACTAATAAGCCTTAAAGTCCTCGTTTCCACGTGCTTATTGGTTTACGGCGAAACGAGGAGCCCTACATTTACATACGAACAAAGTTACGCGCTTACCTGAACGATCCTAAAATTAATAAACACATTTTGCGCAAACTTTGTTATAGAAACGACCTTTTAAAGTGTTAAAGTTTTATTAACGTTTTAGACAATAGCAAAAAATACTCATGACCATTGGTCGAGTCGTAAATTTTGTAGACGTGTCATTTTTTTGTTTCCTATAAATTGGAGTTTTTTCGGTGTCATGACTAATTGGCGCGGCTACAGGCTTGAGCGACGGGGTGCACGACCAAACTGTTGTGTGGGGTTTTGCAAATATAATAATAAAATTTTATTACCCCCTTTTTCAAAGGGTTTGTTTCAAGATGAACTGAAAGGGTAGTAAAACCCGGTCCGTGCCATCGTAAGTCAAAACGGGTGGATTGTTCGGTTGCATATCGCCATAAATCAGTTTTTAGAAAACCGTTCTATGAATAGAAACCGTTTTTACTCAATATAACATCATTATACAAATATAGATTTTTGGCGTTTGTGCACGTACCATTGTGGGAGGTTTGGTTTTGTTTGCGAAATTTTTCAATAAAAATATTCTTCGAAAAGAAAGTAATAGAACGGTGACATCTGCCCGTTACCCGGCACCTGCTATTGTTTTTTCAGCTTCTCGATCATTAATCATGAGCGATTTACATAGGCATTTAATATTTGTCTAAATGCTACACTTATGAATTGTAAGATGGGACTAGAATGACATCATTGTGGTGGTGACGGAAGAATGATGGAGCAGGTCGCAGCCGGGGTCAGCGGCGTCATGCGTCATCGCTAACGACGACAAATGATGTGACGTGACGTGACGTGAGCTGACTGCCAACACCACCCAATGCGTCACATGCTACTTGTATTCACGTTTGGGAAATACACGCGCATCTGAAACACTCTCGTACGTTTTTATAAACAACTCCAAGGGCGTGACATTTTTATAGGAGTTTCGTGGTTCCCCTCTACACACATACAAATGTGTACGAGTGTAACGCAAACACTGGTTTGTTCAAACATATCAAGGTTCAACGCGATATTATATCCCGCTGGCGTGTTCATAGCGCACGTCGATATAATAAACACACGGCGGTATAACAGAAAAAGTTGTAACTTTTTGATGGCGCGAGCGATGGATGACAGGACTAAGTAGAAATTTTGGTGGAATTGAACTTATTTTTTACCGAACAGACGGAAGGTGTCATTCGTCACCACTATCCATCACGCTATTCGTTTCCTGCGTCTTGCGCCATATAAATTACTTTTTAAACAGTTTATTCGTTTATCATCAGCTACCAGACCATTTGTTTTGACTTTCAAATAAGTACCTGCGGGTACATCATTAACAAGTATGAAAAGAATTCGACGTATTAATTTACGTTTTCTAGTACCACGGCAATGAATATATAATAAGTGAATGTTATTATTAGTGGCAATAAATTGGGCCGACATAACGCTTGATCAATGGAGAGACAAGTTTCCCACAGAGATTTAGCGCGGAGAGCGCGCGCCGGCTGCACGCGACTCAAAAATAGCACAGTTGTCGAAAAATAAAAATTTCCCCAAATAGACGGAAATATACAAAAATGTGAGGCAAAGAGCGAGGGGCGAACGTGATGGCGTGCCGTAATGTGCGCCCCTAATTAAAACGTTAAAAACCGACCGCTTCTGAAAACGTCAATTTTGAAGAGAAATGTGCCGTCCAAAGGATCCCCTTTCATACCTTTGTTTTATTTATTTGTTTCGTTTACGCAAGCGTTTCAAAGATAAAATCAGTGGGAAATTTAAGGATAGATTGCGAAGTGAACAAGTTGCTTCTTTCGCTGCAATCAACGTGTTTTGGAGCGTTTATTCCATTCTTAATTATTTTCATATATTTATGGTGTAACATTATATTTAAAATTGTCCTTATTATTAATAATTGAGTATTTTGGCATAGTCTTTTCATTTCTTCTTTTTACACGCACGACAATTTTGCTGCTATATACCTGATAAGAAATGAAATGTAGAATACATAGAGTATCCGCAGGAAAATGATGATCATCAATCCTTCATAGGATTGGCATATTATTCTATATCCTGATTTTTTTTTTCATTTCCTCTGAAGTAGCCAATGATCTTCCATTAATGTAAGTTATAGACATACATTGCTTAATCAGCAAATCAGGACCCGTAGACCCATTGTTGAGAGCCATCATATTCGCTTGTGCTTCTAATACAATATAATTTTAAGTGTTTTGTAGAATAATGGCTTTAAGTGGTTTATTTTCATCAAAGTCAGTGCATCTGATCTGCAGAAATGATATTACAACGAAATTCTACTTAACATAGATTCGCCGACAAAAAAATAGTTTATTTGTTTAATTAGTTCTATCGGCATAAACCGCTAATTCGGAGGATTTAACTAAACAGAGCTCTAAACACGGATAGACAACGAGTGGATAAATCTAGCCGTTAAACCGATATGCAGATCTGCATCGACATTCATTACCTAATTAAAATCGCAAGCCCCTTCCGCTCGCTACATTTCTCCAACGCGCTGCCAATAAATTTCATCCGCCAGTCGGCCCATAACGATAACCAGTTCCTCGGGAACTATCGTTCAATCTGCGTCGATGCCGTATGTTGATCCGGTCGTGTACCCGCCGCTCTTTGCAGACGGCGCTGTCGATACCTGTGTATTATTTAGTGCCAACACTAGAGCCCGCTGCGCCGAGAGCTGCGAGCACCACAGCGCACACGGCGCGCGTCACCGCCGTATCCCGCCTCATCTCGCCGCTCGGGCCACGTCAGCACGCAGATAACGAGCTCACATATTCATAAAGAATAAAGAATTATCCAACAACGACTCCGCGCCCGCGCCCCGCCGCCCGCCGCCGCCCCGCGCACATCCCGCAGACACCCGCCGACACCCCGCCGCCCTTTTTGATCGTAATGCTCTCATTCACACTCTCCCGCAGATCTCGATCTATCTGTTTCCTTCTAAGAGCTCGATAAAAACGATTCTTGCGGCGACCCGGGTAGAATTGGATTATGGACTCTAATTTATTCCTGAGAAGAAATATTTCATTTGTCGGCGGCACACGCGCATCGAACCCTTTAACTCTCCGAGAGCCTCTTCGGAGCGGTTTCAAAACGATCATTTTAGTGTGAGCCGAAGCGACCGGTTTTAATTCTTACATCCACAAGGCGAGAGATCATTTCGTGGTCTAGCCGGTCGGGCCCGAACCCCCTTACAGAACTGACGAGCGGCCGCGGCCAACCCTCGACGCATCTTTATGGGCGACATATTTAATTCGAAAACTTGTTATGCTTCGTCCTAAATAAATTATAACGAGAAATTGTAATCATTAAATGTATATATTTAATGTGTGTAGATGTCGGCAGGCTGGTGGTGCGGCAGGGCGCAGGGCGGCGCGATGGCGGCGGTGCCGCGGAGCCGCGCGGGTCGCGAGCCCTATCTGCCTACACGAATGCTCGCTCCCCGGAGATAGCTGGCACAAATCTTTGCGACGTTTGTTGCTGCTTCATTTTATATGTCAACTCTGCTTTATACCTTTTATAGTTCGGATTTTGCAACACTTACCTACCTGTTTAATCACAATAAGGCAACAACGACTAAGTGTCGTTTATAATCCCGTTCGTGATGTAATCAGTACCTACTGTAAATAAAATAAATCAAAAAAAATATTCTTGAACATGAATATTTTCCTAAATTGCTTCACTATATCGCCACCATTAATATAGAATCCATTTATCTGACATGTGGCCAATAAATAAATCTCGGAAGCATAAAGCGGCGTAACTCGACCAATAATTTTATGCAAATTGATAAATTTTATTATTATAAAAGTGCTTCCAGTTGTCTATAACGGTCCGATATCTATTGCCGTCGCGCGTGCATTTAGACAAGAATTTTAAAACGTACACATTAGTAATAACCACGGCACAGCCCAGAGTAACAATTTCATTAATTAAAATGGAAATTGTTTATTAGCGTGGGCGGACAATCCAGTTTGAACACACAGTTAAATGCAGGTGGATGTTAAATAATTGCCGCTTAGTCCCACCATCTCTACTGGAGCGTGCCTACAAACTAATACACATTATGAAGCTATTATTCAATGTATATACTTTTGATTATTTTTGATATTAAGGCCATATTTTCTTACAAGTTATTTTAAACTGATTCGCATATCTGAGTATTCACAAATACATCATCCAATAAAAACCCAGAAAAACATTGTTTACTCGAAGTGACCAAAATTCATGGCAAACACAGCAACAAGACCAGGACAGAAGTGTATAAAAACCGTACTTAAACACACACAATTTCTTTATTCAGGAATGATTAATAAAAAGTAAAATCAATGATGTGTTGAATACACAAAAAACAAGGCGAGATACGTTCAAATAAAATTTTATATGGTGGTCGTTAACACCGGGCCCTCCAATATTTAAATGTGAAGGAGTAAAAATTAAAGACAAACATAAATATTAGGGGAAAAAAACTTTGATTCAAGAACTCGGCGACAACCGGGAACTTTGACGATTACAATGAAATTCGATATTTTCCACTTGTCCGACGTATTCCATTGTTACACCTTACACGCGAGTGGGAGATACGAGTTATCTTTTATTGGCTATTTTATGAATGGAGAACACAAACACTAAATTAGAAAGCAACCCGTACTCGAACGAAACTGATAGCATTAAAGGTATTGTAATAATTATCAGTGAAGCTCTAGATAAAAATGACGTGTCGACTTGTACGCCATAAAGCATTGTCAAATAAAATCGCATTATTTTAACTTTAATTCAAATTCAAGATAATTTAAATTTATATTTATCCATATAATTTGAATGATATTACGCAAATACCATAACGAATATTGGTATGTAATAAATACATAAATTTACAGATTTATAACGAAAGTATCCTTAAAACAACCCAACAGAATATTTTATAAGAAAATCGTATTAAAGTGGAGACAAATAAATTAGTAGTTTAAGTTATGAGCGGCCCAATCTAACAACATGAATGAAACCGCACCCCCCGCCGCCCGCCGCCCGCGCCCGCCCCGTGCTCGCCCGACCGCGTGTGGCCTTCCACCACTGCCACCACAGGTGTGCACTTGGACGTCAAAACAAATATCATTCAAATGATTTAAAATCAACAGTGAAGTTTTTTGAATACTTATTTAATTCAAATTATGTTTTGAATATAGGTAATATCGCGAAGAATTCTTCATTTAAAAATTGTTCACCATGTACCCAAGGTTTACAAGTTAAAACAAGCTAACTTAAAGGATGGCTTAACATCGCAACTATGTAAATTGTAAAATTGAAATAAACGAAACTGCAAGTGACCCCCAATAAACTGAAAGGATTACAACCTGGCACCACAGCGCGCGTGGGAGTACCGAATGTAGCATTTACAAGTACAAACAGTTGACATTTACAAACAAGTAAGCAAGTACCGCTTGTCAATTTCCGAAACAAAATACCAAGCTCAATTGCTCCTGAACATTTTTAATTGAAGTAACGTCTAAATTGATGTACATAATATAATTAGTTATGGTATAAATATTTCGGACATTGGCGGATTTTGTGGAAAATCAAATACTTTCTGTAGTTTTCGATACACAAGGCACAAAACTGGGCTAGGAAATGAGGTGAGGAGTAGTCCTGACCACATGCATAAAGTGTTTAACTGTTTGTTGTATTTTGTATCTATTTACAATTCTTAAAAAACATTATGCATTTTTTAAATAAATGAAAAACAAGTTTAAATCCGTGCCTGGTAAAAGGTGAGATGCCACGTTATCAGTGTCGGTAATCTGAGACCAAAATATTACGATTCAAAACTTGGTCAAGACCTTGCCTCGGACGCGACGAAAGTTACCGCCTTCACGAATAAAATGAGTAAACAGTGGATATAATTAAAGGAGAACTGGCCATTAAACGGAATATTTGTCTCTTATATCGCCATAAATTATATCTATTAGGGAGATTCCAAATTTGAATTTCATATGAGATGAAAAAGAAAAAAGAATCGATTTTGAACTGGAACTTTTTTCCCTGATTACCTCAGCCTATTAAGATCTCACGTGACGCTCTTTTAGGTTACTCCCATGAAATCATTAGCACAGGATTTGACACATACAGTGCTGTATTTTTATGCATGAATGTCCAACCTAACCTTTAAAACAAATCGGTGGATGTATCCAGTATAAATAAGTTTAGTATAAGATTACATGAACAATTCCAACACGCCTTATAAGTGGACATTACGAGACGATCTTTCTTTACGCATCGACATGCACCGGCCGATATCGATCTACAGATATAATTGGTTGTGATCGCTTCGACAGCGATTTATGATTTACACGAGAATATTCATTGCAGGAACAAATGAGGGACACACATACATATTATGTAGCTGTCCTTTGTCAGTCTAACTAGCCATTCTATTAATTATTAATAATGTTCCTAAATTTCTGACTATAACATCTAACTATTAACGTATCGCCTTTGTTTGAAATAATATGAAGAATATGCAAATATATTCAAATATTTATCATCATCATCATCAGCCCGTTGCAGTCCACTGCTGGACATAGGCCTCTCCCAAGGTACACTACATATATTTATAATTACTAGTTATCCCTCTAGTAGAAATTAGTTGGTGATTCATTAATTTGTTTTAACGATATTGCAAAGGATAAACTATCGTGGATGTATTTCATATTAGTAATCTTTACGTATTTAGTATTAATATATTTCTAAGAAGTATTAACAAATATATTTTCTGCACTTCTTCTTCATATAAACTTCAACTAGTATCAAATTCCTTCGTCCCCGAAATATTCCTCTAAAAATCGAGGTTTAACATATTAATTGATACACATATATAAGTATACAGGGTATATCAAGACTGCGACCGAAAACGATGCCGGGTGGTAGTTTTAGTGGTTACAGACACAATGCAAATAAAAATATCGCAAAATAAGCGACAGATTTTTTTTTTGCAATTTTTTGAAAATCATTGTTTTTGGGTAGTAAATACCTAGTTATTGCGAAAATAGTAATTTAAACCCTATCGTACCATTGCGTCTTAAAAAATAAAATGATGTACATCATTATTTTAGGAAAACTATGTATTCATCACCCAAATATTATGACGATAAGTAAAAAATTACTAAAAAAAAAGATGACGATTTTTTTCGCGAAATGTTTCATTGCATTGTGTCTGAAGTCACTAATACTACCACCTGGCTTCGTTTTCGGTCGTGGTCTTGATGTACCCTGTATATCGATGTACCTTACCTGCCGAAATAAATAAAGTTTGGGGTATTGTTTTACATGACATAAAAGACAAAAAAATGTTAATGAACCTGAACTTTGGGCACTTCGTTAATGCATATTACATAAATAAACACGATGCTAATATTGCTACAATTTTTTTATTTCACTTCTACGTAGAATATCTGAGTACAAGTAGGTACCACAATTATTGTAGATAATTTTGAATTACGTCGAAAAGTAAATTTTATTCCAAACTACATTTAAACAGAAAATTTCGAGAGAGATATAAAAATAGTGCAGAATTATTGGGCGTGCATATATTGCACTAATTAATATCAATTCCACCTGTACTGCAAGGTGGGTATAACGCATTCAGCGAGTTTAAATGAAAATTATTATAAAATAATCAAAGTTTCGTGTAGCTAATTAATCTCTCGGGGAACAAGTGGTACCGAGGTAGTGGGTACATTCGCATCGTGCTGGCTGATCATAAAAATTTAAATCACATTTTATTCTATTTATGTTTACTCGCATGCGACATCGACAAACGAGTTCTCAGATTGTTTGTGGATATTGCCTTATTCTGTGACAAAACGCAGGCCATATATTAAGTGAGTGTGCAAAAATTCCGCACCTCGTTATGTGTCGCAATTTAATTGAGATCTTATATTAATTAGGGTGGCGATGTGAGGCACGGACGTGAATGTGTCCGCCTCACGCAGCCTCCGCACGCAATACGCATCGCACCTACGCAAATGTACCCGCTCACTATCAATTTTAGGCACTCCTAAATTACCGTTAACATTTAATGCCATGTCATTAGTCCGCGTCTCCAGCTGCCTTCACATCTTTCTTTCATGTGGCGGCTAGACAAACTTGTCGCCGGTCTGCACTCATTCCTATATTGTTTCACTAATACCGTGTACACTCTACATGAATCAAACCGACTCAGCACTTTAATTAACAACGTAATATTAGCTTATTTTTATGTCCCATTAGCATAACTCTTTATACGCTATAGAAAAAATAAATCACTGATAATTTGACATCAAATTATGTTAATGACCTCTGGAGATACAAATACGCGTTTTAAAAGAATTTATTAGTATAACATGTATTTGAGTAGAGCCCAAGCGTAATCCAGATAGTTGAATCAGGTCTTTATTAAAAGTGAAACATTCGCGTGTATCGGCCTCTAATAAATAAACACGGCGTGTTTCGCATTTATAATTGTGTGGGGGATGAAGAGAGGATCCATCGCTGGGCGTTCGCGTGCTCGATGCCTTGATATCACGTCGTCACGCGTGTTTACTCGCCCCGCCATTATAACAAGTTGTAACAAGTCAAACTAACAAGCCAGCTATATCTTCAGCTTTCATACGCGCCCGGCGCACCATCGATGTGTTCATACATTTTTATTACACTGCGAGTCTTTGTGTTCATTATTATTGCACGGCAGAATCGATACGAGTGTGTTTATTCATACCAATACTTTTTATACTATTCCTCACAGTACGACACATTAATGAGTAAAATTTAAGGGTATCAGCCCATATACAGCCCACTGCAGGGCAAGAGCCTGCTCTACAAACGAGAGTACGATTGAGAGGGCTGAGGCCATATATACCATACCACGCTAGTCTTGTGCGGGTTGGCGGACTTTACATACCAAATAAATTATTACAAATCGCTATTATATGCAGGTTTCCTCAAGATGTTTTCCTTCACCATTATAGTGCGATTGAATATCAATACACACATGACACCGAAAAGTCAGAGATGTGCCCTGGGATTTGAACCTGCGACCACCGTGAACATATTGGTAGTCGCGTCTGGTCTGTTTACCAACAGGCAATTTAATGGTACTTTTTAACCGACTTCAAGAGCAGTTCACCATTATTAGTTAAATCAGATATAAATTAACACAAATAGCACGCGAAATATCAATCCTGACATTATTATTACGAAAACCCGAAGATGTCTGACTTCTTGATCCCCCGACACCGGAATACCGCGTTCGATTTATGCCGTTATAAACAATATATTGTGACGTAAAATTCGTGCGACATAACTTACCCAAATCCTTTATTGACATCTATTACCCCCCGAATATAATAAATTTTATTGCTTATGACTCGAATCCAGTACGTATTCATTTTGTCAACATAAAACCATCAATCATTTCGAGCAGACCCATATACAATCCCACTCTTGGCTCTATAACAATCTTGTTTTTCGATTTCGAGTTCACATTATTAATTAAAATGGACCAAATATAATACGAATGTAGTATTGTGGCCTTTGTTCGCTTTGTTTAAAATCTTATGTAAAGACGGACAAAAAGCATCGCCATTGTCGAGAGGCTAATGCTTCAAAAATATCGTGACATTTCCTTTTCACTGAATGGGGTCGCCTTACCAATAATTTTTCCCGTCATTATGTCATTGTTGGTTTTCTTGTTACGCACAAATACCTGTTCACGCACCACTCATGAATATTTTTGAATATATCAACTAAATGTCACGAGATTTTTGTGTTATCGTCACTCATTTCCGCTTATTTTTTGCCTATAAATTAAAATAATATTTTCGATATTGACATATTGAATAATACGTATAATTATTTTTTATGTTCTTGCTTAAAATGTCGACCTTAAAGTCGCTAGTAATAATTTATAAAATGGCCGATTATGATCGCATTGCGAAAACGAAATGGCAATACTACAATCTTGCTGAAATCAACCCTGCTTTTATGTCATTGTGCAAGGCCTCATTTAGCGACAAACCCACTTGGGACGGAATGACAAACAAAAGAGCACAATAATGTCTCTTAAATAATATAATATTACGTGTGATGAAACCAAATCTTTATGAAATCTGATATTTTTGTCATATCTGGCTTTGTCGTGTCTCAATAGAGAATTACTGGCGGCGGGAGTGCGTAAAGCTATTCAATGTGGTTACCATACAACGGAAGGCTGCAAGGAAATTTTAGTATGGCCTCAATGAGAAAATAATGTACAAAATATTTTTTGTTTAATATTATAAAAATATTTACCACGACTACACACACACCTGTTCTATTTCTATGGCAATGAATAGAAAGAGATGCATCAAAATTATTTACAGTCGGGATAATACTAGGAAAAAGTGTCTTAAAAAAGCCCAAGAGAAATATTTACTAATTTTGTCTCTATATGGGAACCTGTACGCAACGGACATCATCTATAAATAACAAATACATTGTTATAATCATAATAACATTAAAACTGAACTTCCATGCGACGACATACCTATACAATACTCACCCAACAATAGCCAAACCATTCGTCCGAAACAAACATAGCCAATATTAATCCAATAGATCGATACAAAACCACTGTGCGTGACAATTTCAAATTTTGCACAAATCTAGTCGCATTTAAAGTATTGTGTTACGTCATGTATTAAATGGCCGGTTGACAATGTCGTGCGGATATTAACCCACAAAAAATGTCCTCAAATGTCCCGAGGATTTTCCGCTTCACGCGGTGGTGCACTCTCCGCGATCCGCAGTCGCCAGTTGACAAAATATTGCATTGTTCCTATTATCTACGCAGTATTTATTTAAAAACGTTATTTAAATGGATGATTCTAAGCTCGTACCGCTGATGGAACTATTGTGCTCTTTTTAATACAGTTATACTTTGATGCTAATACGCCGAATGTCTTTTGACAATGCCCAGCGAACGACGAAATCTAAATACAGTAACATATTCTTTTTAAAGGGGCTGGTTGGGGATTTGTTGAATTACACATGTATATTGTGATATGTTGTATGTAGACTTTTGATGAAAAATCTTGAATCCGTTCAATTTTTTAAAAGTATGCAGTAGTACCCCCAAGCCCTCTTCTTGTAGCCGTTTAGCAAACCCACACCAGAAACCTCATGGATTATAAAGCATCTGAAAATGCTTTATTCTCCAAGCAGCATTACCCAGGTCAAGATTAAATCTCGTAAAGCAATATCCAGCCATGTGGGGGATCTACATTCAGTGGGACCGATACAGGCCAATAGATTCATCCTTTAATGTGATTGAATAAACAGTAATAAATGGGAGCGGGAATGCAATTTATTACCTTTATTACTTTGTTCACTTTGTTATACTCATCAAGCTATCACTGATATCAGCGGCCATAAATTCAAATTCACTCCGTGACTTCCAATAAAGGTAATGAAGGCAATCATCGGCGACCAAATCAATAAAATAGTAGAAATAAATTTGATATGACCGACATATGGTGGCTTTAATGCGCGGCGAACCCTGTTATTGCTGTCAAACATGCGACAAATAGCTCAGATCTGAAATCCATTTCATTTTATCCAACCGTTGATTACATAGTATTGGTCGGCCGGAGGACAATGAACACCGTCCTCGCCGGCGACACGTTCACACCCCTTTCTGTTTTTGATTCATCGTGATGACCAAAAAGCAAATTCCAGTTTATTATTATTCCATTTGACGTCACCCCATTTTAAAAAATATGTCAGCAGATGACGAGCGGCAAGATGGGGAGCGGGTAATCTGCCAGGCGACAGGCGACAGCGCGGGTAGCACATCACCCGCGACCCACGACCCCGGAATATTCAATGCGTTTATATAAAATAATTTTCATGTTCGACAACTCGCTACACAATGCGTATATTTTTTGCTCTGCCGATAAATTGGCGGGATTATCATTTAATGGAGGGCTCATGTTTGTTGGGCTTGTCCCGATTGCCTATGACTGACATGATTTTATTAACACAATATCGATGTTTCGAGGCGGGCACGCAAATTCCGGCGTGACAGCAGCGCCGCGTTAATATTTCACGAACTCATTGCGAAAGGTAAAATGTGTTGATTTAAGTTTAGGATAGACGAGTTCGGTTATTAGTTGACTGTACCGAGTATAAGTTAGATAGACAGTGGTATAAAATATTCACCACGCATGGAGCCGTTTTAACACATGACACTTAAGTAAATTTTAACCGGCAATTAAATATGTAAATTGCGTTTTAACCTTTTCTATAAGGATATTCACGGAGAGAGAACTCCATAATAAATTCAAAAGATCTGCGTGACTTTGACACACGACTAATCGAAGGACATAGTTTATTGAAACGAAGCTGTGTGTACAGAAAAAGCGTAATTTCTCACCACATTTTTCCCCAGATTTATAACGTCGAAAGTTATTGTTGTCAACAAATTTTAACGTGTTTATGAGGACAGGGGCTAATCTCTTTTATATTAAAGCAAATAATTGTGCGCAAATCCCTTATTAGCAAGATTTTTTGTGACACAATAAAGTTGGTTTTTATTAGCGTCCGTGTGAGCTGCATCGGAACTCGTCGGAACTACGAGATGTTATCTGGTCCCGGCGGAGTCTCCCCGCGTGTTTACACTAAATATTGTACGACACAATGAAATTACATGACATCTGTACTACAAATAACGGGAATATCTTTATTCATACCGCGACGGGCAAACATGCTCCCCTCGCGTTTACATTGTCACCGCTCCTAACGTCTGCTCACTGTCATGCTGCCTACTTATTCTACCATATCGATTTCTATTCCAAATACATTTGAAATATTACTGTATAAACTCAATTACGATATATTAACATTTCAAATAGTAAACAAATAAATACCTTCTTCACTCATTTATTTTCTGACTCATTTACTGTGTAACTAGGATTCTTAACTTAATTGAAGCTTTGGTGACTTACATCTTATTTTGCCAAAGAAAAATTGCTAATATGGATATTAATACGTAATTTGTTTACAGGTTCTCCGCCCTAAAACTATGACGTAAGAGTGACGTGCCCCTATAGATATTTTTTTGTCTTATCTCGATGTTCACTATTTTTTGTTAACATACGCAGGTGGTTTAATAAACAATTATGAATATAGCCCTTTACTTGTATTAAATTGCTATTTATTTCGTTTTAATGTTGTTAATATTTGTTCTATCTATAAATATAGCCAAAGGAATCATAGACAACAAATCTGAAAACGACAGCATTCTTCAAACACAACATCCCCTGCCACAATAAAACATTGCGGTTTTAAGGAGGCAATATTGATATTATTTCAAGGTAAGGAGGGAAGGAAAACGATTTCCAATAAATAACTTTAATATTAGAGTTACTCCCCAATACCGATATCTGTAGTAAGGCGAACCCTACGCGCCTCGGGCAAGTCAGACATCGACAACATTTTCACAACTATTCGTGTGTTTTTTAAATCATGTAATCGGAACTTTTATTTTGAAACTGGTTGTTGTTGATGCTTTGTTAAAGTATTAGAGATCCCGTGTTTATGATGTCATTAAAAATACACTTATTTAAAATGCCTTCGTTTAATAAAACAAATTTTAGCCTGTAGAGTAGAACGCTCCATAAAATAGCTTTGTGTGTTTCTATTGAAATCATTAGGTAACCAATTCAAAATTATATCGTAGGCTAATATGTTTTATCAATTTAATGTGAATAACAATTTAATGTTTACTTAAAAAGATAAGCATATATTAATTATCAACTTGACCATTATTTGCGTCAATATAATTTATTTCCCTCACCCCAAAAAAACTCCACACAATAGTGCCATGATTCGGGATCAACTAGTGGGTATACGGTTACAAGCGGCCGACATTATTGCGTTGACTGGCGACAGATAATTATCTCCCACCAGTACGTGCTGTAACTGGACAGCAACTTAACATCAGATGCAGTGCAGCCACTTTGCAAAAAAATATAAAAAAATTGGTGCCAAATGTTGACCACACCTGACTTTGTTGAAATGATAAAAAGTCATAACGAGAACGAGCTGCTATTAGTTTTCTTTTCAATGTTATATCTTTGATAATAGTTTTTCTATATTTTATCTTTTACTGGCAATTTTCATTGATGGTATTACTGGTTCTATAGTAGAGTCTGTGAGATCGTAGGTTCAAGTCTTAAGTCGAGAAGTTTGGCAAATGTCAAAATTCTCAATTTAAAAAAAAAATTACTTGACAGAGTATCAGTTTCTTCATTTTGTTGCTATTTTGTATTACAATAGTCCTGTTGTCGGTTGAATCAGCCCATTTATAGTCAGCATTGCCCACAGTATGACTATACCACTTATAAAGATCCGTAAATTCTGTGGATAAAATTCGACATATATATAAAATATTGTTCTTTTTCTACTTGGTGAAGTCGTAATCGTAATTGTAACGTTTACATCGTAAGACTTCAGGTTATCTAGAATCTTTGAAAATATTAGGTCTTACAGCTTACGTGTTGTTCTTTTGCAACTTGATTATGACACTCCCAATATTGCGATACACACAAAATCATACACTTACTTAAAACTTCCTGTAATGATTTTTTTTGGGGGTTCGCTTAAAGATTTGTTGCTTTGTTCCTGAGAAATAAATTAAAAAATCACGGACCATGATACATTATATTGTTATGACATGGACCATGGTATTGTTTTGATCTTGATTTGGTATTGGTTGTTACTAAGAACAAAATACAATCCAGGTGGCTTAATTTTTAACAAAATTGGACTGAAGATATTCCATAAAATTATGTCTCTATTACAATAACCACTTTGATCTGAACCATGCAAGAGATAAATCATCCAAGAGTGTCCATTGTGACTGGAGAACGTTATGACGGCTCGGGTACGATTTCGGGTCGGATCACTCTTTGCCCCAATGACCATTAGAAACGGTAACCAATTTATCATTAAAGCAATTTTTGCAATAATTGTTTGCTTTTGTCATAGCTGTTACGGTGCGGTATTTGCTCTACCATACCATACCTCTTTTGCCTTTCAAAGTTACTTACTTTTTAACGATGTTATGTAATTAAAAAAAAATGTCTATTACTATATAGTCACATACTAAAATTAATTAGGAACTGAAAAGTAAAATATTATTGTAATATTAACCTTACCTGATATGAACTCTACATATTATGGATTTTTAGAAGAATTTTAGAATTTTAGAAGTATGATTTCTTCTAATTGTCTATTCTTGTAAAACATTGTCACATCTTGACCATTTTAATGGAATATTATTAAGTGGTACCAAATATTGCATGAACATTTTAAAGTATTAATGGATACAAAAACTAAAAAATGTAAGAAAACAAAGTTTGACATTAATTAATACGTTTAGAAAGAATATCTACATTTGATGCGCATCGATTTCATAGCAACAAAACTTACCATTATAAAATCTACCGTTATTTGAAGTAATATAATTTATATTTAAAAACATGTTTTTATTAATGAACATTTTTATAAGTTTTGATAGATTCAGAATTTTTAAATGGCACGTCCTGATATTCTAAATAGTAAAATAACTTAATTTAATCAAAAAATAATTAGTTAAATGTGAAATATTAAATATATGACGTCACAAAGTAGAGCAGTACGCGAACCACAGTGACCGGTCAGCGGTCCAGCGGTCCACCCACACAACACAAACGCGTGGGTGCGAAGATTATTCTCATTCAATTGAAGGGCATTGTGCGCGCGCGCATGCCACTTCCAGCCACCTCTTAATTACCGCGCAGCTGCTGACCCCGGTCCATCTGGAACACCACCTACACCAGGATACAGGGTGATGTCAAAATGTGCTGTCAACGTATGACGTAAGGTGAAGTAGAAATTAAGGTTTTTACACTAGCACGAAAGAATGAGTGCATTACCACGAACCTGCTGACCCCAGTCCATCTGGAACAGCACCTACAGCAGGGTACAGGGTGATTCCTTATCTAGCGGTTACTATCAAGTATAACCGTATGACAAAGTGAAGATGGACCTGATGGTAAGTACAACACGCTCGATGGAGTATCCAACGACGTGAGATGGTGGTCTCTAATCGGTCGCCATAATTATTATGCCAGCTTGGTTGCATGCGGATATAAACACAACGCGAAACACGTCACCACTATGTGAGTTACTGTGACAGGTTGTTGACCACTGAGGGAAAAATTATGGGTATTTCATAATACTGTTGTTCACGCCGGGCACACTTAACAGATGACATAGGAATCCTATTGAGATGAGAAGTTTATCAAATATGCTGTGATAAAACGTATAATACAGCACTCTTTTGTCCATGAATCTCTATTTGAAAACTTAAGTCGACCTATTTTCTCCAGCGTGTGAAAAATTCACAACCTAATAAACCTTATATTTCAGCAGGTTCCCAGAATTTACGCACTCAAAACCAATACAATTGTCGGTATTTACAAATGCTAGCTAAACAGAGCTTTCACACAGAACATTTGACATGACAAATATTTGCAGCGAACTAAACACACCATGTACATTGCCGATGTAATATAAGGTGATAGTGTCCAGTGACAATAGCCACGATTTTGAGTGGCCAGACGCCCCGCAAATCTCATTTGTGGATTTATCATTAACCGTATTTCATCCCTGGCTATGCGAAGCCTATTAAGGGTATAAATTCAGTTTCCTCATTGTAAATCGCTTGCGGATGTTTGTATTTTATTAACTGATTGATAATCCGAGTGTGCGCGGGTGGACGTGTGTCGATCGAATGTTCTTGTAATATTTGTTTCCTTGTTTTGTTCTCGGAATATGGTTGAAATATCATCATTGAAAACCTATAGATAATATACATGTATACATTCTGGACATACGATCTTATGAAGGTCGCGACAAACGCTGGATGTGAGCCGCTTCCAAGACGTTATTGTGGATTTTTGGGCGGGCCTGTGTTTCCGGGACTGAAGATTATTATCATGATCAAAATATTATTTCCTAGAAGAAACCTTTCTTGTGCTTTGTTCTACATTTGTTTTACTCTTATATGAGGTTCGTGCAATACATTAGTATGCACGTTATGCAATAATTTGGCACTTGCACACATATACAGCCATTTCAGGAAGTTTTGAGTATTTGGTGAAGTAGAAACTTCATAAACTCAAACTCAATGACTGAAAGTGACCAAGCTGGAGCTCAAACTGGATGTAATTGCATATGATTTACGAATAAACATTAGCCCAAAAATCTAAATAAAAATCATAATACTGAACCATATTTCTTCGCCCGCTTCCTCCACGTATCATAAATACAAAAGTCAAGTCGTAAAAACGGGAAAAATATTAGCTATATCAGTATTGCACCGGTCAAAACAATGAGGCGTGCCCTAATCGCACGCCTTATCGACACTAGCTTTTGTCTTAATACGATTAGTTAATTTATAGCCTTGTACGGTACACTCGCCATAAATAATGCTATTTTAGTGCGAGACAATCTCATGGCTGTGCTGTCAAAATTCACATAAATAACGAGGATCGGCAGAGAGCGATGTTATCAAGTCGCGACAAGTCGACGGGCGCGGTTATAAACAAAAGACGCACTCTAATGACTGAATGAGCTGTCGTAAACCCTTAATATTTACGCACGATTCTTTCAGCTAACCTTTTGAAAAGGTTTTATAACTCGGCCGGGAGACCTCCCCGGCTCCCCGGGTGCCTACGCCTCTCTGCTATATCTGATTTATTTATGCCACCCGAAACAAAGCGCATGATCGGTTTTTCGAGTTATTTTGCTCTACTGGCGGGCGTCAGCACTCCGCTGGCTCGCTTTATGTATTCCAACATTTTAATATCGAATGCCAGTTATAAATTCTAATGGCATTCAAATACCGCTAAGGTCACTTGTACGGGTTTATATTAAACACAGATGGCCGGGACTCATGGCATTTGAATAATGTAATTCATTTCACATCATTAAGTACAACGGAAATTTAAGCGCTCTTAAATCATGGAATACAAAAGTTTGAAATAATATTGCACCACGGGCACTTAAATTATTGACAATGAAATAAAAGTGTGAATATTGGATTGCACTCAAAACTATTAAACGGCACATTCTAAGCAACGTGTGGGTGGATGAAAGCAGCAGATGTGCGCATCCCTAACCTCAGCTCACCCCAATAAAAGCAATTAGTCACTAGCTCGCCACCTTTTGATATCTCTATTTATCAATTGTAACTGTATAGCTAAAAAGTTAAATTTATATTAAATAAATACACTGCACACATATTTGGGGGGTCTACATTCTCGTAGATCACCAGCTCGGGCCCAAATAGGTAACCGATAACGATTCAATATTTATTGTCACCCGACTTGAGTCATTAAGATAGTGTCAAAACTCACTGGCACGCACACAAGCGTCACTTACCGGGTCGGATGGAGCACTCATAATTATTACTAATGCCTTAAATATGTCAAAACAGGAATCCAGGTAAAAAGGCGTAATTTACGCGAGGCCGATAGAGATTTGGCAGTTGGCGCCGTGCGGCCCTCGAGCGCCCGCTGTCCGCTGCCATGCTCCAGCCATCGAGCCACCGCGAGTAGGCGCCGAGTTTTTGTCAACCATTGTCTTTTAATATAAATTTTAAATAGGAAATGTCCCTTTTTATGGAGATCTAGTTTATGGCGCTGACAATGAAGGCATAAATCTAACGACGGTTTCACCATGTCTCGCCGATGATCGATCGATAAACATTATTTATGTACTTCCGTTGAGCAAGACGCAATTGGATGCCTTCGACGTGAACTAATTCTTAGAATTAACAAGCGCCCTATTATCCTAATGGGACCTTCGACGATTTAGTCACTGTTTTAGTATTAGTTAGCAGAATTGTATTCAAATACGGCATTTAAATAAATCCTAAGGGAACGTTTCCTTTGTCTATTATAAAATGCAATATGGAACATGTATGTTTAAATAGATTAGTTATAAATAACTTAAAAGGCTGACCTTTTAAAGAATATTTTTGCAGTACCAGAGGAAGATACTGCATAGTTATCCTTAGAAGGACTATCAATAAGTTAGCAAAATTACTTTAAAAGTATTTCACGTCGAATATATGTATCTTAGTATCGGGCACAGCAAACAAAACACCTTAAGTTAATCCTTTAAGATTTGTTTTCACTTGCACCTCTAAGACACAATGTAGAGCGGAGAAAAAAGGTTACAATATGATTGGTATAATTAAGCAAAATGTTAATAAAGAGAACAATGGGAGGGCGAGCGGAGAGGGCGCTGCTTGGCGCGGGCTGAGCGGGCTGCGCGGGCCCAATCAACATGCCTCCGGGAGAAGGGCTGATTAACGACAATAACTCCGTGACAACACCAACTCCACCACGATTATTTTTATTTTAGTCCCTTTCCAGTCGATCTCTAATGAATACGGTTTATCTTCAAGTTTATATAAAAAATAAATCGCTTTTAACTGAAGAATCACGCCTTAAAAAAGAAACGCTTATTAAAATTTATTTCTTTCTCTCCTCGCGGCGCTGTCGTGTACTCCGTCTGGAATAAAATTAAAAAGTCAAGAATTCTTATTTATTTTAATACAATAAACCGCAATCGCTGAATAAAGATAAATAAAAAGCAATAAAAAATAAAATCGCATTAGCAATAAACAAAATACTTCAGCGGATGTGGGCAGAGCGAAGAGCACGCACGTCGAAATGCGTGGAGTAGCGACGAGGTTCTCAACTTGGCATCGGCCACTGAATGCACTGGAACACTTTGATGTACAATATTATCTTATTACGAGCTGTAAATAACACCAGACATGACTGTTATGTGTCATAAAAGTGCACTTATTGCTGTACATACCGACATGCCAACACAATTTTTATATTTCAAATAACGTGTCAAAAATGTATGTAGTTCTAATTAAATTTACAATTTAGATGAGTAAGTAGTAAAGCCAAATCTTATAAAGCCATTTGCACATGTAGTTTATTAGTTCAAATGATGTAATTACATTCAAAAAATTAAAAAAAAACTTGTTTTCACGTAACGGCAAAAGCGAAGATGCTGCCACAAAAATTACTACCACTATTTAAATTTAAATTTATTTAACTTTAGGTTTCTTATAATACCTAACTTAAATTATATCAAATTCTTAAAAATCATAGATTAACAAACAACTCTAACTTAAAAGTCAAAGTCTTAAATGATGAACTTTGGCTTTTGTAAAAATATTAAAACTATTTTTAATGGATTAAATAAATGTAACCCGAATCCGCGTGGCGGCTCCACAGTGCATTGTTAGTCGATTGTCACGAGTGCTACCCTCGTCGGCGTTTTCTTAATTGTGCCGAAATATTTATTTGATTGCGAACTTTGCAGCACAACCGTGCAACCGAAATGGTCATCGGCATCCGTACTGTCGCCACAATGGCCGCAGCCACCACGACCGACTCCTTCGGGACAAATTGTCCCATAAAGTCTATTTTTATGGATACCTGCAAACACCGCATTAATAAAATTAACGATCTGATTAATACGCCGTATCTGGTGCGTGTCGACGCACGGCACCGTGCTCCTCATTGAGATCATGTCGCCACGTTTGTGACACCAAACTCAAATTTATATTGATCTTCGCGCCCTATATTTGTCTCTTTTAGGGCTCAGGTTTCTTAATATTTTTTTACGAAACTGGCTTTTTAAGGCAAGATCGTGTTAATCCTAAGTTTTCAGAAGTGATATATTACACAAAATATTTTCACTAGGTTCGGTGACGGTATCTAAGATTTAAAGCCTTACTTTTCTCAAAGGTTTGTGGCACTCGATATTCAAGTTTGTAAACTTGGTTCCTTCCAATCAATAACTGGGTCACGCTTCGCTCTGCCGTGTGGTTTACTACAAACATAGAACATCTTTAATTTTATATACGAATAGGTAATAATATCCACGGCTTTAAATGTCGCGGTTCGCGTGATATTGATATTTATATCTCATTGCCTATTTTCTACAAAAGTAAACTGGAATTTAACACGACAGTACTAGTATATCATGCGAAAATATTCCTTGAAACGGCATGCGACTAACGCGCAAGTCCTGTCTATCAACCAATTGCAGTATCGCCCATCTAAATGGAGCTGAATATCGAGCCTCAATACGATAGTAACAGTGTAACCACGCGTCGTGCGCCGATCATTCGCCGCTGGACAGAAATGAAATAAAGTATGAAACTGGTCGCTACGACACAACTGCACAGTCTGAGCCAACTATCAAGATTTGAAGCGGCGATAACGGCTAGACTGGCGCGGCTCTCCTCGCGGTTCCCATGAGTTGCGATACTGCTCCATCACTCATAATTACCGTCTGTTCCTCAAACAAATCCACGACAAACCTACCGTTTGTTAGCATAATGGAGATAGTGAGGACGGCCGGCGGCCCCGCGATCCCGCCCCCGATCAGGCTCCGGCTGAGAAATAGCAGAGATCATTTTTTGCACGAGTGACGTGTTTATGAACGCGCCGTTATAAATTCTCTTTGATCTCATCTAACATGTCACATTCAATGTAATTTCGCTCATAACATTGGCAATGCAGACGCCGCTCGTATACATATTTTTATTGCTCTAATTTCTGTTCAGATGCTATTTGATCGGACGCGTACATTCGTCAACGGTCCTAACAAAGCTGACTAATTATCGTGGCGCGGCGTGTCGTAAAACAGTGCATATTGACGGAATATAGAGAGGCCGGCACACAGTGCTTAATGACATTAATCACATTGATTTATTGTGGTTCCGAGTTATTACAGGCCGGGCGCGGCGCGTGGTGTGCGTGCGCTGAGCGCCCCGGCGACTGTGTGCTGTGTGCTCCTTGTGTACAGTGTAAATGTAATGCGCAACGCATACAGGATGATATGGAACACCTGAGAGGAGCCCCTCGCCACCCTAAATCTTTCCTTATGTCTTATTCTACGTTTTTTACGAGCCTATGAACAAAACTCGTAAATTAATTCTTAAACTTGCACACCGACGAGCCGCTGTAAAGCTAAGACGTCCTATTTCTCAACGTTATCTATATTTGAACTGGAAACCATATCTGCTGAGTAAATTCTGAAATTCTCGTTTAATAGCGCGCAACATCTTCCGCGGGCAGGGTGAACACAGGCTCGATGTAAATTTATTAGTAAATGTGAACAATGTCCTCATTTGCGATAAAGGTGAGAGCACCCTGGCTAGTGTAAGCGTCGGTTCACGGACAGATCGGTGCGAGCGAGCGCCAGTGTGTGTGTGTGTTCGGCATTAGGCAACAATTTACGCTGTTTGCGGCGTGTTAATATTGATTGGCTTGCTTTATTTCGACTCGCGCGAATCTATCCGCGGAAGTAGGCACTTCTATAAATACTTATATGTTTTCCACGCACACCGCTACAATATTTGACTTAATACTTGTGTAATTAAGTGCGACTATTTTATCGTTCTGTGTATTTATGTGACTTAGCCCATATAAAGAAGGGTAGCCTGACAAGAATTCATGTTAATTGTCACATGCGCAAGATATGGCCTCTGAGAACCATAATTTTAAATACAAACATTCGACTGCTTGACCCGCGTCGTAAAAAAAAATTACAAAAGGTGCCCAAACTTTCCAAATATTTATTACATAATCTCCAGAGAAATTACTTAAACTAGCTCTACAATCACTTATCATTATTTTGAACTGTGATGGCCTCACTTTATGAAAGCACGACAAAGCCTCCCGGAATGCGTGTGCGAGTGCCAATCGCTATCTCCGATGGTACGTGGCAGTGGGCAGTGTGTAGTGGTCGCTGGTCAGCGGTGCCAGCACGGCACGGCTGCAGCGCCGGCGACGCCGATCACGTCCCGCGCCGCCGCCGCCTGCATGCCAATCATCGCATTATAATTTCATAACGCACGCTTGTCAACGTAAATAATACGCAAAATTTATGTTACGAGGTTCTCACCGTTCCACCGAGACGCAATGAATGCTTAATAACTAATCATTAAGTATAAAACACGGCGAGTGCTCCACTCATATTCATTTGTGTACGTGGCTATAAATTCAATTAAGCCGTTTGTTTATACGTGCCGCGCGGAATAGTGTTATGAAGCCGAATATAAATTCATTTCGATGTTTGCATTGACTTTTAAACCGTGCTACACACTCATCCTTACACGCCTACTTTCTAAATATTAATTGTATGGATATTAAATTCCTATGTATTTGATTGTGATAATGCTCTAATTTACATGAGCTTTGAAATATTTGTTTTTTTGGGATTTATTCTAAATTTTCTAAGTAAAAAATACCAAGTTTTCCAGTTCGAAATGCGACATATTAATTCAAAATAATTTTCTTGTTTTGGAGCAAACAGCTGTTTGTGCAGTTTTGCAACTTCATATTGCCTTAAATATACGTAAACGCAGGTGAAATATATTTTTCCGTAGTATAATAAATGATAATGATGGACGTACAGAATGGAATAAGGAAAGGCTGTCTCACTAATGTTGGTATCGTTCCCTGCGCAATAAAGCAGTCATTAGACGCGTCACTCAATATTAGCCGCGTTTAGTTTTTGCAAGTATAATTTCAGCAATAATAACTCACGAGATTAAGGGTGCATATATCGCCTTTTTCATTAAATATTCCATGTAATAGAAATTATCAGTTTGTATAGAGATTATTTACATTGTTTATAGTAAAGTAACTTCTACAAAGAATTTATGTCAGGCTAATAGCTATGTAGTTGTCAATATTAGGTCTATTTATATCTATATCAGCCCATATACGTCCCACTGCAGGGCACGGGCCTACTCTACAATCGAGGGAATCGATTGAGAGTGGTTAGGCCATATAGTCCACCACGCTGGCCTAGTGCGGGTTGGCAATATTAGGTACTTAAGCTAAATCTTCCTGGAACATGCATGAATTAAATATTAAGCCGAAGAACACATAAGTTATAAGAGACAGGGAGGATAAACAGTAACGTACTTAAGAGGAAATTTCAAAATCTAATTTCTAATACGTAAAAATGCAAGAAATTCCCGGTCATATCATCAAATGTAAAATTGTTTTACTGTATTACGTGTGCCACAGATTCTCATGATGTTATCCTTCACTGGCATTGCGTGACGGAAATAATAATAAACGTTTGCGCGTCCAACTGATATGATGTGTTCTGACATTATACATTCCATTATAGACTCGTAAACAAAGTCAATAAGTTCCGAGAACACCGTCCACAGTGGACATGCTAAACCACTGTAAAAACCTCGCCGCTTATAATATAATACGGGCCAGTATGCAAATGTTGATTCCCACAAAAACGCAATAGATAAGTCCGGCAGACGAATATATCTTGTAGCACATTGAAATTAATGTTGATAAATATACAAAAGGAGCGACGGAAGTGCGGACGTCGCGGTCGGAAGTGGCTCCATCCATCATCGGGCGGCGCTGGATAAAAACGCTCGTTAGCGCGCCGCCCGCGCCCGCGCCCGCTCCGCCATACCTGCCGCTCTATTAATGTTCCACTCAAGCTCCTCTATTACTGCGCTCATTAGTTATATCCATTTTGGCAAATTGGCTGATCTCGCTCACGCCCTTGTCTTCTGACGAAGAGTATTTATTTTTCTCGCTATAATTTGTGATGGAAATATTGGGCCTATGAATGGACCTAGAAAAATATCATAAATGTCATCAACGACAAGTCTCAAGTTACCACTTCACTCTAGTCAATATAAAAAAAGTTGGGTGATCAAAATAACAGTCACACTTGGTAATTCCAAAACCCAAACTAAACAGTAAGTAGTGTCATAAAGCATTCACGTCTCGTGTACGAAATAAAGTGTGTTAACGAGTGTGAAAACGTGGCAGAAGGAATTCAGGTTAAAGTGAAAAATTCCCCCGGGCGTGTTCAGCGGCGAGGTGGAGATTGAGGATATGCACGCGAGGGCGACGGCCTGACGGAGCGCCGCATCCCCCAGGAAGGCGAAAACCGCTTATAAAAGTATGCGCCGGAAATCCGGGTATAGCGCGCCTCCCTGCGTATTAAAATTATTATGAAACCGCCCGCGCCGCCGCCGCCACCGCCGCCGCGATAAGGCGGGATGATACCGGCTTAACGCCGCCCGCCTGCGAGCTGCGAGCCGCGAGTCGCGACCCCCTGCACTATCGCACGACACTCCGATGCCTTTGCACTCTGTACCTATGCGAAAACTTTACTCGCGATCGGCTCTATTCATAACTTAACCGCCCTATACATAGAGATATAAGGCTACCTACCTAGCACTAACTACGTCCTAACCACGCCACACGGAATACTTACATACAAATATACAACACTAGTTACCAGTATACGTATTATACAGGAAAGTATGGAGGCCGTCCGCAACAATCCAAAATGAAATAAGCTTAAAACATTAACCAGATAAAGTTATTTGAACAATGTAAGCTCGGTCGGGCAACTTTATGCAGAAGCTGCGAAGGTATGTCGAACGACAATTATAACTTTGGCCCAGGACGCGACAGAACGTTCCGCTGCAACAAATAAAATATGTCCACGAAAACGCGCGAGGGGGACGGCGAAACGAAATTTCGTACACGAGACAAAGATAAGCTTAACCAGCACGAAATTATGAGCGTTTAACTGTTTCTAGCTGTAGAATCTGGCACGGGCGCTTCGCCGGCTCGCCAGCGCGCGTTATTTACGAGGGGGTGGCGCTGCGCCCCGGCGCCCGCTGCCGGCCCCGCGTGCTGCACCCGAGATAGTGCCTTCCCCGGAAGAGCGACGCCGCTGCGGCCGCCGCGACACCGCCCGACACCGCCGACACCGGCACGCGCTGCCCGACACCGCTGGCCGCGCCGAATGAGACCCACCTGCCTGGACGCAAGGCGCAGTGTGGGTTGCCGCCGCCGCCACAGCGCCTCGCCTACACTTCGCCTTTGCTTGTGCAGATTGTTGGCAAGGCGAAGTTGCTACCGCACAAAACGCTACACGGATTTCACCTCTATCACTGCCACACTAGAACCAAATCGTTTCAACAAGGTCCGCTTTCAGCCCGCGAACCGTTTTCCAACATTGCATTGCACTGAAGATGTCTGTATTTCTTGTTTATGATAGCATAAAACTATGGTAAGTAAATTTATGCCGCCATATCAATGTAGCTGAGTGTGCCGGCACTGGCGCGATGTGTTCCCATGTTCTTAATGTAGTCGGCGACACGCGACCGACTGTGCTTTGAGCCGTGTAGTGTGCTCTACACCTCCACATAAACGTATCACGGAACACATTTTGGGTGAAACACATCAAATTTATAACAAAGTTAGTAAACACGAAAAGATAAAACATTCGTTTCACTTAAAGCGCAGGATGTCGTAATAAAAACGACAGTACATCAGTATAAACTAGCAGAAATGAGAGGGGTCACGTACCTACGTCATTTAAGTGAAAATATACGACACAGAGAAAAGAGAAAAATGCGCAAAAACCGTCTAGAGCATTATGCCGCGGCGGACCATTACTTTTAATATAAATAAAATAACAAAATATGAGCGTCCGGCCGCTGAGTGCCCCCGGACACTTTTATATTTCAAGAGAGAGTCGTGTCCGCCGCCCGCGTGTGCCGCCGCCGCCGCCACCGCCGCCGCAAGGGAGATTTATTTTTTGAGTTGGCGCTCTACAAAGCCTTTGCTTTGAACTTACAGCCTTGAAACATTGCTGTAACCTGATAGTGTTTTATTAATGAGCTAAGGTAACATACGCGTGCTGAACACATTTACTCTGGCAAATTATCCGTCACGATTACTCTGCAAATAACACTACTAAGACGTTTTGATTACACCTATTTATCGTAGAGCTAAAGGATGTTACACTAATGTTTGTGCATCTTGGTTCAAAACAGTCTTTACAATATCTTGAATACCTTACCACAACCGCTGTTGAAAAAACACCCCGCGGTTGTTTTTATCGAGTGGAAAGAGTGACCTTGTAGATTTTTTCAGTTTGTATGACAAAATATAAACGATTCAATTTAATTATTATTTTATGTACCTACGTGTTATAATTTCTTAGGTCACGGTATTGTGCCAAATACAACTAGATTGCCCTTTAATTTGTAAAAGTCACAGTTGAACTGAATGCATCTAAACACCAACACTTTCTCCCGCGCTTTCTTTCTATGATTTGGACCATTTTCAAATGAACCATAAACATAGTACTAATCATGAGCAATTTATATAAATTATTTTTAAGACTCAAAGTATAAAAACAAAAGGATACTTGATGTCAGACCACAACATTCCACCCCGCAATTTACCGTCTAGAGATCAACATATATAAAAATATTATGCAGGTATATGATAACCAATCTAAAACCAATACACCACATATTGTATACACGTTAAATTCACACGAAACTACTCCAATAAGTACAACTACAGCAAAACATCCCATAATTATACAGTTGGATAAATCCGTCAAAGCGCATTTCGCGAACATGTTGCGTACGCTTTGACGAAGTAAGTGCTCTTGTAAAACACGTCGACAATATTTTTTTGTATAATTTCCTATATTAACATCTCATCGTTCCCTCAGCGTGGACGTAATAAACAGCACGCGAGCCCCACGATATCTTTGTTCTGCTTTGGAAGTACAATTTCGTTAAAAACTGACGTTTTGACGTACTTCATTATCGTGTTACATTTGCAGATGGGAAAAATTTCAAATATAATTGCGCTTGGAAATATAACAATTCTCCTGACTTGGTTTGTAAGCATGTGGCGAAATCAGCAGGTTATCGATTTGGCAGTGCGTTTTTTTTTTATAGTTGAAGGGTAATAACGAATAGAATTGACAAAATCATTTAAATGTTTATGTAGTGCCTCGACTTAGACTTAAGACTGCCTCGGTGGCGTAGTTGTATTACGGTACGGTTACAAAGCTGTGGTCTCGGGTTCGAGTCCCGGGTCGGGCAAAATGATATTGGATTTATATTCATTATCAGCCCGGAGTCAGGAATTTGTGCCCGATATGGCGATAGGCTCGCCATATCACATCATGAAACGAAACATACAAGGCGAAATGTGGGTGTCCTGGTGGCGCCTCTGCCTACCCCTCCGGGGATAAAGGCGTGAGTTTATGTATGTATGTTTATGTAGTTTTTAAAAAATAATATTTTTTATTTGATGACAGCATTGGTATGCTGTAAGAAACAATTATAAAGAGCACTTTTAAAACCCTAGACTACACTGCACGTCATGACAAATATGATGATATGCTCAAAACCGAATGTACACACTCAGGACTCAAAACGTGACATAGTAGTGCGTGTTTTGCCAGATTTACATCGTGTGTACAGTGTTCACACCCTGGACATATATATAAATTGTATTACTAGCTTCCAATTAGTACATCTTTGTACCAGAATAATTAGATCACGACTTATAAATATCGTTTGAAAACTAAATACGTTCACAGTAATTAAGTTGTCCTTTTAGGGCTTCACGCGAAAACGCTTTAAGCAAAGGATTGATAACGAGATTTCAAATTATTCTATTATCAAAGTGCACTCAATGCTGTTGACTTTGCGTCTTGCAACGAGTCGAATTGTAAAAGAGCTCTAAATTGAAACAAGAGGAAATGTAAGCAGTTGCGACATCGGGTCCATATGAATTTGTTGCCAACTACTTTTATAATACTACCACACAGCTACCAGTGAGTGTACATGAATGGAGGTTGCACCGAGGTAGGGCGCAGGCAGAGCTAGGCTTTGTACGACACGGGCGTGAGAGTGGCGGGTTTCGTGCGCGCGCTGCGTGCGCTTCCGCGATGCGTGCCCTTTACACGAGCTCCAATCAATCAACGTCCACTTTTAATGACTTAATTCTGACATAGCCGGCCTCAACATTCCATCACAATTTCACTTCATAAATGTGGAAATTTGCATGATTACGGCGCACAGTTATTATCGCCTCAGTAACCGTTCGCTCAAGCGCTAATTGCAGTCAACAGCCGAAACCTTACGAGGCACCGGCCGCCTCGACCGATATTGTCCATCTCGTTCGATCGTAAAGGGGTCCTAACAAAACAAAGAACATAACACGCCTATAGAGGCCGCAATAAAACCGCGTGAAAATGGCAATAGCTATTCAGAGGGAGATATTAAAATGCATGGAAATAAATTCGGCGTCGCATTCGGGCGTGTGGCTCGGGGGGGTGCAGTAAAAATAAACAGCGACGCCATTAGAACTCACTTCCATATTCAAATTTATGAACGCATCCGCGCCGCCTCGCGCCTCGCGCCTCACGCCTCGCCCGTCGCGCAGCGCCACGGCCGCGCCACGGCCACGTCGCCCGCTCCACCGCCACTCAGCCGCCACTCGGCCGCCAACACCGGCCCACCGGTCATTTATACACCGACGCCATCGTTCTCACATTCAATTTCAAATCACACCCCCGAACCTTTTCATACTTACCAACATCCCACATTCCACATTTCACATTTCCATTTCAATATCGGAATGCCGTCGATCGAACGAGTGCGCTGCAGCCCGCGCGTCACGGCTTGCAAGTAACATATTACAAGAACAAAATCTAATTACAAACAAAATTAATGTTAGACAAGCGGAGATCATTTGAGAGAGTAACGCGGCGGCGGCGGGCGGCGGGGCGCGGGTCGCGCGGGGAGCGGCGCGTGCTTTAGCTTAAATAAACAGACGTTTTCAAAAATTTGTGTATTTAAATCGAATGTGACTTGTGTTACTGGAGCTATTTCGGTTTAACGGCCACGCTGATGGATCTGAAATAACACCTCACGATACAGTCGGTACGGGGAACTCGCATTAAATTCATAAGGGATTGGGTGTCATCATAAACAGGAATTATTTAGTCAACTGAGGTTAAAACAACAAAGCACCTCCACGCTAATTTTATTCATTAGAAATTATTGCTGACTTAACGTGCCGAGCATACGAAAAGCTTTTAAAAGTTACATAAAAGGAACACTTTAAATCTTTAGTTGATCACGTTGTCTTAAAACATGTTTTGTTTTTTCAAAACAATTCTAAATTATTCTATGGGTGTAATTAATAGTGACACAATAAACGATAAAAAAACGTAACAGACAATTACACAGTAGACTACCGATCGAACTGCACTCGTCAATTGGCCAACATGTTCATCTGTTCAGTGAGTAACCAAACATACCAAGTAGTATAAGAATTGTGACATCTCTGGCTGCAACAATTTACTATGGTTAAATGAACACGATGGAATCTCGGTAATCTCCATAGTTGGCTCGAATGGCTACTTGCATTCAAAATTCTGTCCACCCTTTTATGGAGAACGCGTAAATATACATACTAGTGATGTCCCGGTCCGTACAATATAAAATTAGTTGTAAGCAGTTCTTCTAATAAAGATAACATTTTTTAGACATTAAACTCGAATACCTTTTTGTCTTCTCATTTTAGAGTCGTTTTCTGCAACTTAAGAAGAAGAACTTAAGAAGCTATTTATAGTTTTAGTACCGGTTTTGATATAAGGTAGAGTGATTGAAGATCCGATTTTCAAAGAGGTCAATTTTTATTCACACTAATGTTTTTACGAAAATACTGAATGTCCTTCCTGTAAGCGATAAAAGTTACATTTATTCTTTGGTGCAAAAACTTTTGCCTCTACTAAGCATTGAAAAAAGGAATCATCTAAAAATTAACAATACCCACACAAATAATATTAGGAGTTACATCTCTAGCATGCCTTACGGTTATATCAAGTATATGTTTATTAATTAATGTATTTAGCGCATGAACACGCTACTACTAATATAGCCAGTCCTTATTACCACGTATATCAACTAATGTAGGTACTTCACGCTGATAAGAAACAAGAATATGTAATCTAGATATAATAATACTATTTTTTGTTCGCTTCTTAGTCCTTGTGGAATGTGCAATGACGTCTCGATTAGTTTTGGTTGCAATAGACTATTGTCAATTGCTACTAGACATAATTTTGTCGGCCTAAGTGATTGCTTCTTCAAATGACACTAGCAGGACCCAGGATTAAAAAAGGGAGCCGGGGCACTGTTTCACAGCTTAAAGCTAGAGCAGAAATATATGATAGATAAAATTTTGGTTCTATCATTTATAGCATAAAAAATAAATTGGGAAACGGTCATACTTTATAAAAACTCAGAATTTTAAAACAATAACAGCGTTACAAGTATAGAGTTGTTATAAATATCAAGCCATTAAAATAAACTTTTGAATGGCCAAACTTTGTATGCTGGCACGACAAAGTGACTGCAATAAATCTGATAGTACAATAGAATATTTAATTATGTCGGCCTGGTCGAAACCGGATACACACAGGTTGGGCCAGGCACACGACACACTTGCATCAGTCACTTACAGACTTTTCCCACCTTCAGCAGGCTCTACCACTTACAATAATATCTTAAAACTTGCCATAAATTCGTTTTTACTTTTATTTATGTGTGGGTTGATTCTTCATATCAAACTAATGTCTGGCAGAAAACCAATAGCAAAATTGATTGAGATGAAATGTTTATAATACACCGACTTCCCTGTGGCTCCTATTGCCAATATTACGTCGATATAAATCACAGCATGAAATATGTCAATTTAATTAATTAGAGCATGTCTTAATATGTCTGCTGATTCATTATTGACATTATCTTTGGCTGCAGGAAGTTTGCTGCTGAATACAGGCCTCCCATAAGAATTGTCTGTTTTTGAAATGGCTTTTATCCAGCGATGATATAATGGTCTGTAGATTGCCCCGATTTATCTTATGTTTAAGGTCCGCTTCTTGTTATTGGTAGGACGTTTATGTCACCCCGAATAGAGACGATCATGAACAAGATGTAATACTCCATAGTTGGCTAGGCAAGTGTGTCAGGACAAAAAAACCGTAAGCTACATTCCTTGAAATTAACCACATCGCGCGCACCTTGACTGTAGTCAGTTGGCATGCAAATAATGTGCGCATGCAAAAACCATCGAAAATCATTTTATTAGCAAAAAATAATAAATTATCAACAAATGCCTGAAAAAAACGTTTCAATAAAACACAGTAAAATCAATAAGCAGTAACAGAACTTCCATCAATTATTCTAGTATTTAATTCATTCACTTGGACGTATCCGACCGCCATTGATTCGCTCATGTAGACCGTAGCCAGTACAGTGTGGGTACACAGTGCAGAACTCATCGCCATGAAAGGGAGAGGTGTTCTCGCGTAAATGAATATTCAAAGTTATTTATGTGACTGGTTGTATAAAAACTGCGATCGTGTGCTGCTAGTTAATTAAAATTGATTCAGTTATTTCGCTGCCTACACTGCTTAATGGACGGGGGTATGGTTTATCAATGAATTGTTCAATTAACAATTGTATGCTATTTTTATGGTATACGACTAACGTTTAGCTTAACTGATGGTAAGTGATCACCGCCGTAAACACCCACAAACTTGGTGAACCCAATTGCACTGTTTATATTTGAAAATTGATAGAGAAAGGTCAAAAAACGGCAGATGATTGTTCGTTCTTCTCACTAATCTTTCGAAACTCTACAAAAATGTTGTTACTTCACATCAGATATTTGTAAGATAGCGGTGCTAATTAAACTATTTATGTATGTCCAAAGCGCAAGTAAAGTGAATCTACTTGCGCTTTGGACATACATTTTTCTAATCTCTTAAAAAATAAAATTAAACATGTACAAAATTCTACCTAAATAGAAAATATATCGCATAACTTAATGCAGTTTAAAAATAAAAGTATGTAATTAGAAATTGGGTCGCACGGAGTAGATTTCACGTGAACTCTTTTGCAGTAAACATTCTCCGTTGGTGGCCTTGAAAAGGTCACTTGGTTCACAGCTACCTACCTGTTGTACGTGACGAGCTTCTATAGATGTTCCGGCGATTTTTTTTCTGTATTTTGAATGAAGAATACTGTAATGTATTTTTTTTATATTTTGAATAATTTATGTTTTACTTTATGACGTAAATTCAATAACAAAATATTTAAATATGGAATTTCAAAACATAATTTGTTTTTGTCTTTGATTGGAACACCGTGAATCTCCAAATTCAAAATCTGACACATTATATTTTGAATTGAGAAATCATATTTCATGTATCTTTTCGCTGCGCCACCGTGAAAATTAGTTGCAAGATCAATAAATTGGAACGAATCGTCGAAATACATTCCGAAAACAATTTAGTGTAACATTAATAAAAATGAATAGTTCACCATGTGTAAATCAATAGCAAATGACACGTAGGAATACGTATCCGATGCTTAGCCGATGCGAGTCGGCCCGATGACTGGCAGAATCGTCCAAATTGCTTCCTATCACATTAATATTGGATCCCGTCGGCCCGGGAGCCACTCACACGTATTCGTTATATTTAATTTAAAGCACACAATACGATTGACATGGCTCCCGACCTCCGCTTTTTCATAACGACTCCTCGTAAATTTGTTTCAGAAATTAAAATCGTTCTATGTGAATGGATCTAGTTACGGATGTCAGTGTGGCAGGATTGGATACACATCCAACGAATGTTTTATCTGTACAATGATTTATGTAAAACGTCAAAACACGTTTGGTATTTGAAATTAGAAGGTTTTTTTGTTTTGCCGCTTATTTGAGTACAGGCGGGTTCACAAGTGTTACGCGAGGACTGTTGCGCGAGTTTAAAGTATTGGGAATAAGGTCACGCGGTCAAATGAGGTTTGCCAGATATTGGATGTCGGAAATTAATACACGAGTTATACTGGATGTTTGTTTATCATAGTGGGGAATTGCGAGTGATATTTTTTGTAACAATTTAAGTAATAGTAAAGTGAAGTCATTTGGACCAGATAATTAAGTAAGTTATAAATAAGTTACAATATATTTTTAAGTCCTACATTTCTGAATTTTGTAAAGGCCAGAGATGGTAGGACATTTCATAGGGAAATGTGTATTTTCCAAGCGAATTTTGTTACAACAACTAAGTTTAAATATCAACTAAATAAAGGCCAATGAATATTTATGGGTTTAGATCACTATCTATATAATACTTTTTTTGCGATTTATTTTAATTACCAGTGACACTAGGAAATTTGAGACTACTAATTCCGCTACCTAGCCCTTTATATGTCCGTAGTCCTGAGTCCTGGGTTTTAAATATTTCATCAAAATTAAACGTGTAGGCATGTGAAAAAATATAATTACTTTGGTTGTGGTTCTGTAATCTACTATACCTACAATATAGAATTCGGTTACTTAACAGACGGTTACTTAAACAACAAAAACTATTTTAAATAGTCTAAATAACAATATGTATTACTAGAATATTATTCATAATGCTTATTATTTATCACAAAATACATCTTTGAAAGATCATCTCCATATGATCCGGTTTGCCTGAACTGTGTCTTAAAGTCCAAATTCAAGTAAATAAATGTTTAAATTTTTTTTAATTTGTATGATCAGGTTTGCAACCCAGAAAGAGTTAGCACAGACACTACTTTTGTCAACCATAGTTCCCTTAGATTATACATCACCAGGATATTATAGAGCCGTAAATTATAATATTGATTTCGAATCAAAACCTTGATAGCTTGAGGGCATATTGAAGTAAGAAATAAGAGTTATTAAAAGTTATTAGTAGTATTGATAAAATCGTCTTGAATATTATAGTGTTGTTAACATTACTTAAATTAAATTAAATAATAATAATTGAGAAATATATAATTTGTCGTTGACTGTACCCACATATCGACTACGTATTGCAAATCACCCTGTTTTTTATGCGTATTAAAATAGTTGAGTTCTTCAATTTAACAGAGGAATAGAAGGATATGATTCTCTAAATGACACATGGTGTGATGCTGGGACCAATCTTAAGTAGTTAGTAGAATCGAACAATTATAAAAATAAAATATGATACTCGTATTGTGACCTGTCCTAATTAAAGTTCATAAAGCCTCGTGACATTTCGAGACTTTAATCGCAAGTTTTTGTCTGAAACAATTGGTGTGCTTAATTTTAATTCCCAACTCATCTTATAATAAATTATTTTTAATTTCTGCAGTCGTAATTTTTATTGCAATTATACAGAACAATTAAACCGAATGCCGACCATGACAAAAATCAATTAACAAAAGCTTATCAGATAGCAATTAAGCGTTCCATTTTAATAATTTATGTAATACAAACAAAAAGTTATGACGTGCACACGTTCAATTAGTGCATGTGGGAGGCTTCGCGGGGCGCGCGGCACCCGCCATCTAGCGGGCGTCAGCGCCGCCCACCTCCCGCCGCCTCACTCGCGCCGCACTCGCGCCGAGCCGCGACACTCGCCACATGTCGCTTATGAATATGAGGCGTTATGATTATGAAAATATGCCCCGCCCCGAATATGGAATATGGAGGAGGGGGTGAGCGTGGCGCGTGCGAATGGGCGAAGTTTGATTTATGAGCCGGGCGCGGCCCCGCCTCCCTGTCATAACCGTGTACCTGGTGCGCGCGCGCGCTCGCCGCCCGCCGCCCGCCGCCGCCTCGCGCTCAGTCCCGCTTCAGATGGCGAGCGGTGCGCCCGGTGCCACGCCGCGTCCGCTCACTCCACACTTCGACCGAGCCGAGTAGAGGCTCCGCGCGCGCGAGTGCACCCGCCGCCACCGAGCCCGCGCCGCCAGCCGCAACACTAGTGCACGCTGCCGCCCGCCGCCTGCTGGCCAGCATGCGCCCGCTCTGAGCCCGGCGCGCTCCACCATGCCGCGAGTCAAGCCTGCCTGCGTCCGCCGCGTCTCCATCGGTACTTACTGCTCCACTGTCCACGACATCACCACATCACCACTCGCCACACACCCGCGCCAGGACCCGCAATTGTGAACCCCGCCGCGACATATCCTCGTTCTGTTGATCTTCCGCAACACTCGCCCGGTCGCGATCCACCCCCGCACTCGCAATGATTCAATTCGCGACGATAAAGTACGCCATACACCACAAAGTGAGCACTAAAAAACGTCACCAGCGCGGTGAGTAAACAGTGCAGTGAATATTCACCATTAAAATAAAAAGTTAATCAGGGCACGAAATCATTAAGGTACTGTGAACATATTTTTTATTGCAACCACTAAACAACTGTGTAATATTAATGGGTAATGCCCAATACGAGCTTATAATTTATCCTCAAGTCACTATTTTTCGTAGCGCAAGTTTATTCATGAAAAAATTGATGAAATTTCGAATTCATAATAGAGTTGACTATTTTTTTAATTTGTTAATGTTGTCGTTGAGGAATGTAAAATAAAATTACTTTCAAAATATGTACATTATAATTGTGATCAATTTTTCATTAATTTGGTCACTGTAATGACTCGCCCGATTACCTAAGATAATATTATATTTGAAAATGAGAATGCGAATTGTAGAAAAGAATTATTTATATTAGTGGCAGCAAAAATAAAGTTTGCAACGCTGTAACACTGTTAAATAGTTGGTGGGCATTATTTTCTACATTTCGCGAAATAGGTATTCTATGTGAAAATCATATAAAACTTTTCAAAGCTCTTGGATAAAATGCGCTTAAAAACTTTTTTGAAACATTCCATGCGGTTTTTGAGATAAAGTTATTTCTGTGAGAAACAGTGCTGATATTTTTTATCAACGCAATTCCGTTGGTTTATCTGTAAAGTTGATACTAAGGATCGATATGGGAGCTTAACTTACCTACCTCAATGTTGCCCTGAGGAAAGGGCGACGGCTTTCTTATAGAAACTTTCAGCGCGTCGCCGTTTAAAAATAATTATATTCCCAATGAACGGCGTTAGTAACAATGTTGTTGTACAACAGAAAAATACAGCCGTTCATATTTAAAGCCGTAACCTGAAATATAATCAGTCGACTTTATATTTAAAAGCATTTCATTAAGTCAGCCATAAAACCAAGTGTTAAATAAATCAATATAAAAATGTTAATATTGAAATAAAATTACAAATAGGCTCTTAAAAATACTTTGCAGTATCTAGGAACAAGACAGTTGTTAGTTGCAATATTATTGCTCCGTCACTTCCGTTTGTGTTTTAGGTCCAAGGTTCAGTTCCGTGAAAGACATTTTCCGTACTTCCTTAACAACATTATATTGTCAGACTTAGAAACTTCTTTGAATTTTTGGAACAACATTTCGACTTCGCATTTCTAATTCCTAGTTATTGCTTAAATTAATCTTTTCTTACCAATAGCTAATCAGTAATCACACATACTTATAGGTGTTATTAAATTCGTTTTTAAGTAAATATATTGTATTTGAACAGACAGTTGTCTGGTAGAATGTATGCGGCGTTATGAAATAGGAATGCGTATATTTGGAGGAATAACATTGTCAATCGTTAGTACGAGTATAATGGGCCCAAGACAGGTCGCTTTATCTCGACGCCAGTTTTATGAGTGCTCTATAAAATATTTATTATGGTGATTTTATCTGCTAACGATTCAAATAACTCGCCTATTCATATTATTATGAAATACATATTCACTGTTTGTTTGTTCGGCTAATAAATTAGAAACAAAACTCGTTAAATGTCCGAGCCGGTTCTAATTCGGACTAAAATAAAAGATTGATATGTGTGTACCGGCGTTCATTTACCTTGAATGATGAATAATAATTACACTTGACGAATAAATTATTAACTTTCTGTTAGTGGATTAATTAACGCCCATTCTCAACTATAAATCCAAACATTTTAATGGTGTATATCGTTAATAGCGCTCACTTACTCATTGAACATCTATTTATAAAGGTAGCTCTATGTACCACACTTGCCCTCAATAACAAAAGCAATAAGTAATTCTAGCGTGTATTATACGCAAAAACTTTTACCCATAACAAAAATTGAGTAACAAACAAAAAACATTAAAGTGCAATTTCCTTTCCTTCATTATTTCATTTTTTTTTCTAACGTTCGACAATATAGGCCGGGTATTGTGACGTGGCCACAATATTTAGGATTATAAAGTTTTTGAAAGCGACCAAAGGGTTTCTGCGTAAGTCGGCGGCAAGCGGCGCGCGACCGCCCATCGCAGATAAAGTTATGCCGGCCACTGCCTCGATGCCGACAGAAAGCTCCTCCGACAACACAAACACCACTAATCCTTCTCCTTACAAATATAACCGGCATCTCGCTACAAATGAGTTGTTTAATCCCCCGCCGCAACATTATCCCGGATTATATCCAAGTTTTGTATCGCTTAAACGTTTCCAAACATCATAACCGCTTCACAAAAAATCTTTCGGCCTTTTGAAGGGTAATATCGACGCAAACGTGTCAAACGACACAGGTGGGTGATACGCATAATAAAACATAAAAATGTTTTAAATATAACATCGGTGAAAGTCTAATGAATGTGATAAGATAATTTATACAAGCCATATTAGATGTTTTTTTTATTTATCATCTAATAATAGGCCCAGTATACGATAGGTATTTGGGACAGATGAAAATTTCTAAATCGTTTAAAGATAATATTCATAAGTGCATAATATGGGAAGTGAATCGATGCTGTGTGGTGAGAAAATGAGTTTGGTATCTAAAACGATGATAATATCCATAGGCCTACGTCGGAGTATGCACCTGTCGCGGCGCGGTGGGACAAGTTCAGTTTTCCTGTTTCTTCTTTCAATGCCCCCTTATCTGAGGTTGGCGACAATTACGGCTATTTGCACGCCGAAACGGCAACGCGGAACACTTTCAAATATTCTTTTATCTCGCGCATACATTATTGTTTCCAATTTAAATGCGGTTTTGGGATTTCTTACAAATAAGGATATTAAGAAACCATAAACACATAACACTGAATGCGAGGCAATTTCAATTTGGGATTATCTACTTTATTTTAACTCGCTCGATAATCTCTGTATTTTCAAGTTTTTTGCATCACTTGTTTATAAGTTATAAACAAATCTACATTATTTATACAAAGTATAAAATATAAAGATATACCAAATGAATTTAATAAACATATTCTCATAACATACTTAATTGTACCACAGTTTTCAATACTAGAAGAAATACTTACCTTTATATGTAATAGCTAGATACTAACAATATATTAAAAACAAGCTTTATTTATGTCAGTAAATTGCGTTATTAGTGTAAATTGTAAAGTCCGCTTTCTGCTCCAATTAAATAGATCTCATGGTTCTGTATTGTGAATGCGTTGGCCCTAGTGTCACCACTCACAACTTCTAATATTATTGACCTGATATTTCTGCAAATACATTTGTTCCTTTACTATTACCAGTACACACTATGCCTTTACTATTACACACTATGGTGTAATCTGTATGAATATATCGTTTGGAATCAAAAATTGTTTAATTAAACGCTAAACGGGGAAATATTTTGTTTCAAATAATGTTGTACAGCTTAATATTATATTATAAACTCAGGATCGGCTTTTTAAGATACAAGTATAATTTCTACTCAATGTTATATAAAACATCAGAAGCTTTTAAGAAAATACTTTTACACTAGTTTCATGTTAGACTAATTTTTAAAGCGATGGCTTGTTGTGCTTTAAAGAACAAAGTGACAGATTAATCACAAAAGCAATTATATGAAATTTGGGTTACATTTATTATATAAAAAATATAGAAATAACGTTGAATGATTTATATCCATTTCGTATTGTATTTAAATTATATATTCGGACTATATTTTTAGGTGGGATAAGCAACCATTAAAAACAAATTTTAGGAATACAACAGCAATATGTCATCATTAATTTATCTCGATCATTAAAAACTTGACCAGTTTCGCTAAAATGCAATGCTTGCTTTGCCACGTTAATCATTTCCATTTATAACCAAAAAAATCACATGGTCCATTATCCACTCAATAAAAATTTAAATAGCTTAATATATTTTCCATTTACCATAGAACGTCAAAAATATTACGTTAGAAAAATCGTTTCCGACATTTATGTTAAGCTCATTTCATTCGAACCTTTTAAAATTATTTTCTTTAAATGCTTCTTAATATTTATTCTATTCATCTTCTTATCAGAATGATGGTTAATACCATTATGAACATTATTCTTTTAATTAAGATAAAATAATAATAATACTCGTATTCCGGTATGACATAACCAGAATTTAAATAATATCTACTCGTCATTTTATGTTTGGCTTATCTTAACATCTATATAAATAACACTGCGATACCCCAGTTTTTGTTTTTATAAAATTCTGTTCTCAGAGTATTTTTGTAATTTAAAGCATCAAATTCGTCCTAAAGGAATAGTTAGTGTATTAATATTTATGTGATTGTAAAGTCATTTACGCTTCCTTAGCTCTTGCATTTAAAATTCCAACTTTGAAATATAAGTAGATGCTCAAATAGTCACCCGAAATATCAGACAGAATTACCACAGAATAGGGACCACAGAATATTGCAAGAATACGTAGTAGCGCGCCTAAATAATTTCAATTCTTCCATCAAAACATAGGAGAAAATCCCTGACACAGAAATTAATGAAAAATACGCTTTGCTCCGCTGTGTCTGGTAGAATATGTATAAAGAAGTATAGCACCGGTATACCAAGTATACACTGACCGTCTAACCACCCACACCTATACATTTGAATAATAGTTCACCTACTTCGCCATACTTAGATGAAATACAAAGGCTACACGTAATAATAGAGCCATCAAAAACAACCCATTTGCATATAAGTACGGATATTTATCGGATTGGTACCAAATATAAAATAAATAATGACAATTTGAAGAGATAAAAGCGTCGTTGTTTTATAATTTAGCAAAGATTGACACATTTAATTTATAGTTTCTCGCCTGTGTCTTTGGGGGGCAGGCAGAAGTAGCTCTAGAACCACGCAAAATGTATTAAACTTATTTCCCAAGGTTCGATGGCGAAGAGGGCGAATGTATCGCATGTCAAGCGCAACACAATTCTTTAAACGGAAAATCCCTCACAAAGTATGGTTGTACAAAGATATAATAATTATAAATTAAAAATAAGTGACATAGAATTTCAATATGATTTTGTAAATCACCAAAAAAAATCAAAAACTATTTTTGGCCACATATACGATTGTAATAAAACGTATTAATATTCATTCTTCTTTTAATACAACACTTTGGGGTAAAATTACCTTTCAACCTTAATTATATCCAAAAAATATTTCTTAAATGCATGGAATAGAAATTCAAATTATCTTATATTGGGAACTCTACAATGACTGGATCTACGTGGGTGTTCTGTAACCTAAGCCTTACATACTGGTATAGAAATAACACACGCCCTCGCGAAAACTCCGAAAATAAGATACACGACCCAGAAAAAAATAAAGGATAAAGAAATAATAGGATTAAAAAAAATACATATTATAGAATAGTTTGTAGTCGTGTTCGTAACGCTTCGTTTGAAAACTAGGCAAGCAGCGACATCTATTGTTGAGTAGATGATACTCAGTTTTGTACTTTAAAAAGGTCTGCTATTACCTTTGAATCGCAATGAATCGAAATAATTTTTAATATTACAATAAAGTAGCATTAATTAAAGTATTTAAATAAACTGGCATTTTAGCTGCAAAATGAATTGCAACTATGTATGTTGCTGTTCCGGTTAGCACAGATAAACATAACTTTTTAGTTACAATATAAATGTCACGAATTTATCTAAACGTACATGTATAGCTCATTACAATATTAAATCTCAAGATCTATTTTAGTCAACAATAAAATTAATAAGGATATAAGATATTTCCCCGAGTGTATGTTGCATGTGTGCTTGAATCGTATGTGCAACGACAGACTATGCAGAGTATCAAGATTCAAGGAGTGCCATGCACAGAATGCGGTATTCGTTCGGATTCCTGTATCCAACGCGTCACGTAACACGAGCGGAGATAATTTCAAGCAGAATAAAAACAGCGTATTAAATATTTTAATTGGAAAGCCGTTATTTCAATACACACGAGTGGAAGGAAGCGATTATTTTAACGAAACAGTAAATAACATTATACCGCGGTTTATACACGAAATACAAATAATAGCCTCACTGAACACACATACATAACACGCATAAAAATAATACAGTGCTCATAATAAACATTGTTGTTTTAGGTGAAAGTTCCGGATCGTGCTCTGAAGAAGATATAAACAATGCCTCCGACGAGACCAGGGACCGGCCGGAGGCGCACATGTGTCCTCGCTGCCAGGAACAATTTGAGAATCTCCACGAATTCCTTTACCACAAGCGTCTTTGCGACGAGAAAGCAATGCAGATGGGTGAAGAAAGGATGCATTCTGATCCCGAGGAAATGGTCGTCTCAGGCGACGAAGAAATGGATGGACCCAACAAACGGCTAGAACAAGTACGACGGCATAGACAAGATGCTGAAAATAACAATAGCCTCGAAGATGGTGAGGCCGAAGTGCCTGAAGCCGACGTACCTCCAGTCGGACTTCCTTTCCCTGTCGCCGGCCATGTTACTCTTGAGGCTTTGCAAAATACTAAGGTGGCCGTAGCCCAATTCGCAGCAACTGCTTTGGCTAACAGCACTGACAACGAAGCAGCATTGCACGAACTTGCCGTACTACAAAGTACATTATTCACGTTGCAACATCAACAAGTTTTTCAACTGCAGCTCATACGCCAATTACAAAACCAACTTTCGCTGTCGCGACGGAAAGATGATCATCAACAGAGCCCACCTCCGAGTGAGCCCGAGCCGACCACTCCGGCGCCTCCCGCTCGATCACCGTCGCCGCCTCGTCCGCCACGGGAGCCCACTCCTGTTGCACCCACTCCTCCCACCAGCCAAAACTTGCCGTCGACTCATTCGCATCTTACGCCGAAAACAGAACCAATCCCCGTTCCTAAAATCCCAACCTCCTCTCCCCCAATGATGACCCACCCGCCTTATAGTTCCATATCGTCGTCATTAGCCTCTTCGATCATCACAAATAATGATCCACCGCCGTCCCTCAATGAGCCTAACACGCTTGAAATGTTACAAAAACGAGCTCAAGAAGTGCTCGACAATGCGTCACAAGGCTTACTAGCAAATAACCTTGCCGATGAACTCGCCTTCCGTAAATCTGGAAAGATGTCACCGTATGACGGGAAGTCTGGAGGGCGAAACGAGCCATTTTTCAAGCACCGATGCCGATACTGTGGAAAAGTTTTCGGAAGCGACTCGGCGCTGCAAATCCACATTCGTTCACACACAGGTGAAAGACCTTTTAAATGTAACGTTTGTGGATCACGATTTACCACCAAAGGAAATCTCAAAGTTCATTTCCAAAGACACACAGCAAAGTTCCCTCACGTGAAGATGAACCCAAATCCAGTACCGGAACATTTGGACAAATATCACCCTCCGTTATTAGCGCAGTTGTCGCCGGGACCTATTCCCGGAATGCCGCCCCATCCGCTTCAGTTTCCTCCGGGTGCGCCAGCTCCTTTTCCGCCAAGCTTGCCGTTGTACAGACCGCCACATCACGACTTATTACCACCTCGTCCTCTCGGAGACAAGCCCTTACCACCTCACCCACTTTTCGCTATGCGAGAAGAACAAGACGTTCCAGCCGATCTCAGTAAACCATCTGCGCCAAGCCCTTCTCGGTCCGCGCCTGATGTCTTCAAGTCTGAGCCACAAGATGAAGAAAGTCAGCGAGAGTCTAGTTTTGAAGACACTGATCGCGTTTCGCCAAAACGCGAGCCTGAAGAAAATGATGCTGCCCAGGACACAGAACACGAACGCTACCCTTCCACATCTCCCTATGATGACTGCAGTATGGACTCAAAATATAGTAATGAAGATCAAATCGGCAGAGAGAGTCCACATGTGAAGCCCGATCCCGATCAACCGGAAAATCTCTCAAGTAAGAATTCATCGATATCTGGACCAATTTCAATAGCGACGGGACTTCGTACGCTTCCTTCATATCCATTATTCCCACACTCCCCGCCCAGCAGTATATCCTCGGGTAGTTTAACGCCCTTCCACAACACCGCTCACAATATGGTCGACGCAGATGTGACGCGCGACCCGGTCTTTTATAATTCGCTATTACCTCGTCCAGGTAGCAATGATAATTCGTGGGAAAGTTTAATAGAAATCACTAAAACATCAGAAACAGCGAAATTACAACAGTTAGTAGATAACATAGACAACAAACTGTCCGATCCTAACGAGTGCATAGTGTGTCATCGCGTATTGTCGTGCAAAAGCGCATTACAAATGCATTATCGAACCCACACCGGTGAGAGACCGTTCCGTTGCAAACTGTGCGGCCGCGCGTTTACCACTAAAGGTAATTTAAAGACTCACATGGGCGTCCACCGGATAAAACCGCCAATACAAATGTTACACCAATGCCCCGTGTGTCATAGAAAGTTCTCTGATCCCACCATGTTGCACCAACACGTGCGGCTTCACACTGGCGAACACATAAACTTACCGTACAGCCAGTCGCCGCGAGGCACCGAGACGGACAGTTATCCATCATTGAGTGACAGATCAGAGTTCGGTGATTATCCTCTTTACCGTCCCATTCCTCCTGCAACATTCCCCACTCCGACCACTCCCGGCGACCGACGGGCGGACTCCCGCGGGACCGACGATGAGAGCGGCCGGGACGAGCGCGAGCCCGCCATTCGGGAGTTCGACGACGACTCAGACATGAAAGATCGTCGAACTTCGCCGCTCTCCGTCTGCGCCTCGGCGTCCGAAAGCGAAATAAAAACTATCACAACAACGGCTTCCCTCCCATCGGCGACAGGTTCGGAGAGCGGGCGGAGCGCGCGAGCCTCGCCACCATCTCCAACGATGTCAACGCCGTCGACGCCGCCCCGGCTGCCGCAACACTCGCCGCTGCCTTCGCCACCCGCGCCCCTGGCAGCGCTCGGTGCTCTCGGAGGATCACCCTTCAGCCCACTAGGACTCGCGTTCCCTCCCGCAGGTATGCGCTAGCGGGCTCTTATATATTCGTCCGCCCCGGTCGCCCGCACACCCACTTCCTTGAATTAATCCCGTTCAGCTATCTGATAATTATCCATCGGGCGCCCGAATACACGTCGAAAGCCATAGAAACATTAACTCTTCAAGATATTGACCATTATCAGTTTAACAGTGTAATCGTGCGTTCCAATAATACCACAATTTGGTGACATTGAACCGATTTTGAAGCGGACATTTGTTTGTGTGCAGTGCGCGGCAACACTACGTGTAGCATCTGCTATAAAACATTCGCCTGCAACTCGGCTCTCGAGATACATTACCGCAGCCACACCAAGGAGCGGCCCTTCAAGTGCACCATCTGCGACCGCGGCTTCTCCACCAAGGTATGTGCCGGCTCCGCCGATACTGACACTACACGAGCATTGTTTTATAATTCATTACGATACGCGCAAGGCCGCAGAACGGCTATCATGTAATAGTAACATTCACACGGATAGTCGAGCCACAGATTGAATATCTTTGGCTTTTAGCCAGTTCATACTTTATTGTTACACAAATAGCGAGGGATACGTGTTTACGACATTTCCACTAATTTTCACTACATCTGAAGAAATCCATTGACAATAAAATGTTTTAATTATAGAATAAATTATAGTTTGATGCAGTCACCCGCTACTCTGTACATGGTTGCCGACTATTGGCTGCACTTTAGGTTCAGTAAATGTAAATCAGTATAAGGTTGAACTACTATTGTGTGTAAACATATGTATTCGAGTATTAAAAGCAGCGAAATGAACAATGCTTCCATTTCTATGTTTAAAACCGGAGACATCGACAAGCGCCGGTTTCATTTCATCCAAGTTTCAGTGCATTAATTTTGCAGGCAGTAATTACAAGTCGCTAGTCGGCTCTAGTTCGCATTAGTTTTAGCCGTTGTGTTCCGTCGCATCCGAGCTGTTGCCGACATCGCTCGTAATTGACGATCTCCGCAAACTTGTAGGCCTGTCTGTTGTGATTTACTCAAAACCTTGATACCCTATGTAAAGTGAATTCGCCTTGCACTCGCTGACACTCTTCGACACTCACCGACACTCATCGACACTGCCGCAACGCTTTAATGATAATAATAAACATTATCTCACGTCTACTAAATATTGAATTACGACGACCGATATTAATTATTTAATGCTTAACTAACACACGTTTTCAAACGAAACAGTATTCTACTCGGTGTATGATAAGGAATAAAATTAATTAATGTGATTAGTTAATTTTCGTCATATCAACATGAAATAAAACTTGAGTTCGTCTTTAAGTAATTAAACGTTAATTCGATGCACAAAACAAAGAAAAATGTGCTTAAAACTATAATAATTATTAAGGCTCCCGCCATAATCTTAATTAACACATTGACATTTTGATTGACGAGGAAATTAAACATGTTTTCAAAATCTTTTCTATGGGTACAATAAATTAAATTTGAAAGGTCATTATGCATTTTTATCACATCTAATTTAATTTCCAGAGAATAACGTTCGATGAGAGATAAACAAAATTATATCCTCGCGTCCCTTTAACAGTTTTTGCGTAATTTTATACAATCTTAACGCCCTTTTAGTTTGCAACAATTGACTGTCTGTCATTTTAGTGCTGTCAGTGAGCTCTCGTCCCCGATACCGGCGACTTCCAAAGACCACAAGAATTTCTTCCATGAGGTGTGTTCAGATCAGATGATGCAACGCGGCTTGCAACATATCACAAATATGTTGTTTATTGACACTAATTAGAAATCGGTTAATGATTTTATTCCATCGCTTTCTGTTTTCCATGAATCTTTAAATAGTTTATATATCTATTGGAACTATTTAAGTATAGTTATATTAATTACAAACAAATTTGCCACGATACAATTGCGTGAAGTGTAAATACGAAAATTATTTTGCTATTCCTTTGTGTTAAATAACTAATTTAATATTATCTCGAGCGCTACTTTGTAACTGCCAGTAAATAACATACGCATAAATAAATTAACATTTATTTCATTAGCCGTTGAATGTTTCAAATCATTATGAGATTTCACATAAATGTCAATTAATTTAATAAGTAATACTTTATAATTCATCTAGTTTTCAACAGTTCGTTTTGCTCAAAAGATTTGTCATAAACACTTTTTCTATTTTAGCATAAACATCAACTGTATAATATGTTAATTAGACCCACACAGATGGAAAAGTGTTTCACACTCGTGTCCACAACGACCCTCTCGTAATATTATTCAAACAACTAAATAGTAATATGAAACATTTATTGGCTGATATAATGGTAGATAGCCGTATGAATTAATTTAATATTTAAGATAATAAATAATGTTTGTTAAAAGCATTTTTATGGCGATTCCAATTTTATACTCAGTTCGGCCAATATTTCAAGCGTATTTAAAAGCTGCGCTTGCGCCGCGGCCCGCACTCAGGCCACTCCGCCGCGTCGCGCCACAAAAATGATAAGTCATAAAAACAACGTCACGGAAAACGATCGGAATATTAATTCATGTCGTAAAATATTTATTGCTTATAAATCCTTGAGCCTTTACCTACGCTTCTCGTCATAAAAAGATTATTTATGTTTGACAAAGTAACATTTTTCGTATGTTTCCGAAAGTGTCCAAGGGTCTTATCAATAAAATATAGATTATTTACGACGGCGCCGGTTGAAAGTTAAGGCTCCTCACCGTACCAACGTTGCCTTTGGTTTAATTAAGTCCCTCTGATAAATACGCCAGCCTTTAAGTAGACACCTATGATTTACGCTCGGTGTGACCCAAAATCCCAGATAACTCCCAACGAGCTGCAATAAACACCTACCATTTAATACGCGTACATAAATTCTTACGACCCTACGCGATAATATAAATGTGAACTTTCTTGAATCGAGTGAAAGCCTTGCATAGCGAACAATGTGTCAATCGATGACTTCTTGAAACATGCCTCAACTCAAACTCGTGTAAACGGTCAAAACATTCTATGCAACACGCGTGATAAAATAGACAAACCATTAAATAATTAAATTTATTGATTTTATAACCAGGGGCAAACTCCTTTTCTCCTTTATATCGAAACTCTTTTTTGGAAAGTCTATACCTACTAGCCTTCATCCAGCGCAGATACAGTTTCATTACTCCAGTACCGCATCATTTGTCCTAAGTTCAGCGGGGTAGTACACTGTAAATACAATTTATTATTTTATATTTTATCGTTTGTAGCACCACACCAGTATATAACAACGATTCCTTTTTAATTTCAGAGTATAATTACAGCCATATATTAGTTTTGTTCTCTGTTTTAAATCTTATGATAAGTAAAATACGAAGTAAAATAAATTAAAAAGCTTCATAAGCAGCTAATACGTTACGTTTAATTTACACCTACATATACGAATGTTTTCTTGATGCAATATTGAATTGAACACAAACACCGCACTGTTTATATTAAATACATTTTTCATGTCAAATGCCAAAGTACTTTTAAACATTTTGCTGCGCACTACACTGTATATTAACAATTTGTTTAAATTCCATTGTTTGTGTTATGCAATCATAAATACGAGTCGAAATTTACAGTTTTCCGGTTGTGTTTGCACAACATACGATAAGTTTAGGTAAGAGATCAGGCAAAGATTAAACAGATCATTCTGAGATTTGATAGACATTATATACTTTTCTAAATCAAACAATACGGCAACTTGTATTCAGAATAATACGTTTGTTTTAATGAAAATAGTTGTATCAAAATCATGCTTGCATTGGTATATTTTGCAAACAGTTTGGTTACCGTTTAATAATCATCATCATCATCATCATCATCATCATCATCATCATCGATATCACGTATACATTTTATATCGTTTTGCGGAAAAGCAATCTTTGGGCTTTTGTTTAACTTTCCGCAACACGTCATTTCTCTCGAATTCTGAGCGTGTACAAAAATAACTAGGTAATGATATGTGAATGAAAGCATATAAGAAATACCTGTATGCAATAAACATCATAGTTTTCATCTGGTAATCTAAATAGTAACCTCTTGAGTAAACGATTTGCAATTTATTGCCCTTAGGACTCCAACTGGCTTGCAATAAACTGTTGTCGGTGAACTAATAGATTTAGATTTTACAGAGCTTTTTGTACATATACCTATATATATAAAATGCATATAGGTACCAATTAATTAATATATTGCATAGTTAATAGAAAATAACTGTTCAGTGACGCGTATAAGCGATAGCTAAAATACCGAGTCATGTTCAACAAATATTGTTTTAAATTAAACAGACGTATTCGTTAACATAAATCAAATTAAATTAAATATTTTAATAACTTAAACTAAGCATTGACTTCTAGTAATTATTCGAGGGAACTGTGACCGTAAAATACCTACACGTTGAGGTCCAATTTAACCAAAATGTCGGTACAGAAATGCACATACTCATATTTACTAGTAAAGCCACACGTTACATTTGAAATTTTCAGAATTATGATATAATAGTTCTAATTTCAAAATAATTTACCTCGGAACCAAAGAAATTCTCAGTTATATGACTCATCTAAACATTTACATAATATGCCAAAAGCAAATATTTTTGCAATGTTTCATTACACAGATTTTGAATTCACGCTCATTGTAAGATATAATTTCCGCGTATTTGATCATTTAACGCTAGCGATATCCTTAAAAGCTATCTGAAAACTATTCACATTAAATACTAAAATAACAATTGAACTGAATTGCAAAGGAGGTCGCTGGCAACGGCACAACCTTTGCATTTGAATATGACCTATGTCGCTGCGGCGTCTAATGAAGTGGTAACAATAGTCGTCCCGTTATCGTCCGCAACTAAACACTACTAGGATACTTGCTCTAATTGAAAATATTAAATAATAATGGAATGTCGTTAACATTTTGTCGACGCGTACCGAATAGCAGCGTGTAGGAGCAGCGAGGCCTTATCTGCAACCACCTAGCTGTTACAAGCGCATTTAAAATTACAATAAGCGTCGCCGACACCGGTACCGACGAAAGTTCACGCGCCAAACAATTTATCGATTATTCCTATCTTGTTCCTACTTACATGGCTACGTGGTTATTGACTTTCGTGAACGAATAACCAATGGAAATTGTTAAATACGCGACATTTATTTTCACGGCGCAACATATTCACAATTGTAAATCAACAATACACGCATTTAAAAATAAATGTCCTACTCAAAACGGCATCGTCATTTTGCTATGAAAAACGAAATAAAGTCGAAGACAATAGGAATAGATTTTTATAAATAAATTCATAATCTACTTTAAAATAGGAACTTTATGTAATACGATTTTATTGCGCTCTTGATTATTTATTCTGTTTACAAAAGTAATCCATGTTTATGGAAAAATAATAAATACAAAATACAAAGTACAACGAAAAAGTCAACATGTCATTACACCTCAATTAAAATCTATAAAAAAATGCAATATTTAAAATGGAGCAAAGTTTTATAATGTCAGCGGTTCGTTTTTATTAAATATGTGCTTTATTTCCCACATTCTATTATAAAATAAAAAAAGTATAGCTATTTAATTAATCGAAAAGGTTATTCTATTCACAAAGGTTATACTTGTTATTATTTTAAAATATTTCTATTACCTAATAGGTAAGTAGGTATCTAATGAAGTAAATGGAAATGACATTTTCATATATTTTGTTTAAAAAACTTCCTTTGTCGTTTAATGTTATCCCCTCTCTTCCATCCCTTAGTTCACCTCACTTATTTATAAATGTAATTACAAAATAACATACGAATAAATCCAGCATGCATTTAATTAATATTAGTATCTTTAAAAATCTATTTTGCAATAAATCGGAAATGCAACATAAAAAATCACAAAACGCCGACATTTACAAATACATGGATACATTTAAATATTTTTATATATAAATACACTTTTATAAAAAATACTCAAATTAACCCAACACTAATCGCAATGCCAACTAGTCAAAAACAAGATTACAAAATAAAAATACACATAAAATACATTGTGATCTACATTACCAGAATATCAACTTTACACAACATTACTGAAGATCGAATTATATGCATTCCCATATTTACATAAACATCTGCATATTGTGCCCATTCACACATAATATTGCATATATCACATAAAATTTACTGATATTTCAAATTTCCGCTACATTTACAGCATTTTCAATACGGTAGGTGTTCAATGAATAAATGAAATCCACGTAGCCAGTCAAACATGTTTTCCGTTTATTAAAATCGTTGAACTGATCGAATACACAATTTTACCATTTAGCTTATATCCTATTCTTGAATTTGATAGTGTCCTCAATTCGGTTTTCTTCAGTAAATAAATTGTATGCACTTGTGTATCCTTAAAACGTTTACATAATGTCTCAAATATTCTAAGAAGAGAAACTGTGGGCCCTCATATTTTGCATCTTTAAGTTTTGAGGCCTCCCGCGTCGCCTTAGTTTCGCCAGGTCGTAATTTGATCTAAGTACTTATTTATTTTTACGCATCGTATTCGGTTATAAGAATCTGAATAATAGGATGCGAAAATGCTCTTAAATTCACGCATGTAAAGTAAATAAGTGAATAATGTCTAGAATAAAACTTAAATTTATTTTAATTATATTTGATATAGGCGCTATAATTACGTAGATTTCTTAACTTACTTCAAATCATAAATAACATTGAACAACATTAATTATTGTCATTTGCTATTATGTAAATTAATATAATGCTTTTATGTTATGTTATACAAACATAATTATAAAAATACTTATTAAAAATAATTTTCTTTTTATTATCATTTCGAATTTGGTATTATCAAAAATCTTATCTAAATCTTAATATTTTAAAGTGCTACTGATAAATAATTGTCGTAACAGATAACGATCAGCAGTTATTGGAAATATTTTATAATTTTTAAATGTTTTGGACATTATAAAGCATTTGCATGTTTTATGTAAAAGTATTAATTTTATATAATTTTGTACTGTGAAAATAATTTTGTGCTTAATTTTATATTTAAATTTAATGATGCCGTAACCCAAATCTGGATTAATTACGTGCAATGTGTAAAGTGAATTCTTAATTGTGGAAAAACAATTACTTATTATCATTTATTCAACTATTTTATTTCTCCTAATATAATAATGATAATAGACCATAAAGGGTCCACTTTTACGGACCTCCCTTACGGTTAAAAGGGGTTTAACCCTTATTCTACCAGCGCCATGCGGCTCGGTGCTAATCGAAAATTTTGAAATTGTTGTATTAATCTCTTAAGTATGCCTATAAAGATTACTATACTTTGTATGTTTTCTTTCACCCTTAATAATTAGTATCAAATACACATTTAATTTAAAAAATGTGTGGTCTTACCTTAAACTCGAACCTCAGACCGTCGAATTATAAGTCGTAGCTCCTGCCAACTGAATTATCATTCATTTCTCTTAATGTATCTTTATTTTTTTGTTTGGTTACAATCTTCAAACGGTTATAAATGAACTATATCGGTTTGACTTCCAACTAAGGCCTCTTTTTAATATTCTACTCCAAATAAACTTAATAATGCCTATTATTGTAATATTTATTGCTCTTTTTGAACAAATTAACAGCTTAATGCCTTCTTCATTTGTATTAAACACCATTAAAAGTCACGCAATATCCATAAATATACTTTTAAGCTCCTTTTTGTAACAAACATTTCATTTTAAATGCATTTTTTTCTTATAAAACGGAAATTAATATTATTAAAATTAATTTTAAGAGAAAATGTAAATTTTGTGTGATTTAGATTATTTTACATTTTTGGTCTATTTGTGTATTTTGTTTGGAATTTATTTTATTACGAGCATTTATTTTTAATTATAAAACTATTACAAAATACGGTCGCTAAGGTGGCCGAACGCAAATTGATACGTTTATATTATTTGACTTTTAGAATCATGTCGAAGTTTAATGATTAGGAACACGTTTTATATTACACGATTTAATATTTTAAAGACTCTACTAGTTAGCAAGAAGTATAACTAAACTCCTATCTACAATTCCAACGCCATCTACGATTCTCCCGGTTTGAAGGGTATTCACATTGACGGTGGTCGCTTACTCTTAGATGTGCTTTTCTTTTCCCGTATGTTCTATAAAATAACTTTACATTTGTTAACAATTAAACACTTTCTCGAATTTTCCTTTACGTGGCATACTGAAAATAATTAATTGACATCAGAAATAAACCGCCCCTAGGGACACATGTTGTAATGCCACAAGTACCAACTAGTGGGTTAATAAGCCAATAGATCTTCGTATTAACACACACATAAATATAGACGAAATCATCGGTGCATATAAATTACCTATTTAACGATATAAATCGGAGTTTGGCAGTGTACGGCCCCATATTTAAATATAAATGACCAAATTGGTATTGATAAAAATACTTATAATCGTGGCGTTATCAGAAACAGAGACTTTTAAATGTTATGCAATTAAAATAATATTCAACCTTTAAGCATGCATTAATAAGAGCCTTACATAAAGGTACCTCCACTATATAACGCAGGAAGCAATAATAAATACAAATAAATGCATTTGAATTGGCATATCGCATAAATCTGATAAAACAAATAAATTACATAAATGAAAGGATAATCAAGATCTACATATTGTCATGTCGTGTCAACATATCATTTTTATATCTATGCATATTCCAAAAGATGACCACAAAAAAAAATACGGCATTGTATATAAACGTACTTACATGAAGTTTTAATTATTCAAATGTTCAAATAATATACCACTTTAAATACACGGTAATGTTGGAAATAAGAGAAATCCGTGGATGCATATTGATCCCTCAAATTTTTACCTTGAGATCTGTTGGGTCTAAAAATATACGAACCCTAGTATCTTAAGCTACTTAACAAAAATTTAGAGCATATTATTCGCTCCTGATATCAAAAAGTAGGAAAAACCGACGGTTTAAGACATTCTCGGGAACACAGGGCCTTTATTCATTATATAATATTTTGGATAAGTGAAATGATCGTAAACCCCTCTTAAGGTTAATTAAAAAATATCTTAGCGAGTAAAACTACAACATATAATGATGACGTAGGTTAATTAAAAAGATAATTGCAAAATTCAACCCGATATTTTAAAATAACCATAACTTCATAACTGTAATTACGCAAAAATTTATCTCATGTTTTCTTTTAAACGGCTAAGAAATGTAGACACGTCTTCCTATTTAGTATGAACAGGTTATTTTCTTTTTAAAAGCTATGAAAATAATGTCTTGTGATAGATATGAAATAGTATTAAACATATTAATACCCATATGTACGCGACGATTAGGCATATCATAACATTAATCACCCGATTGGAAATAAGTTACTCAACTATTGCTCAACTTTGGAACGAAAATATTTTTTACGTAAGAGCTTTAAATATTACAGATAACAGAACTTAAATACATCAAATAACCGATTAAATATAGTCGCTTTATTCATACATAAGTAAAATCTGCTTTTCACATAGTCAAAACTTAACGGTTTTTATAAAATAGATGTGTGTTTTGTTAATGTTTTGTACAATTTGTTTATCTCTGCATTTGACGAACGCGTCCAGTATTGATATGGAAGGATAATGTTCCTTGATACAGACGTTTTTGTTGTGTGAAGAGGTTAGGTGTAACGTGCCTGTGTTTATGGTTCCAGAGCAGTGGCGGCGGTTGCCGGTGCGGTAGGCGCGCGCGCGCACCCCGCCCGCCGCACGCCACTGCTTTGGACCTCTGGAACGCCTTCGTCTATCCGGTATGAATGAGCGACGCCTGAGCGTGAAAATATTACATAAAACGCTTTTTTATATCTATATGCGCTAGTTGCCGTCAGTAACCGTGCTGCGTGCCGCGTGCTGTAGGCAAAAGTCCAAACTAGAAATATAATTATATGCTTGCGTTAAAAAAACAACGAAACTCTAAGCATAGGCAGTTTTCGCAAAGTATAAAAATCTATTAGTTATAGAACAACTTGTATTTGCTCAGTATTAAGAAATATTAAGAATTAAATCATAATTATTCATTTGTCATTGATGGTGTTTCTGTAGACTTTAGATGTCGTCGCTTGTTGGTTTTGAATTTATTGAACGAAACGGTCATTGGGCGCTATAAATAATTATTATAGACATTGTATGGTTCGAAAATAGGCAGTAACTGATTGACTTTAAAAGGATTTTTATGTAGAGTTGGAGAAACGACATCTGCTTAGCATACTTTATTTTCATTTACCGTTTATTAATTTCTCAAAATTTATTTATTTATGCTCGCTGACAGCACTAATATATCCATTTTAAATACTCAACGCGTTACCTACTCATGGAGACGTGGAATTCCATCCTTACAGCTTTATACCATCATATTATACTTCGATATTTATTTACCCACCAATTTACTATAGACATTTCATTGACACATGACAAATATCTATACACGCAGCTTATTACATATATTTATAACATATATCAATATTAAAGTATGCCTGAACCACCTATTCAACGCTGTTTTTCTTCACCCTCAGGGCAATATGAAGCAGCATATGTTGACGCACAAGATCCGCGACATGCCGCCGGGCTTCGACAAGGGCCCAGGCGGTCTGACAGGCCCCTCCATGGACGACGGCAGGGACCCCAGCCCGGATAGGCGATCCTCACCGGATAAGGTCGACCTGAAACGATCACCTCCAGTCCACCCGCCGTCAATGACGCATGCACCGCCAATTGATATGCCCCCGTTGCCTAAGAGACCTAGCGGTGAGTATCTTTGATCGTGTGTTTTAAAATCTGACTGGAGGCTTATTATTTCTCATAAATCTTTAAGACTCGTCTTGCATTGACAATTGAAATTAAGAACAAAATGCAGGCTATATCCTTCTCGCAGTTCCTTCCCAAATTGGTAGAGCTGTTTAGCCGTGAAAAGTTAACAAACAGACAGAGAAGCTTTTGATTTTTTAGTATTATTATGAATCGGAAAAAAATCTAGGTAGTGCGTAGAATAAACGATAAAAATTTACACATTTACGCATACAAATGATTTATTAAAATAAAGTTTTTTACAAATTTTGCTACCAGCATAGTAATATGTATTTAACGACACATTTTAGTATGCAATATATTTTTATATCAGTTGAATATTACATAAATGTTTATAAATAGTATAAATATGCAACACACGGCGTTCAATTCTATTTTAACTGATTTATATTATATTAATAAAACGATATCGAAATTTTAAAAGCTCCTATCATAATATTCGACATTTACCAAAATGTCAAACTACATCGTAACTGTACAAAATCAGATACATGTAATATTTAAATAAAAGATTTATTCACATTACTAAAATACTTACAAAACTTAATTAATGTTCTTAATATTAAACAAGTAAGGACTTGACTGAAATTAAAATTAACTACCTAAGAATGTTGCAAAGGCTGTATTCGTTGAAATCTTTTCTTAGGTAGTTTAATAATTATTACGTGGGTTTTATAATTAATTTTGCTTTTTCTCACAGTTCCGAGTGGTCCGACTCATCCACCGCCACCCACCTCGTCGAAGCATTTATGCGGCGTGTGCCGGAAGAACTTCTCGTCGTCATCAGCCCTTCAGATCCATATGCGCACCCACACTGGTGACAAGCCCTTCCGATGCGCCGTCTGTCAGAAGGCCTTCACCACTAAGGGCAACCTCAAGGTAAGAATCATAGCCATTTATAATTGTATACGAAGTCACCAAAAAAGTATAAACAAGACGTCTGTAGCAGGTCTGCTGAATTATTTTTTCTATTAAAAGCAATATTTGACAAAAAAGAGCCTTATTACTTCCGTGGTAATTGCTCATAGTAATTGGTGGCGCTGTTGGTTATGAAGCCAACTGGGACATGAGCCGTGAGTTCTGTTCCATCCCTGAGACAACTGTCACATTTAACTATACGTTATAAATTTGTGTCTGGGTACTTGTGAGACCAGAGAGTCGCTCCGTAGTTTCTGATGAAATGTTATGTTATTATGAATCTACATGTATGTAACACGATGTATTATTTGTGTCAGGTGCACATGGGCACGCACATGTGGAGCGGCGGCGCGTCGCGGCGCGGGCGGCGCATGTCGCTGGAGCTGCCGCCGCGGCCGCTGCACGAGCCGCACGAGCTGCTGCGCCGCCCCGACCTCTTCTACCCCTACCTGCCCGCGCCCTTCCTCAACGGCATGCAGCAAAAGGTAACTTACTCTGCTAACTCCACATCCTTTATAAATTTTATTTTTTAGTATGTTCATCAAAATATAATAATAAAATTGAAATCTAACAAACTTATTTTTTTGTTGCATAGCTGAACGAGATATCGGTTATACAGCAAAACGCGGGACAAAACGGCGTAGCAGGAAAATTTCCCGGACTACTGGGCTTCGGACCTTTCGGCGCCGCGCGGCCGGGTGCGGCCTCTCCTCTTGAAAGGCCTCCGTCTCTGGAAGGAGGCGACGAGCGGCAAGCGGCAATGCGCGAGCTAGCGGAGCGCGGGCGCGAACTGGCCGAGCGCAGCCGGCAGATGCGCGAGGAGGGCGAGTACCGCGCGGCGGGCGCTCTCGGGCCGCACGCGCCGCCGCCCGCGCAGCCCTCGCCGCCCGCGCCGCACCACCAGCATGCGCACCCGCTCGCCTCGCTGCCGCCGCCCGCGCGCACCGAGGGACTCACCGTTTAACTGCTACTACAGATTCGAACACCCGATAACATTCCAAAAAAAAATGACGAGCGACATGTGAATCCCAAATTCGGGGCCGACGTTGTCGAGGCGCGCCCCGCCCGCCCACGGGCGGCGAACGTGACCGCATAGTATTTACGTTTGTACAAAGATTATAAAATAAAGTGAATGTGCGAAGATGAGTCGCCGCGCTGGAGCGTCGCCGCGCGGACTCACTGCACGAGTACGGGCCTGGGGCAATCGGGGGCTCCTGGCGAGCTCCACGTTTATGTCATTACTCTGTGATAGTGCACATTAGAGGCTGTGTCTCGCCGACCGGAAAGACCCGTTTAGTTTAATCGCTATCGGAATTCATCTATTACCGATGCGGTCGAATGTGCTACGACATCAAGAATGATTAAATTATAAATTATCCCAAAAATTAAATAATTTCTTAAAGCTATATCTTTTAAATTAAATGTACATACATTGTAAAATAGTGTTGTAATGAACGAATAGATTATAAACTATAACTTGAAAAAACATTAGTACATTCTTATATTGTACGACTGGAGTGCAATATGCATGATTTTTCTTTTTTCCACATTCCAAAATATTTATTCGACCTAATATTGTATTGATACAGAGCCAAAGTAACATGATCTAACTTCTGTAAACACATGTATTAATAATGTTGATTTTGGCCGCGTTATTTAGGTGCAGAACATTTTTTGCATCCTTGTTGAGTTTGTATCCGTAAATGAAGGCTATAATAATTAAATTTACCCATCTATTGTCACTAAGTATTCAATAAACTCTACCTATTTGTAACAGAGGTTAATGACATATTCATATCATGTAAATTAATGAAAAAAAAGTATTTGCATTTGAGGTCTACATAGTTATTAAGTGTTTAGAGTCATAGCTATGATATTGCTTTAGAATACTTCAACATATCTCTGTAAAAATGTGAGCGACTGGTGTTATGACGAAAAACTAGGTACTTAATTTATAGATAACTAATATGTGGGTAGATTTACCGACACTGTGCAGACTGACCGCAAACTACACGTTTCAACTACGATTATTTCCAGATATGCATTTTACTCAATGCTTTGTCAAGAAGTTCTGCAAAGGCGATTATAACTACCTTCACATCGATAATATCATCGGATAAGTCGATTATAATCGCCTCCGTATGAACATTAGCAATTGTCGCCGTAGTCCAGTTGCAGCTTTTACAGTTAATTTTTGTAACTAATTATATATTTTATACTTTGAGAAACTAGTTATCTGTGTATAAATGTCCTGCTAAATTATTTATAAATTATAAATCATGCATACACTCTTAGTATTAACGGAAAGCTTGTGAGGCGATAGGCCTCCCGCAACAATTTAGTTGTCTAGAGTAAATTCTCATAGCACTTACGAGCTATTATCGAGTTGCAAATAGATATTAGAGTTAGTCATTAGTCATGAATATGAAGTGTCATGTCATGTCAGTATAAATATTCATTGTAAATTATTAAATGTTTATGTAAATGTCCAAAAAGTATTCAAATTATTTAAAAAACAATTATACTACTAATTAATTTATTTTTTGTTCTCCTTTCCCCTCCTCTTTTGTTTACGTTTTTATGCAACATATCAATATCACACAAAAGAAAATACTCGGAATTCCTATTTGCTTTATACCAATTACAAAACAATAGTTTATATCAACTACTGTTACATTTCAATGAATCAACAATCCACAGAAACTAGTAATGAAATTAAAAAAAAAATTTATCACCAATAATCATACACAAATCACACCACATCTTTACACCTATATTAATACATCTACACCTTATCTAAATTAATAAAATAAAATAACTACACTTGGAGGGTACAGCTTTTCGCTAAAATTAAGAAATAAAACAACAATACTATTGTTTAATACAGTATATTAATATTTAAAACAATCTAAAAGTTGATCACGCTAGCGAGTTTCTTGACGCGGTTGAGCAGCAGGTCGCCCTCGCGGATGGTGGCCTGGTAGAGGTGCGAGCGGTCGGCGTCGGCGCCGCGCCCCGCGCCCGTCACCACGCACCCCGCCACCGCGTCGATGCGGCACTGCAGGCGACCCGCTGTTGTGAACCTGACACACAAAACAACATTATTATTACAGCGCATCTACCATAAGGCACACACCAAACAAAATTTACAATTACAGCGCATCTAGCATAAGTTGGCCTGCGGCGAAATATGGAACTACAAATAAAAGAAAAAAATATCTGTGTAATGTATTTATTGACATATGCTTTTATAAAACAACGAGCATTTATACTCGTAGTATCGTAGTTGTAATAACATATCCTGTGTAATAAAACGTAAAACGAGAAACTATTCTTACTGTGCACTACAGCACTTTCAGACGACAAAAGATCGTGGACGATTTATAGACTTCACGTTTGTCGCTATAAAGCTATGAAACATACAAATTACTTCGGGAAAGAAACTACGCAAAGCTCATCTAAAACTTTTTGAACATATCAAATTGGAATATTTCATACAAATATTGAGGTATTATACTGGAAATAGCGAATCAAATCTATCCACACTGCACACATCGGCAGGCAATGGTAACGATTACAATTGAGACCGTGGGAAAGTCTTAGATCGAGAAAGAATGTTTCTACTGAATAAGATATATTTTGGTCTGGATGTCCTCTCTAGAATATTTCAGTGCATTGAATAATTTCAAACATTTTAAAGTTTTCAGGGGACGTGATCACTGATCATATTAACCTGTAAGCAGGGTTTGGAATAACCAATCTACAGCACCTTTTGGGGTTGAATTGCAATACCTTAATTGTTTTTTTTTTATTGCCAAGTAATATTCCACAGAAAGTTTAGCTTCTTTAAATTTTTCATACTTTCGTACACTTTTACCCAATAAATTATCCATTTGCCATGCATATACTCTACAAAGATAACAATATCATAAAGCATCAAAGTTCTTACTTTGAAATTTCCTCTTCAACAAACTCCCTGGTGACTCCGAACGTATCAGCAATGTTGTCGAGACTGAGCGAGCGGTAAGCACGGAGCAGTTGCACGTACGCCTTGATGCGAGCCTCGCGGACATAGTGCTGGTAGTGGGGCCGGAACACCGGGTCCACACAGATCTGAGTCTCCACCTGAAATGTTCGCATTTTCCATTTGTATGTTAAGTTCCGTTGAGTCTTAACCTTAACAATACAAGGAATACACATCATTATTTACCAATGCTTTGAAGAATATAAAATGCAATGTATGTAGATTTGCATGATTTAACAAACAAAGACAAGGTGTGATTTTATTTCATTAATCATCATCTTTAGACTGTGCTATAATAATAACCCCACAAAAGGATTTTATGCACTCATTGGGCGGATTCTTGCCATTGTTATTTTTCGTTTGTACATTAGTTTTTAAAATTATTATCGTAAAAATGTTCAGTGCGCTATGCCATAAGCAACATTAATAAAAATGCAAACAATATCTGTCCATTTTCAATGGAACCAAAAATTGTCCAAATACAATCATTTTACAATGTTTGCAAGTTTGATTAATAACTTACCCATGCTAGACTCTTTAAAAAGTCAGCATAGCGACATTCATGTAGAGACTCCACTAGTTCCCTCAGTTCTGGGAAGCGGGAGCGCAATGCCTGTACTGCCGCGCCTTGCCGACGCAGAGCTGATTGCAGTGCATGTCTTTCCAACGCCAAAGCACAAGCCAGAACACAATACTGAATTATGGTACCTAAAACACAAATTTTGTTACTTAGTTTTTGGGTCGGTTTACACAGATGTAATAGGGATGCTCTTCGGCCAGTTATGTCTGGTGCCGCCCATTTTGCGTGTGACGGTCATCAAAAGTTTTTAGCCAGTATGCTGGCATAGGTATTGTTAGGGACCCAGCTCTGCCACAAGAAACTGAAATATCCCTTCTAGCCTAACCCAGGGTACCAAAAGGGGAGCTTACTAGGTTTTTCTCTTAAACAAAAAAAGGCACAATATCTTACCAATTGCAAGTAAATTATTTTATTATTTAACACATTTGCTGGGGCTATATTATACAAATGGTGTGTTATTTCCATACATATAATGCAAGGTTAAAATAGTTAAAAATAATTGTGCGTTTTGGTGATAAATAAGTACAATGGAACTTACCAAAATCAACCAACTCATAGGATTCAAATGTGGATACACAATCTATAAATAACTCGGCAGCATGATTGTAGTCTCTGACAGCAAGACAATATATTGCTTCATATGCCTTCAGCTTATTCCTGGACCTCCAGTCACCACCTTTGTCTACTAATTCATGAGCCTGTAATCAAATAAACATATTCTATAGAAATAAATGTAAGTAATCTTCTACATATAGAAGGAATTTATTTATTATGAACATCAATTGCACCACATTAGTTATTGTATTTGAGTGCTTCTTAGTAAAATAAGGACTAGGAAAAATAAATTTAGAACTGAAAACTATTACACTATGTATTGAAGATTATTGCTATAATAAACTCAGATACCTTAGTAATGGCTTTGCCCATTTCTTTAACATTGCAACCATGGAAGTATGCAATTCTGAACATAGCAAAAATAGCATCAAGCCTTCTGTTAGTAGTGAGGGTTGCATCTTCATACTTTGTAGTGGCCAATGCCGTTGCACCCTCTTTGTCTCCAATAGAGCATAAGTAATCCAGTCTAAAAACATAAAAAATATATTACAATTTTGTAAAATAGGGTTTTTATACAATATGAGTTGAGTTATTTAACATCTACTTTATTATAATTTTAATATACTTCCGTAGACACCACGATAACATGCATGAGAGTGAAATGACATTAATAATTTCTCCTTTATTTTGTAAAAATACTTAACATAACCTCACAGAAAAACAAAGGTATATATTTCTTTGTTCAGTAGTGTTTACCAATACAGTTTTAATTTTTAAAACTACTTTGTAAAAAGAAATATTACCTGTCCTGCCATACAGGAGTCTCTGAATCATCTTCTTGAAACTTGGATAACTTGTCCTGATTTTCTTTCGCCATGTCATCGTAAAGTTTCTGATCAAAAGGCCAGCCAAGATCATTACAGACTTCTTTGTAATACGGAGCCATATTCCCAGCCTTAATTCCTTGGAATAGTTGTTCTTTCAGTTGCGGGTTGTCTTTAAGCTGTGGTAGACTCAGCTTGAACTTAATACCAGCTAACGCCATATATTCAGGTGTTTTACCCTCTGCAGATAACTCCATTTTGCTTATGTTACCTTCTATATGATAATGTTTTTATACTCAATACTGGTGAAACGCTAAAATAAATGCCGAAACAAATATTTAAAAAACAATCAATCGCATTAATATTTCACTAACGAAAAACAAAAGTCATTGCCTAGTAGGGCTGATCGCTATTCATTCACAATTCACAATAATCACATACTCGTATAAGTTTATATCGATATTGAAAGTGAAAAAATCGATGTTATTAAAAGTAATATTTATTTCAAATCAAATTTTTTGAATTGAATAAGCCCATTTTCTTAAATTTGTAAAAGCCATACTTTATAGGTTTTGAAAATTACCTCACAAACATCTGAACATTATATTTCATAATTACCCCATGGAGTTAATTGGCTATTTGACTAATTTCTGAAAAGTGTTTTAAAGTCTAGATTTAATCACTCTTTACCTCTTCAAACTATTAATTTATTTTTAAAGAGTTGTTTATAACGAATAAACATATTTTTCAGTTTTATCATCATATATGTCACCAAAACGGTAGGTCACGTGACTTTGAAAAAGTTACGTCACGCTTTATAAATGGTGAATGATCTTAGTGGCAGAGATGAATGAAAATTGTAAAAAGTGACATCACACGCTGCACAATGACAGCTTGTCGTGTTTTGTTACATTTAATCAACAGATAAAAAATGGCAAACTTATTTTAGACAATTTAAATATTTATAATTTAGATAAATGTAAATAAAAATACCTATAATTATTGTTTACCATAAAGCTATCATATGCAACACATTTTATAATTTATTGCCACAACAGTCAAATACCCAATTGTAGTAATTTCTAACAGCAATAATTATCCATAATAAAACTTTGTTAACATTTAATTTAATTTAATAATATTTAAACATTTTAGGATGGAACCTTCATCTTAAAATAATATTATATACCGATTTTAAGTTCGTTGTTATGTTAATATAATCTAAAATGTGTTCTGAAACTACACATCTCTATTAGGTACCAAACCAATTTCTTAAAAAAAATACAAAAAAATCTAGATATCATAGAGTAACTTGAATATAGGGTACTAGATATTTACGAAATGATAAATTTAATATTTTATGTTTCAACATTCTCAGTACCTACTCAGATGGGCGAAATATGAGATTTTTTTTTTAAATACTAGGCAGGAAGAGTTAAATAATAGTTATTTTAAAAACCGTTGGAATTTTTAATTTATTAATAATTCATAAGTAATCTCTGCATAAAATTGCTGATCTCATTTAATGAAATACTATATTATTAAACAATAGAAATAATATTTCATTGTATTGTATGTTAATCATAGCCCTGCCCAGTGCCCACTGTTCAAGAACTGTTTCAGTTTATCATGTCAAGTGTCATTTTTAGTTGCTCTATGGAGGATAAATTACAAAATAAACAGCTGAGATTGTATTTTGTTCTAATTTAAAAATATGTTTTGGTCATAAACAGTTTGATTTTGAAAAACTTCAATACAGCGGAACGTTCATTAATTTGAAGTTAACAATGGATAAGGTGCCGTTAGACAAGTTAGTAGGTGAAAACCAATCCATTAAAATAGTTCCTTCAGTTGAGGACTCTCTGCGTTCTATGGGCCTCAATGTAGATTTGGATGAAAATACCAACATTTGGTTTGCACAATTAAAATGCGCTTGGAGAACGTGGAAGAAGAGTGTCACAGTGGAAAACAATATCATGATGTTTTATGAAACTGTACCAGATCCTTACCGTGTGGCCCTCGTTTTCATTATCAAATGTGAAGACTCCAAGGATTGTAAGCCTAAATCGTTACCATACTTCATAGTCGATACTTTATTAAAATGGTACCAAACAAGTAAAATATCTCCAGATGATTCCCTTAAGATGCCAGCATTTCATATTGCTACACTGCAGAGAAATCAACATTTCCTCAACCTAATTGTAAATACCTACCAGCTTACCAAAATTAAAGACCAAATTCTGCCTATCATCAAAGAAATGATAAAAAATGATAATTGTAAACAAGCCTCTCAAATTGTGATAGCTATGGAAGCATTTGATGATATACCTGTGGAAAGCTTGATGTTCCCCCTGATCTTACAAGATAAAAATAATATGCTTGATGATTACTTATCTGAATGTCCACACCAAGTTAAACCATTACTTTCCTTTTTGGACAAACTGCTTGACAGAAGTTTTGGTTTACGTGATTATGTTCAGACATATATTGAAGAGAATAAAATTTATAATGTGAGATATGACAAAATCCACTACAAGCCTCTGGGAAAACTAGTGGCACGGCTTTGCAATAAGTTTAACATTCCAATTGAGACTTGTAAGAATCTCAGTAAGAACAGAACTACTGGAGGGTTAAGGTATTTGATTTATCAAAGATATCAAGAGCATAATGTAAGCTCATCTGTCTGGGATGATTTAGTTAGAGATTCACTAAGACAAAATGCAGGCTCTGCCCAAGAATTTATTGACATGCTGGTTGAATATGACAAAAATGAGGCTCTCAAGTGGGCTGAATATTTAAAGTTATCTGAAAATGAACTGCCACTGGCACTAAGAGACTTGTCATTGCAAGAAATTCCTGATGAAGAAAACTGGGACAATGATGAAAATGCTCAACAGGAATATTTTAAGTTTCTTTTGACAAGGGATCATGTAATTATAATTGACACTGAAGAGAAATTTAATGACTTGATTAATGATTTACAGCAATATAGTGTTGTAAGCATTGATTGTGAATGGAAACCATCATTTGGAGCTACACAATCTCAAGTAGCTTTGATCCAAATTGCTACAAAATTTAATGTGTATTTAATAGACACACTTACATTGAATTCTAAAGAATATGCCAGTACCTGGTCTACTTTTAACAAAACATTTTTAGAAAATGCAGAGATCATTAAACTAGGCTTTGCACTTGAACAAGACTTGAGAGAAATGAAAACTTCCATAACTGGTTTGGGAAATATAAAGCTGAAAGGAGAAGGGTTGTTGGATTTATGTGTACTTTGGAAAAGTCTTGCCAATAATAAATTAAAATTTCCAGTTAAATGTGACAATGGAGGTAATGGTCTAAGTTGCTTAGTGCAATCATGTTTTGGTCTACCTCTAGAAAAATCAGAGCAATGTTCTAATTGGGAAATAAGACCCTTGCGTGAAACACAGATACTTTATGCAGCACTTGATGCCTTTGTTCTCATTCAAGTTTATGAATGTCTTCAGAGTCTATGTTATGAACAAGGATTGAATTTTGAACAAATATGTAATGATGTAATGTTGGAAAACAAAAAGAAATGTTCTAAAAAACCAAGAATAGTGGAAAGATTGCAAACCAGTTTTTTACCAATACAAACAAGATCACCAAAAGAGGTCAAATTTCTAGTAGATTTTGACTTGACTCAGCTAATGCAGCATTTAAGATATTGTGGAATAGATACTTTTGCTATGTCAAAATCAATGTTATGGCATGATATTATAAATTTTGCAATATCTGAGAACCGCCTAATCCTGTTAAATAAATTAAAATGTACACCAACAGCAAATTTTTCCCAAAACTCCATTCTAGATGTAGGTCAGGGAACTGTAACAGACCAGTTGCAAAGAATATTTAACTATTTTAACTTGATGATTAAGGAAAGTGATATTTTTACTTTATGTATTAATTGCAATGGTACTGATATAAAAAAATTGAATGTAGATGAAGTTAAAAAAATATGTGACAGTTATACTTCAAAAGAATCAAATTATAATCTGGAAGCAAATTATAATGGTCATTCGAATTATGAGGATTTGAATTACGAAAATTTTCTTAGTGATTCTGATTGTGATGATTTATATCAGCCTGTCCAAAATTTTTCGACTATTAACCCTTGCAAGACAAGCAAAGGTATACCAATTGAAATAAGTAATGTAGATAAACTGTATAGATCAAATAAATCTGCTGTTTTATGTGAATCATGTGGAAAGTTATACTCAGAGGAAGATGAATTAATATGTTCTGTTAATAAAACTGTGACCAATGCTTTGAATCCAGAATAAAGTATTTTAGTGAGAAAACATAAAAAACATTAGAAAATTATTAACTTCTTTATTTAGTGACTAAAAAGTGAAAGCCTGTGAAATAAATTGAAGACAATGTATTTGTGGTATCATATTTGTTATTATAAAAAGACTGTGTAGCACAATGGCATAGTTAGGTAAGGAGGAAAATGTCAACAGAAAACTACATTTCTCTGCAAACAATTTTTTTTGTCACATCATAATAAATTTGTTATTGCAAAAAATTTCAGATTTTAAATCAAAGCAAATTATCTTTCTAATTTCTACATGGTATTGGGATGTTGAAAAATAAATATTTATGAATAGGTGACTATTGACTCAGAAAGCATGTTTTGCTATTTATATTCTTTTGAATACCCTTGCTAGCTATGCCACTGATTTACAGCCTATTGAAAGTTCAATAAAAAGCAATAATTAATGGTACCAGTAAGAATAATTGTTTTACATATTAGAAATCTAATAATATTATGAATACATATTACTGGTTAACTTGTCAATTTCTTAGGTTCATTAAACCATGTATTAAAGTAAAAGTATTATTCACCTATAAACCGGTTCAATATCCAAATTAAGGAAAATATATTTACAATATACAATGTTAAATGTAAGGACCAGTTCTGAATGCACTTGTCATGGTGATATTATTTGCAATAAATGTTTTGTACATACTTTTTATAAGGATTGGTACTATTATAAAAATATTACAAAGGGTCTGCAGAGTTGGTCCACCTGTATGTTTAAGCAGATGCTTTAGTTATTTCTATGGTTGTAGAATCTCCAATATGTTTAGTACAAAAAAAATCTATTATAGGTGCAAAAATAGTGTAAGATTTCTTTTAAATAACACATGTATATTCTTTTAAGACAGCCTGCACATTATGCAGTTCCATAGTGTATGCATATACAATTCAATAAATAATATTATAATTATATTTAGTTTTCAGTATTTCTACTTCATGTTTATCTAATTCTTCATTTCCTTTTAAATTTAATTCTTCTAATTCCAAATGCGGAAAGTTTGTTAATGTTGTGAGTTTATTGTTTTCCAATGATAGTTTCTGGAAGAAGAAAGACATGTACATTTTTTGGAATATAATTAATTTTCATATAATAAAACCTGGTTCAAAATCTTTACTCACCTTACAATTTTGTAGCATAACTAGTGAAGGCAAAATCTTGGAAGTCAAATTTTGATTAGATAAGTCAACTTGTTCACAATAACTGTAATACTGTAAATGAGGGAGACTGGAAATATGTTCATTGAATGTTATCTTGAAATTTCTATGATCACTCATTTTGTAATCTGTGGACAGCTGCTCTTCAATACTCCATTTTGTTATTAAATCATCATAATAACCAGCCCTCAGTTTATCAATGGTTTTTAGGTCATGCAGATTTTTTATCACCTCTTTGTGGTGTTGTTGTGCATTTATACAGTACAGAATTATTGTTGTGGTAAGTAAAGTCCCTAGAAAAAAGGTAATTGTTTACAATATTACTAGAAACAGATATGTATGTATCGACAGCCTCCGTGGCGCAGTTGATTAGACGCCGCGGGTTGGATCCCCGCACCGAAACATATATTTGTGTGATCCACAGGTATTTTGTTTCGGGTCTGGGTGTTTGTGAGACCGAAGAGTCTCCCGTAGCTTCTGATACCCACGACACAAGACTCGATCTTAGTGTGGGGTCAGGACTATGTATGTGGCTGTTGGGTGTATAGGTGGGTGTATAAGTAAAATAAATAGAAAAGTCTTACATTTGCTGTCTGGCTCTAAATCTAATAACTGCCGACAGGAATCAAGTTGATTGTTTAATTCTTCAACTACAGCTTGGGAATATTGTCTTTGGAAACTTATTTCATTCTTGCCTACATATTTGGAATTGTCATAGCTTATACAAGGAATCATTTGGACATCTCCATTCTCAGCATCATATTTGACCTGTAATGTGAAACAATCAAATCATATTATGTGTACTACCAGAATGAGACTAGTAATCCAACAGACTTTTATACCATCAAACTAAACGCTGTATATTATTCTGATATAATATATTTTTTTAAACTACTGATCGGTAATTACACTATTAAAACAACCACATTATTTTCCAATGATTATGATTAGAAGTTAGAACGAAACATATTCTATTCTAATATATAAAGCTGAAGAGTTTGTTTGTTTGTGCCCGCTTATCTCAGGAACTTTTGGTTCGAATTGGAAAAGTCTTTTTGTGTTTGATAGGTCATTTATCGAGGGATGCTATATGCTATATAACATCGCGGTATGACCATTAGGAGTGGAACAAGTGTGAACATGTTGTAAAAACGGGGAAATTTTATTCCTTTGTAACAGTTCCGTTACGTGCGCTGTGTAAACGGTTGAAGTTACGCATTAATCGTGTATTATTGGATAGTTATATGACCTATTAAAAAAGTCTAAAAAAACCGCGATAGCACATGTCTATTTTTTATATACGTTGGCAAAAAAGAGTTGGCATACACTTAGATCTAATAAAATATTAATTTAGCAACCCAAAACACTACAATTTAAAAAGTTTAAGTACTAGTTATTTCTATTTATTGTTGTTAATTAGTCTTTTATTAATTTTGAATAACAATTAAGCAACAAGCACCCGATTTTACAGAATTCCGTGTTAAACTTTCGGAGTCAAAAAGTATCTGCACCCGGGCAAAGCGGATCCGAGCCTTTACGTTATGTGATTATACAGGGTATATCAAGACCGCGACCGAAAACGAAGCCAGGTTTTCAGTTTTAGCGGTTACAGACACAATGCAACTAATATATTTGCAAAAACAGCGATGGTTTTTTTTACAGTATTTTAAAAATCATCGTGTTTGGGGGGTAAATACCTAGTCTTTGCAAAAAATGTAATTTAAACACTTACGTACCATTGCGTGTATAAAAATAAAGCGGTGTACGTCATAATTTTAGAAAAACTATGTATTATCATCCAAATACGACGATAATAAAAAAAATACAAAAAAAACATTTTATTTTGTGAAATTTTTACTTGCATTGTGTTTGATATCACTAATACTACCACCTGGCTTCGTTTTCGGTCGCGGTCTTGATATACCCTGTATATTAGAGGAGAATTAAATTACCCAAACCTTGACATCTAGATCATCTGTTATTGGAATATTGTGATCAAATATCCACAATAAGTCATATTGATTACCACCACAGGATCTCCATTTGCCATTCACAATTTCGTTATTTATAAGTAAATGCGTTTTTGAGCTTACAAACTCTTCATTAACATATTTGTTAAATGCAAAAGTGCATTTTGCAGGTGTCACTGTATAAACCACTAAAGATATTGTTGTCTTTACAGCACCTGAAAGTATACAGAATTAAATAATAAATAAACTCTGTTCTTTAAGATATTGGCATAAAGTGGACAAGAACATAAACCCTAGGTGTTAAGTTTATACTAATTACAAAGACTCTGATACACTTGTCAAATGATATAATATGTAATAAATATTAGAAATTATTATAATAATTTTCGAAATTCCCTAAGTATTGACATTGTAGTGTCATCATGTATGTGATAAATAGATATAAAATGACATTATTTTATCTAGCGACACCACAGTGTAGTTTTCTTACCTAACACCCATCTCTGATAAAACCATGCACTAGTGTCATCAGGGTCAGTGAATGCTGCATTTTGCACCATTTTTAATTCATGTTTATGGTGACTATCTTCAATTGGCCTCCCTCCTGTAAAGATAAAATAATACATAAATATGTCACAGGTTCAGTGCAAAAGTATATCAAATATAAACATTTAGTACCTTGTAAATCAGGATACAGCTCTATTAGCATCTTACTTCTGTAGTGCCAGGCCGAATAATTGGAAAAGTTATCAAATAACTTTTCAGTTGTAAAATCAAATTCGCCTTTTAAAGGAGGCTTGCACTGACTAACTATAAATCTTCTATAATCCCATGTATGAACTGAAAATGATAGAATATTTAAAATTATTATTTGTATTTCATATGAATTAACTAGGCCGCTTCCAATAGGTCTATGTGGAGATCTATGGGGGTACATGGACATGGACATCCTATGTTCAGCAGTGGACTTCCCTTGTGGCTGGAGAGAGAGAGAGGAAGATATAACGATGAACACATTGACTTTGATCCTAAAACAACTTGTTGCATAATATGTGGAATTTGGTGAGTAAAAACCCCACATGCATAGTGCCCAAAAAAACACATCATACTTAGGTCCCCAATACACATGGGAATAAGAACATAATATTAAAAAATAAACAATTACTTAATTCAAGATAATACTAACAGTTCCTTTCATCTAGTTTGAGGTATGTATTACACAAAGCCAATTCTTTGTTCCAATCAGGGTCCACTCTTGTGGTGAGTACCCACTCTCTCTGATGCCATGCACAATATGACTTGGGGTTAACTTTCAAACAATATTCTGTTAAATGCAACTCTGCATCATACATTTGAGACATTTCTTCTCCTTCTATATCTTTCCTGAAATATAATTTCCATTAATCATTTATATGTATATGTATGTTTACTAAAAAATCTATACCAATAAAGAGGGATTATTGATATACCTAAAAATGTTTAGTATTTCTCTCCTTATATTCCATAATGTGTAAATGTCTGGATTGGATGATAAGACCTTCCCAGTTAGTTCCAACAATTCTTTGTCCAACTCACACTTTTTTCTCTGTAATTAATGAAAAATTAAATTAGTAGCTATTATTTAGTTAATAACATTACTTGACAAAAAATAATTAACTTTTAATTATTATTTAGAGTAATTAATTCGGCCTGGATTATTTGCATTTACATATTTACCTATTTTCAACTATTGTTGCATATTTTGCCTAAAATCTAATGATTATGCATATTTTCAGTAAATTTATAACATTTTTTGCTAGGGTTCCCTCTTGATAAGTGTAACATTAACTGTTCAATAATTGCCTTTTTGATACTTACACTAAAAATAAATTACATACATTATTGCTTGTCAAATCAATATCTATGTATATGGCACATTTTGTAAAACACACTCACCTGCTCATTATCAGTGACTATTTTATAGTCTATAAGATTGTTACATTTTAAATAAATACACTATTTACTGATTGCATGCTGAATTTGAAAATAAAATAATTCAATATAGCACTCATTTTGTCATTTAAAACTTAACATTTATGTTGCATATTTCGTACATCGAACTTTGTATGTTGCATACAATCCAGTCCCTGGTAATTAACATAAGAATGATGCAATTAAAGTCTTTGTTTTCAAACCATTAGAAGTATGTTTCTCTATAATAATTTTGTTTTCATTAGTTCAACTTATTAAAACTCTATTTATTAATAGTGCTTTAATTGTGGTATCAAAAAAGAATAAGTTATAAACTAACTTCACTCATATATGATATGCTCTTATTATAACATTGATTGTATCATTACCTTGTCCTGAACCCTTTGCATGGCATGTTTAAACACTTTAAGTTTCTCCTGCCTTTCCTTCTCTTTTCGTGCTTTTTCTTCTTCAGAAGTTCTAACTTTTACGCGACCGTGCTGAAATAATTGATTTGTCTCCTGTTTTATTGCACATTTTTAAAACAACATCATTGTTACATGGTAAAATACATTAAAAAAGATTTATACACTTAGATGAATAAATCTTTAGATAGAGAATATAAAGAAAAAATACCATGATGTCTTAAAGTATAGAACAAGATGTGTTCAACTCTTGAAGTCCTATGACCTACTCTAGTTATGACTATCCTAAATTAATTATAATTTCTAGTTTAACTTGGCTTCGAAAGTCGAAACTAATGAAAAATGGTACTGTGAATCACAGACTAATAAAACAACTGTGAATGATCAGTTGACATTTCATAGGTGTCAAGTGTCACAGGACTGCGCACTCTGATCGAAAAAACGATCCGAGCGAGAGATGTTGAGTTATGACTATCCTAAATTAATTATAATTTCTAGTTTAACTTGGCTTCGAAACTAATGAAAAATGGTACTGTGAATCACAGACTATTAAAACAACTGTGAATGATCAGTTGACATTTCATAGGTGTCAAGTGTCACAGGACTGCGCACTCTGATCGAAAAAACGATCCGAGCGAGAGATGTTGAGTAGAGGATTGTGTCCCGCGCTAATAGGGTGACCATAATAAATTTAATACACACACACAGACCCAACAGTCACATACATGCCAGGACCCCACTCCAAGATCGAGTTTTTGTTGTGAGTATCAGAAGCTACGAGAGACTTTACGGTTTTACAAACAACCAGACTCGAGACAAAACTTGTGGGCTTCACAAACATTTATCTCGGTGCGGGGATCGAACCCGTGGTGTGGCCTCTCGTTTCACAGCCGGCGTCTAACCAACTGCGAAAAAACGTCTATCTACGGCTATCTGATCAAAGGATGGCAGTTGCGCGCAAATTACCAAGTTTTATTGTTTTGTCAACAAAATTAAATTTCTAATGATTCTGGTTCGGATAATCTCATATACTTATTATTGTATTGTCATCGGTTTTTGAAAAGTGTGCAAAATTTCAAGTCAATTAATCTTCGATCAAATATATACTCGAAGCAATTAATCAATAAAATGGCTCTGTGGCGTACCTTGGGAGAGGCCTATGTCCAGCAGTGGACTGCAACGGGCTGATGATGATGATGATGATGATGAAAGCTAATAAAAGCGTGTTAAAAAGGTTTAAGATAGGGTTTTATTATGTTCCCTGTAGGGAATGAAAGAGACACAGACCTCCATGTAGTATCTCACTCGGCTCGTTTTGCCTCCATGTCTTTTATCATAGCAAATTAAACCTTGTCCGACAGGCATATGTGTTATTTCAGGACAACACTATTTCGTGAGTGCGCGGTCCTGTTTGTATAAGTGAAAAAGAAGGAATCCATTGTCCAGTTCTGTTCATACTTTCACAGATTATGGTTCTGTTTAAGACACGTTCGTCAGCCGTGTCCGTCCGGTAGTTTGTTTTCAGCATAATATAAAATCTACGTCCATGCATTCTCTCTACCAGATAATAAGAAACTGTTCTTTGTAATTTCTACGTCTTCTCTATATATAATCATGTTATATTTTTATTGCTTCGAGGCAGTCTGTGCCCTGTGGGTATCTATGAGGGTAACTGTCAAGCACTGTCAAGTCAGTCAACACATGAATTGTCAGTGTCACTCATTATCTGGCAAGTGGTGAAGAAATTTTAGATTTTTGTTTATAAAAAGGTGTAGTTTTGCAATAAATAATGAATAATGCACCGCAGTTCTCATTGCGTTGGAACAACTACGTGTCTCATGTAACAGAAGCGTTTAATGTTCTACGATTTGAAAATGATTTGGTGGACGTCACGCTGTGTTGCGATGGTGGTAAAATCAAAGCCCACAAAATGTTGTTATCCGCCTGTAGTAGTTACTTCAAGCAGATATTCAAAGAGAATCCTTGCCAGCACCCTGTTATAATTTTCAGGAATTTCAAGTATGAGGATCTCAACGCCATTATAAACTTCATGTACCATGGTGAGGTAAATATATTCCAAGAGCAATTGGAGTCATTCCTTATTACCGCCGAGCTTTTAGAGGTTAAGGGACTGACTGATAATGCTGAAGATGAAACGTCCAAGAGCACTATAAGGATAACTGACAATGCCTCTCTAGATTTAAGTTCTAAAACTAGTAGATTTGTTGAAGATATAGTGCCTGTGTTGTCTGATGAGCCTATAAACTTGGCGCCGGCGTCAAGCGCTAGAGAAGAGTACATTCCACAAGTAAGCCCTGTAAAAAGCACAGCTGACCAGGAGAATGGTAATGTTGAAGTCCAGCCTGAAGCTTCCAAATCTGATGAGAATGTAAACATGAAACCCAAAACCTCAACACCGCCTGCGGAAGAGATGCAAGTTGATGCACAAACAAGCTCTACTTCAGTTGAAGATTTATCAGAAAAAAATAATTCTGGTAATTGATTATTCACTTCTTTATCAAGTGGAACTAATGATGAAATTTTTGTAGTTAAGTTTATAAGTTTGGAAACAAATGGATATTTAAAAGTACTGAAGATTTAAAAAAAAATTGTGTTGATTTTAAAGAATGTTGCTAATATGTAACTGCCTTATTCATAGACATATTTAAAATATATTTCAGTTATTGAATATTTTGTCCCTTTCGAACGACTTTGTAATTAGGTTTGAGTGAAGAACAAGACATTTGAAAACTAAAATACTTTTTAAATCATCTATGAATAAAGCCCTATATGCAGGGTGAATTTTTGAACTGGGCATGGATGGCCAAATCGTAAACTAAAAGGAATAGTCAAAAATACTGAAAGGAGTCATGAGCCCAATTTTGATGAAAACTAAATCTGCATATTTGGATTTTTGATAAATCAAGATTCCTAGCGAGAAATCGAACCCAATGATATTGAAAAAAATAACTCATGCTGTATTATTACACCATTTCATAATGTTGCTAATAATGTGACTCCTTTCAGTATTTTTGCTATTCCTCGTAGTTTCGGATTTGGCCATCCATGCTCACTTGAAAAATTCAGCCTGTATATAAATATGTTTGTGTAAAGAACTATTTATCTAGTTCTGTTACCATTAGCACAAAATATCTTGTCTAAAGTGAGCATGTGTTTTGTCGTGCATGCCACTATTTTGGGTTACTTATTATTGCTCTATTATTATTAGTATTAATTCATCTTGAAGTCATATTCAGGGTTCCAAAAATTATTTACATACTTTTATTATAACCATAATAACCATATTTTTAATATCACTTTTCAGAATCAGATCTTGCCAAATTTCGCTGCCAGCTGTGTCCCAAAGGATTCAAGCATCCCACCTCATTGACTCTGCATAAAGACGCACATGCTGGAAAAACGCAATGCCCTGTTTGTCACCGCTCATTCTCAAGGTCGTACGATATGAGGAGCCACTTGCAAAGAATCCATCAAGGGAAACAGTTGACTATCAAAGAAATCAGATATAAGAACACAAATGACAATGTTACACCGAAGCAGTTCACCCATCACATATAGCCTCTCCCTTCATGGTAACACTTGTTGCCACGAGCAGTTGTTGCACCTGGTGCTCATAGCTTTTATAAATGTTAAAATATGTATAGAGATAGCAACTATGTATATGGTATTCATAATAAAGGATATTTTTATTTACTATTTCTAAAATGTCACAAAATGTTGCTCAGTGCTGTAGCTTTGGCTATTTTTATACTAGTCTACGATATTACTGTTTTAATATAAAATGTTTCCATTACTTTTTTGTTTTATTTTGCAATTCAGCTGAAATGAAAAGTCTTTTATTTAGGACTCCAACATTCTCTAATGCGCTGTTTATTGTTATACTGTACTGTAGAACTTAGAGTACGATTTAGAGAGTTTAGTCCTTAAAGTCCACCACGCTGGCCTAGTGAGGGTTGGCGGACTTTACATACCATACAAATTCTTACAATGGCTATGGTATGCAGGTTTCATCGCGATGTTTTCCCTCACCTCAAGTGCGCGGTGGACAGGGATTTCGGGATTGATGCAAATTGCAAAGCGATCCCGGGGTAATCCGGGATTGTGGAATGTTACAGAAAACCAGTGAAAAGTAAAAACATTGTAAAAACCTGTTTTTTCTCAGATTATTGCAATTGCAGTTACAGTTTTGACTTAATGGTCATTATCGTTCTTAACTAATCATAATTAACGTAAAAATCTTCACGGAACTGACAACATCTTATTGTGTGTACAAATTAATTAATTCCGTTTATTGTCTCCAAATGTGCATTTATATTCGAACAATAGTAATAACCACATTATGTAACCAAATTGTTGACCATCGCTAGAGGCGGGATTTCCCAATCTCAGGCAATTTTAGAATTCCGAAGTCGGTCATTCAAATATTAAAAATATCTCGTCTTTTAGGACCCCATTTTTATTTTTTGTCAAAGTAGAGACGTCAGAACAACTACTTATTAGTAAATTTATAAGTAGATAATAATGTCCAGAGAATACAGCAAGGGCAATATAACATTCCGTTTGATCGTTTCTGAATATTTATTACCCCTTTTCTGAGTCTTCTTTCGTCTCTTAGTTCCAATGCATAAAGTCCTCAAATGTAGGTAGTGGATCATTACTTTCCTACATAGTGTATTATCTATGATAATTACCATGGATTTCCATTGTATTTACAGGCAATGTCAATTTTGTTTCACTTGACCGTAATTTTGTTATGACATATTTTTTAGGTAACTAATTGAGTTAATTCAATTACACAATAGGAATAAAATCGTTTATTTACTGTCTTTGGAAATATCCTTTTACTGGTGGTCTTTGGAAGTATATTTCAGTGGTCTCTCAATTGTGAGAGGTGGCCTAGATAGGTACTTTCGCAATGTCCATTGTTGTTCCGTTGTGTTCCGGTTTGAAGGACTTTGTAGAGTACCTAAGTGAGTAACTACTGGACATATAAGAGACTTAACATCTTGATTCCGAAAAATATGCGGGGATCGAAACCCGTAGTGGTGATTGACTATCAATATACCCATGGGGGGTTTGAACCTGCGACCACCGTAAATATGTTGTCAGCTATACCTGGTCCGTTTACCAACAGGCCACCAAGCACTTATCTAGTTGAACTAACTCCTCTAAATATTGACCACAGCTGGCACCAAAATATGCTAACCAAACTTAAAATAATATGTTATAATAATATTATATGTTTATTGTTACAACTAATAATAGCATGTTTGCAAAAAAAAATATGTACGTATTAAAAAACAAAAGCAGAAATCCTATTTGAATTCTATAATATTCATTTATTGAATGTCATGTACAGACACACTTAAACCGTTTTATTCATTGTTATAAAAGCTATGGTGATAATACAAATATTTAATTTTAATTATAAGAGTTTGTGCACCTGGCTACTTTTTCTCCTATTTTATATTCACGATTAATAATTACAATATAAAATTGCAATACCAATAGAATCAAAAGACGTAATTAACTAAGTAAGTAATCAAAAAAATATACAATGAACTGTGAGGTCGCGCGTGTGTAGTTAGTATTGTAGTAAAGTCGTAACGGAGGGGTGAAAGCTAAGAACTAAAAATCTTTCAGTAGCCGGGACAGACAGGGGTCGTACTAGCGGGGGTGGCGGGGGTCGGGCGGAGTGCGCTCGATACGCGCGCGCGCTGCGACTCCCTCACTCAGCCAGTCGCATCTCGACGCCGTTGTGTTTTGGTTGCATGACGCTTGTCGGTGCGCACCTGTCAAAAGCTTCGATATCGATATTAATTTATTACATTCGTAAAAGTACGTATTTCTGTGTGGTAAAACAAAACTGTGCTAGCGTATTAGTGAAATTAAATTTGTAAGTGAATGAAAATGAAAAAATAGTGGTATATCGAGTTGTTTACATTTAGACAACATGTTTACCGCTCCTGAAGACATACCTAAATAAAACATAATTACATTGTAAATATGATAATAAGATTTTATTGGAGATAATTTCAACGGGTTTGGTTAATAAATAACGTGACCCAGCAACGTGTATGTCGTTTTTCGTTGCACTTAGTATTCTAAATAAACTGAAACATGTCTCAGTAGCGTGTTTTCATGAACGGTCTATTGGTGGATGCAGAACGTGTTTAGTTTATCAGAGATGCAGTGTGCTTTTATTCAGAAAAATGAGTGTGTGAATATTTGATGGCGTGTCGTGAACGAGAGGGCACGTAGAGTTCAAATTGGCGTGTGGAACGTCGCGCGGCGGCGCAATGAGAGTATTGATCGACGACGGCGGCGGTCGGCGCGCCGCGAGACGCCGGCGTTTGCCGCCTGCCGCCTAAATAAAGCTTCGCATGTGTGTGCCCCGCCTCGCCGCCCTACGTTGAGCCGCCCGGCGCCCGCCACCGTCTCCGTCGCCACTCTCCATCGCCGCTGCCGACGTTCCTTCTACACGCTCAAGTTTAAACCGCGGCGCATCATGCGCTCAACTGATAACTGATTGTCCTCGTTGCTAATTTAAATTTTATTTTTTATATCATTTAATCATACACTATATGTATTTACTTTTACATACATATAGGCGCACTATTTAAATTAAAATATCTCCAGTGAGTTTCTTCATCCACCAATAGGTAATGTTAGTATTTCTGAAATGAGTAAATATATACGATATTGATAGTAAATTGTATTCAAAAGCTATGATATAATATTATAAATTAAATAATAGGTATTAAAATATAATTGTGACAATGTATTGAATTTAGATTTGAATGATGAGAAAAAATAAGTTTGATTATTTTCTTGGTAGGTGTGAAATGTTGGGCTGAGTGAGTATTGTGTAAAGAGAAGCAATGGCGCGCGCTGTGTTGGCGGGAGGAGCGCTGGTATGCGTCCTGGGCATGCTGGTGCTGCAGGCGCGCGCGTTCACCCTGCTGCCACACGACGTCCGCCCGGGCCATGCAGTCCGCCACTTTGTTGGAAACAACTCGCGTTATACGTTGCTAGATCCAGACTATGCCTCCTATTTCACCTTACTCGACGACGGAGTTCTTATGACGACTGCTGATCTTGCGCCCCTTCTCAACCAACCCATAAATCTTGCAATATTGGAGCAAACTCCTTATAGCAGCTCGGCTCATTCGTTACATTTGTTTGTAATGGATCGTCGGAGAATGTTGCATTTTTGTACCACCAACAGTTTAAGTGGGGAGATTCCAGAAAACTCTCCACTTGGATCCGTGGTTGACTTGCCTCCTATTAGAGCGACGGCACTGATGGATGTTGGCCCGATTGCTTATAAAATTATCAAAGGAAATGAAGGTTCTGTTTTTGGCTTGCGATCAAAGGGTGATCGAGAGTTTAACCCTGAAGTAAGATCTGTAATAACGGATGGGGATGTGGAGATAATAGCTATAAAATCTTTGGATGCTGAGGAGAAGAACACCTTCGATCTGATAGTTCAAGCGACTGATATGCACGGAGCAAGTAAAGCGAGCCTGCCTATACGTGTGAATATTGTTAATGAAAATGATCATGAGCCATATTTTGAACAGGATATTTACTATTTTGCCGTAAATGGTACTCCGGATGACAACGGTCCAAATGGCACTGTACATTGGCAGCGGTTCTCAAACATTGGCAAAGTTTGTGCCCAAGATGCCGATGGTGATCGCGTTTACTATTCTTTAATGTCGCCTAGTAACACCGCTGTTGTAGTGCCTCAAACAGGCGAGCTTATATTGGCAGATGAACCAGACAGCCACGAAGTTGAATTGAGAGTTATAGCTCATGACACAGGCTCTCCACCGCGTAAGAGTCAGCCAGCTCGTGTATTTCTGGAATTTGTAGTTCATGACCGTCGGGAGCTTCCCACACTTCACCGTGATAAGCGGCGAGTCACACGCGCAGTCAGGCCAACAAAGCGTATTGAGTTTACTGAGGCTGATGGTGAGGTGGAAGGTCGGGCTGTGTTCACTTTGGAAAAAGAAACTGATCGTGAAACTTTTAAGATCCGGGATGAAAATCCCTGGGTCACTGTCGAACCTAGTGGTGTAGTGAAAGTTAAAAAGAAGTGGGACTATGAGGAGCTCGGACCTGAAAAAACCATCGACTTCTGGGTGACCATCACCAACGCTGGAAATGGAGGTAAGTCTCACATCACTCATATACACATGTAGATTTTAAACAACACATAACATTAACACATTCAGCTCAAATCCGTCCCACTGCAGGGCACTGGCCTCCTCTCCAATCGAGAGCACGATTGAGAGGGGTTAGGCCATATAGTCCGCCACGCTACTATATGTACGTTGTAATATGTTTCGGCATATGTTAGATGCAACTGAATTTTTATACATATATGTAATATGCATTATATTGATACATGCTAATATTTTACGTCTTAGGAAGGGAAATATCTGACTACTTATCAATAATAAAAATACATGGTATGTACAATTTATGATGTTTAATTTGACATCTTTATACTTTACGAGTAATGTGGCTTATGTACATTTACATTAGGTGCATAACACATTTTTTACGAGTTTCATGAACAATAAACACGTAGAATTTTTATGCAAAGGCTTTCAGCATTTTTTAATTATGTTACGTATAAGCTGTAGGTGTTTTAGCAACAGAGTTGGGAATTAGATCGAACTCTCCTTTTTTACTTGATGGTAATATTGAAAGCTACGTAGTCTAATCCGCACTAATCCGATTTGCAGAATGAAGAATTTTCTGATTTGTTTAGTAAGCTTCGTTGTACCTATTCACATGTTTTTCTTTGGATTTCAACAGCTTTAATGAACGTGATTAGATTTGTAACGTTGACTATTTCATTAACAAAGTTAGATTTTTATAAAGGCTAATTTATATTACGATGATTCTAGATTATGTAAACGATTTGCATTTATCAAGTGACATTATGTATTTATTTGTAAATTACTGTCTTCACGAATGTTACATCAATATCAATTCGTTTGAAGAATACAGTCATAAATGTCGATGTTATTGCGGCACACGCACCTGTCGAATCCAATGGCGCAGTGGAGCATGTCGATAGGTCCCGTGACTGTCCCACCGCCAGCCGGTTGCCTTGTTGCCAGTCACGAGAACGACTGATCACTCTGCTCCCATCACGACCGGCTAATTGTTTACTCTGTCAAACCGATCGCCTCTAGACTTCGCAACTAAGCCTTATTAAACATTTGCCCTGATCTGAATACCGAATGAGAAGTTAAGACTCCCAATTACTCAAACTACCAGAATGGCGAAGAAGATCGAGTGATCGATACTTAATGTTTCATGTTAAAACACGATGTTTTTGCACATGTAATTGCGAAGGAATGTAAGCAAGAAAGAGTATGGACAGACTCCCATTACTTTGCTATGTTATGGACACAATAGCTAGTTATTTTCTTTTAATATTGCACGCGACGAGTCTCGGTTGTCTAAGGGAATTACTGATGAAATGAGTAGAATGGTGTTAGCGCGTGGCTTTCCCATTACTCATAATCATCGTAGCCGAGTGGGATAGCGACAGGTTGGCACCATGCAGAATGCGTTGATAATCGTGGACCTGTCGCACGGCCCCGGCCATGCCTTCGATTACACGCGGCGTGACAATCACGAACCATGTGAAATCTTTAGTCAATTGGTTTGCCTTAAACCACTAGATGTAATATCTCATCTTAAGAATAATAAAAATTGTGCCCTGTTTTCGTTAGTAATTCTAATGAGATTTATATTACGGAGATGTTAATGTGAGTTTCCGAACAAGCGCAATAATAAAGCTGCTAATGAAAAGAAATGTAAAATTTCCATATTGACTAAGTACCTTTTCTCAGAAAGGTTGTAAAGTTTTCAATTTCTTTAAAGGTATTAGCAAAATTAGAAACACAATTTTATAAAGCTTTTCAATGTATCGAAGATTTATCCTTACAAGACCGTTTGAGGAAAATATCAAAGAATATAGAAAATACTTAAGTACAATATTAATAACATTTATGGTAGTAAGAATACGTACATTATTCTGATTACTCTGATTAAGTACATAAGTACATAGTACTAGGTACATAAGTACTCTTTGGTGGGGATGTGATGACTTATGGTATAGACTTTGGATTTAATCGTACAAGCGATTTAGGCAGCTATTTGTTAGCTGCTACAGATTCTTTCAAATTAGATTTTTGTAATCAGCCACGTTAAAAGCTTAATGGTCATATAATTTTGTAACCGTAATTGCACCTAGTCGCTTTTTAAATAGGAAATATCACTCTTAGGCGTATTTTCAAACTAAATTATGTTTTGGAGTGCAGTTCAATCTGTGAAATATTTATAACAATTCTTTGATTTTCCCGTAACGATAGTAAGTATCGTGAAATAACGGAACAAATCCATTTCAAATGTTCACTTATTCAAACATCCCAGTCCAGTTGGTTCTTATCGTTCAGTATCAAAATAAATCAGTTTTGTTTAATTTGGACGTTCTGTGAGCGTTGGCCTGGTGGGTGGCCGAGCCGAGCCCCGGGCATGGGCGGGTAACACCCTGCCCGGTCTATCCCGTAATGTAATCATTATAACCTCGATATTTGTATCAATCACAAGATACAAAATCTGAGCGTAAAACGTGTCTCATTTAGTTTTATGCCTCCATATTTTACGGATGTTTGTGTAAATTTAAAGCAGCTAATAAAAGTAATAATATGACGTAAAATCGCGATGGTTTGGATAAAATAAATACACATACAAACTTCGTTCACTTCACCAATAATATCATATTGCAAATTTATAGGTTTGACCTGGGTATTTAATAGTCGTTTATAATAATACAATACGCAACGCTTATTTAACTCTAAACAACAAGACCTAATATCGCAGCAATATTCTAGGGATTCACATCCAATTTCCAATAAACGATGCTCGAGTATAAACTGTGAGAATATTTAAATGGGGAGTGTATCAAAACCCGGAAAATAAGTTGATAAAACAATTTTGTAGCAAAGGCTCACAAGTAGTGCTGGATCGCGGCGCCTAGCCTTGGGAGTCTCGTCAAAGCACCTTTGTCTACTGAAAAGCGTGCTCTATTGGCAAATTAATTCCGTGCTCTCTTCCAACGGTAACCATCAAACACTAAAGTGCCCTCGAAACTCTCATCTACTTTTACCTTCGAAAATGCTGCTTAGATATTTGACTAAATTAAGGGTTTACCGTCACGGACTTTTTAAAGCTCACTTTGGACAGTGGGTGTTGAGCTATGTTTAGGTAATTAGCAGATTGTTGAATGTTTTTAGTTGTGTACACGTATTTTAAGATTATGTAGAGTTTCAAGGTATAATTTGTGTCTTTTGTAAATGTTAAAGTTCTTTTTCCTAATAGGTAGGTATTAGGAAAAATAACTTTAACATTTAAAGTAATAACATTTCTTTTACTTGTCAAAATAACGCGTTTAGGTACATCATGCGATATCGAATTTGTTCCTCTCACCCGTTTATAATGGATTCACTATAATAACTGAAATATGTAAAAAAACTGATGCACAAGATAATTGTTTTTGCGCTTATTATTTAAAATTTTGTAGTGATTTCAGAGAGCGTTGTATCGACGAACGGTACACCGGCTTCCGGTCACTCACTTCCATTCGTTAGCATTTCATCCAAACTCAATTCTGTTACGTTTGTTATTCCCTACTGATTAACGTAAAATATTTAGAGAGTTGTGTAAATAAAGGTAATTAAGTCCATTATATGAAACGAAATGCACAACAGCTGCGTCTTTTAAGTAAATCAAGTTTAGAGGTTTGTCGTATCGAATCGATACATCAACAGGATAGTTGCCGTGACGTTAGTGTGACGACCCGTCGTCGGTGGAAATTGGCACATCCGGACGGGGACCGAGGGTCAGGAGATGGTTTTAGTCTGGGCTAGCTTATCAGATGCAATGTTCGAAATTCATTTAATAAACTTGTCACCCTGATAAACGTTTAACAAATTGAATGATAAATGTTCAAAAGTGTATTGTGATGTAATATGAATTGATAACACTGATCGTGACTTTGGTTATTGGACAAGTGAATGGATATTGGCTTGTTGTGGAACGTCGCGATCTGGTTACGGACCGTTTGTGGCGCGTTGTTTGTTAAATGCACGCATTCATTCAATCAATGGCGATGGGTGCGGGCGTCGGTCGCACAACAATCGGCGCACTGGCCAATTCCCCTCATTGTGTCCACTCGCCACAATTACGTATGCGTACTTCCTATGTCTGACCCCGATGTTTACATGATCGCCACATCTGCTCCCCTGTCTTTTTGCTCTCCATTGTTAGCTTATGAGGATGCATCTTGTACTGTTAATCAAAACGGAACAGTTTTAATTACGACTATGCAAACGTTTCAAGTCTTGCGAGAAAAAAATCGCTTCCTTTTTTGCATTCTTGAATATCTACGCTTTTGAAGGGAATACGTTTTTGCTGTAGTTTGAAATGCTAGTTAGTAACTTCAGTTTTTACTGTGCTTCTATTTAATTAAAATACTTTAATTGAAAAAATGTGTTTGTATCTCTCGATTGATATTAAATAATAACAAACATACAAAAAAAACACAGCCTTTGACAGCCTCCGTGGCGCAGTTGGTTGGACGCCTGTGAAACGAGAGGCCGCGGGTTCGATCCCCGCACCGAGACAAATGTTTGTGTGAACCACAAATATTTGTTTCGGGTCTGGGTGTTTGTGAGACCGAAAAGTCTCTCGTAGTTTCTGATACCCACGACACAAGACTCGATCTTAGTGTGGGGTCAGGACTATGTATGTGACTGTTGGGTGTATTTATTTATTTAAAAAAAATTCAGTCGAATTGATTACCTCCTCTTTTGAAGTCGGTCAAAAATATTTCAATTTATTTAAAAATGGGCACGTACTATATGATACTGATATGGGCAGACGTTTATTCAAAAATAGAATGACGTGCTAATGGTGTAACAATAACTCGAACAAGGACACGCGAGCCCAAAGCATTGAACTCGTACGGTGCTGGTGATCGTGAACCGTGCATCCATCTCGTATAATTACATCCCGGAACGTATTGTAAACAGTAGACGAGGCGGCGGCGGCACGGCGATGGTTGGCGATGGCAGCGGCACGGGCGCGATCCACGGCTGCTTATAGGCTTTCACTGTGATTGTGATTTGATTGCGGTCATTTGCTCGTCTTCCTAAACGGCTTCGAGTGACCGCGATACGTTTACACGCTTCGCTAACGTAACATCACAATTTATTTGTCGTGTCATAAATTGTCTCGGCCTTCTTTTTGCCTTATTCGTGTTTGTAACTTTTTGAAATGCGGGATGTAATGTTACATAAGCACATAAGCAACTCACTTGGAATGTTCCTAAAGCACAACGAACATTTAAGTATTTATTTAATACTTTTTGCACTACATAGAGATATACAAATGCAAACTTATACAATACAAATAATAGTACAAGTGGCGGCCTTATCACACTAGGTAATTTCTTACAGGCAACCATGGGATGGATATATAAATAGGAGAAAGAAAGGGCAGTCTAAAGCGTAAAATAAATAATAATCATCAACAATGTATTACTCTAAATATATAAATATAAACATAAAATAATCATTTTTTTAATAGTTTAGCTCTTGAAACAATAAGCGTGACGTTTGTTTCTGATAGGTGTAGGTAGCGATTAGAAACTACGTGTCTTTAGTTAGATCGATTCTGACTATTGAATGAAATCAATTTTTGTTCTTCATCTTGTATTATTTACTTCATTCAGTCTTATTCATACTTCTGATCCAACCTTTGTTCAGGGTGTTACCGATTCGTCTGATATACAAAGATTCAATGCAGTATGTACGACTCTACCATCCGTACGTTATTCAATAGTTTTAATTTTAAATATTAATGATATATAGAAAGTTTATTTCGATAACAAAATCGCTGTAATATTAAACTTTTTACTGTAGGTACGACCGTAGAATCGATTACACAAATAGTGATTCAAAATTAATATAATCGCAATACACCATTATTAACGTAACTTGCCGTTTCAAGTGTTTAATTGTTGCGTGTTGTGCCTATATCTCTCACGGCCTTATGTGATTTCATATGGCATATTACACTGACACGATAGCCTGAACACGAACAGAAAAATTGTTTGTACACTTTTATGCTAAATATGCTTATTGTTCTAATTGTGTACACAGGCCCATCCTGCGTTCGGAACAAAGTAGGCTCTATACCCACACCTATTCACAGGTTTACGAGATCATTTCTGTATGCCTTCTGATAAAATGTCTTATGTCAATCTCTACTTCAAATGACCTTTTCGCTAAACACACTTCAGAGCACAGTTTTGTCGTAAAGAGCCAATAAAATCCGAACTTATTTTCGCGTTTAATAATAGGGATGTGGGGAGCTATTTTGTCCAATATATTATATAACACAGTAAACATAAAATTTTATTATAATGTGAAAACAGTTACCTCTACTATTTAGTGAACTGGTATAATAGTAGTGTAGTACTATTACCCGATTGTATACGATTTCAAACTTATGTTAATGTTAGTTATAAAATCTTTTTAAACTCTATAACGACTATTTACTAGACTGAAAATTGAGAGAGGTTTCGGTATTTATCTAAATGTTACGTGTTTTAGTTACCCATTTCAAATGGCATCTATATACGTGGTATACTTTTAGAAGAGTACCGTTTGTGCCAATTATTTTCGATTGCATGTCTAAATTCAGCAAGAATTCGGTGTATTGAGAAAATTAGAATCGTTTATATTTTGTACTGGCACCACAAAGGGACTGCAGTGCATTTGATAATAAGTAATGATAACTCAGGGCTTGTACACAAAACTGCGAATCGGCGCGATGCGAATTCTTTTTGCGCACACACTGTCTCAGAGGGACTAAAAATGGCGTCAACAAGTGTTACGTAAAATCGCAATGGTGCGCGATGCGAATCAATTCGCAAGTTCTTGTGACGCGTCATGGGATCGTCGATTTTTACGATGCGACGTCGCATCGCAGTTATGTGCACGAGCCCTAACGCAAGCCTAATACAATATTCAGATATTTTAGGTCGACAATATTTCACCGTTCTGGTCGAAACCGGACTTACACTGGCTGAAATCGAATTCGCAACACACCTGCATGGTTCACTTTAATGGGTATTCCATCATCGTGTTCGATGGGTACAAATGTCCTAGCATATTTTGGGTTTCCAAAAATCTCATTTAGCGAATGAAACGAAACAGCAATGCTGTCCCTTACCGTCCTTTTCTTTGAGACAGACTTATCAAACCAATAGAGCGTACCATTTTGCTTTCTATCTTTAACGAGGTATCAGTGGCGAAGGGTGACATTTTTTAAAAGGGAAGCCGAAGCTCAAAACACAAAATATGTTTATTTTCTTTATCCTGTTACTAGCTTCTGCCCGCAAACTTCGTCTGCGTGGTTAATTTTATTTGAAATCTCCCATTCCGTCCCGTCCCATCCCGTTATATCCCGCCCGCCCCGTCTCATTCTCACTAATGAAATGTAATCCAGTCCCATCCCATCTTTTTGAGTATGAAAAAGTAGCAAATATATCGGAATTCCTTCTTCATCCCACGGGAACACTATTTTTTTCGGAATAAAAAGTAGTCTATGTTACTTCTAATACCTCCAAGAATATGTGTACAAAGTTTCATGATGATCGGTTGAGTAGTTTTTGCGTGCAAGCGTAACAAACAAACTAACATTCACATTTATAATATTAGAAGGGCTAAGGGATTACGAAATGACTACAATGCGACTAGTACTAAGTAATCTGTGAATGCGACTGATAGTAAGCGTAGTGCAGTCCGAATAGAGATTATAAATTTACTGTGTGATGTTTCACAGAATGAACGCAAAACGCGACACACTTATGCACGTGTGTCCTTATATTCGGACCTTTGCGAATATCCTCCCACCAGCAAATTATTGCTTCGAGAATCTTACTCACCAAACTAAAATAATGGGTTTCATTTGGTAAGTGATATTGTGGCATCTGCCTATTGCGGCCGTCAATTAAATTTTAATATTTTCGTTACCTATGTACTTATACAATATTTACAATGTCCATGAAATAAAAAGTAAACCATGCTTACATAATGGTAAAATAAAAAAGTATATTTCTAAACCGCACGTGAATATAAGATTAATATAAAAGAAATAAAAACCTAGACTCAATATGTTAACAAGTACGATAGCCCCGCATTTATCAGTTGTAACATTAGTAAGACAATGTATTCCCCAGGCGAGGATCGAGCACGTCCTAAAATCTAAACACTAACTTTATTTGTAAAATCGACAACCTAAACATATTAGTAGGTACGCTCCTAACGATTAGTAATTTCCATTAAAACCATAATATTAATATTACACATTTTGTAATTAAAAACATTTAAAACTAATTGCATGAACCATGAATATATTGTAAAAATGTAAATACAACACTTATAAATACATTAAACTCCGCATTTCGCTATTGTAATAAGTAATATCTATACCTAAACACACGAAATGCCGGAGAAGCTGCGGCTTGCCTCTTGCTTTTTTAGCGTAAATTGAACCTTAAATCATTATCAATTTAAGGTACAATTTTGCGTGGTTTGTTGCATACTATACAATGCGTAACGGGCGGCGCGGCGGCGGCGCGGTTGCGGCGGGGCGGCGGCGGGCGGCGGCGCACGGGCCGCGCTAGTGTTATTGAATAAGCCGAACAATTTTACAGGAATTCGCCAGAGGTCGCACCGCGTCGCAATAAAAAGGGCTTACTGTGCCGCTTCCTTGTAATGTTTACGTATCTGGCCGAGAGATGTCGTTGAATGTAAAAAATAATAATTGAGTTTTGATATTAAATAAATAAGTTTGAATAATTTGCTTGTTTATAGTGTAATGATAAATTACAAAAGGGAAGCCGGTAGGAACTGGCTTCTAAGGAGCCTTCGCCACTACGAGGTATGGTAGGACTTTATCACTAACTCTCCAACTTATTGATAGGAGACTTATTAAGTTACAGCCGTGCGCATTAATGTAATTGATTTCCTTTAATAAATTGAACGCATCCTTGTTGGTGTGAGTCATATTATACGAGATAACAAGTAACTCCCTATAGAGAGCTCGCAATTTGCTATCTAGGTCTCACAGATATTAAACAGTGCATACGATGTGAGTAACGAACACCTTTGACATAAGTTATTTTTAGAGAGCATTTTAATATAGCACAACTTCCTTTATTATTTAAATTGACCAAAAACCGATGTGTAACACGATTTTTATGCACAATCTTAAAATAGAACAGCTCATTCGAAATATAGTGGGCGTGGGATTTCAAACTAAAGAATTCACGACTCAAAGCCCACGTAATTATATAATTAAAGCGCTGAAATTCTAAAATAATTTAATACTGAATTTTACGTCTCATTAATATTCATCGAATATGCGAAGGACTAAAAAACGTGAAATAACGCCCAAGGAACTTTGGCGCTGGCACGCAAAATACCACTATATACATACACTTCATTTCTCATTGTTCGCTTCTGCAATGCTCGTAGTCAAGAGCCCTTGGAATCAAACCGCGATTGAAATGCAGCCGGCAGCCGGCATGAGACGGTCGAAGTTCAAATCTAGGAGCAAAGGAGGGGGTTATAATTTTGGCTTTGTAATTGACGATTCAAAGTTAGGTGGAGATTGTTCTGGGGTTGCGCAAACCCTAACTATGAAATAAACATGGCCCCAAGTAATTATGAACTACTGTTTATAACATGCTGTAACACTCCGCTTTGAGGATACAGATGTACGTGTTCCGTAGTTTTAACTTTGCAGGATATTATTTAGGTCCCCATTAACGTGACGGAAGTTTGATAAAATTTTAAGCAATTTTTGACACTTACATGAATTGATTATTTTATGGGTCGTATAATGCGTAGTTTTATTTATACTGCAAATGTTTCTGAAGATTTTTTTGCCCTCTTTCTATACTACTCCTATATGGGGTAGGCGCAACATGACTTTTCGACCATATTGCCACCGATCACATTTGAGAAAGAATAAGCTCGACGATCTATAGGTGGTAAAATTATCACCTCTGCCTAGTCCGGTGGGGGTATAGGTGTGAACTTATGTCTGCGGCATAATGATTTTAATGAATTCGAGAATCGGTTATTCTCATGATTACATAACTTTCTTAGTTTTGGAACTCAGTAATTGGTAGATTTCCATACATTCAAAAAAAAAAAAGATATTTACTTACAATATTAATAAATGATAATATAAAAAATACTTAATTACTACCGAAAAATAGTAAATTTATCATAAATAATACCATTAGGTATAACAAATACCTCGTAAATAGAGAATAAGTACTATGTGTATTGACTTGTCATAAGAGCTATTTAATTGCCTACGTGACCAATAAACGAATTCTATTTCATCAATTTTGTTTCCGAGCTTTTATGCCTATAAATTTAATATTACCTAATCGTTCGTGTTTGTTTATTACTCACGAAAAACAATAATGAGTAATTTGTATTGCAATTAATATCTATTTGCCATGTTAATTTCAAATCGCACACCATCCAAGCATTGTTAAATAGAAAAATCTGCTTTCTAATTCTCTCTAAACATGAAAGGTCACGGTAGAACATCATCAATAATATTTTAGTGGTTTGTATCAAGCACACGCGAAGTGGAACACCTTCGTTCGGTGATGCAGGGTCAGCGAGGGCGCGGGTTCGTCTGTTTCAAAGAGAAATACGACTAAACACAGTAAGTGTGTCTAATTATAGCCTGTCTTGTTCGTGTGTGTAGTTTTATAGCTAACTCCGGATTACGTTGAAGTCGCTACGTTTAACTGTTACCTCGAAAACGGAAATGTTTCAAAAAATGTAATTTTGTTAGCGAAGTTAGTAAACGTTACGGATACACAAACATCAATTAATGTTAAGTAATCAATCTACGGGGAAAATAAATATTTATGCTGTTTTTATTTCATACAAATTTTCCTGATACTATTTTCAAATTCTATTTACTTAATATTGCGCGGGAAACAAAATTATTATTAATAAATAAAACAAAATTATATTTAATAAAATGTTCGCACTTTCTATTAACTAAGAATCTGCAATACCATTCCAATTTCTGGATTGATGCCCTTCAGTGCAGATAATTTTGTTTAGCAATTTATGTCTCTGCCAATGTTGATTACGCTTCAGTCAAATACACGTAAATAAAATAAACGACGCGGCTTCCCGACCAAAGGTGTTCCCCAGGTTATCCAATATATCTGCCAGAGCGTATGTAACTTATCCTACAACAAGGATATACGTAGGTATACTCAAATGTGTGTTTAATTTATTAAGGTTGGAGGGAGATTAGGGGTGTACGTTCGCTGCTTTATTAAGATTTATTACTCGTCGGGGATCAAGGTGCAATTATCAGCAGACTTCTTGGCATCCTGGGAAATATGTAGGGGTGTAACGCAGTGCCCCTAACTAATATCGCCCCTACCAATCAAACTTATTGTCCGAACAAAATCCAGCCCTGGATTATATTCGGACATACATTGCAATTCTGGCAAAATAAAATATTAATCGAACCAGGTCTTTTTTTAATGACTCTCAGTTGTTTTCGATTTTGTTTGTTATTTAATTATGCGGGCATTATTTGGATTCGCTTATGTAAATGTGGACACGGTTTCGAAAAATAAATTGTTAAACCAAAATCCGACTTTGTTGTTGGAGAATATGACAAACAAACATGCATCGATATCAATGTTACACTAGATAAGACATTGAGTACAAAAAATGTGTCCCACCTACTTGCGGTGCATGCACCGCACATGAATCAGTTTGCTTCGTGACAGTGACAGTGCAGTACGCCTTATCGCATACGTTTAAAAGTAATAAATGAATGTTTCGCCGTCAAACCAATAGCAAATCGTTTGAAGTTACAATATTTTAATAAAATACCAGGTAAGTGATGTAATATTGCAGTGTGCTTGTCAAATACGGGGCACTTCATTTCTTTGACGTGTCTCGTCTATCGGTAGAATATAAGTCAATGCAATCATGCCATTCAAATCATTATTTATTCATGTTTTATAATTTCGGCCACAAAATAAAACGATCAAAAGAGAGTTTTTCGCCTATTAAATACGTAAATATTATTCAAAACTCTATAGGCATTTCCTGCCAGTGAATCATGTAATAATTACTGGCACACATAAACGCAGATGGCTCATTCATCACCTAGCATTTTTATGGAGCAGATATTTAATTCGTGGTTTGTATATTTGGCACGTCAAAACTTGCCTGATTAATTGGCGGTAGACAATGATACAAAAATAAATATTATACGATTTAATTTAAGCTTCGAAACTATCCAGGGGATAATTTAAATTACTAATTTTGACACGCTTTGTGTATTTTCCACACTAGTTAATTTCATTTTCAGGCACTGGGATTATGGGCTTATTAACTCGCGATCTCGACTACCTATATTTTATTGAATTGTTGGTTTAAAGTCTAGTTCTATTTTTATAGATTACATCAACAACTATTGGCACTGGGATTATGGGCTTATTAACTCGCGATCTAGACTACCTATATTTTATTGAATTGTTGGTTTAAAGTCGAGTTCTATTTTTATAGATTACATCGACAACTATTGTATTTCGGCTAACATACACAGAGTCTTATTAAATCATGCAGCTAAATGTTCCTCGTGAATCAGTTTATTGGTGCACAGAGCAGTGAATGCAAATCCTTACTGTAGTTTCTGAGATTAGCCTGTATCACCGTCGCTTGTGCAGTGAACACACAGACAGACAGAAGCGGCATAATTGTGTTGGATAGCGAGAGATAATCGTTTGTCGGTAGTCGATATTCTGTTTGGATGGCACTGCCTGTATTTATTATCAGATGCAGTAAGCTTAGTGTGTGTAACAAAGCGATGTAGACGAGATTGCTTGATCGTTTGTTAGATTTAATGCGTGAATTATGCCTAGATATAAATCAGTTCATACCCTACTTGGGCCTACTTCATGAAAAGTGGTTAGGCCATACAGGGTCACCAAACCGGCTATTTTTTAATACTGGCATGACAAAGTGGCAACAAAGCACATTAATTGTAAGATGCATTGGGGTAACACCGTAATAGTAGTGCGTAAGGGGTAAGCAAACTTCTATATAATGTATGAGATTAAATTCTTATCCCTTCCATCTTTGTATTACGTTGTTATCCCAACGCACCCTAGTTACATTAGTTCAACCGAATAGAATATTTACCTTTATATATCTTGACGTCTTTTATTTTGCCGGCTTGCGGGGAACCAGATATACACAAGTGGAATTCAAAACGCGACGCGCTTCCCTAAATCACTATGACAGCGTGCCATGACGTTTTTTCTATTAATGCCTACGGTCCTTATCTGGTAGTTATCCTACAAGTCAGCTACCGAATCTTGCCATCGGCTTATTGCCAGTTGCCGATCATCACGTAGGTAGGTTTTTTTATGAAGATTCACCTTTGATTTTCTTATGAAGATTCTTCAGAATCATTAGCTCTAACAAACGACGCCGCATAAAACAGTAATTTGTGGCAGCTTCATTATTTTTTTTAGTAAAAGACGTGTTTAATAACAACAACCGTTTGGTCCGATTTAGTTTGTGTCATTTAAAATGAATGGTTGATGTCGCTGCGGCTATTTGTTTTAATCGCTTTCGGTTGTTATATTTTGAGTTAGTAGACGGACTGGTGTTGCCGCGGCATGCGGTCGTCACGGTAGAACATCGCCATTTTGATAATTTCCTTAGGACGTTAACGGCAAAAGTTCTCGTGCATTGACATGAATGGGTGTTATGATGGCAACGTGGATGAATTAAGTAATATTTTATACACATGTACTATTTCAAAGAGTATTAAAGGGGACAAAAATCGTTATAGTTTAGTGGCAGCGTATATAAGATACTGCAAAATCCTTGATTCGATCTGACGCAACTTCAGGAATTCTACTTTAAATAATTTTTCAAAATAATATATGACATGCGTGGGTCTTCAGGGTATTTCCCGAAAGATTTGATATAAGCAATCCGGTCTTCAAATCGTTAATGAATACTTAATGCACAGAATATAAAAATCGTGACGTAAGTGCGGAATGAGCGAAGGTAAAAGAAAAGAAGGAGAGAGACGGGGTTTACGTTCACCACTCAAGAACACTCACAAGTCTGTGGAGATCATAGGTCTTTAAAATCTGTCTGAGGGGCTCATCCCGCTCGCAGACGAAGATGCTGACGCGTTAATCGCTGACACATAACCGTGTTATATTGTTTATGTTTATTTATAATATGCATAGGTACTAGCCATTAGTTACTTAAAAACTCATACTGAGTGTTAAGTAGTTGTGCTGAATCCAAGGAACCCATGACAGAAGAAAAATTTGCAAGCTCTCTTAATAGTTTTTTTAGCACATTAGCCCAAATAATAGATATATGTATACGACATTTTGTACAATATTTCGATATTAATGTATAATGTAGGTTGAAGTAAATTATGCAGATAAAATCCAACAATTATACTACTTATTTGCCAGTAACATTTAGACATTTTCACAACTATGGTTTTCGGCTTTAAATATTTAATTAATTTGTAATATTGTTCGCGCTGTTACTTCAAATAGAGTCCGGTGAAGTTTTATCTTAAGCTTAATGGGAAACTTGAAGAGCGGTAAAAGATTCTTAAGTGAGAAACAATGAGTAGAATCAGTGCAGTTAGCTGGGAGCCAAGTGCCGACCCAAGCGGCCAACTTGGACGCTACAGTCTATTGTAATGTTATGAAGTATCTACATGGCTAGTACAGTATTGTTTCTGTGCCGAAGTGGGTGTGAAAATAAGATTCCACGGTTGGAAATTTATTGTTTTAATGATTGCATACTCGTGCAAAGTATTTGTTGTAGTCGAATATAAAAATATTCGGTAAAATAATTGTCTCGTATGCGAGTAAGGTGATGCGACGGAGGTTCAAATAAATACATGTTCGAGGGACCATAAAGTGAATGTAGTAATGCAGCTTCTGTGAAATAAACATTTTAAAGAGACGATTAAAATGTATATAAAATTATCAAGTTTTTGTGTAAAGTGCGGTTACAGGGGGATATTTATAATGCGAATATAATTTGAATTCCTGGCGCGCTCAAATGGGAGGACTCTGCGGCTTTAAAACTTGGTTTTACAATCATGCTGACCCTGTCCTACTTTAAATATTTATTCAGTAAAAATATGTAATTTCAGTATTACCACAACAAATGTTTTTTATGTTACTAATAAAGCTTTGATTTGTGAAAAAATCCATTCCATAACAATTGCTAAGAAATCGCAAAACATATTTGACGCAGTTGGCGTAAATTTATTTTGTTTGTTCCATTACCTACCGTTGTTGAAGCGCTAAAATATCTAAAAAGCGCGATGAGCGGTAGAAGGGCCGATGTGACCATCGCTAGTTCCCACAGAAAGTACATATAGATCAATATAACAAGTAGACTACGGAATATTCGTCTACGTGTATAGTACTTGTCATGTAGATTTTGTGTACACACGACAAAGTGCATGCTTAAGATTGTTTAGCGACGAGCAACGTAAGACACTAACGTGAGATACATACATTTAATTAAGCTTTTGTTTGATCGTAAACTGGCTGAAGAACGATACACTCGTTTGTATCTTCGTGACTATTATTCATTTAAAATTCTGCCAGGGAGTTTCTAAATAGTTTATTAATCTCATCTGTCCACAAATCGAAAAAATAGAGTCAGCCCAGCGGTAGCAAATGATAAATGGATTGATATGGTCAATGTTTGTGGTACAATATTACAATTATCCGAATTTGGATCCTAAAATGTTACCAAATAATGGAAATGTTATCGAGATTATTCATCAGTCAGATTCAGAAATGATCTTGGAGAAGACTTAATTAAATATACATTCAGCAATACCATCATCCGGCGAATGGATTGCTACGAGAGCGCACTTAATGAAATTACCTGCAACAATGCAGTTCGTGACTGAGAAGTCTCCACGCCCTGTTCTCTAGCACAGATCCACTCTGCGTCAGCAAGTATCTAAGCCACAATCCCCGCCTCAGGCGAAATTGCACTTCATTTGCGTGCACGCCGCTTCCGAACCACTACAATGTTCTCACGCCCTTCGTCCGATCGCGAGGCTATAAGGAACTGCATAACGCATCGCTACACTTTGTATTATACTAATACAGTATTTATCTACTTACTACCGACCGCCGAGGCATTCATTAATCTGTCAGTACGTAACTGAATATCTATTAAAATATCAAAGTCGTTTTGCTGTATCATCCAGTTAAAATCTCACGAGACGCGAGATAACGTCGAGTCGAAATAGAACCGGGATCGTTTTGTTTTCTGTTGTTCTCCGGGGATGTGGTCCACTCAAATAGGCGTTATATAAAAATACGAGACCTCGCATACAAACGTGTTTAATGGTCGAGAGTGGCGATGCAATACGGGTCGGATCATCCGCGTTTTGAAAGAGAGAGAGATATGCCGAGTGCACGTCACGGCAGGGATGAAGGATGTGTGAGGTTAAGATGACATAATTAAGACCCAAACTGACGGGTGAATAAAAAATGTTTGGACTATGCCCGTTAATGACTACATTTTAATAACGCATTCAGCCGTTAAATACAATTTGGACAGTGTGAAGGTTTTAAATTTAGATACGCTTCACACATGGAGAGTTGCATAATACTTTCAATTACGTATCTGAGAAAGTTTTGATTGAATTGTCTGTTGTACGCTTCGGAAGTTCGTACATATGGGATTTGCGCGATCGCAATTGCGCTTTAATTTCGCCACTCAATTTGGAAAACAGAATTTAGACAGCTCATTATAAGTTGCAATGACTATTGAAGTTGACATTATTGAAGTGTGGAATTTATAATAAAGGGGAGTGGAGAATAATTAACGGGGCTATTTCGGTCGTCTCATTAATTTGTGAAGTCGTGTTTTTGCGATGCAAAAGGAACGCTTTCTCGCGTAATTAATTTTTGCATAAAATTGTACAAAATGGTAGTTAATTTGAGATGTCGAAGGTCACAATTGGAGTGCATAATTATAAATAGCTTCGCAAGGAGGCGAGCGGATGCACGTGTGCGACACAGTGCGCTCACTGCTCTCGGCTGCTTTTTATTGCGCTCATGCCTGCATCTCGGCCCGCCCTACTTGGAACACAGCTAAATGTTAGCAGTTAATCAACGATTTAAAATAGACTCCAAGCTCCGGTTCGCATAGAATTGTTTCGTACTTATGTCGCTATGAGTTATTGACATATTACGCATCTGGGTCGCTTTCCACGGCGTATGTGTTCATTTTTTGGCATTCAATGAATTCTATTTTAGTAACATAAATATGCCATAACGGTTAAAGAGTGTCTGTTTGATTAAATCTATGGTTTCCATTCTCCTATTGTAAAGCGAATATTAATCCTATTATGCAATTTTAAATCCATAAAATAAATCCGAACACGTGCTACCCTACTGTTAATGTATTTGCTTTGGCTAACGGTTGCAGTGCACCCGCAGAGTAATGAACAAAAAAGCTACCCGGCAATTTGCCTTTGTTTAATCGATTTTGATTTTCAAACACACTCCGTTAAGGGAATTAATGTTGCTACTCGTTCACATAGCGCACGCGATCTCTCCACGTTAGAATGCCATTACTTTTGTGAAAATATTGTACTTATTCCAAGGTTTATTGTAAAGAATTTAATAATCATTTCAACTGCTTTCGTTTCAATGTTATAAAAATAACCATACAAGCGTTTACTAGGGACATATTACAAATACCTACCTAGTTTTTAACAATATTAACATATGAGGCAATTAAAATTAATCAGTCATTTATGAATGTTTTAATTAATAATTATCCAAATTTGCGTGATTAACTGATTTAAATTACATTCTATACACATAAATTTACATTTAACCTCAAACAGTCTACTCATCGGTATGATTTTTTAATAAAAAAACAAAATGGTATAAATACAGCTCGTGCAACGGATATCTGCTGTTCTTTTATAGGCGCTCCCTTTTAGCGCTTTGTCGAAATATTTACGCCCCATATTGAACGTGAAATTCCAAACAATGCGATCGGTGGAGCGCCCGCGCAGCACCGCACGCCGCCGCTCGTACACACGTGCTCCCACCATAGACTATATAAGAAAACAGAAGCGACATTTTTATCTAACTTGATAATAGCGCTTGGGAGACCGCGTCGTGATTTTTTTACATAGATATTTCATTCTAGGATTTGATATATTTTAATTTTAATTAAACACTGTTCACTATAATGCACTAACTGTTTATCTGTATAAAATTATGTGGTTATAAATAATTAATTCCTACTCTACATAAGATGGTCGAATATATAGTTCATCAAATTCTTCTAATTATGTTCACATTTCTTTACACTGAATTACTTACTAGTATCAATTTTAAACAAATATTAAATAACTAATGAACCCAAACTTTTTATTACCCACTATAGTCACACACACAATCACGACCCCACAGATAGATACGTATCTCGTGGAGTGATTATAACACAATGACGAGGGACATTTTGGTCCCCACATTTTGTCCCATAAAAATTTGCCACGCTACGGAAATCAAACATGTGGCTTTCGATTCTCAACGAAGTGTCCTACAAGTATGAATTAATACTATACGACTTATTGACGTTTTTCTCACACGTGCTATACAATATGGAGAGAGCAGTGGCCTATTACGTATTCATCGAGTTACGATACGAGCTTTCGTTTATTTTCCTGCGTAGACTTATTGTAGATGAGCGGCTGTGTTAGTGGGCGTCAGCCGGAAATGGAACTTGAATAAATTGAATTGTGACTACGATTGCTTCAGTATTGAAATATCCTTAATGCTATATTTCAAATCGAGTTTGTGTTCATAGTTCGGAGCGCGAGTTATTTTTTTGGTTTCCGTACACATCGACTGTGTTGGAATGTTACTTAACCATATTGTGAATCGGGAGGTCCTTGACTTTTTTCTAATCTTAATGAGAATTTTTCGATTCGCAAATAATTTGCCTAAGATTGTATTCATTTATAGATACGCTTTCTGGATCGTAATGCACTAAGGCCACTGCTCTCTGAAATGTTTGTCGTGCTTGTATAAAAGAAGATCATAAATAAATAATTGCTCGAAAATGTTAGTTTCAAGCAGGCACGTTAAGGGCCTCTTTTACCGAGGTGTTTAGGTATTAAACGTCATCTCACTCCGCACACCCGGAGCTCGGCGCACAGCGCACACTGACATCAGCCGACGCCACAGTTCAAATGAGTACAGCATGCTAACTCACCATGCCATTTCAAAAATTTCTCATGAACGCTCCCTAGTTCGTAATAGGAATGTACATTGATTATATCTTTTATTTAACGTGGTTTATTTATTTAATTGTTCGTGTGAGGTATTTTAAATTGTTCATTATATTGTTTGATAAAATGCTTTATTATTACATTATTAATGTGATATGTTTTAATTAAATTAAATTAAATTGTTACTTTGAGTTTTTATTGTAACGGTTGTTTACTATAGACTTACATAATTAATATACACCGTTTTTTCCATTATACTTGACGCATTCGCGACTGCTGTCCGCTACCGGACATAGCCTCACCATTTTTTCCACAGCACACAGCGTCGGCTATTTGCTATTTTCTGCAATTTATAACCAATAGTGTCCCACAACTTCTCCCAAGTCATCGGTCCATTTGATGGTAAGTCTCACATTGCACTTTCCATCATGTAGTACTTATATAGTTATTATTATCTATTGAATTTCATTCATATTCTGCAATTCTTCCCACCACAACCTGTCCTGCTCAATCCCGTCTGTTCCGTCACTTCCCGATCGGTCCCGTTCTATCCTTTGTATTTCCAAGCCTTTATATTTTCTCCTATCCCATCAAAAGAAATGTATCAGCTATCTCAGTAAATTTGACTATGCATTTAGAATATCGACACTAAGAGAGGGAAATATCGATTTGAGACAAGTCGGATCAATAACAAAATTTTTCTATATTTTTGCCCAAATTCTGCCTATAAATTTAATTTATTCGAACAAAGACTGTCTCAGAGTCAGATATAGATTTATAAAACAATCGGATTAATAATTAAAGACCACAAAATCACGGCCACCATTTAAAATTCTGAATACGAATTAAAATTTTTGAAGTACCTATAGGAAACTAAAAAAAGATTGAATTTTTTGGTATGTATTTCAGTTTTTTATGCCTTGCAATAAAGGCGGAAAACCGACGCGCGCGCTTTTGTACTATTCTTCTGTCAAGTCAGAAATAAACTAGCATCTCCTGGACTGTTTGTTTTATTGTGCTTCCACATTAATATCAATATTATTTTTTTTCTCGAACGTATATAATAACATATGTATAAAGATTTCCCATCTAAATTATTTCTACCAATTCATTCCCGTCCCAAGCGCGGCGCGGCGCTAAAAAAATTGTTCGAAAAAATCAATGTCTTTTCGCCTCGTTATGTCCAATAAAGAAAACTAAGCATGCCATTATTTAAGTAATTATGAGTTTTTGATATTAATACATTGAAGTGGTTATGTATTTTAATACAATATTACGTCCCTTATTACACCCCCATAATATTCTTTTTTCATAATTGTTAGTCGTCATTATTAACACGCTTTTACTAGCTTCGCCTGTGTGTAATTCTTAATAACTTCCGAAAAATAGTAAATTTAATATAAATAATATTGTAACAAATATCTTGTAAATAGAAAAAAAGTACTATGTGTATTTGTCATAAGAGCTATTTAAATGCCTACGTGACCAATAAATGATTTGAATTTCAATCTAATAGAATAGTTCTTACATAGGTTCATTGACTCGTTTTTGAAGACGCAATTGTATGATAGTGCTCTCTCTAGATATTAAATACTCTAAGACGTAAAGATTACCTTAAATATTTTCCATACAATGACATTGTAATACTGAATCTATTATATCAATAACTTCAGTTTCATTGAACATGTCATTCATATTTTAAATGTCAATTTTATTAAGTACAGTATATCAAATGAATTTATTTTTACTGTGGCGCATTTACGCTATTGTTTTAATGTATTTCGCAGTGACATTTCGTGAAAAAATCGGCGTGGGTCCCACCTCGATGACGCCTCAGCGTCGACTGACGAGCTGGTTCGAACGTGTGCATTGCTAAAAATTTTAGTTTTTATTTCTTTATAAAAAAATTACACCAATATTTAAAAATGTTTTCTTACAGATCCCTAAAAAATTAAAAAGCCTATCTTTTGATACAATTTTTACATGATTTTGATAGAATCTCGCAGTATAAAACGTGTTTGAAAAAGCGATTTAGACCCATATTTGAGGTGATTTTTGATCGAATTTATTATTATAATTTATGTTTCTGGCTTTACAATTCCCTCGGTTGTATTCCCAATTTTGCTTAAATGCTTGTTTTTTATGTATAAGTTGTATAGAATGATTCAATTATTTCATTCTGTTTCATTTTGTAGTAGATCTAGATTACTAAGCCCAATTAGTGTGTCGTGGACTAGATAACACTGCTCAGGTTACAGTTGCCAATTAATTGATTAGAATTTGCTGCTATATTTCATTAGACACCAATCAGCTACTATTGTGCAGTATTGTATTCCCAATTATCTACTTCATTATTATATTCAAGAAAACAAAAATCAAGATTGGAAAATAAATTAAGATTAATATTCCAAAGCCGTACAAACAATTTCCTTTGCCATAAAAATAGGAATGTAACATTATGATATTTGGTATAAGAATCGAAGCACGCTGTGACCCGTCAAAAGAGGCAGCGCTAAAAGGCGAGGGCGACATTGCACGGGGTCAGACATCGATCGGGGGCGCGGTGGTGGTACATGTAGGCACGGGATAACAAATGCTCGATTTGGACACCCGTTTTCTGCTAAGCGTATAATATGTCTTCTAACTACGGTTTATGCCAGCTGGCTAACTTTTTATCATCGATTTTATTTTGTTCTCATAAATATCGGAATGATCAATAAAATATATTAAAACCGATCGTAAGTACGTCATTGTTTGTAGTAATAATACCAAAACTAACAATACTATTCCAATATTGACACGAGGAAAATAAGGATAAATATCTCCGGTAAACCAACAATCAGAATAAATACTTGGGCAACGTAGTTAATATTTGGTCAATGCTAGGGTTAAATTCGCCTTATTTCTTGCCCTCTGCATAACAAAGGTCGTCAATTGCCCTAAACATTTTTGTAGTGCTATTGGAATGTTGCGTTGTTTCGAAAGTCCCTATATCCGTTAAATGAATAATGTATCGCACAATGGGCCGGTAATTTACTTAATCAACGAGCCTCGCCGCAATTTCATCTAAATTGACTTCAATAGCTATGCGTGGAAAGTGGCGACACGTAATATTGTTAAAGCGAATCATTTGAGAGCGCTTTTTTCATACAAAAGCGATTTATAAGCTAGGAATAAATCACGTGATATGTTTAATGTAATGCAATGAATTAGTGACGAAACTGGGCATTTCGTTTCGGCATACAAAAAATGATACATACAGGGTATATCAAGACTGCGACCGAAAACGAAGCCAGGTGGTAGTATTAGTGACTTCAGACACAACGCAACTAAAAATTTCGCAAAAAAAATTGTTAACTTTTCTTTGGTAATTTTTTACTTATCGTCATATTTGCGTGATAAATATATAGTTTTCCTAAAATAATGATGTACACCTTTTTATTTTTAAAGACGCAATGTTACGATAGGGTTTAAATTACTATTTTCGCAATAACTAGGTATTTACTACCCAAAAACAATGATTTTTAAAAAATTGTAAAAAAAAATCTGTCGCTTATTTTATGAAATTTTTATTTGCATTGTGTCTGTAACCACTAAAACTACCACCCGGCTTCGTTTTCGGTCGCAGTCTTGATATACCCGGTATATTTTTCAAGGTCGATGCCATGTTTACAATATGAAATGTGATCGATGGTCCCGTTGTCTCGCTGGACATTAGCGGCCAAGTGCAGGAAGGAAGTGTCCGGCTCAATTACTCCACGTTGTCAGCGGTGTAGCGATGTGGTCACATGGAAATTGAATGCGATCGATATTAACTGTTTGTGCTCGTGATTCAGACGGACAATTCGAATTTAACACCCTGTGGTGTGAGCTGTGAGCCTGTTCACAACCAAATTGGATGGAATAGGAGTAGCAATAAGTAAATTAAAAGTCTGTTTCCAATTTGAAACGTGCATTTGAATTGTGTTTGTACTTGTAGTTCATTCGTTCATGGATGCTGAACTTTGGGAAAAAATACGTTCATATTGTTTGGCGTCAAGTGCGTGGTGGCCTGTTGGTAACGGACCAGACGCGGCTGCCTACATGTTCACGGTGGTCGCGGGTTCAAATCCCAGGGCACACCTCTGACTTTTCGGAGTTATGTGTGTATTGATAGTCAATCACCACGCATTTTAACGGTGAAGGAAAACATCGTGAGGAAACCTGCATACTGTAGGGATTTTAAAGAATTTCTAGGGTATGTAAGTCCGCCAACCCGCACTAGGCCAGCGTGGTGGACTATATGGCCTAACCACTCTCAATCGATTCTCTCGATTGTAGAGTAGGCCCGTGCCCTGCAGTGGGACGTATATGGGCTGATATAGATATAGATATATAGATATATATTGTTTGCTTTTTTGTATACGCTTATATTATTGTATCATTCCTTGCGACCAATCCCATAGACGCTTTGGTTTATTAGTCGACTTTCTGTGCGAAAGGTTAAAGATACGATTTATAAAACAGAATATAAATGTATAGGTATATATGGTTTACACTCTGCAGCTATTTATATAAACTGGTCCGGAACTCTAGTTATGAATAAAGTTACTAAATACTATTTCTCGGTAAAATCTACTGGGAACGTTCATTAGAACCATCCTTTAATCCTCTTGGTTATTTAGTTTGTTCTAATAATAGAAAGCAAAACAAATTATACACATTTAACGTCAATTCGCGGAAAAAATAATTTCACTCGGCGGTAGACGAAGCATCTTGTCTGGCCGTTCCCACAATACTTAGATCGTGACCGCTTAAACGATCCGGAGTGTAGATAACCACACTCGGCACTCACTTTAAGAGTTAAAACTTACATCGTGAGTAGCATTAATTGTGACCGAGATGATCTACGCGTGTATTACAACTTCATTCTTAGAAAATGACTTAGTTTTGAGCGTGAAATTCGTGATTATTTCTTTTTTTTAATGCCTGCCTCTGCAGATGTACGGCCTGGTTGATGGTGAGGGGTCAGCGAAACGTTCGAGCTTTGGCAATGCCAGGGGACAGTCAAGCCGGTGCCTAACGTGTGGCGAGTGCTCTCTTTAAGCCTCGTTTAAAAATGGATAGATCATACCGCTTGGGGAATATCGTGGCACGGAGTTTATTTCTGTACGAGTATGTATTAGAGTTTATGAACCGTAAAGTATTGGGTTAGATTCTCAGGTTGGTAATGCACTCTGCTTGAGATTTTCTATTTGACAAATCAATAGCCACCTGCCGTTTCACATTAGGGGAAGGAAGTAAAGAAAAAGACTGGGCGAAATGCCGGTGGCCTTTGTGATAGGTACTTCTGTCTACCACATAAACTAACTTCTGTATAAAAGTGTAGCAATAAAACCTAGTTGAAGGTGTCGTCATGTTTGTAGTAATGTGTCCTAAGGTCTTCCATTTTGTAGTTTGATATGATTCATCTAGTTTGTCGCTGTTGAATGACGCGTGCTAATGAAGATGCCGTCTAAAATATGTTACAAAAACAAAATTGTACAATACCATAAGTAATAAAAATAAAAATAAATAATCAGCCCTACTTTACGTGTGTCAACGTGATCAATATGTTTACCCATGCTGAATTACATTTTTTATTACCAATAATCAAACCTAAGCTGCAGATAGCTAAACGAACGAACATGAGTCAACAAAAACGCTTTCGTCTTACCTACAGAACCCTAAAAACGAAAGGCACTTTATCACCTCATATTCAAAATTTTACAGCGTCTCTCGGTCATCTTGATGGTAGAAGCGCATTATATGAGGTGTGAAAGCTTAGGTAACAAAGGCTTATAGCGGACTGAGGGACAACATCAACCCGTGTAATCTAACTAAAGTGGTGTACACAACTCGCACCTGTTCTGTTCGTATTACGTATGCATGAGTGAGTTTTCAAACTAAAATTTTTGTTTCATGATCCCCTATTGTGGGTACGAAACTTATTTTGAAATGGTTTTGCTTATAATGTGAATGAAGCGGGAGCGTTGGATACAAAGAGATTGTTCGCTACTAACAATTTATATGCGCACTAAACGATATTAAAAGATAAATTATGTTCTGAGAATCAAGTACAATTTCTACGTATTTTGTTTAGAGTTTGTATTTTTAAAAGTATACAAACTCTAACTTTCGTCCGGGTAGATAGTTTTTGAATCCAGTCCACATCAACAACATTATACTTTTCGCAGCGCACGCGATGTGAAGAATATTTTAGGTATTTTTTTACACCTTGGGTTACATTATTGGAGTTTATAAAAGATCCCTATTTTTTTAAATATAATATAGCCTATGTCACCCAGGGATAGTGTAGCTTCCAAACAGTGAAAGAATTTTTCAAATCGGTTCATTAGTTTCGGAGCCTATTCAATGCAAACAGACAATCAAATCCATCCTCTTTATAATATTAGTATAGATTATACAAATACAAGACAGAAATTCAAGGTGGTAGAGTCGATGCTTAACTTAACTGTGAAAGTTCCAGCATAGAGTTGGATTTGTCTCAGGGAAGGTAAGAGGACATTATTCACAAAGGGCATTAACCAAGCGGAATACGAAGGAAAGCCGATCCGATGTATCCAATATATTATGTCGATAAATAAAAGGCCCTAGTGCTGGTAGCAGCGCCATTAGTTAGAGGGTTCCGGTACTACGCTAGCCAACACGCCTACCCAGTGTATGGGCAAATCTGTCTTGATCAACGCTCAATTAGTCTTGGAAAGCCAAATATCTAGTAATATACGCTAATGGATGATAAAATCATACGAACACTGCATTTTCAAGTTATTTTATTTCTTTTACATTGTCATATCCCTAACAACGGATAGACGCAACATGTATTACATGTTGTGACATATGATCTTATTACTGGCCGCCGCGCCGGCCGAACGACAACCTTTAAGGTAATGTAATTATTATGTCTAGAACTTCGATGTCCTGCAATGTTATTGTTTCGATGACATGTGTTGTGTCTATGACGTTAATTAACTTGGTGTAGTGGCTACTTCTATAGGCGTGAACTGAGGGGTCCTAGGTTCGATTCACAAATCGGTCAATTCATTTGCATCCCTGATGAGGTCCCTCTTATCTTGAATAATCTCAGGAAACTGTAGTTCGTATTATTCTCTTCGCTTCTTTCCACTTCAAGGATAGAGACGTGTGCGTGAATGTGTGTGATTTTTATGATTTATTTTCATGCAATAACCAATATATTTCGAACAAATTCTTTCTACCGCCTCGCTTCATTAAGCACGCTGGCACGTGAAGGCTGTAAATTAAAATACTTAACTTTACGACGTTATGAATAAACAGCATGTACTGTAGTTTCAAGAATATAATGTGTAAAGTTTGTAACAGGGATACGAGGTCGGTAGGGAGCGAACTTAGAACAACATACACATGCCAAGTTAGGAACAAAGGCACGGGCGCGTCTACGTCAACACACCATGTCGTGGTTTGTTTGACGACGGCGCCTGAGGAAACGGATAATGTGACATCTAAGATGTCATTTGCATTTCAAGGCGCTTCCAACCGAACTCGACTGGCGAAATAAAAATAGTTAATAAGTTACTTTATCTGGCATCAACAAATAGTAATTCGGTATTACATAATACATATACATTTAAAGGGGCAATATATTTTATTTGCTGCATTAAAATAAATTACATTATTTAAAATTACTGAACATTAAAAATATACCAAATCATTTTGATGCGCACGTTGTACGTGAAATCGGAAATACTCGTAATGAACGATAATATATTTCCGCAACAAAATATTAATGAGACGCGATCCATCGATGTGGTGGGTTATTGGTTTGGAGAATATACCAGTAATGAAACCAGCTTTCGTGATTTTCCTACAAAAGTAAATGATGTGGTTTATTGCTCACGGGAAATGATACGCCGATGTTTTTAATGCAGAATCTATCGCCGATAACAACAGGCGCACGTGTAAATTGTATTCAGACCGAACTCAAATGAATTCGTGAAATCTCGACGGTAAATTTTAGTTGGTTTGGAATTTTTATTCGTGGAAATCATGAATTTTACCGCGATGTGTGTTAATTCCGCAAATATATTCCTCATTATGGAAATAAATAAAAGCAATTTGGTTTGAAAAGCAATTTGTAATGAAGTTACCGAAGGTTTCCATTCAATATAATGATCAGATAATTCAGTTCTCAGTAATACGTGTGCTCTTCCCGTGTGTATAAATAATGAAGGGGCACTTGTTAAATGTGTGCAGTGTTATTGCTGGCTTAAAAATAAACAGCGAATAGCGTTGACGTAGCGTCGCGCACGACGCATTCGTCATAGAACAGTTAGCGGAACTAAAGTATACCTACATTTAAAAGATGATACCAATGGAATATATGTCTAGATAAGTAATGAAACAGAAAAATTTAATGTCTGAACCGTTTAGTTGGCGAATGATGTTATGCCTTGACCACATTTTTATTTTTATCAAAAACAATAATTTGCATAATATTAACAATAAAACTCTGCGTTACTGTTGGTATGTAACAGTCGCATCTTAAACAATCAATTAAATAAATAGCTATTTTCTAAAGAGCAATTTTCTCGAGACTTATAAAAATAGTAGTTTAATTTTAAGAACATAATAAAATGAAAGCGTAGTTTGTATCGGAATGTCATTACTTTTATCGAAAAATCATTACTGCATTGGATTTGACGATCTTTGCGAAGATATGAAATGGAAGCGGCAAGTTTGATAGCTGAAGATTTAAAAGATTATAGAGTTTGATAGCCTCAGTGGCGCAGTTGGTTAGACGCCGGCTGTGAAACAAGAGGGCGCGCGTTCATTCCCCGCACTGAAGCAAATGTGTGTCATCATCATCATCATCATCATCAGCCCGTTGCAGTCCACTGCTGGACATAGGCCTCTCCCAAGGTGTGTGAGGCCCACAAATATTTGTCTCGGGTGTTTGTGAGACTGAAAAGTCTTTCATAGTAGTAGTAGTCTGTAAGTCTTGTGTATCAGAAAGATACCCACGACACAAGACTTAATTGATTTTAATGTAGTGTCAGGACTACGTCTGTGACTGTTGGGTGTATTATTTATTATTATTATAGTTATATTGCGCAATGAATTATGCATTTTTTCTTACAAAATGGAAAAAAAGTCGGTGTTTCTTGTCGTTTGTTTCGGCGCAGTTTAGCAAAATCCAACCGTAATACGAACTAGTCCAAGGCAACTCTATATATACGTCACCCAAATAGCTTCTGTGCAGAGTTCATTGGTGTCCCACCCGTAATGCTGTCAGACTTCAGAGAGCGTTACTATGCTAATTCTCTTGCCTTAACGGGCATTGTCTTGTACCGTGCATTATGGACAAGCTGTTTAATTATAATACATACATAACATACACTCAACATGGGTAATTTATGCTGGACACGAATTTTGCTGGAGCAGGTCTCTTATTTGAACATTGATTTTAAAGCTGTTTACTTAAATTCCAAAATACATACATACATACATACATAAACTCACGCCTTTTTTCCGCAAGAGGTAGGCAGAGATACTCCTGGTAGCAACCAGGAATGAGGAAACCCACGTTTCGCCTTGTATTTTCCGGCCCACGTTGTGATAGTGCGCGAGCCTATCGCCATATCGGGCACAAAATTCCTGACTCCGGGCTGATCCAGAACAGAAAAAACCAATATCACTTTGCCCGACCCGGGATTCGAACCCGAGACCTCAGCTTTGCAATCATACCGTAGTACCACTGCGCCACCGAAGCCAAAATACATTGTGCTTGCAAAACAAAATGGTTGTTAAATATTTTGTGAAATATCGACGCCATATCAATTTTATGTTAAAATGACTGATATTTGAAAGCTGGTGCTCAACATTATGCGGTGGATTTTTGTGCATTATCTAAATCTAAAATGTGAGTGCAGTATTCGCCGGCATCCGTTTGCGCGTGAATGCGTAGGGAAAAAATCCAATGGGATACATAAACACAGTGCGGGAGATTCGTGTCAACGGCCGCGGCTTTGTACTCCGCCCTGCGCACCCCGACACACCCCTTAGCAAGTCCTATGCGGCAGGGAAGCGATTTCAAGGGTGGCTCGGCTAGCTGTTATACTTCCTCCCGTTCGCCGATAACGTTTTAAGGCCGCCGAGACATATCTTTTATCGTCTTCAGCTCTTATTAAGATCCCAATTTATAGTTTTATGAACTACTTTGTCAGTTTATTGCAAAATAATAATCCTTTGATATGAGGGCAAAGGCCAAATGTAAAAAGGGACTGGATTTGGAACGGGCTTTCGTTAATATGAGATTACAAGCCTTATTCGATATTATTTTATCAAATGTTTGCCCACGCATTTGTATCGAATAGAATTATGAACGACCGCTCTTCAGCCATGTGCTCAACTTTTTTAATACTAAAATATTTTGTTTATTTTATCATTTCAATTTATCTGTTGTAAAGATATTAGTTCATTATAACTTTATTAATAAAACTCAGTTGGCTGTAAAATGAATTTTGGTGACCGTATGTTTTATTGATCATTTCTACTATCAATGTTTGCGGATAAAATAATACGATAAATGAAATTTAATTACATGGACAAACCAAAACTAAAGTTATTATTAAGTGTATAATAATTCTATTGTTTATCAAAGGGAGTTTACGTTTTAATTAGTGCGGTTTAAGTCCTTTGTTGGTGAAGAACGTTAAGTATTTAATTATGAGCTTAGTGGCTGCATTCCGAAATTCGCGCTAGCTACGTTATATTCCTAATTATAAACACATTAGACCATTATGCTTATATGTTATGTTAAAATGTGATAATAATATACACATATCATAATTCGTATGTCTACCTGAACTATACGTATAACTAACTATAGTATAAATAATATGTTGAAGTTATGTGTTTTTATGTTTAATTATAAGTATGGTATTTGTATTTAAGTGTATCAAAAAAGAAAGCTTATTATCAGATAACAACTGCAGTATCCCCGCGATCTATATAGTAGCTGCGATAACTCCACGAAATAAATTCTACTTTTAATTTCTTCGGTTAAATACATTTTTACAATAACATAACATACATAAACTCTCGCCTTTTTCCCAGAAGTGGTAGGCAGAGGTGCAACTAGGACACCCATGTTTCGCTTTGTATTTTTCATTCCACGATGTGATAGGGGGCGAGCCTATCGCCATCATCATCATCAGCCCGTTGCAGTCCACTGCTGGACATAGGCCTCTCCCAAGGTACGCCACAGAGCCCGGTCTGCTGCTGCACGCATCTAGTCGCTGCCGGCCCTCTTGTGCAAGTCGTCCCGCCATCTGGCCAGAGGACGTCCCACGCTACGTTTTCCAAGACGCGGTCTTCACCCCAGAACATCGCCATATTGGGCACGAATCCTAAAACCGGGCTGATAATGAAAAATCCAATATTACTTTGCCCGACCCGGGAGTCGAACCTCAGACCTCAGCTTTGTAATCATCCTGTAGTACAACTGCGCCACCGAGGCCGTCAGTTACATAAATATTGGGATAAGTGGCGTAAGTGGCTCTCGATTCGTATTTATTTGTTTCATTGGTCGGATACACCTGAATTGGTCCGAATACCTCAGAGATTTGTGGGGGGTAATACAAATAAACGTACAGAATTATCACATTAATAATATGTAAGCAGGAAAATGCATATTGGACATTTAATATACAGACGCTAGAGAATTAGACATTTTGGTAAATTATGTAAGCAATTCCCGTTGGCTCCTGAATTAGTTAATACCATTATGCAATAAAGTGAATATTAAGGCAGTAGGTAAGTTTAATAAAGTGAATTTATAATTGCTTTCTGTTCAATTTTGCGCTATGATAGCTCCCTTTGATAAACTCCGACGTTATTCCAGAAAATTTGCTGGATGCTAACCCCAGCGATGTCCAATCATTGGAAATAGGAAAGTTACCGAGGGGTGGCTCCGTGGTAGTGGCGAAGGCTCCTTAGAAGCCAGTTCCTACCGGCTTCCCTTTTGTAATTTATCATTACACTATAAACAAGCAAATTATTCAAACTTATTTATTTAATATCAAAACTCAATTATTATTTTTTACATTCAACGACATCTGTCGGCCAGATACGTAAACATTACTAGGAAGCGGCACAGTAAGCCCTTTTTATTGCGACGCGGTGCGACCTCTGGCGAATTCCTGTAAAATTGTTCGGCTTATTCAATAACACTAGCGCGGCCCGTGCGCCGCCGCCCGCCGCCGCCCCGCCGCCACCGCGCCGCCGCCGCGCCGCCCGTTACGCATTGTATAGTATGCAACAAACCACGCAAAATTGTACCTTAAATTGATAATGATTTAAGGTTCAATTTACGCTAAAAAAGCAAGAGGCAAGCCGCAGCTTCTCCGGCATTTCGTGTGTTTAGGTATAGATATTACTTATTACAATACCGAAATGCGGAGTTTAATGTATTTATAAGTGTTGTATTTACATTTTTACAATATATTCATGGTTCATGCAATTAGTTTTAAATGTTTTTAATTACAAAATGTGTAATATTAATATTATGGTTTTAATGGAAATTACTAATCGTTAGGAGCGTACTAATATGTTTAGGTTGTCGATTTTACAAATAAAGTTAGTGTTTAGATTTTAGGACGTGCTCGATCCTCGCCTGAGGAATACATTGTCTTACTAATGTTACAACTGATAAATGCGGGGCTATCGTACTTGTTAACATATTGAGTCTAGGTTTTTATTTCTTTTATATTAATCTTATATTCACGTGCAGTTTAGAAATATACTTTTTTATTTTTCTCATTATGTAAGCATGGTTTACTTTTTATTTCATGGACATTGTAAATATTGTATAAGTACATAGGTAACGAAAATATTAAAATTTAATTGACGGCCGCAATAGGCAGATGCCACAATATCACTTACCAAATGAAACCCATTATTTTAGTTTGGTGAGTAAGATTCTCGAAGCAATAATTTGCTGGTGGGAGGATATTCGCAAAGGTCCGAATATACAAAGGACAAACGTGCATAAGTGTGTCGCGTTTTGCGTTCATTCTGTGAAACATCACACAGTAAATTTTTAATCTCTATTCGGACTGCACTACGCTTACTATCAGTCGCATTCACAGATTACTTAGTACTAGTCGCATTGTAGTCATTTCGTAATCCCTTAGCCCTTCTAATATTATAAATGTGAATGTTAGTTTGTTTGTTACGCTTGCACGCAAAAACTACTCAACCGATCATCATGAAACTTTGTACACATATTCTTGGAGGTATTAGAAGTAACATAGACTACTTTTTATTCCGAAAAAAATAGTGTTCCCGTGGGATGAAGAAGGAATTCCGATATATTTGCTACTTTTTCATACTCAAAAAGATGGGATGGGACTGGATTACATTTCATTAGTGAGAATGAGACGAGGCGGGCGGGATATAACGTGATGGGACGGGACGGGATGGGAGATTTCAAATAAAATTAACCACGCAGACGAAGTTTGCGGGCAGAAGCTAGTAACAGGATAAAGAAAATAAACATATTTTGTGTTTTGAGCTTCGGCTTCCCTTTTAAAAAATGTCACCCTTCGCCACTGCTCCGTGGGATGTTTTATATGGGGCAGTTCATAAGAAATATTGTCGGGAATGCGTTACATAAGCTAAATCCAGCGTTTCAAATCACAAATGGATAGTAAGAATAAACCGATGTATCAATTGAAACTTTTTTGATACATGACACGATCCAAACATATATTTCACTCGTTTTCTCTCTATTTCGTATAAGTATTAAGAAATAGAATAAAAGTAAAATTATGTAATAAATATTTTTGGCTATTCTGAAGTTGTTCCTTCCTAGCCGGCAGCTTCTTTGTTGACGTTTTGTTCAGTTTTTCTCGACTGCGAAATATCTAAGCAAGTTTTGACATTGCCAAGGCTACAATTTTCTGAACAAATATTTGTGCTCTCCGTTATTTATCTAATATCTATTGTCTGGAAGCTGCAAGTGTGAGTTGTAAACGATATCATCAGTGCTAGGATTTTATTATTGTTGAAGCTATTGTTTGTGCCGACTGCCGGACAAGTGCGTTCTTCATTTTGTAATAAAATGTTTCACGTGTTTGTAGAAACAAAGCACTGCCTTTCCAAGACTTGCTTAATAAAGTGGGTACTACTGCTTTAATACAGTGTTAGTTTCTATTTATTTTTACTGAAACAGCCAGTGCACACGTCCGGAGCTCGAGCAACATGTATTTTCACAAATTCGTACGTGTATTACATGGAATAAACTCGCCGAATTTATCCAGTTCAAATTCGAGATATTTTGTGTCATAGATAATCTTTACGCTTCGTTAAAGCTGTCATAGAACGCTACTTCAACAATAGGAAACGATTTAATGTGACCGTCTCGCGTTGTAGAAGTGAAATATAGTCGGGCGTTCCGCAATGCAGTGCATAGGGTAGCTGGCCAGTCGTGCGTCGAGGTAAATGCTATGGGAATATTAAAACAAACTGCCAAAATTATATTATTTTAAAAGCATGTTGGGATGCGACTTTTGTCTATTTTATATAATAAAATATTAAAACTTGGACTCCGTTGTACTAGCTGAAATATTATTTTTGTTTGTACATTTAAATATGAATTAAAATTAGACTATTAGCATTAAGGAAATCGTTAATATAGCTATTATTGTAGTATAATCAGTGAGATATTTTATGTACAAAAAGTCATTTATATATTATGCAATAAGTTTTCTCATAGACATATAATAACAAGCATGGAAATAGGAAATAAGTTATTTCAGAAAAAAAATCACAATTTACAAGTTCTCAAAATTGTAATTCTCGTAGCGCCATCTACACAATATTGAAGTAAAGTATTCCATCCGTATTTTTAAACATCTCATTTGCCGTGAATGGATTTTGAGGATGTAATATTTCAAGTCCAAAGGCAAATTGCCTTGAGATAAGAAACTCAAATGTCTTGCGAAATTTTACTTCATTCTCAATTTGATTTTGTTCTTCCAATATTGCTGAGTGGTGGAAAAATAGATGTAAATAAAAATATGGTGCATTCTATAATCTGAGATTTCAACATGCGTTGGATGGGTGTTGGGGAGACGCAGACGGGCGGATATCGTCTATTTAGATGTGACGGCGTCGCACTCGAGATTGATTGTTCTCGACACTAAAATCAATAATAACGATTTTGTTATTGTTGGCCGACGCGACCCTCGCTTGGGTTCATTTCGACAATAATCCAAAGACAGGTTATTGTTATTAGATGTTGAATGTGGAACATCAATATTAATACAGCCGTGTTGGTCGTATTGTTTCATGATGAACATGTTTCTGTAGTATATCTTAAATAGTAATTTGTGAGTTGACTACATTATCGATTTAGGTTTTGTTATTTTGTTGTCGCTACAATATTGTTATTTATCATTGTATATACAGTGAGTGAACCGTAGATTTCTTACCACATTATTTATAATCATGCAACTATACTTTGATCGACTGCTGTGTGAAGAAAATAAATTCAGTTAATACTTTTTGTTCTTATAATAGTAAATAATCGTTACATCCAGATCAAAATGTATTGTTCATTAAATCATGAAAGGTACAATTAAGAACAAAAATAATAATAAAAAAAAAACTTTATTTAAATACCATGACGAAACAAATAGCATTACCAAAGGTACCCAAACTAGGCAACGCCTGTATCTTGGGAAAAAATGTCTCTAGTAATTACATTGCTCGGCTACGACCGCGTAATAACTTGTACATTTCTCTGGGATTAAAAGCAACCCTAGACAAAGACAAATACTGTTGATTTAAGATATTACATTTAAATCCAATCAGTGCGGCGTGAGGAGCATACATCAAAATCTTAATTATGAGGAGCATTTCATTACTTGCCAAGGGACGTATTGTTTCAACTACTGTGAAAATGAAATTAGCCAGCGACTCTCGCTGCGGTGGAATCAAGCTTGTTGCGGTACCTGCGACAAAGTGCTGTAGTTTTGATTAACCGCCATTGTTATCTCCCTCATCTAGTTTGTTATTTGTTGCTTCCCTTAGAATATATTGCGTCCATGATAATAAATAAATAAATACACCCAACAGTCATATACATAGTCCTGATCCCACACTAAGATCGAGTCTCGTGTCGTGGGTATCAGGAACTACGAGAGACTTTTCGGTCCCACAAATACCCAGACCTGAAATAAATACCTGTGGTTTACAAATATTTGTTTCGGTGCGCGGATCGAACCCGCGTTCTCTCGTTTCACAGCCGGCGGTTAACGAACTGGGCCACGGAGGCTGTCATACTCCTCATTGTTTCTCGGAATAGCAAACTAGTGACACGTTATTACTAGAACACAAACTAATTGGAAATGTGCTACAAGCCGTATCAAGCGTAAACTTTGTTGCAGCAGCTATTTGCATAACTTATTACACTTGCATGCCCACGAATGAAATTGCGAAATAATTCGAATTTCTTTAAAAATACTGCTTGTTGACCGCATAATAAAAGGGAAGTGCTTCTAAAAACTAGCTTTTTTACGATAAACCCAGCCAGCAAGTGACTGAAATTTACGTTTACGATATAGTAAACTTGAACCGTTGCCAATGTAGTTTAGACTTGCCGGTTGGTGCTACTGTAAAATATATTTTCGCCGGCGGTCGCGGCATTAAAAGTAATCTGATTTCCCACGTCCGGAGATGATCTTATTTGTTATAACTATTGTAAATTTGTTCATAACTTTATTTTACGTTAACATTTTCGTTTATTTCATAAAGAACTTTGCATCAGACTTTAAAATTTTATGTTTAGAACCGACTGCCTTCAGTCGAAATTGAATAAGACATAAGGAATGATAAATGTATACACAGTACATTTATCGCCCGAAGAAAAGTCCATGTAGTTGCGCAAGAAAACCTTTGTTTATATTTTCGTTCCGTTGAAAGTTTATTACCTCCGCTTTGTCTTAGCTGCCTGTTACACCGGTGTAAACTTTACCAAAGAAAAACTACCTGACTGTGTTAGGTTTAAAAGATTAGAATACCCCGAACACAGACGCACGAATTTCAGCTCGTGTGTACGTATTTTCAATTTGTTTTATTGTTATTCGCAGTGTACACGCGTGTAGTGGTAAAGTACGGCAATACTCTGTTACGAACCGTTTTCCCGACGCCCGAAAGGGTTAGCTATATGAAAAAGGGTTGATTTCGCGATGGAAAAAGTGGAAATCGTATCCCTCAGGCTCACTGGGTGTATTCTTTCTAAAACACCCTTTTGAGACGTCTGGGAGGGTTGGCAACTCGACACGAGAGTTCACAATAGATGGTACTTGTGAATTGTGAAACACTCATATGTGCTAAGTTGTATGACGTCACAATGAAACATAATTGAAAATCCTATTAATTTTATCATTGTATTTAAAAATATATATCGTGGTGTTCTGGAATATTGCAATGGACTTAATAACAGCGTATTAAAATAAAGGTTGTACTATCAAAAGCACTAACAAGATGGTTAATTGGGGTGATGGCGGCACAACTCGTCGCGGTAGCACAATGCAGATTGGTGGGTGAATGAACATGCTTTAGGTACGAATAGCCAGTTTATTATGAATAGTTAGTTTTATTTCTCATTACTGCTTTCCAGGAGTAATTAAACGTAATATTTTGTTTAACAAAGGCTTTTACTTCAACAGCGTCAGAAATTGCGTAAAAATTCTGATATTAAACGAGGCGTAGTGTTATAAAAACAGTCCTTTCGCCAGGTCATTTCCAGCCATTGTGGTAAACTGCTTCAAACCGTCTTTTATAATATGCGGAGAGTCCATTTTTAGCTTTGGGTTATAAAGGTCTTTGCAAATATAAAATACTTATCGTTTAACAATAAGTCTTCATTACTGTTTACATATTCAATCAATATATTCAAGTAGTTTTTATTTATATTAAACCATTCACAGGAAGGACTCAATTGACGTCGGTCTGACTGATTATATCGCCCATACTTTAAACACAGATGTGATTAATTAACTCTCATTTCTCTCACACATTTAACATTTTATAGATATATCTATTCATGTCAGTCCGTATATCTGTCACAGGGGACGGGTTTCCCCACTTTTGATGTAAAGATTATAAACTATAGTCCACCACTGTAACAAACTAGGTACATGGATTTTATTATGTCATATTTGATATTTGTCTAGAGTTAGGGTTTTAAATTCAGACTTAAAGGTGTATTACGGCTGCTACCATTAGTAAAGGTTAAACCGATTCTCTCGATTGTAGAGTAGGCCCGTGCCCTGCAGTGGGACGTATATGGGCTGATATAGATAGATAGAAACTCGAAATATATGTTTTAATTTTAGTACCCTTTAAGGACATGGAGGGAGTCGTGATTTTTGCTATCAAAGTAGTAACTCCCAATTTATGACTAGGGCGCATAAATATGAAGAAAACAAATTTTTATTGTT